>JAQPPZ010014629.1:0-600000 GCA_028583015.1 Wollemia nobilis | reverse complement strand
CCATGAGAGGAAATTCATTTAGATTGTTTGGGATTTCTTCCTCTCCCCCTCCCTTGAGGGGGTTTTCCTAATTTGTTGTCTTCAGAACCCGAAATAACCTATTGAAACAAGGTTCTCTATTTTCCATTGGCAATGTCATTATCAGTTTTAATTTTTTGATGCTCAGCATTTGATATTCTCCCTCTTCATTTTTCATTGCTAAAATTTATAGGAGACTTCACAGTGCTCTGGTTTGTTTAGGACTAAATTGAGGGGAGGTAATTTGTTGCAGAACTAGATTGCCATATTCCTCAGTCTGAAGAGTTTCACATATCTCCACCCCTACATCCAAATATTTTCCTTTTTTCTTATATTCCCCTAGTCTACGGGATGGCCCCTCAGTAGGATTCACTTGGCTCCTAGTGATGATGTTAGGGAGATGAGATTTTTTATTTTCCAATGCCTCAACTTTCTTCCTAAGTTATTTAGCATTAGGGTTTGGCTTTGGGATGCCCACTGGGCTTGAAGTATTTCCAGCATTGGGGTTTAAGGATCCTAACTTGGATGTGGATTCTAGATATCATGCATTAGGGTTTGGATTTGTGATGCCCATGGGGCTTACAGTAATTTTAGCATTAGGGTTTGAGGATCCTGACTTGGATGGGGATTCGAGAGAGTCAAAAAGGTTAGCCTGAAGGTGTTGGGATTCCATGTCTTCCGATAATCCTCCTACTCCCATATTGGATAGAATTGAAAATTTATTTGAAACTAGAGGAAAAAACAACAAGATTCCTAAGTTTAAACTAGAAACGTAAAGATACAAATTTCATCAATAGAAGTGAAGTACACCACTTGAAACCCCTGCCTACAAATGATACCAAATGATATCAAAAGAGCATCGAAGGGTTCGTCTAATTCCCCGCTAAAGGTGTCACCATAGAGTAGGACTAATTTTTGTATGTTTACGTTATTGCAACTTAAAAAAATAAAGCAAACAACTTTTAACCCTAAGAATGCAACTAGGTATGATATTTTTTATTTCAATGCAAACAAGTATGCAAAAAGTCACACCATTAAACAAGAAACCTAAAACTAAATATTTTAACATGCAAGATGTAACTTGAAAATGCAACTTATGATGATTTTTTTTTCCATATTTCTTTAATGTGGTTAATTTTTATCCCAAAACTAGAAATTACACATAGAAAACCAAATAAGTAAATAAATAAATAAATAACACAAAAAGTCAAATGGATGTAGGGCTTACCAGGGAAGCCTGCATTTTGGTGAAGTCATTGTGAGATATCTACTACTCCAATTGAATTGAAAGTTTGTGGGGATATTCTATGGTGTGTCAAGAACCTATCCACAAAATTTTGGCCCAATCCAACTCCGGATGAGTGAGATATGGCCAAAACTGTGAGGGTAGTTTATGTAGGAAAACCATGCACAGTTGGGCGCCTATGTAGGCATAGTAGGGTGCCTGCAAGGTTCAATAGGGTGCCTAGGTAGGCATGGTAGAAAACCTACTTAAACTCTAAAAATGCATCAAAATGTTGCAAAAACCCTAGCGGTGAAATAGATAACTTCTATGCTTCTGAAAATCGCTGCAATAGACAAAAAAATCAAGTTAGCAAAGTAAATCAATTTAAATAATGAAACCCTTGTGGGGTCCCATCATGATCACCATTTGTAGAGCTAAAAGTGCAACACTAAATAACAACATAAAATAAACAAAAATAATAAGATAAATTTAATTGCACAAAATGTATTATTATTAAATAATGGGGGAGCTGAATAACTCCTTTGTACAATTAATTCCACCTTGACAAAAATATTGTGATACAATGAATACAGATTACTAGGGTTCTTCAAAACCCTAGCTAAAATGAAAAATTATCTTCAACACGCTTCACTCCCAATAGGTTGAGTGGGCTTCAAGTATACGATGTTAGGCCACTCCAACTTCAATAACTACTCAATGCTCTTGATGTATTGTCAAATCCTGCACACAAATAAACCAGGAGAATTAGTAATAATAAATGAGGGCTCCACAATGTGAGCCCTCAAAAATCACCACTTACGAACCCTAGTTATGGAAATGAAATGAGAGCAGAACAAGACTATAATATAATGAAACAAACAATGATTTACCTTGCTATCTTGATGTTGCTTCATTGCAGATCCGTTGATGCAGCATATTTTGATTAGGGTTTTATGATGACAACAAGTTGTAGTGGGCACTTTACAAATTTCTAGCATAAACTTGGTAGGCTCTAGCATGTACCTACGGGATATGGTAAGCTCTGGTGTGCACCTGTAGAAAATGGTAGGCTCTGGTGTGTGCCTAAGGAATATGGTAGGCTCTGGTGTGCACTTGGTAGGCTCTATAGTGAGCTTGGCAAGCTCTGGTGAGTGCCTGTGGGATAGGGTAAATCTATAGAAGCAGATCACTATGGATGGGGGAAAATAATGGTGGCAATAGGAAGTGGCTAATGGATTGTGACGATGATGGATGGGTGTGGAAGTGGTAGGAATGGGGTAAGTCCTATGGCAAGCTAGGGTTTTGGATCTTCAGGGCTCTCTAACCTTCTACTTTACAGGGTCTTAATCTCTTCAGGGGCATGAAATTTCTAGCATAAGACCATTCTAGGGTTTGAGCATTATGAATGCTCTTTACTTATAATCCAACCTAGGGTTTTCTTAGGGTTTTAGCCTTTTAATTGTGTGGATAAGATTAAATCAGATCTTAAGGCTGAGATTACACTTTATATGTGGCATGGATTAATGAATATGGATGGTGGAGATTAGATTAGATTGGATGGTTGAGGTTAATTGGGTTTATAAATATATATTTTATAATAAATATATTATAATATATCAAATAATATATTAAATATAAAATAATATTAAAATAAGTCTAATTATGTTAGGAAATGGAGGGAAAGGTGGAATTGGGCAAAATAATTGGTGGGAAGGGTGTATGGTGGACAAGTGGGTGGTAGGATGGTTAGGATGGTGGATTAATGGCTAGAATTTGGTGTCTACAATGTTTAACTACATTTTTATTTTTTCTTGTTTTATTTTTGTAATGAAATGGCCTGATTGCTTAAATAGTAGGCATATTGGGTAACAAGACCTAGATTGGCTTAGCATCCATGAACCTACACATTTAGGAAATTCTAATCCAAGCACGATTGTAGATACCAATTATCCAAAAAGGAAAAATTATGTACCCCCATGCCCAAACGAAGCAGACACCGATGTAGTGCGAGGAGAACTTTAGGAGGCTTGATCAACCTCACATCAAAAGACATGTTAGCCCCTACTATATTTTCAATGGTGGTATGATGCCTTACTTTGGAAAGGAGGTGCCTTACTCTAGTAGCTTAATCTGGAAGGGAGACACCTTACTCTAGTGCCTTACTTTGGAAGGGATGCACTTTACTTCGGTGCCTTACTCTAAAGAGGAGGTGCCTTACTCTAGTACCTTACTTCGGAAGGGAGGCACATTACTCTGCCAAGGATGTGCCACTCTAGAGGTGTTTTTTTAAAATGTATATATATATATATATATATATTTCAAGGGAGGCACCACTATGGAGGCATTGTGTTATTTAAAAAAAGGATTTGTTAAAGCACCATGATGTTATCCAGCAATAAAAAAATTATGATCAAGTGGTGCCTTACTAAGGTAGGCACCTTACTCAAGTAGGCGCCTTACTGAGGTAGGCACATTACTAAGGTAGGTACCTTACTCAAGTAGGCACCTTACTCAAGTAGGCACCTTACTCAAGTAGGCACCTTACTAAGGTAGGCACCTTACTCAAGTAGGAACCTTACTCAAGTAGGCACCTTACTAAGGTATGTGCCTTACTCAAGCATCTTACTCAAGCAGACACCAAGCAGGCACCTTACTCAAGTAGGTGCCAAGCAGGTTCCTTACTCAAGTAGGCATCAAGCAGGTGGCTTACTCAAGTAGGAACCAAGCATATGCCTTACTCAAGCAGGAACCTCGATTGAGTCAAAAGCACATGTAACTTGGCAGTATGTGGAGCAACCAAAGCAAACACCATCGTCTCACATGATGGAAATCCGAAAAGCACCCAAAAATATTTTAAAATTATTGGATAGGATCTCTACATGTCCCAAGGCCAACCATCGAGGAGATATGCATCCCAACCTGAACCAATAGGATCCACCACATTTTTAGCGTAGGACCTTGAGTGAACTAGAATTGTAGTACCCAAGGTGATGTAATCAACACATGGGAAATACATTATCAAGCACCAAATTGACATACTCCACGCAACATGAAATGACCAATCAAGTATGTGCATGGTTTCTTTTAAATATATATGTAATTTTTCATATGATATGATTCTCTAAAAATAATGTCGATGCAATAATTTAATTCACCTCTCATGCCTAATACATCATGCCAAAAATTAAGTTTGGTGGCATACCTTACCAATCCCAATGCGGAAACAATTTCTAGAGTTAGGTGCTTGAATTTATAAAAAGGTGCCTTACTAAGAGTAGAGCATCAAGCTAGTCAAAATTAGTAGATAATTTGCCATGGGGAGATGTTTAAAGAATTATGCACTCAAAAAGCTTAAAGCCAACGATACTGAGGGTATTAGGGGAGAAGTTTGCAACTGGTTTGAAGTAGCTAGGTGGTTGAATTACTATCGCCTGGTTAGCCAAGGCTAGGATATAGAGGTAGCAAAGGAGTTTCCTACCACTGTAAGTAGAGGAGTTTCCCGACTATGAGAACTAGATATTTTAGTCACTCCGAAGCACGTTGCTCATGTCACCGATCTCCATCTCACTAGGGAATGCACCTATAAAGATGGCGCAACAAAATAATCCATAGAATTGTTGCTCAAATAGAGGAATTTCTGATGTGACCATGGGGGCCTCCCAAAGTAGGGAATCTTGATGCACCTGAGGAAGTTTTTTGAGTAGGTTATGAGATACTTCACATGCACTGGGAAGTATTCACACCTGAATGCAAACCATATGTAGTTCTTGAACCACCTAGTGCACGAGCAAGAAATTAATGTCTCGTTCTATCTAGAAAATGCCCTACAAGATGAGACATCATGGTACCAAATAGGGTAAGCCTCTACCCTAGCCCACCATGATCTAATTACAGTCCTAATATGCCATGCAAAAGAACACAAAGGAATCTCGTCGGTAGTAGGAGGCAAACACTCTGGTGCACAAGATAAAGTGGCAGCCAAAGAAAAGAAAGTGGCCAAATTACGAGAAGTGGTTGAAGAAGAAGGGGCCAAACACTCAGATGTGCAAGATTAGGTGGTATAAAAGGCTAAGTATGAGGCTGAATTTGGAGGAATGCCCAAAGGAGAACAACCCTAAACTTCACTAGATGCTACAAAGGAGGGGCAGATTTCTCTACCAAATTATATTAAGGATAGGCAAGAATCCTCCAACCTCGAACCTACAGGTCGACAGATAGAGTGCATACGTGGTTAGATATGCCTACGACATCTAATACTCTCAAGAGAGGAAGAAGAGGAAGACACAAATCTCATATTTGTGGCCCAAACCCTATAGAATTTGTTCTCTTGTAGTCCACAGGACCCACAGTCCTCACCAGTCCTACAATAGCAATCTGAGGTGCCAACAAGAGAGGACTGCAATGAGATGAGCAAAAATTTCATGATGTAGGTACTACTCAAGGAGTATAAGGAGATTACAATGAGAAATATTCAAAGGTAGGAGGCCAACATCACCCAATTACAACAATTGATCCAGTAGCTTAGGGCAGAGAACCAGAAGCTATAGACTAGGGTGATCAAGAGGTGGGATGCCTCTACCAAAATAGATTGGACAATTGAGGTACCCACAAACCCACAAATTCTCCAACCTCACCAAAAAGGGTATTCTCATATGGGGTAGTTAGATCAAATACCTAAAATAAGAAATTCAAGGTAGGAGAAGGCTTGTGCAGTTCTAACAAAGTAATTGTAGAGGAACATGGGAATTTTATTTTTCAAATAGAAACCCTTATTATCAACATTGACGATGATGATGATGAGGAGCCTTCAAGATAGAGCCAAGGGTAAGACCCTAAACCTGAGTCCAAAGAGGATTATATGGAGCACTAGGTACCCAAAATTGAGGGACCACCACTAGAAGAACCAAAGAAGTAGGTGTCGAGCAATCAAGAAATTGAAGAGTAGGTGTCGTACGACCATGGAATGAGGGGAACAGCTACGGGGGACCTCAGACTAGAAGGTCAGATCCTCGAATCCTCTAATAGGGAGGCATATTCTATGAGAAAGGAGTATATCCCCACGTAGGCCACCACAATACCATATAGGAGTAAGAGGAAGGCACCTCAATCATCACAGATGAAGGTCAAAAGAAAGGGTAAAGTCACATTTGCCAAACCAAACCCCCACTTAGATGAAGAATGGTAAGCAGACATGTGGGCCTTCACTGAGCATAAAGAACAATTTGAACAGCTCCATAAGGAGTTTGAGGAGGCAAAGAAAACTAGAAAAGCTACCAAGAAGGTCAAAAAAAGGTCTAGCATCTGTGTGGATCCTACTACAAATAACCAATTTTGGAAAATCTATGGTTTGTCATAGGGTTAACTATCCAAGATGAGGAAATGGTTGGAAAAAAAAGGGATATACAGCCCAGAGGTAGAGGCAGTAGTAATTGCAAAATAAAATGTTGGCCTCACCCTTGAAGAACTTTGGTTGTACAAGGCCAACATGGTCATTCAAAATAGGGATGACTCTAATATTCCCTTTGGAGAATTACACCCTCAACACACTGACCTATGGCAGGAGGCAAAGGTGACATTCTAGAGAGGAGAAATCATTTTGTTTGTAGCACCCAAGAAAGGCACCAGGCCAAGCATACCATGATAGCATAGCCAGTGTAACAAGAAGCTAATGTAGAAAGAAGGCCAATCCAACATCACTGAAAGCCAACATAGCCAAAGGGTAGTACAACCTAGGGATGCCCCATAATAAACCAGGACCCCTCAGCAAAAATGTAAGCCTTAGGATAGAGGGAAAGCCAAGGCCACCAATAAGAAAAGGAAATAGGGAGTAGTGGCCTATGCAGAGGAGGTGATTACTAGTTTTAGGTGCCACAAGGGCGTGGCACATATTAGGCATGGGGGGATGATGAGCACCAGATATGCTCATATTTTTGTATAAGTATTAATGGTTTTTGCATGACAATATATCATGAGTTGTATATTTTTATAAAATATTATGTATTAATTTAATGAAATCATGTGTATTATCTAATCCATGCATGAAGTATGTTTTGTGTAGTTATTTACCTATTTTTATAATCTTTTTCTTAGTCGAGGTCCTAAATGGACCTGGAATGATTTTTCTCAAATAGACTAAAGGAATAATAAATTAGGTGTCTTACTCAAGTAGGAACCTTATTGAGGTAGGTGTCTTACTAAGGTAGGTGCCTTACTGAGGTAGGTTCCTTACTCAAGTAGGTGCCTTATTGAGGTAGGTGCCTTACTCAAGTAGGTGCCTTACTAAAGTAGGTGCCTTACTAAGGTAGGTGCCTTACTAAAGTAGGTGCCTTAATGAGGTAGGTGCCTTATTAAATTAGGAACCTTACTGAGGTAGGCACCTTACTCAAGTAGGTACCTTATTGAGGTAGGTGCCTTACTAAGGTAGGCACCTGACTGAAGTAGGTGCCTTACTCAAGCAGACACCCGAATTATGCGTATTGACCAACGATTGGAGGACCCCATTGATCACTGTTACATGTCATCTATGGAAACCACTAAATGAATGAGCTATCCTAGCTAGAGTGGATGAACACGTAACCACTCATGAAGTAGAACCGTAATGAAAGAAAAATTGTCCAATTACCAAGAAACAACGTAGAGTTGATTATTGTGCATTGGTTACAGTAACTGAACTGTCCCAGTTTAGACTGTAATAAGGGTGTCTGTTGTAACATAACTACAATAGGAAGACCTATGTGTGTTATATAATCACATGGAATTCTCTATAGTATGGGAGGTATATTTTTTATAGAACATTATCACATGTAATATTTCATTGCATTGTTAATAAAAGCATGAACATTCTTTATTTGTGCGTTGTCTATGTGATTTTTTGGGTGGGATATACTAGAGCTTGGGTCCACTCCAAGCCAGTATTCCTCCCCTAATCTTAGTTATTTTCATAGGTTTAATTATGCATGATAGTATGTTTATTTCTTAGATTAAATTTATCTGCTTTCGAATGGTGTGATTTTTAATTACGTAGGTGTATTTGCAGCTTTCAAGAGTGGCGTGTTTATCTTTGCGTATTTTATTTATACATGAGTTTTCTTTGTGTGGACAAAAAAATTGTTGTTTCAAAAACACCCCCATTGATAGTTGAATGGATTCATCTCAAAAACTATAGTGTGAACAGTCTCACCCATGGCACTTTGAAAGTCTATGAGCTCCCTGGTTTGACAATTTAAATGCAAGTTTTATGACATATTTAGGATAAATTTAACCAATGTTTGGCACCAAACACCCCTCAAGCACATAATGGGTTGTGGAAGGTTTTATAAGGTGCATTTCTTAGCCTCTCAAGCTTCCATATGTATCCAATACCTACACATATACTCACAATAACAATGTCAATACCATATGCAGGGACTTTCAAGATGAGGCTCAAAATCATGAAAGAAGATTATAAATAGCAATTAAAATATTACATAGTCATACAAAATGGAATGCAAAAACTACAAAACTATGTGAAATAACTATAAAATCTAATAAAATACTTGATTTACCTTTCTATGTATTCTATGGTTGGTCTGGAGCTATTGTTTGTCTTGAAGCTCAAACACCCATGGTGGTTGGCTCTCTTGGTAATTGCCTTATGCAGTTGTTCTTCTGGATAATTGTCTTAGATAGTAGTACCTCTGGATAACTATCTTGTGTGGTTGGGACTCTGGTTAACTACCATGGGTGGTTGAGACTATTATCTAGTAGAGGGTTTTAATCCTGAATATGAGCCTTCTTAGATTTGTTTTGGGATCTTTGTCATATATCTGATGTAGTATTGGATATCTACCATAGGTGTGGCTACAAAAGAAATATTAGTGAGCAATTCCAAGATACTCTAGTGTTGAGGCCTTCGAGCTCTCTAAATGATAAACCTACAACCACAATGTCAAACACATATACAGAAAAATCAAATGAAATTTGAGCAGAGTTTTGTTATATTTTTGTGCACACATGAAAATGAAAATGGGGACCTATTTGTAAAGTATCCTATGGGTGGAGGAGAGTGATGAGGTAAGAAGAGGGGTGAGAAGTGGCTTGGGTTAATAAGAGAGGTATCTTAGGGATTTCCCACTTGGGTGGAAAAATATGCAACTTTTCTCATTTGGGATATGTTGTTCAATGACACCTTATGACATGCCATAATACCTTATGATGTGCCATGACACAATATGACATGTCATAATGCATTATTGCAAGCCATGATGCATTATGACATGCATCATTAATACCCTTTTGTGGAGAGATTCCTCACCCACTAAATTGACATTTCTCATCAAAGTACCCAAGTGGATGGAATCCTCGTCGTAATGCATTGAATGCACTTGGAATGTGGATTAAAGAGGGAAAATAAATGCCAACAAAAGTTAGCTTATACCAAAGCTAAAAAAATAGAGTGGTCTCATGATGACCATGATTAGGCATAGGAAGGGGCTAAAGCGGGTTAGGAAAATAAAATTATTTATTTATAAGGTTACAATATATTAATTAAAATAATTTTACACATTATTAAATATTAATATTAACCATTACAAATGTGACACTTTTTAGGTGTCTACAGATGCTCCTTTTGTACCATATTGTATAAAAACACAATATGGTGCAAAAATGATGACATAGATTGTTGGATTGATGATGGACATCGACAATGACTGGAGAATTATGAAAGTGATATTTATCTTGAGGAGAGAAACACAATATTATCTCAAATTAAGAATAATTGATGATGCCCTGGTTATAAGAGTAGCAAATATCCTTGAATATTTTACTTTGATGAATTGATAATATTGATTTGATTAGAATTTTAAATCTTGGAATTTGGGTTTTTATTAGAAATTTTGAAAGAGGAAATATGAGTTATGTTATGTTCCCCAATATAAGGGTGTTAGTGATAGCCTTGGGCAAATATTTTTGAACACACACAACTCCAAAATTAGGTGTTTTTGTATTGAACTAATTTGGAATAAAATTTGTAGGTACCTATCAAACCCATCAAATGATGAGTGGATGGAAAGAAATTAGTCAAAAAAATGAGTCGATACACAAAATATGGATGAAACTTGCAACATGAAATAAGAGAAGGTGCTCAAAATATGGTGGAGTCAGTTACAAAATTTAGGTTTTTTTGTGAAGAAACACCCATTGGCAACTAACCAGGGTGGTTGTTAGGCACCTTATAAATGGCCTAGGGTGGTTGCATTTCACCTTGGGAACCATCTAGGGTGGTTTCCTTGCACCTTGGTGACCACCCAAGGTGGTCTAGGACCTATTTGGGCATTTACTAGCACAAATCTATAAATAGCTCTAAGGGGTTCATTTTGGCAACTAAAAAGGGCAGTAATGAAGGGGAGAGAAAGAGAAGAAGGTGACAGAAGAGATGGTAGGAATGAGCATGGCAACAACATTTGGAGGGTGTGTATATTTATTAAGTACCATGGTTCCCTTTTGATTTGTTGTGTTTTATTGAATTTTTACACTTGTTTTGCACCTTTTTAAACTTTTAAATGTCCCAAAGGAGAAGATTTGTTTTTTGATAAACTAAGAAATTAGCAATTAAAATTGTGGGTTATATTGTGAAGTGATGTGATGGACAAAAAGGAAAAATATTTTTTTCTTTGAAATGTGGAATTTTTGAAATGATGGATGAGATTTAAAATTACGATAGTGTGGAATGGAGGAAAAGGTTGTTTTTTTTTGCGATGATATAGATTTTGTTTTTATTTTTTTATTTTATGATATATGAAATGAAAATGGTGAGTTGATGACTTTTTGGTGA
The DNA here is from genome assembly GCA_028583015.1 of Wollemia nobilis. NCBI lineage: Eukaryota > Viridiplantae > Streptophyta > Pinopsida > Araucariales > Araucariaceae > Wollemia > Wollemia nobilis. The sequence continues at coordinate 588,943 of JAQPPZ010014629.1, read as the reverse complement.
TGATTTAAATTGAGGATGCTACAACCATGACACCAATTTGGCATTATATTTCCAAGTGCCAAGGACAAGTTGATGGAGGTAAACTAGGAGTGGTTGGATGGGATTGGTTTGAAGGAAGTGGTATGGATTGAGCTTATACACATAGATCAAGGGTATCTTTCTATGTTAGCAAAGTGATGGGACCTAGATAAGGGTAATTTCCACCTCTCTATAGAGGAGATGATGATGACTTTGGAGGATGTGTGCCACATATTTTAGTTATCAATGGAGGGTATCCCTATATGTGCAACCATAGATAGGGAATAGGTGTTGATGGAGGTATACAATGATGAGTGGAATACAATGGATACAAGAACTAATGGGATATAGTACTTGGTAGGGTATGATACAAGGAGGTAACACCACAATATTTGGTTGTGATGTTTCTAATATCGAATGTGATACTACTATATTTGAATGGAATTTGGTTTCTATAGAATATGTTGAGATTTATGGCATAGTTTATTGAGACATTGATAATATATACATGTACATCAGATTTATTAACCTGATTGTACATCAAAGCTATATGATGTGTGGCAACGAAGGAGGATGGAATTGGGTTGCAATGTATTGTTGTAGGTTTGGGGGTGGGAGCACTTCATGGTATGCCAACCAATGGGATTACCGTGTGAGTTGAAGGGAGATGTAGTGGTCAAGAAACCCTATGTTTTGAGATGGAAATATGATAGGGAAGGACCATGAGGATGACCATAAAACAAGGGTGTGGAGTACTATTGATAGATATGGTAAAGTTGAGATAATAGATAGTGATATGGAGGCCATGGAGGGAAGGTCCACCTAGGAAGAGGATGGTATACACCTGAGTCAGGTGGAATGGATGAGGTGGTTTATTGTTGACATGGGATAAAGCATGAGCTATTCTAGATTATTAGGGTGCTACAATAGTTTAGTTTGTGATAGGGGGTTCCAAAGCCACTTGTCATCTATAGGAGATAGTATGATGAGGTTGTCTTACCACTTTCATAGGTAGAGGTAGTCAAGGAAGAGAAATACAAGGATACTAAGGTAGAAAACATAGATAATTTTGAGATAACCCCAAAGTATGACGCATGGTGGGTGACATAGCATTGTGAATCCAAGAGGGTGATCTAGTGAGGTGAGCCTAGAGGGCTAATAGAGAGGGTGGGTGGCAAGCATATCGCAAGGAGTGAGGAAGTAATGGATGTGGCTAGTGATATAGAGGAAGAAAAGGAGCCATAAAATCCACTAGTATGATGATAGGTGGATAGTGGAGGAGATCCACCTAGAGTAGTTAATAAGGATGTAATAGAGCTTCAAGAAAAGTGGGACATCCTACGAGTGGATCTAGGTTATATGGAATCAAGGTTTGCAAAGGTAGAGTGATAATGGGCTCTAATAAAATTCAATATAAAGGAGGGAGTAGAGGGGGGAGAGGAGGAGATGGACAAGCAAGACATGATAGTGTGGATACTAGCACAACTTTAGGAGGATAGACTAGTAGAAATGACCAAGTACGATGAGATACGACAATAGGTAGAGATGAAGTTGGTTGAGAGGAAGGTTATGTGCCATCAACTAGATGTATCAATGGTAGAGAGGGAGTAAATTGTAGTTGAGATGGAATAACTATAGAGGACTAGAAATGCATTATAGGTTGAGTTAGCTAGAGCACAGGTAGAGGTAATAATTAGTCTAGCATAGATACATGAGGGCCATGGAACAATGATAATTGGAGGTAAACAGAGCCATGGATATGGAGGAGAAATTTATTAGGGACTAATTGGATGTCCCTCCATGGCCAACATTGATAGGGTTACAACAAAGCATAGCTAGTGGACCCTTAGTTGCCATGGTAAGGCCATGGATCAAAGAGCCATATATATCATGAGATTTGGATGTTAGATCCTCTCGATGGGATAAGCGATAGGTGTAGCAAAGTGGGAGTAGATCAAGGTGAGAGGGGGTGATAAGATAAATGATAGGCAACCTAGAGGTTAGATGTTGTGAATATGTGACCAAAATTTTGTAGGACGCTAGGCCATGATGACATAGCTTGCAAGCCTAACATTATTAAGATGATATGATATATACATATATATTTTGTGCAAAATTGTTGTGTGCTTATAATGATGATGTGATGGGCTATGAATTTATGATTATGGATGATGTGAATTAATTGATGATGGATGATGCAAATTAATTGATGATGCATGGATAGATATAGTGATTGAAATGAAATGCATGTGATGATACTCATGATATATGGTTATATTAATGAAATAATAAATGTGACGAACATGAAATGTAATGGTTATGAAATAATGAATGTAAGAAGATGTTATGATAAATGCATGTTCAATTTTTTCAAAAATTCTTAACAATGTATCACTTACTTGTGAAGTTATTTATTAACCAAGGGCAATATAATGGAACTGATATAACTGTAGAATAGGATGGATTGAATGCAACATTATGGAGATAGGGTATAAATAAACTATAAGAAAAAAGGTGGCATGATTTATCAACTTATATATCCTAGGAAAGGAAGTATCAACAAGTGCTTTTAGGAAGCTCAAATACCCTAGTGACATCAACCAAACTCATCTATTGATAAAATAAGTTCTTAAAGATACTAAGACAAACTGGTGGAGTCAAGTTCAAAGACCAATGTGTGTGCAGTGATGTTTATTTTTTATTTTGAGTGAGGTAGGACTGACCAATTGTAACTCAAGATATTATAAGCTAGCTCATATGTGAGCATACATAGGTCTATACAAAATAAGATTGCTAATGTGGCAAACATGTCACCAGATGAGGGTATACTCCATTGATAATTAGGCATCTATAGCCTTGATGGATATAGACCATAATCCTTTGATGTTGCTCCACTACCAACCAAGTGTCTATAGATCCAATGGAGATGTCTACAATTACCAAGGATCCATTATAATTGATAGAACTAATGATGTTTTTTTTTTTGCAAAATGGATCTTTGGGGTTGGATTATGACATGATATGATCAGAAGGGGAAAAAATTATGGATTAAAGGTATGCATGGCTTTATCTTTCCTAGACTCAAAATATAGTTAATATGTGAAATATGCATGGTCCAAGAGGAAACCTTATATAACTAGGAAGGCCTATAGCAATCAAGAAATAAATGACTTTCAAATGGAGGTTTATTGAGACACTAGGTATGGTTGAACGATCAAAATAACTTAAATATTCTCCAAATATATGAGAGGAAAGAGATAAAGCATGGTAAACTATGAATGGTGGACATAGTGGATGTGGTGAAAAGTGCATATAAAGAGTTTAGAAAACTATGACTATGAACACACTCTTGATTAATACAATCAAAATATTATGTGATTAATTTAACAATGATCAAAAGAGCATTAGGTTAAAAAATAAAAGTGAAAAATGAAGGGGTAATGAGCTAGTGGTGGCATGAAAAATGATATAGAAGGAACAAGAAAGAAAAGAGAGAAATAATATGAAATGGAGAATGAGGGAAAATAGGAATGGGTAGGAGCACATTTTTCCATGGCACACATCTACTTGAATCATGATCATACAAAAAGGAGTGATGTGCGAGAAATGAGAGAAGAGAAATAAGGAGGAAATAAAAATGAAAATGAGGACACGTGGTAAGTGGTTGATTGAAAAAATAAAAAATGGTTGTGACATGAGTGTGCTCTATGTTTGATTTTCTTTTTTTCTCTTTTTGAATTTTTGATTATGAGCACGCCTTGTTTTCATCCAACCATTCTGCAATAGCTTTTAGTGTCTCCATTGTAAGTGTGGCATCATGTGTTGGCAATATATTCATGATTATATCCTATTAAGATGTTGGATAATGGTTGGATAAAAATGAAGGATGACAGAGGAAAATTCTATTTCTAATGTGCATGACCATAACGGTTTGAAGGTCTAAAATTAATACCTCATACTTTGCATTTTTATTGGTACAAGGGAAGTCAAGCTTGAATGATGAAGGGATGGGAACCCCTTGAGGTGTGAAGAAAATAATTCCTACAGCTCCCCCTTATTCATAGTTAAACCAATTAAAGAAAAGGGTGATATTAAATTTATCTTCAGGTTTGACATGCTCTTTGATATTGGTAATACTAAAGACAGAGTTGTCTGGAAATTCTATGATAAGAGGTTTATCATCTTGAAGAGAAGCTTTAGTGAATTGGTAAATGATGACTTGCCCTTTATGGATTTTTTGTTTATGAATTTGAGATTGAATTCCATTAATAGCATTATTCATTTTGTTGTGAGGGTATTTGTGTAAGTGTAATGCATCATACATGTAGAGGATTTTTTGTGATAATGACATACATTATATGGTTGAGCATATAGTGGTGAAGCTTTTTGGTGGTAAAAAGCATAGAAAGACATTGCTTCTCCATGTATGCATATATTTTTTTGTAATTCACCAAGGTATGACTAATGTAATAGATAGCCTACTCTTGATTGAATTTATTATTTTGAACCAGTATAGTCACTAAATCTAAGTCAATAGAGGATATATATAGATGGAATGGGATGCCTAGTTTGGATAGAGACAAAACTAGGAGAAGCTAGGTAACACTTGATAGCATCAAAATATTCTTTACATTTTATGATCCATTTGAATGTGACCTCTCTTTGTAATAGATGATTGAATGGCTTGCATTTATCAAACAATTGAGTGATAAAGTGATGGATCGCTTGAATCTTACCTTGCAAGCTACAAATTTCTTTAAGGGTATTAGGGGGTTGCATTTTGATGATGGCATTGATCTTATTATGATCTACTTAAATGCTTCTATTAGAGTTTATGAACCCTAAAATTTTCCTTGAAGTGACACTAAAGACACACTTTTTGGATTTAAGATGCACATTATGCTCAAGAAGGCAGTCAAAAACTTTGTGTAAAAAATCAATATGCTTATGGATTGTTTTATATTTGTCTAAAATATCGTAAATGTAATATTCAATGGTTTTGTGCATGTAATCATAGAATATGTAATTCATGCCTTATTGGTACATGGTTCCTACATTTTGGAGATCGAACAATATGAATTTGTAGCAAAACTTCCCTCATGAATTATGTAAAGTTATTTTGTGCTAATTATTATGATTGACTTGAATTTGGTTATATCCTAAAAAATATTGATTAGGGAGATAATTTCATAGCCTATGGTGGAATCCATGAGTGTATCAATGTTAGAGAGAGGAAAATCATCCATAGGACACGCTTTGTTGAAATCATGAAAGTTTGTACAAATGTGTATTCCCCCACTCGGTTTGCCAATAGGCACTGTTGGCATTTTTGCCACATTGATTCTCATTGATGAATGCATTGATGTATTGTTGGGGATCTGACCTTTGATTGATGCAGCTTGGGCGAAAAAAGGAGAAAAATTGAGCAAAAAATGGCTAAGTCTGAAAATTGCAGCGACGCACTGACATGTTGCAGAATCGCGGTCAACGCAGTCAACGCAGGCAGGTTGGCGGAACCGTCGCGATATCGCGACGTGTTCCGAAATCGCGGGTCGGCGGGCAGAAAAAGCACTAAGTTGAAAACATGCAGCGATTCGCTGACATGTCAGCGAATCGCGACCCGGGCAGCGTCGAAGGCAAAAAGTGAAAACTTGCAGCGCGTCGCTGACATGTCAGCGAATCGCGACCGAAAATGGCGATTGATGCGGAGAGAAGGAACATGTAGCGAAATCGCGACATGTTCCGGTTTCGCGGGGCAGCGCAGGGAGGAGCAAGAGGGAGCCGGAACATGTAGCGAAATCGCGACATGTTCCGAATTCGCGGGTCTTCAGCAGCGAAGCGTACGGCGTAAAATCATGTCGCGATTTCGCGACCCGTCGCGTTTCGCGACCGCGCAGTTTTCCCGCCAAGTGCAGTATGAACGGCCGAGAGGGTTTTTTCGATTTCCGATGATTTAATGCTGACCCGAATTAAATAATTTGCGGATTTCCAATGCGGTTAAGGTCAAAGAGTGCCCATGCTACCAAAATTAAAGGGTTTATTGGTTCGAAGTTGCCGTTCGTGGATTAATTCAACGGTTTTTCATGCACATATTCAAAGAATCGAATTTAATGAAGGGCCGCAAGCGTTTCATGGAATTTAATTTTTATTTCTTCGAGACTGCGATTAAGGGGATCATGTTCCTCGTTTCCTTCGCATGATTGTAGATCACGAGGAAGTTGGTTTTAATTATTTAATGCTGCAAAGAGGACGGACCTCTATAAAAACCAATGTAATTTTCATTTGCAAAGGTTGGAAGTTTTGCTAAAAACTGGAAGTGCATTTGCAAGAATAAATTATTGGCTTCGGATTTTTCAAGCGCTTGTTTGGGTGATTGTCTTTTCTCGTTCGTTGCATTTCTAATCAAATTTATATTCCTTAAGTGTCGTTACATTCAAATTCCGCATATTGGATTTGAATATTGCTTATAAGGATATGATTCTTGGAGTGTAGTCTTGGAGAGATTTTCTCGCATACAGCTTGTGTGGGAGTTGAGTCATTATATTCTCGTTGCTTGCCGTTGCCGCACTTTAAGTTTTCTCGCCGTTGTTCTTCCGATCCCATAACTCCGGCCTCGTGGCCATATTTCATTTCTTTCTCGCAACTTTTAATTTCTTTCCAAAGAACCCTTATCTTCAAACAGAAATTTAGAATAGTAAAGGGAACCAGCCCACTGGAGATTGGTCTGGGAGCCATTTCTTGCTTCCAGCCTTTCAATGTTGGCCAGGTCTAGGGTGCAATTATAAAATCCTTTCCTGTGGCAGATTTTGGACCAACAGTTTTTGGCACGCCCGGTGGGACAGACTTCTTCTGTCTCACAAAAATCCACATTTGTTTTAACACCCGGAGGTCTCAAGATTTGATGAGCTGTCTTGGCCTCATAGCGGAGATTTGTAAGTTCATCTGGCGACTTTGCTGAGTTGAAGATCCGGATTTTTGATCGTGGACGCCTGCCTGTTATTTGGTGACTGTGCTGAACTCAGAAATACTTCATGATCACAAGATCACAGTCAAAGAAATTTGGCGATCTTGTTCAGTTTTTTGAACTTGATAGTTCGAGAAGTGGTGAGCATTCTAGATTAGTTTCCTCGTCTCTTCCATCTTCTCGCCGTACAAATACCCAGCATTGTTGCTAGTGTTGCACCCCTACAAGTTCCACCAATGGCACAATTTCCTCCACCCATAAAATTCTTGGCATGGAACAAAGACCGGAGCCTTGAATCTGCAGGCTCGTAATCCAAGCACTCACAGCCGCACCGAAGGCTTTGCCCACTTACGATGGTATCGGCAAAACAGCCTATGAGCACATAAATGATGTGGCTTCTCCGGGTCGCTATTCATGACATTACCGATGAAGATGTAATGATCAAATTGTTAGTGTGTTCATTGAGAGGTAAACCGCTGTTTTGGTACAGTAACTCGCCTCCCGGCACCATAACATCATGGGATCAATTGGGTGATTTGTCGGTGAAACATTTTCATGAACAGGTCGACCCTTTCTCATTGTTAAATCGCTCATCGTCATACAGAGACATCCACAAGAAGAGATACCCGATTTTAATGTTCGGTTTACCGTAACTTGGCAAAGGATTCCCGATGGTATTCGACCCGCCGATGAATTAGCCGCGATGTACTACCTCGGAGCGTTTCACTCGGATATCGGATGGGCGGTTCGGCAGCCTAATGTGGTGACGTTTCCGTAAATCTTTGAACAAGCAATTAAAGCGTAAGCCGATCCGGTTGCCGTAGGAAGACCGCCTCCAAAGGTAACTATGCCTCTTATTCCGCATTTGCCTCAATATTTATATGGTTCACAACCACACCCCATGCCGCCTATGTATCCTACACCATCATGGAGTTCTAAAGCACCTCAAAGTTGCAACCGTCCCGCCTCCTCAATTGCCTCGCTTTAACTCCTTTACCGCTCCCTACACCCAGATTCAACCATCTCCCGTTTCCACCGCATTTCCAGCTTTGCCAAGCACCACTCACCTCCTTTGCCCTTACCAAAGACTTCCTCGCACCCGCAAATCCCGATCCATATACAACATTATTGCAAGAGGTTAAGTCTCGCAAATTCTGCTATTAGAACCATGGGAAACAAGATCACACTCATTGAGAGGAAGCAGGCTGAAAGAGATTTCCAACCAAGGAGATTTCAACCTCCTCAAGTTACTAGAGATCAAGCTGCCTCCACAAGCAAAGCACCTGAAAAGGGCTTAGCTGTTCTAGCAAATGAAGATGCAGCCCATGCAGATGGAGTATATTGGTGCTCGACTTGTAATGATCCTCACGGAGAGGATACATGTATGGTCCACTTAAATTATGTGCAGACCTTGGCGGCCAAGGACCTCGTGTGACCATGTTAATATGATCTCGTAAGTCGGTTGTAATTTGATGACTCGCAGTGGAAGATCAAGTTTCGGCTTCTAACAAGGACTCGGAAAGAAGCCTATGAATGTTGATCCTATCGACTTAGAGCCGTTAAGAGTACCTGACTGAAGTGAAAAGGCCAATGAAAGCTCCCCGTGCTAGCTCCAAAGCCTTTGCCCAAAGATCCAACTTTTAACAGAAGTTCAAGAAAAGGCAAAGAACTGCACCAGTAAGGTCAGAAGCAGAGGAGCAGGCACGTGAAAAATTGAAGTATCCATCACTGACCAAGAGGTTGAGAGTGGAAGCTACACAACAGTACAGGACTAGATTTGAGCAACCTGCTGAGATGAAAATTCTGTTGCAGCTTCATACAACATTGTTGATGATCTTAAAAAGACTCCTGCTAAGGTGAGCCTTTATGATGCTTTGCAATTGCCAGTGCCGGTAGACTTATTACAGAATCATTAAAATCTGTCAAGGATAATGAAAAAGGTCCTACCTGCATACAGATATGCCCAAACTTTAACCACCTCTGTTACTGGAAAAAATAGGCCACCTCCATTTTATTTGTCATTGCACATAGAGGGTTGGATTGTTCATAATTGTATGATCGACTCGGTGCCGCCACAACCAGTAATGCCCAAGGGAGTCTGTGAAGCAATGGGAATGGAGTACACACGGAGTAGTCCTGGAGTTCTGCAATTGGATGGTACGCCTGTAAAAAAAGTGGGTGTGATTAAGGATGTTCCAATTACTCTGCATACAATGCCCCAAGTTACTATTATCCAAGAAATTGTTGTGGTTGATTTAGAGCCCTACTTTAGTATGTGTTTATCTAGGGAGTTTACCGCCAAGTTAGGGGGTTATTTGGCACTTGATTATTCCCATTTAGAAATTCCTGTCAAGGGTAGGCGTCTCAGGATTCAAAATGAAAAGCCTTCTTCTTTTCACATTGAAAAGTTGGAAGAAACAGAAAAGGAAGTGCAGTACTGTTTACATGCTTATCGACGAGTCTCGAAGACTCGTTTTTGTCGAATGAAGTTTTAGATAGTCTTCAGTTGGATGATCGGTTTTCTATGCTTAATTTTAATGCCATGCTCGGAAACCGAAATCGGTCGTTATGTCATCCAAAAGCCCGAGAGTGACATGAAGCAGAATTGCCTAATCAAGCCGATCGAAATGTTGTCGCGGATCATTTATGGCAGCTATATTTTGATGGGGTTAAATCCGAAGATGAGGCAGAGCAACATTATGCAAGTCTTTTGTGCAAGTCGTTGAAGATAATGAGCAGATAGTCAACTTCTCGAATCATGAGACTGCCACTGTCGAAGGGAGAACTACAGGAAGGAGCCAGCCCAATTTCAGGGACCGACTCAAGTATGACCAAATCTGGGCGGGACATTGCAGATTTACAGGATAACTCCTGAGATCGGGTTTGTGGTGGCGACATGCCAATCATGTCGTAAACTTATGTATATAATATAAAAAAAAAAAAAAAAAGTATGTATATATGTGTTGCCTTTTATTGTCACCTTGGCTCTTGTTGCTTGTGGGCTGTAGGTGTTGGTTTCCCTTTTTGTCTCCTCCTTTCCCAGCAGTTGGTGGCTTTCTTCTTTTCCCTTCCCTTTTTCTTTCCTTTCCCTTCTTCATCTTCCTTCTTTTACTTCTTTTTCTTCTGCATTAAAACAAAATAAGCCACGGCTGTTGTTTCTTTTTCCCCTTTTCTACTTTTCCCATGTCTTCTTATCCCTTTCTTCTAAGTTCGCTCTTTTAAAAGGCATTTACTTTCAGCCTAGTTCATTTTCATTTCACGCTTCAAAACTTCCACTTATGTTCCATCCATTCGTTCACTCCATCTACTGCCGCCGGTAGTGTATCAACATGATGTTGTTATGTCTATCTCATTCATCACTTTCATTTCCACATCACTCCATTGCGACTACCGCTTGCGCAATCGCAGGAGCTCACTCCACCATCACATTCCATTTCTTCGCTTTATAACCGCTTCTATGCGGGTTCTTCCAGCTTCTAGTTTTCCGTAGCGTAAGAAGTTTGGCAGCAGCTCCCCGACATGTTTTGCAGCAGCCTAGTTTACGGCTCCAATATGACTCGTGCCCAATGGACTAAGGCTCGGATTCTTGCATACAACGAAGTCGTATACCCCGCGAGCCGCCAAGAATGTTGGCATTTTTGCCACATTGATTCTCATTGATGAATGCATTGATGTATTGTTGGGGATCTGACCTTTGATTGATGCAGCTTGGGCGAAAAAAGGAGAAAAATTGAGCAAAAAATGGCTAAGTCTGAAAATTGCAGCGACGCGCTGACATGTTGCAGAATCGCGGTCAACGCAACAACGCAGGTTGGCGGAACCGTCGCGATATCGCGACGTGTTCCGAAATCGCGGGTCGGCGGGCGTCAAAAGCACTAAGTTGAAAACATGCAGCGATTCGCTGACATGTCAGCGAATCGCGACCCTGACAGCGTCGAAGGCAAAAAGTGAAAACTTGCAGCGCGTCGCTGACATGTCAGCGAATCGCGACCGAAAATGGCGATTGATGCGGAGAGAAGGAACATGTAGCGAAATCGCTACATGTTCCGTTTTCGCGGGGCAGCGCAGGGAGGAGCAAAAGGGAGCCGGACATGTAGCGATATCGCTACATGTTCCATATTCGCGGGTCTTCAGCAGCGAAGCGTACGGCGTAAAATCATGTCGCGATTTCGCGACCCGTCGCATTTTCGCGACCTGCGCAGTTTTCCCGCCAAGTGCAATATGAACGGCCGAGAGGGTTTTTTCGATTTCCGATGATTTAATGCTGACCCGAATTAAATAATTTGCGGATTTCCAATGCGGTTAAGGTCAAAGAGTGCCCGTGCTACCAAAATTAAAGGGTTTATTGGTTCGAAGTTGCCGTTCGTGGATTAATTCAACGGTTTTTCATGCACATATTCAAAGAATCGAATTTAATGAAGGGCCGCAAGCGTTTCATGGAATTTAATTTTTATTTCTTCGAGACTGCGATTAAGGGGATCATGTTCCTCGTTTCCTTCGCATGATTGTAGATCACGAGGAAGTTGGTTTTAATTATTTAATGCTGCAAAGAGGACGGACCTCTATAAAAACCAATGTAATTTTCATTTGCAAAGGTTGGAAGTTTTGCTAAAAATCGGAAGTGCATTTGCAAGAATAAATTATTGGCTTCGGATTTTTCAAGCAGCTTGTTTGGGTGATTGTCTTTTCTCGTTCGTTGCATTTCTAATCAAATTTATATTCCTTAAGTGTCGTTACATTCAAATTCTCGCATATTGGATTTGAATATTGCTTATAAGGATATGATTCTTGGAGTGTAGTCTTGGAGAGATTTTCTCGCATACGCTTGTGTGGGAGTTGAGTCATTATATTCTGTTGCTTGTCGTTGCCGCACTTTAAGTTTTCTCGCCGTTGTTCTTCCGATCCCATAACTCCGGCCTCGTGGCCATATTTCATTTCTTTCTCGCAACTTTTAATTTCTTTCCAAAGAACCCTTATCTTCAAACAGAAATTTAGAATAGTAAAGGGAACCAGCCCACTCGAGATTGGTCTGGGAGCCATTTCTTGCTTCCAGCCTTTCAATGTTGGCCAGGTCTAGGGTGCAATTATAAAATCCTTTCCTGTGGCAGATTTTGGACCAACAGCACCATATTTGAAATCAACTTTGGATATTAAATTGGAAGCCCATGTATAAGACTTTTTGCAACTCTTATTTAACCATGATGGCTATGTTAGGATGAATTTTTCTCATCTTCTATTTGAACAACTTAGCACTAGGTTTCATCCTAAGGTTATGGATGACAAGATTTGAATAAAGGATAAGCATGTCTTTATAGGACTAGGCAAAGACCTCTTGATACTATATTAAAAGTGTGACAAATATTTGGTGCTCTTTGATTAAAATAATTTTCCCAAGTTTGATAATTTTAGGGTTATCTTGATCTATGCTAATGTTGATGTCAATGGTTTCCTTGATAAGCATATAGAAACCCTCCTCAAGCTAATGAGGGTTGGAATGAGATGGATGCCATCTACAAAATTATCTATAAGAGGTGGCATAGCCTCACTGAATTTGGCATTATAAACAAAATAATGAAAAGGGGGTGAAGAAGGAAAGTAGATGTTTGAGTCTTTGAGCAATTGATCTAATGGATCAAAATCAAATATAGTTGGAGGGTATGAAATCCGCTTGAAATCAATAATACTTGTTTCAATAGTAAAGGAATGCATAGGACCATATGGATTATGGATTACGATGGTAGGAGTGAGGGTAGTGGTATCCTATATGATGGGAAAAGTGGTGGGAGTAGAGGGAGGAGCCCTGAGATGGCGATTGGAATTAGTGGAAGAAGTAGAAAATTACGATTTGGATGGAGTTAGTGAATGGTGATTGAAAAAAGAATATGGGATTGGAGGATTATGTATTATTGGTTTGATGGGTGGGATTGAGGATAGATTTCTAGCCACTAAGGATGTAGGAGGGGTATAAGGGGAGTATGGAGGATGATGAGGTTGGGGATAGTATTGAATATTTTTTATGCTAGAAGAAGGGTGGAATGGTTGAGCATTGGGATAAGGATAGGAAGAAGGTGGGTAGTGTTAAGGAGGAAGATGTGAAGAATATGGATTATTTTAATTTGTATTAATATGAGGGGTGTAGTTTGTGCCCAAGGATGAAGATGGAGGAATTGGGTTGGGTGAGATCAAATGAGTGGGTTGCATATTGGTAATGTGAGGGATAGGTGAAGGAGTGGAAGATGTGGTTGGATGGTATGATGATTTGAGTAGGTGATGAGTGAGAGAAAAATGTGTTGAAGGTAAGGGGACTCGTGCGGGTGTGTGACCATGTGGTAATACTTGAATGGTTCATCGTTCATTAGAATTTAATGGATGTGATCCTCATGTGTGTATTTGAGGTAATGGCACGAGGTTAATGGTGCACACCACATATACTGTATCCATAGTCTTCCTAGGAATACATTATATTACATCTCTCCATTAAAAATATGACATAAAGTATCAATAGTAAAAATCCCTACTTGGATAGGAAGGACGATTATTACTAGCATTGAGCATAAGGCGTTATTAAATACCTATAGAGTGAAATTAGAATTAATGATGTGAGTGGATGGAATATTGATATGTTTAAGGGTAGATGATGTGATGATGTTTATGGAAGAGCCTATGTCAATAAAGACACATTTAAAATTTTTGTTTTCAATAGAGGCCATGATGTGCAAGGGTGGATCTAGTCCTTCCATTAAGATATTATTAATATCAATATCATAAAATAAAATAGTTATTGGGAAAAGTATTGGTTATATCTACAACTAATTTATTGCCTCAATTTAAATTTTCAATGCTAGGAAAACTCATAAAATTGTGAAGTACCATGCACAATTTATACCTATAAATCCAAAAAGATGAGTCCACTATGTCCTAAGGTTTAGGAGGTGGTTTGTGATGTAGCTTTGTTTCTTGTCCAAACCATTAATATAACCTACATTATCAAACACATGACTGAAAATAAGCTATGGAAAATAAAGCACACACTTACATGAAAATACAAAAAAAAAAAGAGAACTTATAGAAATAAAATAGATTGCAATAGATTTTTCCTAGATTAATTCATGTACACCAGATGATTAGAAAATATAAATATGAAAACTTGAATGAATTTTATTTACAACTTTAGAAGTGATTTATAGAAAGTGTCTAGGATCCCTTTTTAGGGGTGGCCTATGTGTTTATATAGTGCACAACCATCCCCTATTATATTTTTAAGCAAGTCTATTTCAGACTTGTTGTTACAATAAACACATAAAAAAATTCATAGACAATGAACATGTGCTAAATTTATCCTTCGTAGGATAATTTAGGTGTGTTCTATTTATCGAACAAAATATGTCTAAAATTACACCTTAATTGATATCAATAGTTTCACACAAGTGTTTGCATAATCTATGTGTTTTCTTAGCCATTAATAAAAATGGATAATCTTCTAGTTCATTATGTTGTCCTTCATTCGTAGTTTTCACTAGAAACTGCTACTCTATTTCATCTAAAAATATGGTCCTTGTTGCACTCTGCTTCAATGGGAGTTAGGCATCATCTAGCCTATCATTGGAAATCGAGTACTATTTACTTCAAAGTTGGGAGTTAGGCACTGTTGATAATGAATTTGGGATTCAGGCAACTTTAATCCTAAATTTGAGAGTCATGTGCCTTTGACCCTGAATTCAGGAGTCAGACATCACTCTTTCAAAAGATACGAGTTAGGCACATTCTAGCTTGTAACCTAAAGTTAGATGTCTAACTCAACGTACATATATATTTGTTGTAGTCACATTTTTATTTAGTTTTCCACCATAAAACATAAAGTGCCAGGTCCAAATAGGACCTTGATGTAAATATACAAAAAGGTAGCAAAATCATCGAATCTACACACAAATCACACTTAAAACACACATTAGATAATATACATAATTTCTTATTAAATATATATAAAACCTTCATAAAAAGTACATTCTATCAAAATAATGTCACACAACATGTTATGAATCCATACAAAAATATGAGCATTTTTGGTTCTCATCATCCCTCCATGCCTAATTGTTGCCACACACTCATGGCATTTTTTGTTGGTAATATCCTATTCTATCAATAGCCTACTAGTAGGCTTTGTTTATACATTTTATATTCCTAGTCGTGGCTTTGTATTGTTCCTTATTACATTTTAAATTTCCACCTTGTTTTGGATGATTAGGACCTATTTCTATTTTGGGTGTCATATTTATTTTATTGCATCGTAAGGATTGACTAGACCCTATTCTTGTATTCGACTTTGTTCTACTCCACCCCTTTTTTCCTACTACTTATTTTAGATAGAATCCTATAAATGTAGTGGCATACTTATAGAATTCAGGCTCATATTTCTTCTAGTACTGATGGTTTGGGTGAAGCTAGAATTCCACTAGAAATTTAGGCTTATCCCATGGTTGATAGTGGTATGTATCATATACTCAAGTCCATGGAAATTTTGCCACCTCAGGTTCAAGCATTGCATCCTCTACAACATTCTCTTCTACATCATTTTACTCTACATCATTTTCCACTACATATTTAGGGGGTAGAGACTTGAGCTTTCGAACTAGTGGAGACATTATTGGTTCTTTTTAAAATATGCCCATCTTGTCCAGATATTCCCTTATCCTTGAGGTATTGCCATATTTTGAACCATATAGGTTCTATAATTATTTTGGCTATGTAGGGGTAACAGAAAGACCTGACTCTTGAGACATTTTTCTATAATATTTCACTCCTTTTTAGCCTCCTTCAGGATATTTTGGAGCCCTTGGAACTACTCCTTATGGTTGGCAAAGACTTTCATGGATGCAACCCACTCTTCATCTATGTTTGTGTCTAGATACAACTTCAATTTTTGTTGGGCGACCTTCTACTTTTGTTGCTTTTTTGTCTTGAATTTCATTTTAGGCTATAATTTTCTTGATGGTCCAGGTGTTGTTGCCTCAGTTGTGGATGTTGAAGGACCAACCTCCTCTTTCTTCTATGAAGGTGGTATTTCCTAGGCCTCGAAGAACTCTATCTCTTGCTCTTACCCTACTTCTATTTGGATAGTAGGGTCAAATGTCTATGTGTTGTCAATCGACTAAGTAGCACCCAATTGTGCTTTAGATTCCCCAACTAACTTGGCCAATCCTATTTGTTTATCTATTGGCTAACCATTATTAACATGTCATTTTAACTCAGCTATATCCATGCATGCAAGTGCCTCCTCACCAAAATATTATGGTGATGTGTGCAAAATATTATAAAAGTGTGTACCATATTTCTAATGGATGACTATTATAACTGTTAATCCAACTGATTGTCAACACGTATAAATATGTAGAGTTGGATATGGTGATTGGATGGTCATTTTATGGATAATGTGATGACACTATTTATAGGAATGTACTCCTATGAAAATTATATATATATAAAATAAAAAATTGAGTACATACCTAAATAGTGTTCCATGCGTGCATGATGTGTAGATGCTTGTGGCACATACAGATTGGTTTTTTCATGATGACTGTGATTACTGAAACAAATAATAGCATGCATATTTTCCATGTGAAGAAATTCTTCTTCGAACAATCATTCTTGGGTGCTACACTTTTACTTTTATTTGATGTACCCTATAGAAAAAATGAAAGAAAAATATTAAATTAATGTTTTTCCATGGGATGACACACATCCCTTCTTGGAATTTGTTTGTTGATTATCTTGTCTTGGAACGTGCATAAATATCTAAAGGAAAATGTGCTTTTATCTATAATATGTGGCTTTGGCTATTTTCCAATGCCAAAGATTTATTTCGTATACAATATTTATATGCTCATTAGAATGGAAGTCAAGCACCTTTTTGTTGGAAATCAAGTGCCTTACTCCAATACGTAGGATACCTGCATCTAGAGGGAGAAAACTACACTACCACATACAATTCCTAAAAAAGGTTGGATCCGTAAAGATAGAAAGCCTTATGGTATGAACCATTGGGGTTGTGTTGTTCTCTACACTCCGTGCTAAGGGTAAGGGTTTACCAGGAATGGTTTAAGGACTCACTCCAAGTCCTCATGATTTTGGGATAGTTTGATGTATTTAGTTTCAAGCAATCACCTAAGTTTGGTATTTATAGATCTATGCTATGAAAGATAAAGGATAATGCAAAAAATATAACGTAGGAATACAAGAGCTAACCTAATATGATTATTTTTTTAAAATGTTTACTAACCTAGGGTTTTATCCAGAATACCTTTAAATCAAGGGCACAAGTTAAATGCACAATATTAACCCTAGATGCACACTATATGCTTTTCCTTTTAGATGCCTAAGAATAAATTTTCAAGTAAGATCTTTAGCCAATAAAATAATTAGAGCACTTATATTTTTTTGGTATAAGGTAGAGGTGGTTATAAGGTCCACAAACCTTTTACAAAGTCAAAATGGGCTGGTTCTAGCATCAAGCCCGTATAATCAAAATACAAAATGGATCTTTCTAAGACTCACATTAAGCCATACTTAGAGTCCACAACTCCTATACTTGTCGCTTGACTATTCAGATAAAACAAAAACCAAACAACACCTAGCACTTACTAACACTAGGTTGCCGTACCGTACACTTGTCACCTCCCGTGCCCCAACAAATGGGATGCCTTTTCTCGCCTAATTCCATCCGTCGGATTACTCATCATCAGCCCCTCTCGATCTCCCCGATGCTCTAACAGGTTTGATCTTAGCTCTTCTCTAGAACCCAACACCAATAGTTCTTGAGGGAAGTTATCCTTCCAAATTTGCATCTCCCCAACAGAAACCGCAATATTTGCCATTAGATCCGCCGCCCGGTTCCCTTCTCTCGAAGGTGTGTTGGATTCGGGCATTAACCAAATGAGATTTATGAATCTTTGCTTCTAGGATAAGCTCCAATATGGTCCAAACTGGGGTCTTTATCCTCCTTAATTGCCTTGATTATATTAAGTTAATCCCCTTCAAAGATAACTTCCTTATAACCCTCAAGTCCTGCAATTCTCATTGCCCGCATGCGAGCTCGGGCTTCCGCAAAATGATTTGTTTGAGTTCCCAAAGGCTCTGCAAAGGCAAGGACCACTTTTCCTTCCTCATTTCTCAAAACTCCTCCTCGCTCCCGCAGCCCCGGATTTCCTTTTAGCCGCCCCGTCAAAATTAAACTTAACCCACTTTTGTGTGGGGGTATCCACTTGACACCATCCCGTGGGTTGGTTGTAATGTCTAGGTCCTGGAAGTTCCTCTCCCCGGCTCCGCAAAATCCTCCTTTCCCTTAGAGACATGGTCTCATTTTTGAAGAAGAAAGTTTTCCAGCTTTTCTTTCAAAGCTCCGATTATTTTATTACCACATAACCCGGGATCTTTCTTACGTCCTTTAAATACTCTCTTATTTCTCTCATTCCATATCCCCCATAAAAAATGGGGTAAGCCGAGCTTCCGCAGCCAAGTCAAAAGCTTTGCCCTAAGGGGGAAGCCCACCGTATGCGTAAGTCGACATGCTATTTGGACAGACCCAATCTATATGAAATTTGGACAGATCATTTGGAAGATCGTACAAGAAAAATCACAAGTTAGAAATATATGACTTACATATTCTATTGCTTTCTCACACAAGATACATCGATTGATGAATTGGAAACCTCTCCTTTGCAGATTATCTCGTTGTCGGGATCTTATTTTGAACTCGCCAACCAAAAGAAGAAAGCTATTTTTGGGGTTAAATTATTTAACCAAATAATGTAAGTCGGAGTCCACCCATTGAATCCCGAGTGGATTAACTTATAGGCGCTTTTTACCGAATAGATCCCACTTGTAGTTTTGCCCCAAATCGCCTTGTCTCTTCCTCCCCTGTGAATGATCGGGAACACCCTTAAAGCATCATTGAGTTTGGTTAGGGCCACCTTCTCTTGCTCTGACATATTATGAACTGTGATTTTCTTCCAAGAAGAAGTTTCCTGTGCTACAGCAATAAAATCCCCTACTTTTCCTCCCATTTCCTTCGAAAGTTTATGTTGGAGGACCTGAAGGTCTAAGTTATCTTTCATAGGGGCCTCTTCCAACCACGGGTCTTTCCAAAAGTCCACTTGTCTTCCATTACCAATTCTCCATCTGATGCCTTTCCCGACTACCTCCCGACATTCGAGCAAACAATTCCAAAAATAGGATCCTCTAGGGAGATTATCGACTTTCAGGAAGTCCCGATTATTTCCGATATATTTTGCCTTAAGAAGTTTTACCCATCCCAATTGATCATTATTGATAAATCTCCATACCTGTTTGCCAATCATAGCTTGATTCAATTCTTTCATTCTCTTTAGCCCCGGGCCCCCCTGATCCTTGCTTGCACACACCTGATTCCATGCTACCAACGAAATTCTCTTTCTCTCCTCTAAACCTGACCACAAGAAGTTGCGTTGAATTAGCTCCAATGTAGCTCGGACCTTTGCAGCATTCTAAATAGAGACATGCAGTAAATTGGAATGCTCTGTAAAGTAGTTTGAACTAATAAGGCTTTTCTCGCGGAGCCGAGAAGGCCGCCCTTCCACCCCGCTAACTTTTTGGAGATCCTCGTCAATGACTGAGTTCCACAAAGTAGCCTTCATTCTTCCTTCGAACATAGGCATGCCTAGATAAGTTGCCGGTAGAAGCTCCTTTCCACAACCGAAGAGGTTAGCTATTCTTTCCTCCCTCCCACCAGGCGTGTTAAAGAAATAGATGCTACTCTTCTTATAGTTTATGTACTGTCCTCGCTTCCGTCTCATACTTGGTTAGAATTCTCTTCAGCTTCCTAGCTTGAGGCACCGAGGCTTTGGACACAATGATTGTATCATCCACAAACCGTTGGTGAGACACCGGCCTCGTCGTTGAGGCCGGTTTAAAACCTTCCAATTGACCATCTGCCACCGCCGCTGAAATGTTCCTACCCAATGCTTCCGCTAAAATAATAAACAAGTATGGAGACAAAGGATCTCCTTGTCGCAACCCCCTTTCACTCTTAAAGTAACCGGAGGGTGACCCATTCACCATGACAGAAAATCTTGTAGTAGAGATACAACTAAAAATCAACTTAATCCACAGGGGACAGAAACCAAACTTACCCAAAATCTTGGTGAGGAACCGCCATGAGACCCGGTCGTAGGCTTTATTCATATCAAGCTTTAGTAACATACCCGCTTCCTTACTAGTCACCATTGAATGAATAACCTCATGAATTGTGATGATACCATCCAATATTTGTCGCCCTTTCACAAAGCCACCTTGGTTCATATCAATGATGAAAGGAAGGATAACCTTCACCCTATTGGCGATTGTTTTTGTGAGAATCTTCATCGTAGTGTTACATAAACCGATAGGGCGAAAACTGGAAAATTCCATTGCTCCCACTAGTTTTGGGATGAGGACTAAAAAAGTAGCATTAACTCCTTCCTGGGATTTCCATGTCCTTTTGAGCCTCAATTATAGCTTCCACTACATCATTGCCTAGGATATCCCAAAACTTCCGGAAGAAAGTCGCAGTGGAAGCCATCCGGTCCCGGGGAGTCATTACCATCCATGTCAAAAACGACCTTCTTGATTTCCTCCTTTGTGAAAGGACTAAGTAAGAATCCATTAAGATTATCGGCTACGAGGGGTGGAATGGCTGCCAACAGAGAGTCCTCTTCTTCAATAGTCGGATTTACATCTTCTAGCAACGATTTAAAGTACTCAACCGCTTCCCTCCTTATGTCTTCCATATCTTTGGTGTTAGACCCATCGGCCATCTTGATCTCCTTAATTTTGTTAGTACTCCCGTGGCGAAGAGTAGAGACATGGAAGAACTTTGTATTTCTCGTCACCCTCCTTTAACCAACGCAGCCTGGATTTCTCGCCTCCAAAAGGTTTCTTCAAATCCTAGCATCGTGTGGTATTCGGCCAACAGCCTCCCTCTCCCGGTTTCTCGATCCTCTCGTAAGCCGCTCCGACTTCAACTTCTCCCGTAGTTCATTGATCTTGTCTTTTAGTTCTCGCCTTTTTAACAAAAAATATTGCCAAAGGAAGTTTTGTTCCACTCTCTAATGTTAGCCTTCACATTCCTTAGTTTACATGCCACTTGGGCCAGCTTTCGAACCATTATACTTTTTGTCCCACCATTGGGCAACCAGCATCCTTGAGATCCCGATGTTGGAACCACATAAGTTCGAATCGAAAGGGTCCGATGTATCTTTTCTTAGAGTCCTCCCCTCGTTTCCCATAGAATTGGGTTGTGATCAGACCCGATTCTTGGGAGTGCCGTTAATGAAGAGTCCCCAAACCTCTCTAAGCATTCTTGAGAAAGAAGAAACCTATCTAATCTTATCTCGAATTTGGTTTTCCTTCAATCTTTTGTTAGACCATGTATAGGAGAATCTACGCAGTCCACATCCATCACCATGTTGCTCAACAAAATCTCTAAACTCGTAGATATCGCAGCTATTCTTTGAGAGCCCCCCAATTTATCTACAGGATTAAGGTAGCAATTGAAATCCCCCGCCACAATCCAAGGGTAGTTGGGGACCGTCTCCCTCAATTCAGCCTAGCCGACTCCAAAGAACCCTTCTCACCCCTCGTCTAACCGGAGCATATACATTCGTTAAGATCCACTCTTCCCGCGTGGTTTTATCCACACATAAGAGACAAATAAACCAACTAGACATCGTAATCACTCTACTATCAATCACATTTTTGTTCCACATAACCAAGAACCCTCCCCGCTGTTCCAGTGGCCTCTTGGCCTACTACTTCATCTTCTCACCAAGTCCTATTCTTAAAAGGAATAACTCTACTCTCCTCCATTTTAGTTTCTTGCAATAAAATCATATCCGGTTTGTGTTCTTGTCTAAGAGCATACAAAGCTCTTATTTTTGCAGGATTACTCCCACGAATATTCCATGAAAGAATCTTCATTTATGGGCTTTGGATCCTCGAGCCTTCGCCCCAAAGAGCAATACCGCTTGAGTGCCATCACCCACTCCTCGCTCTCGCTTCTTTCTCGCCTTAAGGCAAGCATTGCTAGGTTTCCCTCTTCCTACCGAACCATATCCCCATACATCCGCTCTAGGTTGAAGTTCCTTGGGATTCACTTGGCTTCTAGTAACCATCTTGGGTAGGTCGGCCTTGGTATTTGGGGTAACAATCTGGCTTTCCAGTGTTAACTCGGTCTTTTTGACAATGGAGATGATTCCGTGCTCTTAGCTTCTTGATTAGTAGATTCTTTTTTCCCCGCTTTGGGGTTACACCGATCTTGGTGGTTCACCTCTTCCTCCCCGAGTATCCTTGCCTCGTATTATTAGTTTCCCGCTCCTTCCTCTCGATTTTTCTCCTCTAAATCCTTCTCTTGAGTCTCCTCTACCTCGCATTCCACTTCTTGGTCGTCCATCCGATCTCCCTTCAAATGATTTAATGCATCAAAACTGTTCTCCACCGGGATGTTGATCTCCTTGGAATTTCTTCCCATAAATTCCTCTCAAGCACATGGGACCACTTCCACCGAGCCTCCATAGGCCTCCCGTATCACCCAATCAAACTTACTTGCCCCATGGCGTTGATCTATGGGGTTCTTTCCTTTGTGATTTGGCTCGAGGCTTGTCGTATCATCTTAGGAGCAAAGTTGAGCTTGAGGGTTCCCATCAAAGGGACCAGCTCCCCCGTGAGAGGGTTTTGGGGCATAGGAATTTTTGGGAGGAGGGTTAAAACGTTGCCTCTTGCTTACAATAGGGCGAACAGTGGTCTCTCGATATTCGGATTTCGAGCTCCACGTCCTTGAGGCCCAGGTTGGGTAGGAATGGAGATCTCATGGGGAGGGATATTATTCTGGGTTTGAGGATCGCATTTTGGAGTGGGGGCCGGTTCTTGGAAATGCAAGTGGATACCCCGGTGCCCTACCTTCCCACAAACACTACACTTAAAAGACATATTTTCATATTCAAATACCCGAGTATGAAGGCCAAACATAGACGACAAAATAATGGATTTAGGGAGCTCTTTACTCATGTCCGCCAACACACACATGCGAGCAGACAGGAGTCTTGTTTTGCTCAAGGTTGCAGGATCAATAGCTATTAGTTCTCCAATCTCTCGTAGCTATCCCACCCAATATTTGTCCGCTCCGAAAAGCAGAGGTAATCCCGGCATCTTAACCCAAATAGGAGCCAAATCCAAAGACTCCGAGTCCTGGGGGTTGAAATCGGGGACCAACGCTTCGTATACAAGCCCCTTTTCCCAAAAAACCAAGGACCTCCTTGGAGAGTCCTTTCCATGTCCCGTTCACATTGAAATGTCACCAAAAGAAAACTCTTGGGTAAAGCCTTAATCATCATACCGGCCCTTGGCTGCCATTTTTGGATGGCCCATCTCCTTATGACTTCCATGTCTGGCCTCACCCCCATAAATTTAGCCACCAAAGATGTTCTCGCCCTCCATAGCCACATGCCGAGCTAAGGAATCCGGGACGTGCAACCTACCATTGACAGATTTTAGATTAAAACAAGAGTCGGATAATTTTTGCTTACCGCGAAGAGCATTAAGATATGAAGGTCTCCAGTTGCCATGTTTCTCTTTGTCTCCTTCTTGGTTCTTCCTTTGATCCCGACGCATAGAGTCCCGGGGTCCCCCTCGTAGAAATCTTCAACCGCATCCGCCCAACGCCCTTGGACCGGTTCCAAAAGAACTTCCTTGTCCACATCCTCCGCCCGGGGGCTCGCTATCTCGCCGGAGCCCCCACCCGCCGCGTCTCGCCGATCCGCCCTCTGAAGTCCCACACCTAGGGTTTGATGCCCCTAGACCTCTCGCTCCTCCTCCTTGCTGCTCCATCCGTCACAACTTGTTGCCTCCAAAATCTGCCATTTTTTTTTTTTTTTTTTTAGGGCCAAAATTTTTGTGACCGCTACCATGCACGAACTGCTCAGGAAATTAAATATTTTTATGAAATCGAGCACTTATATTGATCGATGGATGATTTAGATTTTTTCTACCTCTTGTCCAATGATATTAGAAATACCACAAGATAACTTATAAAACACTTGAAAATAGGATTAGCATTAGGGGGCCTGCTTAGGCCGCTATACAACAATGTTTGGAGGCACAATAATCAAGCCCCCTAGGTCCTTTTAGATGACCTTTGGAAACAAAAGTGGAAATTGATCTTTGGAGAATTAATCATAAAATATCAATGCAACAATAAAGAAGTAGAAAAAAATTATGCTATCATGCCCTAAATGCAATTTAGAAAATACTCATGCAATAAAAATTTGACAAATACCCCCAATTCAATCCTAGGAAAAATCACACCTCGTAGATAGTTGGCACGATAACGCTACAGGAAAAATCATGCTCCATCATAACAAGGTACATTTTCACTTATGTGAGTAGAAACCCTAAATTAGGGTTAGAAAAGTCACACCTCACTAGGATAGGGTATGATTTCACTTCAAACACATGAAAAATAAAGATAAATGCAGAACATAAATAAATGTAGAAACAAAGTGTGAACAACCTGATGGATGATGTAGAAGTAGGCATAAGAGATCAAGGTATCCAAATGAGAACTCTCTTTCCTTCTAAACTACAACATGAATCCACCAAACCACACAATAATCTAAATCAATGTAGTAGAAGATCAAATCTAAAATTCACACTTCGTGGTTATCTTGTAGAAGAAACAAGAAGCAGAACAAAAGTAAAAATGTGAGCATAAGTTAATCATAAGAATTACAAGCTTAATTGTGTCTAAGATCGATCACATATCAAAGAGTGATATTAACCCCTCATTTTATAGATGAAAATCGAGGTGAGAGAGGCAAGAAAAAAACACAAGTTGATGCCAAGAATTCTAGAAAAGGCTAAACCTAGGTTTTAAAACATGAAAATAGCAAAATCGCACCTCGTGCTGATGGGGTGCGATATCACTTCTGTGAAGTCATGATCCATTGTAACCGGGTTTTATTTTGCTAAAAGGCTAAAAAGGTAAGGTTGGGGGAAAATATGCTTACCCTTGCCATGGGCAAGGGTTAGGAACCTCTTAGGGGCTCTAAGGAAGATTGCCCACTAAAATTGGGTCAATTTTTTGTCTCTACATTTTACCCCCTCTTTGATACATTTAATGCAAAGTAAATGCATCAAAGAAGGATGTAGGAACACTCACTAGAAGAAGACAACAAAAAAGTAGGATGGCCAATTTAGAAGAAAGGGATGGTGCAAAAATGGTGTCATTCTAGACACTTTCTTGTTTTGCATGCAAATCGAGGCATTAGGGACATTAATGCCTCTATAGGCCGTAGTGCCCCCTCAAATTTTTATGAATATGACATATCTCATAAAAAAATAAAAAAAAATTGATGCAAAAGAAGAAAGAGAGAAAAATAATGAAAACTAGAGAAAACCCTAATTCATTTTCACCGCATGTTGATAGAGAAAGGGCTCTAAGGAGAAAAAGAAATAGCACTACCACTTCATCAACCAATGGTTGTGAGGGGTAAATTTGGGGTACGAGAGTGGTTAAGTACCAAATTCCTCCCTCTTGATGCACATTTTATCTATTTTCATGGATTGTTAAGGCAATATCAGGGAATTTTGCCGTTTTAGATGATGATTCTTATGCTTGACCTGGGTGTGATTTCATGGCCCGATCACGATTTTGATCTAGGTGAAGTGTAACAAAATCACGCTTAGGTAAAACTGAGCATGATTTCATGAAATTGTACCTCCTAACATAGAGGGCACAATTTTACCAAAAACTAAAAGGAAAAAAATGAAAAACAAAAAAATAAACATAAGAGAAAAAAAAGGGAAAACAAGCAACTGTGAAGTGCAAATTACAAAATTATGATCAACTTTGTGTTTTGATTTGAAATTATGAATTTTATTATTTTTGTTAGAATTAATGTGTACTTTGTATTTTTCTTGTTATGACATGTGTCCTTGACACTTGTCATATTATCATATAGGCCTCATGCCTATAAATTGTAATCTCTTGTATCAATACAACATCTCATTTATTCTAGACCTAATATTTTGTATCAGAGCTTAGACGCTCTCTTGGCCTTATGATTTTGAGAGGGGATTCCCCTCATGAAAATCCCCCCTCACATTTTTTCCCCCATTTTTATTTTCAAAATAGGGAGTATGCTCTCCATCATTGATGGAATAGAAACCAGACATTTGAATAAGATTAATGGCTATAAATGCAATTTTTTTTAGAGTGATTTATTGGGAGGTATCTATTTGCAAAAGTGATTTCTTGACAATGAGAAATGAAAAATGGGATACACTCCAAGATCTAGATATTTTTTAGGGTCATCTATTATCTACATATTTTATATTTAGATTTGCAGTTTGAGCAGCAGTAGAATCATATTTACAGTTTGGATATTGGGCTTAATGTATATGGTTTCTAAGATTATTCAATTTAGCCACTCTATTTAAGGCTTGTAGCAACACTCATCCATGCCAACACAACCTCCTCCATTGGTACCACCCTTTATTTCTCCTTCGATGTATAAAATTGTGGAGTTGTAGTGGAGGTAAAGTTTCGGGCCATAGTCATCAACAAAACCACCAAGCGAATGTGCTATAACTTTTCGTCAACCTGACTGATTCGTGGTGCCACATAAATGTTTATGAAAAGTAGAAATGTGATGTAAGACCACCAGTCTAGGTAAATGTTTTCAAAATCTATAAATAAATAGCATAAAATGCCCAAGAATACCACTCTAGCATCAAGTGTTGTAGAGAGAATATAATTGTATCAATGCCACCATTGTTTATGCCTCATGTATATTATGTAGTTGAAAATAAAGCCTACAAAGCCCCATATAATGTATTTAGTAGATCTTGCAAGTGGCATGTTAGCCATGGCTCCTATAATAATGGGCATATTCACTTATTTAAGCCATTCTACCTTGGGAATTTTTTTTTGAAGTAGTCACACAATCACTGGAAAAACGACACCTACCAATAAGAACCAGTTCAATGCCTGATACAATCCCAGATTCCCAAACACTCTTTGAGGACTGACCACTCCCCATATAATTGAGGTGTTGTAAAAATATTTTTCATCAGGGCATGTAAAAACATAGCTCTCTAAGCTGCAAATATTTTCCATAGACTCTAAAATCCACCACATTGTCCCATAGAATATAGTTGTGCAAACAACTATGTCTATAATCTGGATGAGGAACATGGAGCGAGGAGGGATTTTCATGTAATGTCCGAGTTTGAAGTCCCCAAGAAATGTAAGGGTTTGAACCATGGAAATATAGTTGTATGTCTTAAATTTGAAATTTGCAAGAGGTCTTCTCGGGTACATATATCCTATGAGGTACTCTGTTATTATATTCATCCCAGGTTTCTAGTTGGTGGTGGCCTAAATAACATCAATGGGAAGAGTGAAGGTGGTAGTAATGGTGCAAGCCATAAGAATTATCCATCATGGAAGTTGAAGTTGTTTGTTAAATCCTTCGCATGCTTCTATTACTAGAGCCATCATTATTACTAGCAAAATTATGAACCAGTATTGTAGAATAACCTTGTAATTCATTTTCATCAACCATGTGTGCACGCCCATACCCTTGTATTTCAATGTAGCATTTGTTTGATGCCATATATATTTTCCATGAAAAAATAGACATGGTTGATGGTTGTAGCAACATGTGTGAAGCCCATATAATATGTAAAAGTGAATAAAGCCATCATGTGAATTGGGTTGACCTTGTCATAGTTATTATTGTTAAAGGAGAAGGTTCATGGATCTAACACCATGGAAACATTATAATTAGTTCCATCGAAAGTGTATAGGTTGGAATCTATAAGCAAAAAATTCTTGACATCATACACATTGTTCCAATATAGGATGGGAATCAGGATGTAGATGATGATGATGAACCCAATCATAACGCTGGCTATGGCAAACCATGGATTTGCCAATGGAGTCCCTAAGAAATTTACAATCATATTCCAATCCAAGCCAATGGAGCCAATACCAAGCCCATTTTCATCTGAGCCAATTTGGTGGGCAATGATTGATTTAGGCCATGTATAACATAAAATAAAGATGTATGAAATCCTTGCAAAAAAGTAGTTGGGTACAACATAATATGCAAAGCTACATACCATGACTATAAGGAAAAACTACAGTCTTAATATCCTACCCTTCAAACTCTTATCTTTCTCATGCAAGGCTCTAAATAGAGAAAATTGAACAAGGTTTGCAGGCCACCACATGTAGGCAGATTCTACCAGAAGCTTATAGAAAATCCTAGCCCATCCAAAGCCAAGAATCTATGCAGTGATTATCAGTAGAAATGTTGCAAGAGGATCAATGCTTCTTTTGTATAAGGCCTTGACAATGGTGAGGATATTCACTGCATATGGTCCTCCACTTCTTAAGGAGGCGAATATGTCTATAAGGACATGCTATTTTATACTAAAGGGTCCTGTATTCAATGAAAAACCCTAGTTTGTTCCAAAAAAATAGTACTTCCTAGAAGTAAGAACCACAACCATAAATGGATCGATGGGTAGAACAACGATCTAAGCAAAAATGGAGGATATTGTAAGTGGGTTCTCTCGGTAGTCGAAGAACTGATTGGCAAATGCAATAACTATGCATGAGATCAATACAAGCACCCATGTGTGAAATGTTAAGATTGGCTCTGTGGGATCATCTTTTGCAAGCATAGTGAGAACCACTTCCTCTATGGACAACTGATCGTACAAATCTTTAGCTTTGTCTTTCATATTCATGTGTTCATCATCCTCGTTCATGCATTCCTCTATTCCACATATTTCACCATTTTTTGTGAATTTATCTCCTATGTGCAAGTTCTCCATATCCTATGTTCTATGCAAACACTATAAATACAATCAAATTCACCAATGTGGGAAAACTCTGTCGATTTAATTAAAATTCTCAAAATACAATGATATTTCAAATTAAGCAGGAAAATGTAAAATTTTGAGTTAGTAGTCCTCTTTCTCCAAATTTGGTTCAGGTAAAAATTGATCTCAAAACATCTTCATACAAATGAATGTGTCTTAAATGTGTGAATATATTCCAAATGTAGTCTTCCTTGTCCACGTTACCAGATACCCATCGACATGGTAGCCTTATTTTGTCTACATTGTTGCCATAGAGACATAATGCTTCGAGGTCAAAATAATTGATCCATAGTCTCGTTGCTCTGCTAAATTTGCTAGCATATATGGGGAAAGAAAATTGGTCGACCACATGGCCACTTTATTTTTCATTGTATGGGGGTTTTCCATGTAAGACAAAAACTTTGGAATGCTCGTAAAATTGGTCAAGCACATAGCTTTATTGTGCATTTTTTTATTATTCCACATTGATAGTGGGTGGGTATATCAAATTTTAGGCATGCATTTTTTGGAAAGCATGTTATAGAACCTTGGTGTGGTTCAACGTGTGGTCCAGTGCTCACATGATGGCCACATAAAGCAAATTATTAACATCGTCAACCAAATATTTTAACATGCCATATTGTTTGTCCACATGGAAATGTAATTCCCCAACAAGAAAAATTAAAGACTATTTTTTATTCTTCCAGAGAGCGATGCCAAGAATATTCTAGGAGAATATTATTTGATGTCAAGAATATTCGAGATTCTTGATGTTGTTGTTTTTCCACAAGATGAAGGTCCCATTGAGAGTGGAACATAGGGGTAGTCATTGGAAAGGTTTTACATGATGAACACATTGGTGGTATCTAATTTTAATTTGGAGGTAGTCTTATATGCATTTTTTAGACTCAAAGATTTTTTTTATTCTAGAGTGCATTTTTGGTTGAACCCGATAATTTACATATCTGACCCTAGTATCTAGTCACCTTCTCTATAGCACTTGGTGGATGTAGTGGCTAGTTACCCATGCATTATGATAGGATGAGGTGGTCACCATAAGGACACCTACTCTAGGGACTATAAACATAGACACCCTAGACTCTATCCAAGGACTTTTTTAGATCAAATTATGAAGACTACAGACATAGACACTTCAGAAGATTCTATTCTCTTTTTTCTTCTTCTCCTCCACATTTGGATTCTATGGATCATTTTATTGTAATTTTTTGAGTGCATTGACACTCTTATATGGATCACATATTCTTTGTGTAGATATCTAAAATGCATCATGTTTAGAAGATTAATCATATGGACACATTTGGAGACCATATGACTGATCTTGGACCTTTCCAAGAGCCAAAAGTGGTACTAACTACTCACAAGGGGAAGTTCTAGCCCATTCAAGCTTAACCACTATCAATTAGAGTGGTCACCAAAATCGATCACTAAAGCTGAGGGCAGCTAGATCTAGACACTAATCTAGACAATTACTAGCACCAAAACATAGTCTGGTGATGAATACGAGCCCAAATCATGTAGTCCGACTGCACTTGCATTGTTTGTGAATGGTTTTTGGTATGGATCTTCTAGATATCCTCTTGGCTACCCCTTCAATGCAAATTTGTGACTAATACTTACCCCTAGGATGGTCAGTTGCATGTAGATTTGGATATTGGCTTCTCTAGGAAGCCAAGATCCAAATCTAGATCTAAATCTGGGAGATCTACATATGGACCCTCCCAAGAAAAACAATGGATCCACAAATATTATAATTGTATGCAATGAAGATCTAGCAAATTGGAGAGGTATTCCTTACCCCATTGAGGAGTAATGGAGCTCTGCACAATTTAGAGATTATTTATAGCCATACAACTATTTATATCAAACGTTATTCACCACCAATTATTGTATGGATATAGAGGTGACCCTTGGACATCAATTCAGATGAGGGATCAAGTGCCATCACCCCTGATTCTTGAGGTAAAACTTACAAGTCTGTGGCAACTATCTTTGATAGTGAACTATAGTCATGGCTACTTTAAGTAGCAATGACTAGGGTCTGAGGCATGATTTCCTAAGTTTTAGCTTAGTTTTGTTATTGCATTTTGCTTTATTACATAGTTTTAGCATAGATCTATTTTATTTAATGCATTTACACTATTATTCCTGAGTCTTTCATGCATTTATCATTTAGTTTTGCTACATTTTGATCTTATTATGCTTACATATCATGCTTCACATATTTTCTAATAAAGCCTCATCACGAGAGGCTACCCATGCTACTAATATCCTATTATTGTTTCTTGTATGCGGGATACAGGTTACAGGACCAAGTCAAAGTGTTTAAACATTAGATCCCTCTAGAATAGAAGGAGAAGAAGGCATCTATAAGCCCTTATAAAGTTCATGTGTGATACCAGGAGGTCTATAGAGTGAATCATACCCTTGCAGAGGGAGTCTATTTTTTCTTGTATCTCATTGTATCAAAAGGGTATCCCTAAGAGGGACCGATATGTAATAGGAATTTTGAATAAATCAATAAAATATATATTCTACATTTTTCACTTCCTTGTTATTTATGCTTTTATGGTATTTCCTTTTAATATTTGCTGTAAGTAGACTAGGTTTATTGCTTCCCAGGGTCATACAAATGGTGATCACGATGGGAACCCTACTTGGTTTTCTATTTTTAGCTGTGTTGCTAATGTTTTTATGCTTTTTATGTGTGAAGGTCTAGCCACTCTAGTTGATAGAAACTAGAAGACAAAGACCGTATTTGAAGGTAAAAATCAATAGTAGCCGCTCTAGTCGACAATGACTAGCTAAAAAAGTGTTACAGAGGGCAACCTATGCTTCATCATATGTGGATTTCAAGTTGGGGTAGCTCTCTTCTTTTTTTTATTTCTCTATCTATAATTTTTTATTAGAATATAGTAGGGAAATTTTCATTTAATTAAGAAAACATAGAAAAATACTAAAAGAAAAATGCATTGAAGTTTTTTAGTTTTCTTAGTTTTCTTCTAGTCGCTGCTAGAAATAGTGGACCTCTATTCTCAAGGTCTACCCTAGTCTCCAGTGGTATGGGTTTTTGTTTGTTAAGCTTGCTTGCATGGGGCCCAACTAGTGGCCATTATTTCAAGAAGTAGTGAAATGCTTTATCTGAAAGTCATTGAAATATTTAGATATGCATTTTTTTGAATAAAAACATTATTTGCATAGGCATGTAGGAGAAAAATCATGAGTGCTTATTGATGCATTATTTACATTTATGTAAAAATCTAAAAAGAAACTCCTATTACATATTGGTCCCTCTTAGGGATACCCTTTTGATGCAATGAGATACAAGAAAAAATAAAGGCTCCCCCACAAGAGAATGGTGTACTCCGTAGGCCTCCTGGTCTCACACATGAACTTGTATAAGGGCTTATAGATGTTACTTCTTCTCCTTCTTTTTTGGAGGGATCTAATGTTTAAAAACTTTGGGTTGGTCCTATAACCTATATCTTGTGTATAAGAAACAACAATAGGAGATTAGTAGCATGGGAAACCTCTCATGATGAGGATTTATTAGTAAATCTGTGAAGCATGATATGTAAGCATAATAATATCAAATTGTAGAAAAAATAAATAATAAATGCACGAAAGACTTAGGAATAATAGTGAAAATGCATTAAATAAAATAGATCTAAGGTAAAACTATGTAACAAAGAAAAATATAATAATAAAACTAAGCTAAAACTTAGGAAATCATGCCTTAGACGCTAGTCACTATTGCTCAAAGTGATCATGACTGTAGATCACTATCAAAGATAGCAACCATAAACCTATAAGTTTTACCTCAAGAATTAGGGGCAAAGGCACTTGATCCCTCATATAAATTAATGTCCAAGGGTCACCTTTGTGTTCGTACACTGATTTGTGGTGAAGAATGTTCGATCTAAGTAGTTGTATGGCTAGAAATCATCGCTAAATTGGACAAAGCTTCACTACTCTTCAATGAGGTATGGAATCTCTCTCCAATTTGCTAGAGCTTCACTACACAAAATTCTAATATTCACGGATCCATTATTTTTCTTGGAAGGGTCCATATGTAGACCTCCTAGATTTAGATCTAGATTTGGATCTTGGCTTCCTAGAGAAGCCAAGATCCAGATCTGCATGCAACTAACCATCCCAAGGGGAAGGATCGATCAAAAATTTGCATTGAAGGGGAAATCAGGAGGATATTTGGTAGATCCACACCAAAAACTATTCACAAACAATGCAAGTGTAGTCAGACTACATTATATGAGTCTGTATTCATGGACAAACTATGTTTTGGTGCTAGTCACTATCTAGAGTAGTAGCTTTAGAAACCAGTGTTGGAAGCTACTCTGATTGATAGCGAGTAAGATTGAATGGGCAAAAACTACCCCTTGTGAGTGGTTAGGACCACTGTTGGCTCTTGGAAAAGTCTAAGATCAATCATATGGTCTCTGAATGTGTCTATATGAGTAGTCTCCTAAACATGACATATTTTAGATGTCTACAAATACCCCTTTTGTGGAAAAACATAGTGTTGAGAAAAAAAATAACACCTAGGGCCACATTGTAGGGTGTGTGATGATCATTGATCTTATCAACATTGGATTCCCCAACTCATGTGAAAGACACACATCCTAGAATCATTTCTTCCAATAGGATGGAAGGCTTAAAATTATGAAAGCCTTTGCACATACAGTGATGATCGGGTAGCCTTGGTGCTATGATTGGTTTAATAGGAGGAGAGCTACAATATTAACTATCATATTTGCTTTTTTTCCTAGCAAAGGGTAAGCTTATGATAGTTTTTGACAATGATTCATAAGACAAATACAATTTTACATGATCAAGTGATACTTTTTTGATTTTGATTATGATTGTTGATATTATGACTA
Source organism: Wollemia nobilis (assembly GCA_028583015.1). Classification (NCBI taxonomy): domain Eukaryota; kingdom Viridiplantae; phylum Streptophyta; class Pinopsida; order Araucariales; family Araucariaceae; genus Wollemia; species Wollemia nobilis. The sequence goes on along the minus strand of JAQPPZ010014629.1, from coordinate 555,109 downwards.
CCCCCTCAAATAACAAGTTGATGAGAGGAGGACAATGAATAAAGTGATGAGTCGCTTGACCAAGATGAATGATTTAGATCTTTTTAGAGGTTTACTTTATTTTTGTGGGGTATATCCCATTTCAGGTGTCATTTCAACCATTTTTAGTAATTGTATATCTCTATTCCATGGAGTGATCCAGCCACAATGGCCTTCTTAGAGAATAAGATGCTAGCAATTCCAATTAATCTTGTGTTGAATCACTACATTTAATTATTGGCTAAAATTTCATAGGAGAATTGAGATAACTCCTCATTCCCATGGTAGTCCAACCACCATGGCCTTATTTCAAATTGAAGTGCAATATTTCAATTCGATGATGACTAATTTACCCCAAATGGCCTTATGGTATTTTACTCATATTTTTAAAATGCATGGAGTGCAAGTCATTGGAACCACTAAGTGCATAGAGTAGATAACTGAATACAAGGCTCAATTGAGATTTTGTTGTTATTTTATTTTTATTTTTATTTTTTTTATTGTGTTGATTATTGACCAACATATATGCTTCTTTGTCCATTTTGAGGCTCCTTGTGGTGAGAGATTTAGTTCATTTATTGTTGTTTTAAAGCCACTATTAGCAGTAGTGACCACATTGTGACCACTATCTTTAGTAGCGGCTAAAAAATATGGGCCCTGATGCTAGAAGCAACTAAGGTAAAATTGAAAAATACAAAATAAAATTATGGTTTTAACTTTCATTATTTACCAGTAGTCAAATTTGCTTTTGATCTTTGAGGTGAGAGAGAGTGATTGTGATATGGGATGCTACCAAATTCAGACATCATGGTGGAGCAGGATGAGGCATCAAAAATTTGAGGATTCAATGACTCATGGGTATCTCTCAAGCCCTAGCCTACTTTGCTTAATTAACTGGTAAAATGAATCTCATTAATTAATTGGTAAAAAGACCAATTTAAACCCATTGGAAATGAACCAAACCAATAATTTGGCTTAGCTTAGGATTTTATTAGGTGGGTTTAGCTTAGTTTTGAATTTTTTTTAATTTTTTTTTTATTTTAAGATGAGGGTGGACACTATTGGCATGTCACCTCATGGACACTACCACCGTCAATAGATACCTTGAATTTTAATGATAAAACATTTGACCATTGGCAGCTAGCCATTTTTGACGTGAGTGACCATGACACTTTAGGAAATTTAATGAAAATTTTGATTGATTGTCTAGCCCAAAAATTCTCGCACTCCTTTCCTCAAGGCTGATGGATCCGCGCCTTAGAGGGGAATGGGAGAATGAGTGGTCTACACCTCAAAAGAGAGGTACTTAATCGTACCTTCTATATATGGTGATTTTTTGACGAATGGGTTTTGGGTTCACCAAGAAACATTTTTGGCTATTTCTGAGCCTAGGTTTCAGGATTTGTTTTAATGGTTTCTTTTTATTCAAATCACACGTACCTAAGTTTGGCCAATATGCAAACTAAACTAAGCTACATGCACTTTTAACTTCAAATGTAGACAAAAGAATACAAAAAATAGAATGTATAAATTGATGCAATGCCTATGAAGAGATTTTAAACCTTACCTGTATCCGGATGTCTGATGTAGGTTCTAAAATTTGTAAGCAGTCTAGTTTCATACAATGTAGGGCGATATCGTATTATGATTTCGCAAGATCGTATTCTGATCACATACAAATCCGATTTTGATAGAAGATAACAAATGCATGGATAGAGGGTAAAGAACAAAAATTTATGATCTTATTTATCTTTGCAAATATGGTTATGATCTATTAAACACTACTGAACAGTAATAATAATAGGAATTGATAGACAAATGCATCTAATTACCTAAAACATGCAATTACATGAGATTTTAGGTGAAATCCAAGAATGCAAATGATTTAATCTAATATGTCCTATGATAAAAATGCTAAATGAAGTCTAAATCAAATGAAGAAAGGCCAGAATACACAAACCAAAACTTGGAGTTGCCCCCAAGAAAATTATAGACGATATCGTAGCATTCTGGGTGAGATCGTATCCCGAACTTGCACGTTCGTACTACGATCGCACTATCGTATCCTTCGATCTATGACAAAATCCTTCGATCTGTGATGAAATACTCTAATCCTGCAAGCAAATAACAAAATAATGAGTGCTAAGATTTTTCCTAAGTGCAGAGAGCCAGGAGAATTTATGGAGGGAGGGGTCTGGTTAAATAGGTAAGGAGGAGTGTCTAGAATAGGGAGGAGGGCAAATTTGTTAAAATTTGCTCTAAGCTGGGCGAGGCCGAACGGATCCGATCCCGTACTTCCCACGTAGTTACACAAGCGAAGGAAAAAACCATTTAACTAACTTTTTCATTTTCTTATTTTAAATTTTCTATTTTCAAGCAAGATCGTATTACGATCGACGATATCGTACGCCGATCGCAAGGATCGTAAGACTGAAATCGTGCTACGATTTTGGAGGTCGTACTACAATTTTGCTAATCGTAGTACGATCTCATCAAAGCAGCACAAATTTTGAGGTGATAAATGCAAACATAATGTTTTTCCAATATTTTTGTGTTTTTATGCAAATGGGTCAAATTTAAGGTGCTACATTTTACCCCCTCTTTAGCACAGTTTGGGAAGAAAGTGCATTAAAGAAAAATGTGGCATGTTTTACGAGAAAGCAAAATTTTATTGCAATTTTCGTTGATGATTTTAAGTTTTAATGCAAGTTGTTTTGAAATATGATGTTTATGGTACCCCCTTCGAGTTTTTATATCCAAATTGATGTTTGGATAAAAACTCAAAAATTAGGAGTAAAATGAATAAATAAGAAAAATAACATGAAAAAGTAATTCATTTGCTTTTTACCTTTTTACCTTTCAGAGCTCTGGAGAAAAACATGGCAGAGGCTCGGGCTCAGGTGGGATAGGAAGCTGATGTTGTGACACCAGCTCAGATAGGTCGATCTGAGCAGAGTCGGGTAGGGGATGAGCTACTATGGGTGGTGCAATAGATGACTTTCTATCGGACTCTATATTTTATATTAGTACCTACATATCAGAGAGAGCCTCTCCCTGCAGATATTGCAGAGCGATTTGTGTTGGGTCATCCCGCTCTTCATCTAGGGTGACTTCCTCTAGGACTGCTACGGAGACACGGGAGATGCCACCACCACCTCCACCCCTTGGTAGAGATGATGAGGCACAGAGCTCTAGGGCTTCTAGGGAGTGAGCCTAGATATTTGTATAGTTGTATGATATATTTGACTGAGTATGCCGATTTTTGAGGATTGTGGCATATCAGTCTAACTTTATTTTTGTATATGGATTTTCAATATATATATATATATATATATATTTTGTCTCTTATGTGACTTCATGTGTTTTTTTTAATTTTGCATTTTAATTTTTGGATGATGAGATGTTATTAATCATGCTTTGAAAATGATAAATGGATTATTTAAAAATGATTTAATTTTGAAAATGTGTTTTTGAAAAATGTGTTTTTGAATAATGATAAATTTTGATAGATTTTAGCAATAAACCTCAAAGGATGTTGTGTTGTTATGTGACTGTTGGTGGAGTTCAAAGCTCGCTAAGTCATGAAGCTAATCTTGTTTGTGAGGAATGTTTTGATATTGCTAAAAATGGTTGTATGCTTAAGAATAATCTTAAGGCTTTTGTGATGAAAATAATATGTGTGATGTTTGTTTGAGAACAATGTATTTGATAAATGTTTGTGAAATATATTGATCAAAGCATGAAAAATTCGAAGGATGATTTGCGCTAGGCATAAAATTCCTAGATAATTATTTAGGAATTATACCATCATCACGAAAATCAAAATGAAATGCATGATGATATAAATTTTGTGTGTTCTTTTAAAATGCAAAATTAATGTTGGATAAATCATTATGTCACATATTCAAAATATTTTTATAATAGTTTTATGAAATCATTGTTGGGCATGAAAATTTAGAAAGATGACTTGCGCTAGGCATAAAATTCCTAAGTGTGAAATTTAAAGAGAAATAATTACTTAGGAACTATACCATCATCACGAAAATCAAAATGAAATGCATGATGATATAAATTTTTTATTTAGTTGAAATATTATTATTGTTCTATGATGATAAAATAATTTGTATGAACTAATGTAAAGAATTGAAATTGATTATCTAACAAAATTCCAAAGAAATATTTTAACTTATTTCTAAGACAAATTCAAATTTATCTAGAACCAGTGTGTGAAAAGTGAATTCATTATTTGTTTTGATTGTCATAATGATACAAAATCTCTCAAGTAACAAATGTGTGTGCTTTATGTAAGGTTAATTTACCGATTTTGAGTAAGTTAATGATAAAGCAAACTTGAATGAACCAATGTGTGTGCAAGTGAAATGTTCATTTGACCATGATTTTGTGCATGCTTTGGTATTGAACTACTATGTAAATCAAATTACCAAAAGCTAGCTAATCCAAATGCGGACATTGGTCTGTACAAAAGAAAAATTACTAATGTGATAGACATATCACCATGTGAGAAGGAATTACCCAATGTCAAGCAAGTTGGGCACAAATCACCTGTTATGGGGTTTACCTCATGGTTTTCGAATAACTGAGAAATTCTAGGGATTCAAGTTCAATACTCCCTTCTTTTCTTCACATTTATAGGATAGGGATTTCTTGTTCATTTTTTAACAAGGGGATTTTATTGCTTTGGAAAATTTTTCTTGTTTTTCTTTTTCTTTCTTTATTTCTTTTCTTTATTTTTATTTTTCTTTCTTTTCTTTCTTTTGGGATACTTGCTCAGATTAAGCGTAGAGCAAGGGATTTTATTCGGGTAGGGAGGAGCTTGTCCTTTTTCCAATTTCTCAGTATTCTAGACCATGCACATGATAGGATAGCAAGGGAAACTTTTTCACTTAAGGTATTAGGATTTACTAAGTAGTATCACTTTATCGAATTTGCAACAAATCATTTTAAGATATGAAAGTGTGTTCTTGGTTCAAGAAGTAGCAAGATCATTCACAATACTCAAAATTATTTAATGAAGTAATAGTGTTCTTTGGTACAAGAGAGATTTATAATCAAAATAACGAAATCCAAAACTTATTAAATATGTGAATTTTAGTGCATGGTTCAAGATAACCTTTGAATTAATCTGAAGTAAATGAAAATATAACTTGCAATCTTAGTAGATAATAGATGCAGAGATAATGATCTAATAATGCTTTGAAATATTTTTGTAGATTTTTAGATTTTGTAATTTTTTTGGTTATTTTTGATGATATATTGAAATGCATGAGAAAAATATTTACAACTATGTACAATGATGAGACTTTTGGCTTTATGCATAATATCTTTTCAGATGCATAATATTCATGGGTTCCTTGAGATATTTTCCATCCAAGGTAGCCAATTTGTATGCACCTGATCCAAATTTGGTAGTGATGATAAATGGTCCAAGCCAATTAGGCTGGAATTTTCCTTTAAGGTATTTTCTTGCATTAGTATTTTTTTATTTTCTTTTAGGACTAAATCTCCAATTTCAAAGGATCTATTATGAACTTTCTTTGCATATGATCTTTTAAGTTTGTCTTGGTAGGCACGAAGATGCTCTAAAGCATGGATGCGCTTTTCATCTAGAAGTTCCAACTGACTTAATCTGCCAGCATGATATTCATCTCCTACTTCGGCATCTTGAAGTAGAAGAGCTAAAGAAGGAACTTCTAATTCAAATGGAAAAACTGCTTCGACACCATAGACCAAGACAAAAGGTGAAGCACCTATGGGAGTACGAACACTAGTTCGATAAGCCCACAAGGCAGGATATAATTGTATATGCCAGTCACGACCTATTTTATTAACTAATATTTTTAGGATTTTGATCAATGTTTTATTAGATGCTTCAGCTTGGCCATTTCCTTGTGGATAATAAGGAGTAGACCATCTATGTTGTATTTTATATTTTTGACATAATTTCTTAACATATTTGTTCTTAAAACATGTACCATTGTCTAAGATGAGATTAGATGGAATTCCAAATCTACAAATGATTTGATTGAAAATAAATTTAGAAACTTGAACTCCTGTGCAAGAAGCTAAAGGTATAGCTTCTACCCATTTTGTAAAATATTCTGTTGTTGTTATTATAAATTTATGACCATCAGATGAGATAGGATTGATTTTACCAATAATGTCTAAACCCCATTTAGAGAAGGGCCAAGGAGAGGCTATGGCTTGGAGTTCTTGAGCAGGAACATGAACAAGGTCAACATGTCTTTGACACTTGTCACAATGACGCACATAATCATTAGCATATTTTTCCATGGAAGGCCAAAAATATCCCATTCTAAGGAGCTTTTTAGCAATGGTACTTCCACTAAAATGTCCTCCACAGGATCCATCATGGGCTTCACTTAAGGCTTTCTTAGACTCTTCTTGGTTGAGACATCTTAACAGGATACCTTCAAAAGATCTTCTATATAAAGTATTACCAACAATTACAAAGTGAACAACTCACTTACGTAATAGCCTACGTTGGTTTCTATCTAGTCCTTCAGGGAAGGTCCCATTCTGTAAAAAGTTAAAGATATCTATGTACCAAGGTTCTAGGGTAATTTCATTGATCAAAAATACATCTAATGGTTCTAAGCAAGATTTAGAAGAAGTAGGTTCTTGGAGTTTATGAATAATTATAGTAGCATATTCATCATCTAACTCCAAAGGCAACAAAGAGGCAGTCGCAGCCATAGCATCGACAACACGGTTGCTACTTCTAGGGATAGCTTCTAAAGTTACCTTTTCAAACAATGATATGAGTTTAAGTACATATTCTTTATAAGGGCAAAGTTTTTCATCTCGTGTTTGATAAAATTCATTGATTTGATTTATCACAAGCTGAGAATCTCCAAAAACTAATAAGATTTTAATTTTTAAAGCTAAAGCAACTCGTAATCCAAGGATTAGAGCCTCATATTCTATAGTATTATTAGTACAAGCAAATTGTAATTTAAAATATAAAGGTATAAGGTGCTTTTGAGGAGATATTAATATAATACCTACACCTGCACCACTCATACATCTAGCTCCATCAAAAAATAATGTCCAAGTTTCAGAATGATCTTCTTCTAAATTAAGGCACTCATCAGGAAATTCAATATTCATGGGATGAGTAGACTCTAAAGGTGTAGCAACTAACTGATCTACTATAACTTGGCCTTTTATGGATTTTTGGCCGATAAATGTGAGTTCAAACTCACTAAGAGCTAGAACCCACTTAGCTATGTGCATCTTGATAAGTAAGGTCTACTCATCAAGTACCTTAATGGATCAGATTTAGCAATGACATATGTTTTCTGACTAAGCATATAATGATGCAACTTTTGCATAGAAAACACTACTGCTAGACAAAGCTTTTCTAATGGAGTATATCTTGTTTCATAACTTATTAAAGTTCTACTTATATAATATGTGGCTCGTTCTTTCTTTTCATCATCAATTTGAGCCAACATAGCTCCAAGTGCAAGTTTCGAAGTAGAAATATATAAAATGAAAGGACAATCTGGTCTAGGTGGAACAAGCACTGGAGGGTTGAGAAGATATTGTTTAATGCTATCAAAAGCTTCTTGAAATTCCTTATCCCATTGAAAAGAAATATTTTTCTTGAGTAATTTAAGAAAAGGTTATGTTCTATCTGCCAATTTATCAATGAAGCGACGAATAGCTTGTAATTTTCCTTGTAAGCTTCTTAATTCTGATATGTTTTTAGGAGGTGGCATATCATGGATAGCCTTAATATTTAAAGGATATATCTCTATGCCTCACATAGAAACAATAACTCCTAATAATTTTCTAGATTTTACTCCAAATATACATTTTTCTGGGTTTAAACGTATCAGATATTCTCTTAATCTATCAAACACTTTTCTTAAATCATTAATATGATCATCTTCTTTAGTTGAATGAGCTATAATATCATCTACATAATCATGCAAAATATCATACATCATATCATGAAAAATATATGTCATATCTCTTTGATAAGTTGCACCAACATTCTTTAAACCAAAAGGCATTACTTTCCAACAAAAGGTTCCCCAAGGGGTAATAAAGGTTGTTTTAGCTTGGTCTTCAGGAGCTATTCTAATTTGGTTGTATCCTGAAAAACCATCCATAAGGGACAACATCCCACTCCCAGCTGTAAAATCTATGATTTGATCCATATTAGGGAGAGGAAAGTCATCTTTAGGGCATGCAACATTAATATCTCTAAAATCTATGCAAACCCTAATCTTAGTAGCTTCTTTCTTAGTTATTGGAACAACATTTGATATCCACTCAAGCATAGTCAATAGCTTGTATAAAATTTACATTCAAAAGCTTTTCTAATTCACTTTTAACTAGTAGTGCTACTTTAGGATGCATTTTTCTAAGTTTTTGCTTTACAGGTTTAGCATCAAGGTGCACTACTAGATGGTGCATAACTACAGAAGGATCTAGGCTGGGCATATCTACGTATGTCCAAGCAAAGACATCAGAATATTCTATAAGGAATTCAATATATAGCTTTTGTTTTTCTTCACTTAATTCAGATCCAATTTTGACTATGCGAGGGTTCTCTTCCATTCCAATGTTAATTTTTATAAAATTTTCTACAACAATATTTAATTCTCTTTCAAAGTTGGGAGGTGCGGGTGATACCCCCATTTCTTGTAATTCTTCTAATGTGCATTTAGCTAACTCTTCTTGAGGAGTAGTAGCTTCTATGTGAGCTACACATGGCATTGATCCATCAAAGAAGAATTTATTTCTTAGAACTTCATCAAGAGATATATCATGACAAATATCCCCTTCTAAACATTCATCCATAGAAGCAATCATTTCTGGATAAACCATAGTCAACATATTACAAGTATGTATTGTTTTAAGAAGTTATTTTTGTTCCATATACTCTTGATATGTTATAAGATGGTCATCATCTTTATATGGGAATGGTTCTATTTTTGTAGGAATATAACCAAGACCACATCGGGCAGGCCACTCTTCGACCTCCAAAGGTTCTTTTATACCATTTTCATGAGGTCCTAAACCTTTACCTCTATAACCCATATTACACATCATTGGTTTTGATTTTACATATCCATTAGAGAAATAACATTTAGCAAATCCATCTTGATCAATTGTAATTTCTACAATTGAAATTTTTCCCCAATCATATCCTATGTATACAAAATTACAACTCCCAATATGACAAATGCTACCTTTCTTTGGTAAGCCTAATGTTCGGGGAGATGGTGGTAATTTAGATAGTACCAAGGAATCTTGGGTGGCAAAATTAACTTCTTCTATTGTTGCTAAACTTGAAGATAAATCTGGTAATACTTCATCTGAAATGGCATATGAAGTAGATGGATTATCTTCCTTAGCTGGTTCTTTAGATGTTATAAATTTAAATATTGTAGATTCAGGAGGTAAGTCTGTTATTATAGATTTAGGAAATGGATTAGGTATAGTTTCAGAAGGTGATGATGATATGATGAATTTGTGAGTGATGATTTAGAATATGTTTTTAGTGATGTTGATTTGGGAGAGTGATTTAGACTTAGAAGGTTTTGATGATGAGAGTGTACTAGGATGGACAATAAGACATAGCAGGATAGAACGAAACTCCTATAGGTTCTTCTAGAGCACACATATCAAATGGCCTAGGATCACCATGAATGGTGACTAATTGATTTTTAAACTCAAATTTGACACATTGATGTAATGTGGAAGGTACTGCTCTCATTGCATTGATCCAAGGTCGACCTAAAAGAATGTTGTATGATGCAAAACAAGGTACAACAAACACAGTCGTATCTAAAATCCTTGGACCAACTTGCAATGGGATCTTCATGACTCCACATGTTTCTTGAGTTTCATCATTAAATGCTTTGATAATCATTTTAATATTTTTCATATCTTCTTTCTTAAATCCAAACCTTTGAAAGAAATCATATGTGCATATATTTAATGATGATCCATTATCAATTAAGACTCTCTTAACTCCTACATCTCCAATCAATGTTGTAATGTATAAAGGATTATCTCCATACAAAATTTGAGGAGGGATATCTTTATCACGAAAAAATATATGAAATTTGTTTCATCCAAAGTTACAACATTTACTACAACATTAGGTTCAATATCTTCAGGTACCATCATCTTGCTCAAAGTTCTCATCAATTCTTCCCTATGTATGGAGGAAGTCCTTAAGAGATCCAAAAGAGATATTCTTGTTGTGATAGTAGCTAATTGTTCATTAATATCATATGGAGATCTTTGTTGTGAACTTGTTACATTATTTGCTTTAGTAGGAGCTTTTAATACAAATGGATTTGTCTTCTCATTTTGACTTTGATCTTGAGAATTTTGGTTTTGTGCTTGTTGTCTTGTAACAACTCCGATGGTACCTACAATGTTGCTATGTCATGGATTACCAAAATGGGGTCTAGCATTTTCTGCTTGCTCATTTGAAAGCCATTGTTGAGATGATGGTCTAGTAGTTATTCTTCTTGGAAATGGTTCTTCTAGAACAAATAAATCTGTAATAGGTGTGACTTGATCTGATTCATACTCAGAACTATTTGAAGCAATCTCTAATTCACTTCCTATTTCACTTTTCGTGTCACTTTCTAAAGGTGTATTTTGATAAATTTTTAGAGGTCTAATAGTGACTAGGGATTCAGTAGTTACATATGTTTTTGGCAAGTCTTGATGTGGTAGAAAACTACTAATAGTTCCCACATATCGAGTTGGATGGGGAACATTATGATGTTCTACCTGATTTACAACTTCTTTACCATGCTTCGGTAAAGGGTGTTGGAAGATGTCCAAATTCTGATTTGCATTTTGATTTTGAGATTTTTGTGTATTATTTTGAGCATCTTTTGGTGGGAATTTTTCTACTTCCATTTTTCCATTGTCAATTAGATCTTGTATCATGTGTTTCAATATTTTACATGAGTTTGTTGAATGACCATCAGCTCTATGGAAGTTACAATGTAAATCAGCTCTAAATCCTGCTACAGTTGTATCAGGTTGTCTTATTTCAGGCAACCGTATCAAACCTTGTTCCAATAGTTGAGGTAAAATCATAGTTAAAGGTTGATTTAATCTTGTAAATTCTCTTGGTGGTTTATCAGGGAATTTTAACACAAATTTTTTCACAACTTCTACAAGATTAACATTTGAGTTGTTTCTATTGTCAGTAACTCCATCACCTACTACTTGTTTGTTCTTATATTGATTCTTAGAAGTTTTATCTTCATATTTCTTCTTAAATTGACCTCTTCTAATAAGGGCATCTTCTACCCTTCTTGCTAAATCAATGGCTTGATCGAAGGATGTTACTGTAGTAGTAGAAAGTTCATAAGATAGTTGTTCTTGCAAATTACCTATGAATATGTCCAACATTTCATGATGAGGTAATGCAAAGTGTAATTTTCCCAAAATTTATCTCCATTTAGCCAAGAATTCTGTAAAACTTTCATATTTTCCTTGTTTTAAGTTGTATAAATCTTTAATGGTCACATGCCTTTCTATATAGGCACTAAATTGATGGACAAACATTTCCGTTGTCTCCTCAAAATTCCTTAAAGAGTTATTGGGTAATTGATAATACCACTCTAGGGCCATACCTCCCAAAATTTTAGGGAACATCTTTAGCAACAACAAATCATCATGAGAGACATCATGACATGTCGTCCTAAACATACGAAGATGCTCTATAGGATCTTCAGTTCCTTTATATATCAGGAGGACTGGAATGGGGAAATGCTTAGGATAAGGTTGAGCTACCACTATAGGATCCAAAGGTTGACTACACATCTCTCGATAATTATATGAGGGATGGTAGGGATCCATTTGGTCTAGATGAGAAGCTAACTGTTTAACCATAGCTTCAAGTCCTTGTTGTTGTTGTCCACCAAACTGATTTGGTTGCATCATACTATTATGTCTTTGATAATAAGTTGGTGTTGTTGTGTGAAGATTTCCAACTGAAACACTATTATGTAAAGTGTTTGTAGGAACTACATTTTGTTGAGTTTGTTGATAGTTGGTATTTTGTACTTGTTTAACCTTTTGTTGATTTGACATTTTTTGATTAAGAGCTTGAGTGAACATGGATGTGAATGGTTGTTTTTGTTTTTTAAGGGTTGTTAGCAACAATTTTGGATGATTGTGCCATTGAATTTTGAGCATTTTGATTTAAAGGTATCATATTTTGATTAGATGGTCCTGCTTGATTATCATCTTGATCTGTTGAAGGCATGTAAGGTAATGGGTTTGTATGTATTCGAAAAGTGGATGCTAAGGCTGCTTCCATAGAACCTTCTCCTAAATTATCCATATGTACTGCTTGACTAAATTCACCTATGTGATCTTTTATGAATTGAGTAAAATTTGCAAGAGACTCAAATTTAACATTTCCTTTTTCATCTAATTTAGGTTCATTAGGATCTTCTACTTCATTTTCCTCATTATCACCTTCATCTTCTGATAGTATATCCTCTCCAACAAGTGTTCTATCTTCAATATCATCTTGTTCTTGTTCTCCCATATTATCGTTATCTACTTGTTGACCACTTCTTAATTTAGGCATCTTGTTTTAGAATAATTTGTTCTTGCATATATATATATATATATATATATATATGTGCTAAAATTTTGGGGTATATATGTTATATATATACCTAACTAAATAAATATAATATGATTGTTTTTAGGTTTTTTTGTAGTTTTTAGATTGCAAATAATAAAGCAAACACAACTATAATATTATAAATGTTATATTTCAAGTTTCTTGAAAAATCCTATAAATATCATTAATAGGTTCCAATTGATCTGGGGTCATGTAGTGTTCTTCTTCAAACTTAAAGTTGGCTTTTAAGAATTTTATGAAATGTGCTATAGTAATGCAATCAACTTCACAATTTGATGTATAAAAGTGTAATTCATGATAATATTCTCGATAAAGCACAACTCTAGGAACCTTATTAAATCTTCTCTTATCATCTAAAACAATTTCTTGATTTTCCACTTGTGATAAAAATTTATGTACTATTATTGCATCCTCAAGATAATCTTCAAAGGAATAAAGACTTGGAGAAATGATAGCTCTCTTATCTGCTAGCCACCTATCACATGCTCTTTGAAGGTCAAAGTAGAAAGGTGCACTATCGGGATCCAAGATTCTAGATAAGTCGAACCTTATGATTTTCTTAAGTTCAGGTTCTTGATATTATATGATGTCTAATCTTCTCCAAAGTTTGTTCTACTATTGTAAGGAGAAAATGTCGGTAGGAAGTATTTGAGCAATTTCTTGTCTATCTAATAATAATTTAACATTTATGAGTACAACTCTTCTACTGTTGTAATCTACCATCTATGAATGCAAAATTATGAAATTTGACTAATGTTTTTGTTTTATTTTGTTTTTTTTTGTTTTTTTGTTATTATTTATGAATATAGAAGAAATGCCTATGTTTCATGTCGGGTTCACCAAAGAATGTAGCCCAAAAATTCTCGCACTCCTTTCCTCAAGGTTGATGGATCCACGCCTTAGAGGGGAATGGGAGAATGAGTGGTCTACACCTCAAAAGAGAGGTACTTAATCGTACCTTCTATATATGGTGATTTTTTGATGAATGGGTTTTGGGTTCACCAGGAAATATTTTTGGTTGTTTTTGAGCCTAGGTTTTGGGATTTGTTTTGATGGTTTCTTTTTATTCAAATCACATATACCTAAGTTTGGCCAATATGCAAACTAAACTAAGCTATATGCACTTTTAACTTCAAATGTAGACAAAAGAATACAGAAAATAGAATGTATAAATTGATGCAATGCCTATGAAGAGATTTTAAACCTTACCTGTATCTGGATGTCTGATGTAGGTTCTAAAATTTGTAAGCAGTCCAGTTTTATACAGTGCAGAGCAATATCGTATTACGATTTCACAAGATCGTATTACGATCAACGAGATCGTATTCCGATCACAGACAGACAAATCCGATTTTGATAGAAGATAACAAATGCATGGATAGAGGGTAAAGAACATAAATTTATGATCCTATTTATCTTTGCAAATATGATTCTGATCTATTAAACACTACTAAATAGTGACAATAACAGGAATTGATAAACAAATGCATCTAATTACCTAAAACATGCAATTACATGAGATTTTAGGTGAACTCCAAGAATGCAAATGATTTAATCTAATATGTCCTATGATAAAAATGCTAAATGAAGTGTAAATCAAACGAAGAAAGGCCAGAATATGCAAACCAAAACTCGAAGTTACCCCCAAGAAAATTGTAGATGATATCGTAGCATTCTAGGCAAGATCGTATCCCGAACTTGCACGTTCGTACTATGATCGCACTATCGTATCCTCCGATCTACGATGAAATCCTCTGATCTGTGAAGAAATACTCCAATACTGCAAGCAAATAACGAAATAATGAGTGCTAGAATGCAAAATTAAACTAAGTTTTCCTAAGTGCAGAGAGCCAGGAGAATTTACGAGAGGAGGGGTCTAGATTAAATAGGCAAGGAGGAGTGTCTAGAATAGGGAGGAGAGTAAATTTGTTAAAATTTGCTCTAAGCTGGACGAGACCGAATGGATCCGATCCTGTACTTCCCATGTAGTTACACAGGTGCAGAGGCAAAAAACCATTTAACTAACTTTGTCATTTTCTTATTTTAAATTTTTTTTTTAAGGCAAGATCGTATTACGATCGACGATATCGTACACCGATCGCAAGGATCGTAAGACTGAAATCGTGCTATGATTTTGGAGGTCGTACTATGATTTTGCTAATCGTAGTACGATCTCATCAGAGCAGCACAAATTTCGAGGTGATAAATGCAAACATAATGTTTTTACAATATTTTTGTGTTTTTATGTAAATGGGTCAAATTTAAGGTGCTACAAATTATTTTTTATTTTTTTAATGAAATTAATTGATTTTTTGACTTTTTGAAGTGTGAATTTTGATTTTTTTGTGTGTTTAAGTGCATTTAGTTATTTTTATCTTAGCCTTAGGCTATATTAGATTAATTTTGCATTGTTTTTCTTTTTATTGCTCTTTTTAGCTATTAAGTGCATTTAATTAAGTATTTATTTTGCACTTTTAGCTTTTGTCTTGGTAGGCTCAGGACACTACTTTGCTTGTGTGGCTACTATCCTAGATGGATGGCACAAATTGGGATTGGTTTGATGCTTTAGGACTCATATATGTTGCAAGGCTATCGACGATCATGTCAAACCAGGTCTATCTTACTACCCTAGTGCATAGGTGGGATTCTAAGATGAACACCTTTCATCTCCCTACTGGAAAGATGACTATCGCTCTGAAGGACATATACAAGATCTTTAGGATTCCTTTTGATGGAGTCCCTATCCTATCCTCTCCAACTAATGATAAAGATGTTGTGTTCACAAGGGTCTTTGCAGCTCATGCAACTGCAACATTTGGTGACTGTCATCATGGCGGGATCTCTATGGCTCAATGGCATCGGGAGAATATTTTATCTCGATGGTAGGAAGTCTTGATGTATGTTATGTGTAACATGCTTTTGTTGTATTGCTCTAGAGTGAGGTTCCCATGGAACCTCTTGGCTATGGTTCAAGACCTTTTGGATAGTGTGAAACCTATAATTATGGATTGGGGGAGCGCACTGCTAGCTCAGTGCTATGATGAGCTCTATAAGATTCAGCAATGTGGACGAGCCAGTGCCACTTGTAGCCTACTCCTTTAGATCTAGGGATGAAAGGACATCAAGGAGGACCACTCAAGAGGATTTTATATCAATATTACTACCATTGCATATGTGTCTCAGTGCTATGGATGCAGGTGGCCTCAAAAGCATGAGTGCAAGAGTCAGTGCCATGTAGGGGATCTTTATCACTATGTAGCGACTCTAACTAGCCTGTAGGCCAAGGATATTATATGGAGACCCTATCATGAGTGCCCCACCTAGGTAGAGGTAGATAAATTTATGGCTCAAACTAGGCATGATCAATGGGTTATCGATCACAAGGGTGGTATCAGGGAGTTCTTTCATTACTCCTAGGTGCTTTGATAGTTTTGTCTACAATAGGATGTACCTTTTAAGCTATTTTTATACAAGTGGGTCACCATAGAGAGGGATCTTCCACCGTACCATGTTATAATAGTTACAGAGGATGATGACCCTCTAGCAGTGGATGTTGGCATATTCGATACCAGGATTACAAAGGCATATACCCAGTGGTGGGTTACACAACTATGGCAAAGTGGTGGTAGCTTAGGTCAAGACCAAGATGAGGTAGCTATAGAGGATCTTGATGGGAACTGAGTGTGGGCCCAAATAGAGGACTGGTGATAGGCTAGAGTGGAGTAGGTGGTAGAGCATCTAATAGTAGAAGAGTAGGTAGCTCATGAGAAGGAGGAGTTAGCCATAGATGAGTAGGAGTCTCCTCTCTGAGCTTAGTTTCATCACATAGAGGCCGATATTTAGGTTTCTTTCATTCAATTTTTGTAGTGGGACTCCACTATTACTGGGATCCAAACACACATCAAGAGCTTTAAGGGGGAGAGGACCATACTCCAAACATATATTGACTTAAAACAACTTAGGATACAATAGCTTACTATCGAGAGGTATGCTGCATGAAGCCAGGTTGCACTCGCTACTATAGCTATACAAGGGTCAATATATTTGGATCTAGTTATAGAGGTTAGGTACCTATGAGGTCTCTTGCATGATTATGCTCATATTATAGGATATTTTGGGTACATTACATATATAAAAATGTAGATTTGGATGGTAGATGCCACTCCTTGGGAGAGACCTACAACAAGGGGTTGTAGTGGAGTATGTGAAGCACATTGCACACGTCGATCTGATGCTTAATAATTCTAATTCTTCATGTATTTCTTGTCTAGTTTCATTCTTAGGATATTTGCTGATGCTTGTGTTTGAGTTTTGAAGGTGTTCAGATTGAGTTCTCACCGAAATGCTCAGGAGCATTTCCCAGCAGAGTCACCATTTGTTGTGGCTACTCCATAATGTACCCCAAAATTGGGGACCCACCTTTTTGCATATTTTTCAAGAAGACCAAAGTGGCCCATATGCTAAAGATCAAAGAAAAAGCAAAACACCGCAAGGAGAAAAAAGTTTCGATATATCACGACATGTTGCATTTTTGTGGTCCAAATCAAAGAGAAAAAGCAAGAAAGAAAAAGTGCCACGATATCGTGACCTATTGCATTTTCGGGCCAAAAGAGAAGAGAAAGAATAATAAGGAAAAAGTGTCACGATATCGTGACATGTTGCATTTTTGTGGCCAAAAGAGAAGAGAAAGAACAAGAAGGAAAAAGTGTCGCGATATTGTGACATGTTGCATTTTCATGGCCAAAAGAGAAGAGAAAGAACAAGAAAGAAAAAGTGTCACAATATCGCGACATGTTGCATTTTCACGGCCAAAAGAGAAGAGAAAGAACAAGAAATAAAAAGTGTCATGATATCATGACATGTTGCATTTTCGCGACTCAAAAATGGCAGGCAGGCAGAGAAACAAAAGTGTCGCGTTATCGCAACATGTTGCATTTTCATGACTCAAAAATGGCAGGCAAGCAGAGAAACAAGAGTGTCGCGATTTCGCGACATGTCTAATTTTTGCCATGGGAATAGAGTAGTTGATAGTGCGTCTAATATTAGTGATGAACACCAGGATAGTGAAACTGAAGACTGCATAGTGACGTGGACCTATAAGGAATAAATCAAAGATTGAATAAGGTAATTTGTCACATAAGGACAAAATCCAATGAATAAGATAAAACATTACATTAGGAATCTTTAATGATTTGAAATCATTTAAGATGGTAGTTACACATGGAAGGAAGCGGACACATGCCCATGTGGAGAAAAGGAAACATTTTTTTGAAATCAAACAAAAAGTGAAGAAAACCAAAAAGAGGAAGCCAAACCATGGGAATGAAACGAAGGGCCACAAAATAGAAACGAAAAACTTTTTTGGAAACCAAAACACATGCATGCACAAGGGAAGGTGAAACGAATAGCCATTGGAAAATAAAACGAAAAGCTTCCTAAAAATTTTAAATACGCCAAGCAAGGATGTTTTGAGGGGTTGGAAATTGCTGCGAGCAGAGTTGCAGATTTGAAGGCAAGAGGGCCATTCTGGACCCGTTTGAGTCATTTTCTTCCATGGACTGGTTTGGGAAAACCAAAAAATTTTGTTATTGTAAAATGAAAAATTTTGAATACAGAAAATTTCAGAAAGTTTCGTCTTATGGACAAGAAAGGAGGAGCCATTTTATGCATGCAAGATTAAATGTCTATTTTTCCCCTTTTTAGATTTTAGGCTTGTAAATGGAGTTTATGCAAGTTTCTTTATTGCTTCATGGTAATGTTTAAATCTGAAAATCTCATTTAAAACCCTAGGAGCCAGCACTTAGCTTATCCAGATTGTGCTTGTTTTGGAATTCCAATAGGTTAGGTTGCATGCATGAAAACCTCACATCTTCGGTTTTGTCAAAATAGGATAGCATCATACTGAATGCATTTTATTTTCATTTTCTACATTTTCTTTCAACTTTTTCTGCATTTTATTTTCCAAAAAATTTAACTTTTTTTTTAATTTTAAGGCATTAAAATAAACATTAAAAAAATGTCAAAATCCAAAAATAATTTCACCATTGCGTAGGTTATACTTCAGACTTCCAATACGCACTTTGAAATTTCATTTTCGGAGTTGTTTAGTAGTTTTAAAAATTCATCGAAGTTGTTGTTTTAATGTAGATTTTAACAAATCCGAAAATAGAAAATTTCCATTTTAAGGTCAAATTTCATTTTTTCAATTTCATGCTTCATTCATGAGCCTATGATGACATTCCCTTCATGAAAATTCTAATTTCATTGAAGGAGTTATGTTTTATGGCACTTCACAAATTTCCATTTTTTGAGCCTAAAATTGCCCTCTCTTCATAAAAATTCTAATTTTATGAAAGAGGGGTAATTTAAGTATTACATTGAAGGTCATTTCTTCAAAGCACTTAATTGTTCATCTTAATGAAAATTTGATTTCATTTAAGAGGGATAAGTTAAAGTGACATTTTGAAGCTACATTTGAAGACCCCATTCATCATTGAGGATTTAATGCAAGATAAAATCTATGTTAAAACCCTCAAGATAAAAGGAATTAAGGCACTACATCATGGTCATATGAGGGCCAACTCACATTTGCTTTATTTTGGTTCAATGAACAATCACTAAAGTTTCATGGTAAAATAAACCAACATTGCCCGTTGTTTACAGTTACTTGCAATCACTAAGGTGTTCCAAGCATTTAAATTGAATATCTTTATTTGAGATTACTAATACACATATGCAAATGCTAATATAACGAAGACCTTGGAGAATTTGTTTGTTTTAACTTCTTTGCAAGAGGGGATTTGGAACCCGAATCCTAAGGGAGAGTGTACTTTCACAATTGGGTGAAAATACCACTCAACATATTGGCGCTAGAAGGAGGGCCTGAACTAGTTTATTTCAGTGTGATTTAAATGCTATAGGGATTTAAATTTTGAATATTTCATGCCCTATTGATTATTATCTTTAGCCCTCTTTTAAACAATACAACCTTGTAGTGTTAAAAATAGGACATGAATTGCTATGCATTGTTCTAACACTTTTGATTGTTCATATAGGAATAATGTGTTTTGATTTGATTTTGAAAAAATTTTGGTCTTGACTAACGAGGTTGTCTCCATGCAATTAATTTCATTGGATTTTAATGGATACATCTCTTGGTTGATGCTAACATGATTATTCATACGTTACATGTTTGATATTTGCAAGTCATTTCATGCTTATTTGTAAGGAATTATTTTGTCTAAAACATATTTGTTGTCGGTATTATGCTCTTCACTTGTGTATAATGTGATCTTGTGAATCAAAAAGCCTACAACACTAGGAGTATGCTCTTCACTTGCACATATGTGATCTTGTGAATCAGAAACTAGTTTACATTTTTAGAATATTGCTTTGTCATGGTTCCTTCTTTTATTCATGACTAACAAATTGGTTTTGAAGTTATTCTTTGAGTTTCACTAATGGCAACATTTGAGGAGCAAATTGTATCCCTAAGAGAAGAAATGATGTCCCTAAGAGAAATGATGGTATCTGCATTAGGAAAGTATTATGAATGTCATTCTACCTTTGGAACACCTTATCAAATTCATGAAATGTTATTGGAGTTTCTACAACTTTTTAATCAAGAGGTGGCATCAGGATACCTACAAAATCTACATATCTATAAGTTCACATTATGTCAATTTCAAATATTTTGTGAGCCTATTGCTTGTAGGTTCTTCCCATACATTGTAGGTGATAGATCATTCTCGTGGTATTTCCATCTACCCATGGAGGTTAATACTTCTTGGAGCCAATTAGAAGCAGCCTATCTTTATCACTTTGGTAATCAAGTTGACTTGGATAGGTTGCAAAATCAATTCACCTCTATGTGTAAAGAGCCTAATGAGTCCATGAGTCAATTTAGTGTGAGGTTTCATGAATTGTACTCTCAAATGTGGGAAATTTTGGGTACATCAGAAGAGGAAGCTATTGAAGTATACCTGAGAGCCATACCCCCCACACTTGCTAAACTCATTAAGGAAAACTTGGATGACCTGTCTCTAGGGACAATCTATGATATATTTGAAAAGGTAGAACAAGTTTTGGAAGAAGAAAAGGCACAACATGTTCACATGAGAGATTTTTCTTTTGGAGTTAGTGATGCCAACCTGCACCAACCATCAAATATAGCACCCTACATTCCAATGATACCTAAGGTAAATGATCAAGAGGATGAATTTGAAGGACCAAATGTTACAATCACATTAGATGTAGTCCAAGAGGAGGTGCAAATTGCTAAGTCGACATCCACCAGTGAGGATTATGCAGAGATGATATCATTCATAGAGATACATGATTATTTAGATGAAGGGGTTCTAAATTCTACAATGTTTGAAATATGTGATAGGATGGAACCTACCATAGAATTGGATGAAGTGGTTGAAAGTGAAATTGGAAGAAAACCAATAAATGAATTTGAAGATATGATAGAGTTTCACCACTTGTTCTTGGAAGATACCATTGATGAGATGTTTGAAATTGACGACCAAGAAATTCTTCACCCTCCAAATTGTGATGAAACGAAATCATGGGTTACTAATTTGGACGATGATAGCCTTACAAATTTGAATTCAAGAAATAACCCACTTTTGAAAGTTATTGAACCATCTAAAGAAGGTGAAGGTGAATTTGATGAGAAACACATTGATGAATTGGAAGATGTTGAAGAAGTAGTTGAACGTCACCACTTGACTTTGGAAGATGATTATTATGATGCTTGGAAGAAGTGGGAAGACTACACTCACTCCAAAACTGCTAATAAAACTTGTGTGCCAATTGATATACAGGACAATATAATCGCCTACTCAAAGGAAGATATTAAAAATCCTGTACAATTTGAGGATGTTTTGGATGAGGGTTTCAAATCTCATCAAATTTTGGAAGATTATAATGATCCTATGACCAAAGACAAAGAAGAAAAAGAATTGACAAATGAATCAAAAAATCATGTCACAAATACCGTGGAGTTTCATCCCAAAAATTTGGAAGATAATTTTTACAATGGTTGGGGAAGATATAAAGATGTCGTATTTCCTCACACCCCTATTGATGAAGCCTTTATTTCAATTTATATGCAGGATGTTGAAACTTCTACTTCATACGAAGATCTCATATTCACAATATTTGAGAAGGTTACAAAATTTGATCATGTTGAATTCATTGAAGATTCGGATACAAGTTGGCATGAGTATTTTGAGGATTCAAATGAAGAGATACCATGGATAGTGAACAAAGAGTTGGAATTAAATGACAAAGTGGTTGATCTATTAGAAGCAACACAAGTGATTGATCATGAAGATGAGTTACTTGGCATATGAAGAACACAAGCTTATACTGAGAGGGGGGGTGAACAGTAAGACCACTTTTTACTTTTTCCTTCAATTCAACTTTCAATTCAATATTATGCAGAGTATAGATAGAAGTATCAAAAGTCGTAATCAAAGCAATGCACAAAACACCATCCACAAAGAGACACAACAATTTACGTGGTTCACCCAATGTGGGCTACTCCACGGATAAAATATTTCACTAAAATTTTATCAACCAAATTCTGGGAATACCTTTCCCGATTACAATGTTTATGGGCACCAACCCAAAGGAGACACCAATCCCCTAGCTCTGTTCTGGTCGGTGATCCTCTAGAAGACCTCTGCTTCCGCTGCCCTTAGCAAATGGAACTCTATCCACAGAAGACACCTGTCTTCTCTGCTCTGGCTGGAGACCTCTGTCCTCAACTCTATCACCTCCAAAATTGGTCCTCGAATTTGCACTAAACAT
This sequence comes from Wollemia nobilis, assembly GCA_028583015.1. Lineage (NCBI taxonomy): Eukaryota > Viridiplantae > Streptophyta > Pinopsida > Araucariales > Araucariaceae > Wollemia > Wollemia nobilis. The sequence continues at coordinate 532,584 of JAQPPZ010014629.1, read as the reverse complement.
AGTCCTTCGGTTTAGCACAAATGTCCTCGTTCTCTTTCTCTGATCTACACCAAACACAGTCCTTCGATCTGGCACAAATGTCCTCGTCCTCTTTCTCTGATCTGCACCAAACACAGTCCTTCGGTCTGGCACAAATGTCCTCGAAACTGCACCACTCTTCGTCCTCAACTGGTCCTCAAATTTGGTTCACAGAAGTTGTTCACAAGCTTCCACAAAAGCTTGCTTGATCTTCACCCAAGTCTTCACCAAGACTTGTCTCAGATCTGCTTTGCAAGTTCTCACTAGAACCTGCCCAAACTGCTCCACAAGCTCAACAAAAGCTTGCTCAAATCTGTCCAACAATCCCTCTCAATGATTTGTCCAAGACCATCAAAGCCTGCACACTATCTCCGAACGTCACAGAAACGATGCACCCCATAGCTTTGCGCTTTTTTGCTCTCTGTGCGCAAACTCAGCAGCACCGTCTTCGCGCACTCTGATTCCTTGCGATCTCTCTCACTTAGACGATTTGACAAAATGCACTCTGCTCTCAGCGATCGGACTTCTCCCCCGCACTCTATCTATGAATGTCGCACTTCGAACGCACACACAAAATCGATACTTTAACTCTTCAAACAGCCCTCCTTTTATACTAATACTTTCAAGATCAAAACCTTGATCTTAGTCGACTGCACAACCCTAAACTACGTCGGTTGCAAACCCTAATCTTCGTCGGCCCAAATTTAACTTTGTCGACTTCATTGCCTCTGCAACTCTCTTGTAGCTTCTACTACGAAACTACAACATGTCACGATATCGCGACACTTTTGCAATCGAACACTTTCATTTGGCTTTTGTCATGAAATCGTGACACTTCTGCCTCTGCTGACGTCATCTTCACTTCTATCGCGAAATCGTGACATTTCTCGCTTTCTCAACCTCTTCTCGGCTTTTGTCATGAAATCATGACACTTCTGTCTTCATAGCCTTCCTCTCTGCTTTTTTCATGAAATCATGACACTTCTCCTATAGAAGGCCTGCATTCTATTTCTATCATGAAATCATGACACTTTCTCCAACCGAACGCTGCTATCTCAATCTGTCATGAAATCGTGACACTTTCTCTTCCTTGCACTCTTGACTGCTTTCACTAGCAAAAATGGAACATGTCATGAAATCATGACGCTTTCACCTTTGAGCTCTTCCTCCTTGAACTTGTCATGAAATCGTGACACTTCTAGCTTTCATACATTTTCTTTGCAGCCTATCACGAAATCGCGACAATTCTCACTTCGAACTCTTTTCTCTGTTGCATGTCATGAAATCATGACAGTTCTCACTTGGAACACTTTCCTTTGCTGCATGTCACAAAATCGTGATAGTTCCCATTCCAAACTTTACAGCATGTTGTGAAATCGTGACACTTTTCATTTTGCTTTCTCTTTCCTCGAACTCGTCACGAAATCATGATAGTTCATACTGGACTCTAGCTCTTCTAGCATGTCATGAAATCGTGACACTTTACCTTGCTTTCACTTTGTCTTCTGACTTGTCGCGAAATCGTGACACTTTTTCTCCTTAGCGCTTTTCTTTTCTTTGGGTCACGAAAACCCGACATGTCGCGATATCATGACACTTTTTCTCCCGGACTCTCTCTCCTGCATTATGTCATGAAATCGTGACACTTTTTCTTTCGGACTCTCTCTCCTGCAACATGTCACGAAATCGCGACACTTTTTCGTCCGTTCAACTTTCCTTGCAATATGTCACGAAATCGTGACATTTCTGACTCGAACATTCTCTCTCCTCTTTGAGTCGCGAAACTGCGACATGTCGCGATATCGCGACACTTTTCTAAAAAACTTTCTCTCTCCTGCCTAAGTCGCGAAAATGCGACATGTCGCGATATCCCGACACTTTTTCAAAAAGCTTTCTCTCTCCTGTTTAAGTCGCGAGAATGCGACATGTCGCGATATCGCGACATTTTTCCAACTTTCTTTCGAACCTGTCAAGCCGAAACTTCAACAAAACAAATTATTTTACATCAAATCAAATTCCTTCAAACAGCTTCTTGACATCAATGACAACTTATTCACTTGAGCAAATGCAATGTACCCAAGGTACCCAAAATTGCCAACAATCTCCCCCTTTGTCATTGATGGCAAACCTTTACTAAAAACACGTCTTAAGAGCCAAAACTGAAACCAACTGTGCTAACAACTGAGAAACTGTCTTTGAAGTTTTGCTCCCCCTGACTTGAAGCTTTCCTCTTCACTTGAAGCTCTCCCCCTTACTCATATCTCTCCCCCTTTGTCATCAATGGCAAAGGGTCACCTTTGGGGCTCGGGACTAAGAATGAGCCTCTTAGCTTAGTCCCTCCCCCACCTCCCGATGAGGTGATTAATTCTGGGGTGGGAGTAAAACTCCCATTAGACACTGATCATCATCAGCATCTATAACTTCCTTGTCGGGCCTTCTCTTGAACTCTTTGTCCATATTCCTGTTCCTATTCCTGTCACTGTTCTTGTTCCTGTTATCATTCTTGTTCTTGTCACTATTTTTGTTCTTGTTCTCATCCCTGTTTTTGTTCATGCCTTGATCCTTGGACCTGTTTATACCACTGTTCCTATTCCTGTACCTTGAAAGTTCAGCTCTACACTGTCTAGCTGTGTGACCTTCATTGTTGCACTTATAACAAGTAACAATGTTATTTCTTTTAGGCATACTTGTTCTTTGAATCCGCCAGTTCTGCCTAAACCTGTTTTGATCAAACCTGTTCCTGTTATTTACCTCGCAATAGACTGCCTTGTGCCCAAACCGTTGACAAGAGTAGCAATACCCTCGAAAGAAACTAGCACTTCTGAAATTGTCGTTCACCTTCTTCACTTGAGCCATGCAATGTGCAGCCATGTGACCAAACCTGTAACACGTAAAACATCTGTCGTGAAATTTACCTTTATTCGACCTCTTGGGTCCTGAAAACTTCTTCTTCTCATTCTGAATTTTGTTTTCTATTTCTGCGCATCTATCATCCAAGGACTCATAATCTGAAATACTTTCCTCATCAAAACTCTCTTCCTTTTGGAGTCTCTTACTAGACTCTCCAGCTTGTTCCTTGACAAAACCAAGGCCTGTTTTATCCGTTGTCTTTCTTTGACCTTTGATGAGTGACTTAACCTTTTTGGAGCTATCTTGAAACCTATAAAGCTTATCCTTGTACTCTTTAGTTTCCTCTTTCAAAGAAGCCATTTTTTGTTCTAACTCACTATACTCAAGAACCTTAGACTCTAACTCATCCTTGAGTTCTTGTGTCTTAGCCATAGAGACGTCGAGACTTTCTATAAGATCATCTCTCTCCATACAACATTCATCTAACTTATCCTTGAGTCTAGCATTCTTCTTTCTTTCCTTTTTCAAAACACTAAGAGCGTTAGTAAGTTCACTTTCTAGATCCTTTATTTGTTTGCTTTCTGAATCATCAAACCCTTTTTCAGATTTTCTATCACTAGAGGTGCTACCTTTTTCAAAAACCATACATGCATCTTCCTTATAGTTTTTTGAAGCATCCTCATACATACTAGAAACCAAATCATTATTTGTGCAATCATCCTCAAGGTGACCAAAATTTCCACATCTAAGACATTTCATGATAATGAATCTATGTTTCGGTTCTTCCTCTTTTTTTGATATGAACAACATCTCATTTTCAGTATCACTTGAAGAACTTTCACTATCACTACTAGAACACTTACTTGCTTTGTCTAGGTATAAACTCTTCTTGTGCTTGTGAGAATACCTCTTTCCTTGATTGTTGCGCTCATCTTTGTTTTTCCTGTGATGCTTGTGCTTTTCAGAATCCTTGCTTTTAGAATCCTGTATATCTTCATCACTTTCGTTCTTGGGAACAATACAGTCGGTAGCATAATGACCAAACTTTCCACAATTGAAACATCTTATATTTTTCACGCTTTTGTGCTTTCTAGAGAACTTGCCTTTCTTGCTGTAATATGCCTCTTCATCACTGGAAGACTCATCACTCTCTTGAAGTTGTTTACCCTTGGATTTCTTGGTAGCCTTGAAAGCTGCCTCTTTCTTGACATCAACCTTCACTTGAGTTCTCAACTCAAATGCTGCAAGTATACTATGGAGCTCATCCTTTTTCAACTTATCCAAATCTTTAGCTTCCTCAATAGCAAAAATATTTTCACTAAATCTATTAGGAAGAGATCTTAAAATCTTATCACAAACATCATTTTCAGCAAGCTCAAGACCTAAGTCTTTCATGGAGTTAACAACCTCATCCATACGAAGCATGTAGTCACTAATATTTTCATCATCATTCATCTTGAGTTGTTCAAACATACCTTTGAAGTGTCTCAACTTAGCCTTTCGGACATTTACATCACCTGTGTGAACCACCTGCAACTGTTTCCACATTTCACTAGCTGTCTTGCAGTGAATCACCTTGGTAAGATCTGCCTTCTGTAAACCTTTCAGGATTGCATTCATTGCTTTTGAATTGCTATGATGTAGGAGCCTGTCTTCTTTAGTATAAGGACCATGTTCAGGAATAGTGTACCCATCTTCAATCACTTCCCAAACCTCATTTCCAAGTGCCATTAGATGAACCTTCATCCTTGCACTCCAAAGACCAAAATCTGATCCATCAAGAATAGGTGTTGCATTGCCACTTGAATAATCCATTGTGTTCTTTACTGGCTTTTCCTTCAAGTTGTTAAACTTTTCGAAGGCACCGGCTCTGATACCAATTGAAGAACACAAGCTTATACTGAGAGGGGGGGTGAACAGTATAAGACCACTTTTTACTTTTTCCTTCAATTCAACTTTCAATTCAATATTATGCAGCGTATAGATAGCAGTATCAAAAGCCGTAATCAAAGCAATGCACAAAACACCATCCACAAAGAGACACAACAATTTACGTGGTTCACCCAATGTGGGCTACTCCACGGATAAAATCTTTCACTAAAATTTTATCAACCAAATTCTAGGAATACCTTTCCCGATTACAATGTTTATGGGCACCAACCCAAAGGAGACACCAATCCCCTAGCTCTGTTCTGGCTGGTGATCCTCTAGAAGACCTCTGCCTCCGTTGCCCTTAGCAAATGGAACTCTATCCATAGAAGACACTTTTCCTCCCTACTCTAGCTGGAGACCTCTGTCCTCAACTCTATCACCTCCAAAACTGGTCCTCGAATTTGCACTAAACATAGTCCTTCGGTTTAGCACAAATGTCCTCGTTCTCTTTTTTTGATCTGCACCAAACATAGTCCTTCGGTCTAGCACAAATGTCCTCGTCCTCTTTCTCTGATCTGCACCAAACATAGTCCTTCGGTCTGGCACAAATGTCCTCGAAACTGCACCACTCTCCATCCTCAACTGGTCCTCAAATCTGGTTCACATAAGTTGTTCACAAGCTTCCACAAAAGCTTGCTTGATCTTCACCCAAGTCTTCACCAAGACTTGTCTCAGATCTGCTTTGCAAGTTCTCACTAGAACCTGCCCAAACTGCTCCACAAGCTCAACAAAAGCTTGCTCAAATCTGTCCAACAATCCCTCTCAATGATTTGTCCAAAACCATCAAAGCCTGCGCACTATCTCCGAACGTCGCAGAAATGATGCACCCCATAGCTTTGCGCTTTTCTGCTCTCTATGTGCAAACTCAGCAGCACCGTCTTCGCGCACTCTGATTCCTTGCGATCTCTCTCACTTAGACGATTCGACAAAATGCACTCTGCTCTCAACGATCGGACTTCTCCCCCGCACTCTATCTGCGAATGTCGCACTTCGAACGCACACACAAAAATCGATACTTTAACTCTTCAAACAACCCTCCTTTTATACTAATACTTTCAAGATCAAAACCTTGATCTTAGTCAGCTGCACAACCCTAAACTACGTCGGCTACAAACCCTAATTTTTGTCGGCCCAAATTTAACTTTGTTGGCTTCACTGCCTCTGCAACTCTTCTGTAGCTTCTACCGTGAAACTACAACATGTCGCGATATCGTGACACTTTTGCAACCGAACACTTTCTTTTGGCTTTTGTCATGAAATCGCGACACTTCTGCCTCTGCTGACGTCATCTTCACTTCTGTCATGAAATCATGACATTTCTCGCTTTCTCAACCTCTTCTCGGCTTTTGTCGCGAAATCGTGACACTTCTGTCTTCATAGCCTTCCTCTCTGCTTTTGTCACGAAATCGTGACACTTCTCCTATAGAAGGCCTGCATTCTGTTTCTGTCATGAAATCGTGACACTTTCTCCAATCGAACGTTGCTATCTCAATCTGTCGCGAAATCGTGACACTTTCTCTTCCTTGCACTCTTGACTGCTTTCACTAGCGAAAATGGAACATGTCACGAAATCGCGACGCTTTCACCTTTGAGCTCTTCCTCCTTGAACTTGTCATGAAATCGTGACACTTCTAGCTTCCGTACGTTTTCTTTGCAGCCTGTCACGAAATCGCGACAATTCTCACTTCGAACTCTTTTCTCTGCTGCATGTCGCAAAATCACGACAGTTCTCACTTGGAACACTTTCCTTTGCTGCATGTCACGAAATCATGACAGTTCCCATTCCGAACTCTACAGCATGTCACGAAATCGTGACACTTTTCATTTTGCTTTCTCTTTCCTCGAACTCGTCGTGAAATCGCGACAGTTCATACTGGACTCTAGCTCTTCTATAGCACGTCACGAAATCGTGACACTTTACCTTGCTTTCACTTTGTCTTCTAACTTGTCGCGAAATCGTGACACTTTTTCTCCTTAGCGCTTTTCTTTTCTTCGGGTCACGAAACCCGACATGTCACGATATCGCGACACTTTTTCTCCTGGACTCTCTCTCCTGCATTATGTCACGAAATTGTTTTCTTTCGGACTCTCTCTCCTGCAACATGTCGCGAAATCGCGACACTTTTTCGTCCGTTCAACTTTCCTTGCAATATGTCGCGAAATCGCGACATTTCTGACTCGAACATTCTCTCTCCTCTTTGAGTCGCGAAACTGCGACATGTCGCGATATCGCGACACTTTTCTAAAAAGCTTTCTCTCTCCTGCCTAAGTCACGAAAATGCGACATGTCGCGATATCGCGACACTTTTTCAAAAAGCTTTCTCTCTCCTGTTTAAGTCGCGAAAATGCGACATGTCGCGATATCGCGACATTTTTCCAACTTACTTTCTTTCGAACCTGTCAAGCCGAAACTTCAACAAAACAAATTATTTTACATCAAATCAAATTCCTTCAAACAGCTTCTTGACATCAATGACAACTTATTCACTTGAGCAAATGCAATGTACCCAAGGTACCCAAAATTGCCAACAACATACACTTTGACCAGAAATATTTGAGGGTTGAAAAGGATGGGCATGTTTTCAATTGGGTGCCCAATTTTGGTATGTTTTATGAACAAGTAATCAATGAAGAATATGAAGACCATGAGGTAAAAGATGAAATTGCAAATCCTCACCAAGTTTTGGTAAATGAAAATGTGAAAAAGGTAAAATCTAAACCTTTGTGTCCAAACATCCAAGATTTAGGTGAAGATTTGTATAATTCAAATGATATTTATGATGAAATGCCATTGAAGGTGAATGAAGAACAAGGATTAATTTATAACCACACCTTTGATAACATTACTTTAATGAATGAAAAGTAGCTTGATTCATTTAAATTGCTAAATCAAATTCATCAACAATTAATTCTTGAATCTAGGATAAAAACTTCTAATGATCCCCATTTAGTAAATATCCTAGATGCTTGTAAATTGTTGCACAATTTTGATTAGCCTAAGAACATGGAAAATGAATTGGCTTTGAAATTATTAGAAATAGGCTCTTGCTTACAAAATTTCATTTTGGATAAAGAAAGCCTAGTTCTAAATCATGAATGGAATTATGAAATTTACACCTTAAAGAATAGACAAGAAAGAATTGAAAATCAACCATTGTCTAATCTATTTGGTAATTTGAATCTCACCTATGAGAATGCTAATATAGCAAAGACCTTGGAGAAGTTGTTTGTTTAACTTCTTTGCAAGAGGGGATTTGGAACCCAAATCCTAAAGGAGAGTGTACTTTCATAGCTGGGTGAAAATACCACTCAACACCCTAGTGCTAGATGGTATTCATGTAGCCCATTGATGTATTGGGGATCCTCAAATTTTCATACTGATCCTAAGTTGAACTCAGTTGGATTAGACCACTAGGCAATATAGGACACCTAAAGCTAACCCCTTTTACAATTTTCTTAGAGCTTACTCTAATGCCAGGCAATATTCATGCAATCCATTGTTGTATTAGGGATAACTCAATGATTTGTGGATATCGACCACTCCAAGTATTCAAGCTCTTCACCCCCTTATTTTCTTCACATTTATTTGGGATACTTGCTCATGCTTAGTGATGAAAATCACTGTTTGTTTTGAATTTTTGTTTTTCTTTTGAGCAAGGGATTTTTGTAGTGATGATAATCACTATTTATTTTGATTTTGAATTTTGCTTTGTTTTAGACTTTTTCTTATTTTGATGAAAGCAAGGGATTTCTTTGGGTAGGGAGGAGCTTGTCCTTTTGTCAATGATCAAAATACTAGACCATGCACATCACAAGGTAAGCAAGTAAAAACCTTTTTCTTAGGATGCCTAGTACCATTTTTTAGCGTTCATCTTTCCATTGTTTCAACTAGGATTTTAGTGTTTTTATTAGTGGTGAGATTCTAAGATATACCAACTGCTATTAAAACCAAACCTCATCTATCAAAATCAAAGATAGATTTCTACAAAGTTTGATAAAATCACTAGGTATGGCTGAGTGACCGGAAAACCCTAGTATATTCCTTATAGCAACAGGAGGGATTGTGTTGAAAAATATAGTTACTCACATAGGTTATGGATGATGATGGATTTTGAAGGTGCATAATCGAGATACAAACATGGTGTCATTTGTAAGATTGTGAAAACAACCTATCCTAATGCAAGCGCTAAGGATGGAAATGCCTAAATGCAATGCAACTAATGGATGCAAATGCCAAATGCAAATGTTTTTTGTATTTTTAATATTTTCAATTGTTTTTAAGTTTTGATTATTCTAAATGTTTTTTGGACTTTTTTACTTTAAACTATTTTTGTGCTTTTTGTTTTTGACAAAAGGGCTTTAATATGCCTTTAGGGCTTTTTGTGATTTGACCAAAGGTGCTATGCTACCTTTGGAGCCTTTTGTGAGTTGACCAAAGGGCTTATGATTCCTTTGGGGCTTTTTGATTTTGACCAAAGGGCTTTAAGATTCCTTTGGAGTCTTTTGTGAATTGACCAAAGGGCTTTAAGATGCCTTTGGGGCTTTTTGATATTTGACCAAAGGTATTATGCTCTCTTTGGAGCTTTTTGTGATTTGACCAAAGGTGCTATGCTACCTTTGGAGCATTTTTTGAGTTGAGCAAAGGGCTTATGATGCCTTTGGGGCTTTTTGTGATTTGACCAAAGACTTATCATGCCTTTGGAGCATTTGTGATGTGACCAAAGGGCTTTAATATGCCTTTGGAGCTTTTTGTGATTTGACCAAAGACTTATGATGCCATTGGATCATTTTTTATGTGACCAAATGAATTTAAGATACCTTTGGGGCTTTTTATGAAGTGACCAAAGGGCTTTAATATGCCTTTGGGGATTTTTTGTGATGTGACCAAATGTGCTATGCTACCTTTGGAGCCTTTTGTGATTTGACCAAACAACTTATAATGCCTTTGGGGCTTTTTGTGAGTTGACCAAGGGGAGTTAATATGCCTTTGAGGCCTTTTATGATTTTACCAAAGGTACTATGCTACCTTTGGATCCTTTTATGAGTTGACCAAAGGGCTTATGATGCTTTGGGGATTTTTATGATTTGACCAAAGAATTATGATGCCTTGTTTAGAAATGATGAACCCCAAGAGTTTTCTAGAAGTCACACAAAAGACATATTTCTTGGGATTCAACCTAACATTGTGCTTAATAAAGCAATCAAATATATTTCTAAGGGTATCGGTATGCTCTTCACACAGTAATAACTTGGACAGTAAGTCATAAATATAATCTTCTAAGATCTTGTGCATGTAGTCATGGAAAATGTATGTCATAACCTGCTGATATGTGGTATTTGAATTTTTAAGACCAAATGGCATTAATTTGTAGCAAAATATCCCCCATGGAGTGGTGAACATGGTTTTATGTTGGTCTTTATGTTTAATATGAATTTGATTGTAACCAGAAAACTATCCATGAGGGAAAGCATCTCATGACCTATAGTTGCATCTACAAGAGTGGTGAGCAAAAATTATGTTTAGGAAAACATTCATTTCTCTCCATAAATTATCAATCCGGTAAGTTCGTAAACTTACGAATGTCACGCACAGTATATTCCTGTAGTGTTGAGGAATGAATTCATTATGTACCTTATTTAGTTTGGTGGGGGATGTATGTGCATTTTTATTTCATACAAACTAAATAAACTAAGTGCAGAAAATAAATTACAAACTAAAATATTGGAAATGAAATACAGAAAATAAATGTGCTAAAAAGGAAACACACAGCTAAATAAATAAAGCAATAAATCTAATCTAATGAAAATAATAATAGAAATGAAACAGGGGAGGACTTCTATAGGGAGTGGGCCCAAGCTCCCACAGATAGTCCACCCAGATAGATGAGTAGAGCTTGCTAAAATAATAGGAATTACACTCTTAATAAATTTGACAAGAAATAAAATAGAATAATTTCTCCATAAAATTAATCATCCTTTCTCTCAAGGAAGACCTGTGCATTTATACAATGCACAACCTTCCTTTGTTACAAATTTAGGCAATGTCTATTTCATATTTGCAGTTATAGTAGATGTACAAAGAATATTGTAGATGTTCAATTATAACAATCATATATTAATTAAAATAATCATGCACTAATTTTACCCTCTTGCAGGATAGATTAGGCGTGTTCTATTTTATCATAATAGAATATGTTTGGCAACAACAAATCTATTTGGGTGGTTGTCCTTCTTAGCGACTAATGGATCTGGTTCATTCCATTTTATGTTATGCATATCATTTGCCAAAAAATCACTACGTTGATTGGTTCATGAGTGTGAGAAGGAATGCTCACCTTACAAAGTGAACCGCCCAATCAAAAAATAATGTATGATTGTATCGCTCTAAATTTTTCACACCCTTACCTTCAGGCTATAGGATCCGTGCTCGGAAGAGGGATGTGAAAAGGATGGCCTAGGATTAAATATTCTTAGGAGGGAGGTTAGGAGGTTGGAGATCATCCCTATTTGGGAGATCTCCAACGGGGAGGGTCTCTAACGGTGTAGACACGCTTCTGTCCGGATTAGAGACGCCGTTGAAACAAGCTAATTGTGAAAAAATAGTTTAGGGACAAGATCGTCTGGACGTCCTAGCCCAGATGAAATCGTCCTATTTGAGGCGATATCGTCTGATCGGTGACGATATCATCAAACGGTCAAAACAAACTCTAAAAATGATGCGGGAAACGAGGAAACGGATTAAGCGACGGTTTGGGAGCGGTTTTGGAGGTTGAAATTTGAATTTGAATTATTTACTAGAGTAAGTGTAATTATTAAGGTTTTACTGCGCCAATTTTAGGGTGCTACATTTTTCCCCCTCTTTAGTGAATTTTTTGAAGAAAATGCGTTAAAGATGAGTTCTTCTCGATCTACGAGAAAGCAAAAATTATTTCCATTTTTAGGCGACGATTCTTGGTCGAATCGTACAACTGCTTACTATGGTGCCCCCTCCGTGTTTTTACCCAAATCGAACGTTTGAGGTAAAAACACGAAAAAGAAAAATTTTAAAATGTTTTTAATTGTTTTTGAATAAAATTAAGAAAAATAGGGTAAAACCCTAATTCATTGTTACTGTTCATTTTTCTAGTTTTTGAAGCTCTGCAAGAAAAATGGTCGAGACAACGCATAGATCGACAGAGGTCCGGCGCGGGCTATGGGTAAGAGTCTAAACTTAGCTTAGAATGGTTTAAGTTGAATTTACATGCTTTTTAGATTGATTTTAAATAAATTTTGAGCATCGCGGTCATTTTTGGGCCGTTGACGTCGTCGGGACGAAATCGTCCCGATTTTGACGAAATCGTCTCAAGTTCGCCGATTTCGTCGAAGGGCGAAATCAGCGAAAGGGGGATGAATTCATCAAATAAGGGATGATTTCGGCTGGCAAAATCGGAGATGATTTTGCTCAAATTTGGGACGATATCGTCCAATTGTGGATGATATCATCAGTTGTATAAAATTGACCTGATTTTACTTAAGTTTCTATTAATGATTTTTATTGTGTTGTTGTTTATGTTGCAGAGAGGTTTACTAAAGAGCAGAGAATGGAAATACGATGGGTTGAGAGATGACTTGGCCGCTCTATCATAGGCAGAGCGGGATCAGCTGGCTCAGGTCGGCTTACGACATGTGGCAGAGACGCCACAAGTTTCTACAGACATGGGGCTACCGATGACCCTGGCAGAGAGGTGGTATCTAGGTTCTTCCTATTTTTGGTTACCGACAGGGGAGATGACTCCCACATTAGAGGATGTATGGAGGATTCTGAGGATCCCCATACAAGGATGGTTGATCACTCTTACGACCAATCAATGCCATGCTATGATGCGATTATGTGGTGATCCAAGCTTCACCCTAGAGAAGGGCGGAGTGAACATCAAGGAGCTACGTCAGATGCCTGGGGCATCCAGACTCATATAGGTTTTAGCCGAAGTGGTAGATGGACTTTTTTTGTGCTACCAGAGTGGGTGTAGGGTACCATGGGTGCTAGCATATGTGATCTACAACATGCGGGACCATGGTTACAGGTTCTCTTGGGGTAGCTTTGTTCTATGCCGACTGTACAAGATCCTGCATGGGGTCGTGTATAAGGGCGACCGATGTCTAGTTATGACATCGCTACTACAGGTTTGGTGCTGGGAGAACATTGCAGTGTAGAGGCCGGTAGGGCTTCCTTTGATAGGGGTTGATAGGGAGAGGCCCCGAGATTTCTATTGGTGGCTCCAAAGAGGGTCACAGTGGTAGATTGATCTGTCGATGTCCTGGAGATTGCTGGATGACCTTGTCATAGACCAGATCACCTGGAGGCATTGGAGGGATCATCCAGGGTGGGCTGAGGATAGACAGGAGCTGGCTCGCATCAGGAAAACCTACTGGCTAAGGATGGAGAGAGGAGAGGTGGAGCTCCATCGCTACGACCAAGTTTTGCAATAGTTCGGTCTACAGCAGGGGATCCCATCTCTCAGGGATTACGAGTTTTCTCGGACTGTCCGGGATAACACTACGGTCAACGGGCTCCAGATATGTAGCACTTCTGGAGTCAGGACATAGATGATGCCCCCATTCAGCTAGTGGATGGGGACGACGTAGGGGTAGCCAATGGCTATGATGCCTGGTACGTAGGCATCCGCCCTCCTCGGATGACAAGGGCTCAGGGTCCGATTCATGCAGTTGTGCATCGAATGGGGAGGTGGTGCCAAGCGACCATTGAGTCAGCATAGGGTCGTGGCAAGAGAGAGCAGAGGAGGCCACAGGCTCAGTAGAGGCCATGACAACAGGAGAGGATGGAGGAGAGACCACCTTCTCCATAGAGATAGAGGCCACCATCGCTCGATAAGGGCAAGGGTGTTGACACTGGGGAGAGCAGCGAGACAGCGACTCTCCGAGCTGAGGTTGCGCACCTGCGGGCTTAGGTGTAGACATTGCAAGATGAGGCTACACGACTTAGAGCTCAGGGTAGAGGAGCGAGCACTCAAGATTTAGCACGTGCTATTGCCTAGGTTACATTCTATCAGGCTCTATACTACCAGGCGATTTCGACAGAGCAAAGGGTGCCATTACTAGCTCATATTGCAGAGCCTATCATGATGGGGTCATCTAGGACATCATCATGATTGGCATCCAGGACTCATGGAACCACATGGACTACGATGGGGCCACCTCCTCCACCTCAGGGCGGGGGAGGAGCTGAGGCTAAGAGCTCGAGGGGTTCTTGAGACACTGCACAGAGGATATATGATTGAGAGGATTGAGTATGCCAAGATGTAGATTGTGGCATACCAATCTATTTTTGATATGATGTACATATATTTGATATATATATATAGATGAGATATTTTTTGATCATATGACTTGTATTATGTATTTTTATGATGCTTTTAATGTTTTGATTGATTGATTTGATGATTCATGTAATTACATCGTTGGAAATATTATGGTTGAAATGTCATGCTTAAAAAATTTAAATGAAATAATTTGATAGAACAAATTGGTTGTTTATGATGTGATGATTTGATAAAAAAATAAAAAAATAAAAAATAAAATAAAAAGGGACTTTTAAAAATAATTTCAAAGGACATTGTCGCTATTATAGACCATTTCATGGAGTCGTCGCTCACTTGGTTGTCAAGCTAATCCCAGTATAGAAATATTGTTAAAAAGTAAAAGAGTGCTTAAGAGACTGTCTTAAGACTTTGGTGCAATGGTGCAAATGATGATGATGATGGTTTGTTTTCAGATTTTCATAAAAATAGTATGCATGAAATAATGTTAAAATAATTTTTGCTAGGCATAAATTCCTAAGTGTGAATTTTTTTTTTTGGATAATTCCCTAGGAATTATACCATCATTGCAAAATTGAAGGTTGACATAATGACATGAAATAGTGATAATGTGTTTGTTTGTTTGTAAAGCATATTTGTGTAACATAATGATTTAAGTCATATGTTTTTCATGATTTTCAAATAAATGGGGAATAAAAATTGGTACAATGGTTTGCGCTAGGCATAGAATATGTAGGTATAGACTTATACCATCATCACGAAATCCAAAAAGAGATAGTTTTATTGCATGGTTGATTTTTTAATAAACAGAAAAGATGAAGAGGAAGACTTGCGCTAGGCATAAAATTCCAATTTTGGTTTTGGAACTATACCATCGTCGTGAAATTCGACAATATATATATATATATATATGTGTGTGTGTGTGTGTGTGTGTGTGTGTGTGTGGGGTGCTTTGATTGTATGGTTTGAAAGAAATTTTGATCTTTTTTATTATGCATGTAGTTGTCTTTATACTAAACAACTGTACTTTTAAAGAAGAAAATGAATTTATTCCAAACAATTTGCAAAAAATATTTCAAAGTATCTTAAAGACAAAAGTTAGATTTATAAGGAATCCCATGTGCATATGTGAATTCATTTCCAATATTGATTTATCATAATGATACACAAAATCTCTCAAATATAAAATGTGTGTGCAATTGCTATGTTCATTTACCGGTTTTGAGCAAGATAATATGATACAAGTGATTTGAATGAACCAAATAAGTGTTCATTAACCATGATGTAGATGCATATAACCATACTAGACTACTATGTAAGTCGGATTATCAAGAGCTAGCTAATCCATAAGCGGACATAGGTCCGTACAAAAGAAGGTCGCTAATGTGACAGACATATCACCATGCTAGGAGTTACCTAAGGCCAAGCAGGTTGGGCACAAACCACCTGTTATGGGGCTCACCTCATAGTTTTTGAATAATTAAGAATTCCAGGGATTCAAGCTCATCAACCCTTATTTTCTTTTCAAAGGGTAGGGAAAGGGATTTTATTGCTTTTGCTTTTGCTTTCTTTTGCTTTCTTTTGTATTTTTTCTTGATAATGCTGTAATGATATAAAATAATTTTTTTTTTTCTCTTTTTCTTGAAATTTGTTTTTGTTTTTTGTTCTATACTAGGGATACTTGCTCGGATTAGCTGTAGAGCAAGGGATTTTTATTCTGGGTAGGGGTGAGCTTTTCCTTTTGCCAATTCTCAAATATTCTAGACCATGTGCATGATAGGATAGCAGGGGAAACTTTTCGCTCAAGAAACCACTTCTACTATGTAGCAAAGCATGGAAATTACAAATATAATCATTTTATTATGAAAGGATGTGCTTGGTTTAAGTAAATAACAAGATCAATTCTCTGTGCTCAAACTTTATTTAATTGAATTTTGTGGACTTTGATATAAGAGAGATTAGTAATCATGCCAGATAAAATCAAGATATTTATTTTTGTGAGTGTGAAAGTGAGGGATTCCAAATAAATGCTAATTTATCCAAAATAATTTGAAACATATAACTGCATACTTTTTGAGAAGTTTTGATAATGTTGACTCTCTCTTTCTTCTTTATGTTGTTTTGGTTTCGAAAGAGTCAAGAATATTGCTGTTTTTTTTTTTTTATCATTATTTTTTTTTGTTTTTGAAAGAATTAACAAGTGCCATAAATAAATACAACAAGTAGTTTTGAATATTTTGATGATTATGAATGTTTTTGGTGTTTTTGAATTTATAAATTGAAAGAAATACAAGATAGTGATTTTGAAATATTGTAAACAAATATATACAAGGATGAAATGACCAAATTTATACATAGTAACATTTAAGATGTAAAATGTTCATGGGTTCTTTAAGTTCTTTACCATCTAAGGTAGATAATTTGTATGCTCCCGATTCAAATTTAGCAATGATAATATATGGTCCAAGCTAGTTGGGCTCAAATTTACCTTTAAGGTCCTTAGTTGCATTAGTATTTTTTTGATTTTCTTTTAAAACAAGGTCACCGATCTCAAAGGATCGATGACGAACTTTTTTAGCATATGATATTTTAAGCTTGTTTTGGTAGGCACGGAGATGCTCCAAAGCATTGATGCATTTTTCATCTAGGAGTTCCAACTGACTGAGTCTGCCATCTCGATATTCATCTCCTACTTTGGTATCTTGAAGTAGTAGAGCCAAAGAAGGAACTTCTAATTCAAAGGGAAAAATGACTTCAACGCCATAAACCAAAACAAAAGGTGAAGTTCCAGTGGGGGTTCGAACACTAGTTCGATAGGCCCACAAGGCTAGATATAACTGAATGTTCCAGTCGCAACTAGTTTTATTGACCAATATTTTGAGGATTTTGATTAAGGTTTTGTTAGATGCTTCTGCTTGACCATTACCCTGAGGATAATAGGGAGTGGAACAACGATGTTGAATCTTATATTTTTGGCATAATTTTTTAACATCTTTATTTTTGAAACAAGTTCCATTATCAGAGATGAGATTTGTAGGAATTCCAAACCTACAAATGATTTGATTAAAAATAAATTTAGAAACTTGTGTGCCAGTGCAAGAAGCTAAAGGCATAGCTTCAACCCACTTCGTGAAATACTCAGTGGCGGTTATGATGAATTTGTGTCCATCAGATGACACATGATTAATTTTGCCAATAATATCTAAACCCCATTTTGAAAAGGGCCAAGGAGATGAAATAGCTTGCAGTTCTTGTGCAGGCGCATGGACAAGGTCAACATGTTTCTGGCACTTGTCGCAATGGCACACATAATCATGTGCATCCTTCTCCATGGTAGGCCAAAAGTATCCTATCCTAAGGAGTTTTTTAGCAATGACACTACCACTAAAGTGTCCTCCACAAGATCCATCATGGGCTTCACTCAAGGCTAATTTGGATTCTTCTAAATTCAAACATCTTAATAGGATACCTTCAAAAGATATCCTATATAAAGTATTGCCAATTATTACAAATCGACTTGCTTGTCTACGTAATAACCGACTCTGGTTTCTATTATAATTGGTAGGGAAAGTCCCATTTTGGATAAAATCAAATATATCCATATACCAAGGTTCAGGAGTAGTTTCATTGATTAGAAACACATCCAAAGGTTCTAAGCATGACTTATTTGAAGTAGGTTCCTGGAGTCGACGAATAATGATAGTGGCATATTCATCATCTAACTCCAAGGGCAGGAGAGATGCAGCTGCGGCCATAGCATCAGCTGCACGGTTGCAAGTTCGAGGAATAGCTTCCAAGGTAACTTGATTAAATAGAGACATTAATTGTAAAACATAGGCTTTATATGGGCACAGTTTATCATCTCTAGTCTAATAAACTTCATTAATTTGGTTTATAAAAAGTTGAGAATCACCAAAAACTAACAGATGTTTAATTTTTAGTGCCAAGGTAGCTCGTAATCAAGGATTAAAGCTTCATATTCAACAATATTGTTGGTGCAAGCAAATGTTAATTTGAAGGACAGAGGAATAAGATGTTTTTATGAGGATATTAAAATAAAACCCGCACCAGCCCCACTCATGCATCGGGCTCCATCAAAGTATAAGGACCATTGTTCAATATGGTCTGCCTCTAATTGAAGGCATTCATCGAGAAACTCAATGATGAGGGGATGGGTAGACTCTAAGGGTGCAACAACTAATTGATCTATGATTTGACCCTTAACAGACTTCTATCCTATGAATGTGAGGTCAAACTCGCTTAGAGCAAGAACCCACTTGGCTGTGTGACCCGATAAATAAGGTCAACTCATGAGATACCTTAAGGGATCATATTCAACAATGACATAATTTTTCTGACTAAGCATATAATGGCATAATTTTTGCATAGCAAACATGACTGCTAGACATAGTTTTTCTAATGTTGTGTAGCAGGTTTCATAACTGATGAAGGTTCGGCTAATATAATAATTAGCACATTCTCTCTTTGCATCATCAAGTTGAGCTAACATAGCTCCTAAGGAAGAATCTGAAGCTAAAATATACAAGAGAAATGGGCGATCAGGTTTAGGTGGTGAAAGCACAGGTGGGTTAAGGAGTTATTGTTTGAGAAGTTTAAAAGCTTCTTTACATTCATCGTCCCAATTAAAAGGGACATCCTGTTGAGTGTTAATTTGTCATATTACAAATAATAACACGCAACTTAGAGTCTCGAACAAAAGACTCTTTCTTGCAAAGAAATAATTTATTTTATTTTCCTTCCTTTTATTATTTCTCCAAGCTTCTTTGTGAAACAACTTTTACGTATATAAAAATGAATTTCAATTTAATACATACAATTGATATATCCCAGAATAACTCAAATCCCGTGAGATAGCCGTTAACAAGGGGCCTTTGTTGATTCTCAATGAACTTTATAATCTTGACTTGTTTGATTAATCAAAAATAAACAAAAATCCTTTTGATGTTCTAATATTCACAATTTATTCTAAGGTTAACCTGTTCGTTTTATCTCTATTCAATAGTTCTGTTATTTCAATGTTAGTCTCTGACATGAAATTAAGCATATCAAGGAATAAAACAGAACTCGTTATTTTTGAGTCACTTGGAAAATAATGAAGGATATTAAAATGGTTAACGATCTCTCCCCTGCAAAATCCCAAGTTAAGAGATGAAGTCCCCAAAACAACCCAACCGATCAGATCTGTACTAACACACAATCTAATCAGATCAGATGCAAGACTCTAAGGAAAAGAATATAACTGCATCATTCTACCATTCACCTATCGTAACCCATCCCATGGCGTAAACGAAATAGATACAAGACAAAATGATGCAACGGAAAGATTGACAGTAAAACAATAGTTTTGGCTTCGATCTCCTTTTGATTTTACACACAAAAGTCGTGTTACCAAAGAAAAATCCTTTATTTCAATAAATAATGCTTTTTTGTTACGCTTCACTAGTATCCATCTACATTTCTACTATTTAACCTTTCTGTCGCGTGTTCTCGGCTGTTCCATGACGCTTCGTTTCGACTCCCGGGACCCTTCGCTTCAATTCCCGCCTTTTGGTATTCTAACCTTTGCGTGCATTCGTAACGCTCGATCTCTGTGGCCAGTAACTATTGTTATGAAACGTTACTCTGGTTCTGTCATTTTTGCCACGTGTCCTGCGTCTCCTGCACCTTTCGTAACGCTTTCCCATGGAAATCCCGACAGAATTTGCATTTGGCCTCTTCCGTTTCCTAGCCGCGATAACGCGACATGTCACGAAATCGTGACATGTCGCGATATCGCGACATGTTCTTGGTCCGTACGCCCGCAGTAGCTCGTTGTAGCGATATCGCTACCGACTTTGCTTTGCCTTCTTTTCAAAAAGTGGTAGCGATATCGCTACCACTTTGGTTCCGAGCCTTCCTTCGATGAAGTGGTAGCGATATCGCTACCACTTTGGTCCCGAGCCTTCCTTCGATGAAGTGGTAGCGATATCGCTACCACTTTGGTCTCGAGCCTTTTCTTCGCGAAGTGGTAGCGATATCGCTACCACTTTTCTTTTGAGCCTCTTGCTTCACGAAGTGGTAGCGATATCGCTACCACTTTTCTTTCGAGCCTCCGCTTCACGAAGTGGTAGCGATTCGCTACCACCTTTCTTTCGAGCCTCCGCTTCACGAAGTGGTAGCGATTCGCTACCACTTTTCTTTCGAGCCTCCGCTTCACGAAGTGGTAGCGATTCGCTACCACCTTTCTTTCGAGCCTCCGCTTCACGAAGTGGTAGCGATTCGCTACCACTTTTCTTTCGAGCCTCCGCTTCACGAAGTGGTAGCGATTCGCTACCACTTTTCTTTCGAGCCTCCGCTTCACGAAAAAGTAGTGAAATGATTACCACTTTCAACCTTGTGCTTCCTCTCGGCAACTTGTAGCGAAATCGCTACCATTCTCAACTTTCCGTATGCTTCCAAAAAATGCGTCGCGATTTCGCAACACCTCTTTCTGTCCTGCTGCCGACACGTCGCGATTTCACGACAGATTTCAATTTTTCGCAGCGATGGAGAGACAGGTCGCGATATCGCGACATGTCGCGATTTCGCGACCCTTTCAACACTTAGGCATTTTTCTTCTTTTCTTCATTTTTAGCATCCGGGTCTTTGAGATCTTCCCTAAAACCTACAAAAACAAAGGTGGGTCCCCACTTCTAGGGTGTGTTGTGGATGAACCACAACAAATGGCGACTCTGCTATCAAATGCTCTTGAGCATTTTAGTAAGAACCCAACCTAACACAAATCACAAATTTGAAAACATGGGTTAGCCCATAATCAATATAACTAATGCCCAAAATCAGAAGTACATGAATTATCGAATCATCAAGTACTAGCTCGGTGTGTGCAATGAATTCCTTTCCTTATCATTTGAATTTGATCCACATTCCATCATCGGTTTTGCATGAATGCATATGCGAAATTGTGAATGATTTGTGTATCCTACTGAATATGCCATGAGAAAATGCATAGTCACTCTTGTAGTATTATGTGCAAACATTCAAGACTGCCAAACCCTCTTAGGATCCACTAGTGAACGGTTCATTATATCCCAAAGTTGGTTATGAGTCCCTACTATCTTGAACCCATGTGCAAGTGGATGTGAAATCAGAACTTTGGGGAATCGGACTCCCAACCAACCGAGATGAGAGTTTAACCCTATCCTTACTATTCCGATTTAGAATTCTTTACCTCACTTTGAGCAAAATAACTAAACCAATTATGGAAGAAATGGTCAGGCTAGTCTAACCCTCTAGACAATCGGTGGTCTTATTTTTTAGGCAAGACATGATGCCATGCATGGGCCTATCTAACCCCATAATCCAAAACTTATCTTCATTTCTTTGGACCTTGGGGATGACTACCCATCCCTTGCAGAGGACAAGTAGTACGATCCTTACAATCCAATATAAGGATGAGATGGGAAAAATTTATTTATTTTACTTCTTGGACCTTGGGGATGACTACCCATCCTGGTTAGGGACAAATAGTACGATCCTTACAACCCAAGATTTTAAATGTAAGTGGAAAATATTAATCTTGTTACTTAGACCTTGGGGATGACTACCCATCCTTTGCAGAGGACAAATAGTATGATCCTTACAATCTAAGACTTAATACGAAATGAAACATAAGAGCTTTGGGGAATCAGATTCTCAACCAACCGAGATGAGAATTTATGCCCTATCCTTACTACTCCATGTGGGTCCAATCAAAGCTTTGGGGAATTAGATTCTCAACCAACCGAGATGAGAATTTAACCCTATCCTTACTACTCTGATTTTAGGCTTTAAGCTCTATGGAAGTGGTCAAAACCACTATTTTTAGGATCATGTTGCATAATAGGATAGACATGAAAACCATTTTCGCCCAACCTTTTCCTCCAAGTTAGGTTTTGATCATTTTGCTCAAGATCCCTTTTAATGTATGAAACGTGCTTGGTCCTAGATACTTCAAGACTCAGTTTTCAACCTTAGGATTTACTTAGATTTATGTTATAACATAACCCTAAGAGGATTCAACATACTCAAATGAATTGCACCTAAGATGCATATGCCACTACGGTGAAATGTATGAAAAGTGAGATGGAACATGAATGCATTATTTCTTGAATTGCAAATGAGATGATTTGTCATGCAAAACTGACTTTTTCATGCATCACAAGCTTCAAATGATCTAAATTAACTGTTTGTATTACATGTGGAGCTTTTACAACATGATTCCAATGTTTCATATTCTCCCAATCTTAGGCATGTGTTCAACATCAAGCTTTTATTCCCTTTTTTTTTTTTTTTTTTTTATAAGGCAATGAAAAGGAAATCAAAGGAACACCACCGCCTAAATGTCCAACCTGCACACAAACGCAAAAACCCAACATTAATACAAGAAAAACCTGAAATAAAAAAATGAATACATACTAACATATCAAATCTGCACATCAAGAAACTAAATTACAGCATTGACACAAAACTAGATATCTCCCGAAACACACACTTAAGTATCAAATCTGCACACAAAGAAACAGATCACAACATTAATACAAAGCTTAGACATGTCAAAAAAAAACAAATAATACACACCTAAACATGAAAAATGAAAGCAAGAAATTACAATGTTATTACATATAATACAAAGCCCAACCACCTCATGCTTGAAAGTAATGCTTCAAGTGCAACCCATTGATAGGTAGTGCCAAATCCTTTCCATCCAAGGTTTTTAGTCTAAAACTATTTTCCCCTAGGATCTTTGAAATCTGGTAGGGACCTAACCAAAGGTAATCAAATTTATCATGTTCCCCCTTCTTCTCATGTCTTTTGTCCCATAACAAGACTAAATCTGAAATTTTAAACGCCTTGGCCTTAGACCTTTTGTCAAACCATATTTTTACAATGTCTTGGTGTTTACTAAAATGAAGCATAGCTTCATCCCTTTTTTCATCCAAGCGCATTAATTGCGTTAGTCTAGACTCAAGTTTATCATTAGTTCCAAAATAATCTTTCATGAAGTGCAACGTTTGTAATCTGAGATTTGCAGGAAAAATGGGATCTTGTCCATAAACCAGATGGTAAGGAGATGTCCCTATTGCTTCTTTGACTCTGATTCTGTCAGCCCAAAGGGCCAACTTAAGCTTATTGTGCCAGTCCCATGGATTCCTTTCCAACAATTTTTTTATGACAGTCAACAGATTCTTATTGGATGACTCGGCCAATCCGTTACCTTGAGGGTAATAATTGGAGGAGAACTTTAAACTCACGCTGTTATCAAATGCCCAATTAGCAAACTCTAGAGAGGAAAAGGCCGAACCATTATCACTTACGATGGAGTTAGGCATCCCGAATCTAGTGACAATGTTATCTTCTAAAAATTTAATGACCACCTCTGCAGTAGCATTCTTTGTGGGGATAGCTTCGGTCCATCTCGTGCAATAATCCGTAGCCGTCAGAATATATTTGTGAGCATCGGATGAATTGGGGCTGATAATCCCAATAAAATCCAGGCCCCATTGCGCGAAAGGTCTGGACTCGATTACGGACCGTAAAGGCATGGAAGCGTTTTTGTCTCTATTGGCTGCAGCTTGACATATGTGACATGACCTCACATGAGAATGGGCATCCTTGAATAGTTGAGGCCAATAATAACCGGCTCCGAGGATTTGATGGGCTGTGGCATTAGCGGACCCATGCCCCGTCCCATGTTTACCATGAAACTCTTCGAGTATTCACACTGCCTCCTCTTGATCAACGCAACGAAGGTAAATACCTTCATGGTTCTTTCTGTATAATGTGCCAGATCTAACTAGAAAATTAGCAGACTTCAAACGCAAGGCTCTGCACTGAGTAGCATTCAAAAATGATGGACACCTACCATTTAGTAGATAGTACACCACATCTGCATACCACTCCTCCTTGGTTACATCAGCGACTTCATAATGTTGACAAGGAATTGCGAGATCCTGTTCTGCGATTGCCTTAGCTAACCCTTGCCCCCGCACTATCTTCATCGATTGAATCTCCAGATCAAATTCCTGCAAAGTTGAAACCCACTTACCACGCTTCTCACCTAATTCATTCTGAACGAACATGGCTTTGACAGCAGGATCTGGGACGATAGCAAAGACCCTACTGTGGACTATGTAGTGCCTGAATTTTTTTACAGTCTTAACCAGCGCATACATTTGCTTGTCTAGGGTAGAATATCTCAGCTTCGCATCTTTGAGAGGACTACTCAGGAAAGCAATGGGATTTTCAATGCTGCCTTCACTCTTCTGAGTTAAAACACTCGCAAAGGAGTGATCTGAAGCAAATGTGTAGATATAGAAAGGCTTCGTATAATCGGGACTCACCAAAACCGGGGCTTTAGAAATCGCATCCTTGATATTATCAAAAGCCTCTATCCTTTCATCTGTCCAAATGATCTGGACCTCTTTCTTTAGCATGTCGTTCAAAGGTCCTGCTATCTCTGCAAAATCTGCGATAAATTTTCTGACAAAATTGATCTTTCCGAAAAATGATCTCAACCCCTTCTTGCTATTGGGACGAGGAATTTGCTGTATGGCTTCTATTCTCTCATGGTCAATGGAAATTCCATCCTTAGATATTATATGCCCCAACAGCTTTTCCTTCTCATTACCCCGAAGATGCACTTCTTTGGGTTGAGAGATATACCATGTTCCCTGCATCTTTGAAAGACTTTCTTAAGATCCCTGACATGGTTTTCCTTGTTCTTAGAAAATACAGGAATGTCATCGACGTAAACAATGATGCACTTACCAATAAGCCCTTTAAAAGCAAAATCCATAGCTCACTGGAAAGTGGCACCTGCGTTCAATAGTCCGAAGGGCATTCTCCTGTATGCAAAGGTGCCCCATTTTGTCGTAAAAGCAGTCTTCATCCTATCACTAGGATGGATAAGGACCTGATTATATCCCGAATAACCATCCAGGAATGACATCATCTCCGACCCGTTTACCTTTTGGAGTATTTCATCGATGGTGGGTAACGGGTAGTTGTCCTTTTGGGATGCCTTATTGAGATTTCTGAAATCAATGCACAACCTTATTTCTCCACTCTTTTTCCTCACAGGGACTAGGTTAGCAACCCACGTGGAATGCCTAACGGGAAAGATGATCTTAGCTTCTAACAGCTTGCTTCACCTCTTTCTCTATCAAGGGTTCTAATAATGGATTAACTCGCCTTTGTCTTTTCCTGAAGGGCTTGGACTCTGGCTTCAGTGGAATCGTGTGCATTATGACATTCTGATCATAGGTTTTCAACTCCTTATAACTCCAAGCAATGCAATCTATGTATTCTTTTAATGCATTTGCTATGGAATCCTTCTCCTGCTTGGTACATGCTTTTGCTATGAATACCTCCCGGGGATTTTCTGCACTTCCAATGTTAACCAAATCACATGCCTCTCCAGGAGATGGAACCCTTTTACCTTTTCTTGGTTTGCATCCGATATCAAAGATTTTTTCTAATGAAGCTATCTCATCAGGCATCCTGTTGTTTTTTACAGGATTTTTATCTTTCGAAACTACCTCCTCTACGTCCCTTTCTTCTTCATCTATGTACTGCTTTTCAAATATACCAGAATTAGTGACAAAATGAAATATGTGCCTGTCACTATCAAATACTTGGAAGTTCGTAACATTATCTGGTATCGAGGGACAAGGGACCAACTCTATAGAGAACTTCTTGCATTTCTTATGGTCCACTGGCTTCAACATACTCGCTGCTACAGCTAGGGAGTCTGCCATACGATTGCCCTTTCTCGAGATCAGAGAAATGTTAAAGGCGTCAAACTCATCTATTAAATCTCTGACCCTAGTTCGGTAAAGCCTGAGCCGCCTGTCCTTGCATATGTATTGTCCCCTCACTTGTTTCACCACCAGTTCCGAATCACCAAGGACTTTGATATATTTAATTTTCTTCCGAATGGCCACCGTAGTCCAAGAATCAAAGCCTCATATTCTGCCATATTGTTGGTGGCAGGGAACTGTAGTCTGTATGCAACGAATATAGGCTCCTGGTCCGAACATGACAATTCAACACCGGCTCCTGCTCCTTGTCTGGACCTGGATCCATCAAATCTTAAGGTCCAAATGTCTTGATGTCCTTCAGTAAAGTTGCGCCCAATCCTTTCATCATGGGTATTTTCGAGTGCTTCTATGTCCAAACAGTATGCTCCCAACTCAGCTTCAATGTACTGGATCTCGTTCGGCTTGTTGTAATCTGTGATCATCTCTTTGAGTCGGGGTTCACCGTCAATTCAAATTTGATTGGCCACTCCCCTCCAAGGCAGCCACATGTGTGAAGAGTCCGTCACAATGTAACCGTTTAGGTTCTTACTCCAATCTCTTCCCAATACCATGCCATATTTGATAGGAATATCGAGCACCAATATGTCTATGCGCTCGTTGAACTCTCGGGTTCTCGAATTGACTTGAATATGCACATCACCCAACCTCTCCTACCGCCTCCATGGTTGACTCGTCCAACCGCACCACCCTCGCTCCTAGAAGGCTTTGGTGTAAGTCCCAATATTTTACAGATTTCTAAGGGCATGATAGTAGCCGAGGCCCCTGAGTCTATTAAACAATTGTGCAAGTTTTTACTTGCAATTCTAATGGTTACCAAAAAGGGAGGTATATCTCATTTTTCTTTTTGTACAACCACTTGGGACTCAGCACTTTTAGCTTCATGAACTTGTGCAGATGGATTTAATCCTTTTGGTGAACTCACTTCTTGGCCTAATAATCGGGCCATGTCATACATCGATACATTGGCCCTATTCTTCTTCATATCTTCCACCAAATCGTAAGTGAGCTTTTCTCGGATTTGGCAAGTTTTGCATCATCTTAGACTTTTCGACCTTCGATGGAGGAGGGGGATTGACATCTCCTTTAGGGTCGGGAGGGAGTAATTGATTATTAGGAGGAGCAGAGGAAGTTTTGGGCTCTTTAGAACTCCTAGTGTAATATTTGTGATTTGCTTTCCCAAAACGTTTGTTTGCATGAACTTCCAAAGCTTCTTCATCTTCGCTTCCAAAAAATTCTACATCCTCCTCTTCTTCACTTTCATGGGAATGTATGACCTCCGTTAGCATAGACTCCGGTTTCACGTGGCCACAGTGCGGGCAATCATTATCACAAGATCCTGCATCTCCACAGTCTTCCGAAATGTCTACCTGGTTGGCAACGGGATTGGGTACCCGCCCGTTGTTAGGTTGCGTGTTATACATTCCTTTTCCTCTATGATTGTGAGGTCGGTTATGGCCCATGGCCTGATCAACTTTTTTATTGACATTCCCCACTATTACCAACACCTTGGCCAACGTTTCTTTCATATTTTCTATGGTTGCTTCGGACCCTTGTGGTTGAGGCACTGCAATTGCAGGTCCAGCTGTGTTGGCTGCATTAGCCACCTCTGGACTGGGTACAATGGCTTGGGTTTGGGTAGGTGGATTCCATCCTGGATTCCCATTTTGAATGGCTTGAGTTTGGGCAGGTGGATTCCATCCTGGATTCCCATTTTGAATGGCTTGAGTTTGGGCAGGTGGATTCCATCCTGGATTCCCATTTTGAATGGCTTGAGTTTGGGCAGGTGGATTCCATCCTGGATTCACACTTTGAATGGGAGTGATTGTTGGATAAGTCACCGAGCTTGGCATGTTAATTGGAGCAAACCTCGACATGGTCAACAGATTATTGCCCATACCGAACCCATGCAAACCCATCGAGTTATTTTGAATCAAACTCTGTGTTTGAACAGTGGCATTCGGATAACCTGACAATGGCGTAACTTGGGTGGGTGTTTGGAAGTTGTTCAACATCGGAGCCTGTGGTGCTACTACCTGGTTCATCATGGCAAATTGGCTGTATGGGCCATATTGTCCCATCCCAGTCAATTGAGACAATCCTGCGCCTGGCAGGTTCATCTACTGTTCGAGAGTCATTGTTTCCGCATAAGCCAAAGGAAGGGTTGTAACCTGAGGGTTCCTTCTAGTCAACAAAGATGTTAAAGGATCTAAGGCTCCGAAGTATAGCTGCAAGGCAATTGCAGGGTCTACCGCAAAGTGACGAGTCACATTCGTATATAGCTTTTGAAATCTCTGATTGAACGCTCGAATGGGTTCATTGGTTTGTCTTTTGCAAGATACGAAGAAATTGTATGTCATGGAGGGATCTACTAACTGTCTGAATTGACCTATGAACGCAGTTTCTAGTTGGGCCCATGAAGTTATGGACCCTGCTGGAAAATTTTGATACCATTCGTTAGCAATGTGGTCTAGACTAGCAGTGGAAAACTCGACAGCAACATCCTCGTGAGTAACCCCCTGCCTAAACATGTAATCTTTATAGATTTGGACATGATCTTCTGCTGTTGTTGGACCATCATGAATGAATTTGGGTAATCCCCTTTCAATGTTTCTAGGCAAGTCATGGACTGCCCCGGGAATATCTAAAGGGGAACTCTGAGCACCATACCAAAGGGCAGGTGGTTGCTGTTGTTGTTGTTGTTGGGCCATGTTATTCAAAGGTGTCAACCCCGTGGGAACAATTGGAACTCCCGGAACTCGTGGAGACAGATACAACCGGTGTTACTATCCCACCTGAACTTAAGGGTTCAGGCCCACTAGAGGTACTTGAGTCCAAAGAAATCCCTAACTCAAGTATACTGGGTGGTATTTCAACTTCTAATGTTTTGTTTTTCGGCCTCCTAGCAGTGGGAGAAAGGCTTTGGAAGATAGTTTCCCCCGTGGTTTTAGACCTAGTAGCAATGTACTCAAAGTTGGGCCACCTTGGAAACTCTAGGACTCTAAAAGATTTCTCAACTCGTCGCCGGATAAAATGTCTAAATGTTACACCCGCAAGCACAATAGGTGGAAACAAAACTACCCACGTTAATTGTTAGAACAAATCAAAATTGCAAAGCAATACATAAGGCCCTCCTTCTAGCGCCAAAATGTTGAGTGTTAATTTGTCATATTACAAATAATAACACGCAACTTAGAGTCTCGAACAAAAGACTCTTTCTTGCAAAGAAATAATTTATTTTATTTTCCTTCCTTTTATTATTTCTCCAAGCTTCTTTGTGAAACAGCTTTTACGTATATAAAAATGAATTTCAATTTAATACATACAACAGATATATCCCAGAATAACTCAAATCCCGCAGATAGTTGTTAACAAGGGGCCTTTGTTGATTCTCAATGAACTTTATAATCTTGACTTGTTTGATTAATCAAAAATAAACAAAAATCCTTTTGATGTTCTAATATTCACAATTTATTCTAAGGTTAACCTGTTCGCTTTATCTCTATTCAATAGTTCCGTTATTTCAATGTTAGTCTCTGACATGAAATTAAGCATATCAAGGAATAAAACATAAACTGTTATTTTTGAGTCAGCTGGAAAATAATGAAGGATATTAAAATGGTTAACGATCTCCTCCCCCGCAAAATCCCAAGTTAAGAGATGAAGTCCCCAAAACAACCCAACCGATCAGATCTGTACTAACACACAATCTAATCAGATCAGATGCAAGACTCTAAGGAAAAGAATATAACTGCATCATTCTACCATTCACCTATCGTAACCCATCCCATGGCATAAACGAAATAGATACAAGACAAAATGATGCAACGGAAATATTGACAGTAAAACAATAGTTTTGGCTTCGATCTCCTTTTGATTTTACACACAAAAGTCGTGTTACCAAAGAAAAATCCTTTATTTCAATAAATAATGCTTTTTGTTACAGTCTCCAGCCCAGTATCCATCTACATTTCTGCTATTTAACCTTTCTGTCGCACGTTCTCGGTTGTTCCATGACGCTTCGTTTCGACTCCCGAGACCCTTCGCTTCAATTCCCGCCTTTTGGTATTCTAACCTTTGCGTGCATTCGTAACGCTCGATCTCTGCGGCCAGTAACTATTGTTATGAAACGTTACTCTGGTTCTGTCATTTCTGCCACGTGTCCTGCGTCTCCTGCACCTTTCGTAACGCTTTCCCATGGAAATCCCGACAGAATTTGCATTTGGCCTCTTCCGTTTCCTAGCCGTGATAACGCGACATGTCACGAAATCGCGACATGTTCTTGGTCCGTACGCCCGCAGTAGCTCGTTGTAGCGATATCGCTACCGACTTTGCTTTGCCTTCTTTTCAAAAAGTGGTAGCGATATCGCTACCACTTTGGTTCCGAGCCTTCCTTCGATGAAGTGGTAGCGATATCGCTACCACTTTGGTCCCGAGCCTTCCTTCGATGAAGTGGTAGCGATATCGCTACCACTTTGGTCTCGACGCCTTTGCTTCGCGAAGTGGTAGCGATATCGCTACCACTTTTCTTTCAAGCCTCCGCTTCATGAAGTGGTAGCGATATCGCTACCACTTTTCTTTCGAGCCTCCGCTTCACGAAGTGGTAGCGATTCGCTACCACCTTTCTTTCGAGCCTCCGCTTCACGAAGTGGTAGCGATTCGCTACCACCTTTCTTTCGAGCCTCCGCTTCACGAAGTGGTAGCGATTCGCTACCACCTTTCTTTCGAGCCTCCGCTTCACGAAGTGGTAGCGATTCGCTACCACTTTTCTTTCGAGCCTCCGCTTCACGAAGTGGTAGCGATTCGCTACCACTTTTCTTTCGAGCCTCCGCTTCACGAAAAAGTAGTGAAATGATTACCACTTTCAACCTTGTGCTTCCTCTCGGCAACTTGTAGCGAAATCGCTACCATTCTCAACTTTCCGTACGCTTCCAAAAAACGCGTCGCGATTTCGCAACACCTCTTTCTGTCCTGCTGCCGACACGTCGCGATTTCGCGACAGATTTCAATTTTTCGCAGCGATGGAGAGACAGGTCGCGATTTCGCGACCCTTTCAACACTTAGGCATTTTTCTTCTTTTCTTCATTTTTAGCATCCGGGTCTTTGAGATCTTCCCTAAAACCTGCAAAAACAAAGGTGGGTCCCCACTTCTAGGGTGTGTTGTGGATGAACCACAACACATCCTTCTTAAGGATTTTAAGAAAGGGACCAGTTTTGTCCGCCAGCTTATCGATGAAGTGATGGATGGCTTGAAGCTTACCTTGTAAACTTTGTAACTCAGATATATTAGTAGGTGTGGGCATATCAATGATAGCCACAATCTTGAGAGGGTCAATTTCAATACCATGTAAAGAAACTAAAACCCCTAATAGTTTACAAGACTTAACTTCGAATATGCATTTGGCTAGATTTAATCGAATAAGATATTCTCGTAATCGATTAAAAACTTTTCTCAAATCATTTAAATGATTATCTTCATTAATAGAGCAAGCTATAATATCATCTACATAATCATGTAGGATATCATGCATCATATCATGAAAAATATAAGTCATAGCTCGTTGATAGGTTGCGTCTACGTTCTTTAAGCCAAATGGCATCACTTTCCAACAAAAGGTACCCCAAGGGGTAATAAAGGCTGTTTTAGCCTAATCTTCAGGAGCTATCCTGATCTAATTATAACTGGAGAATCCATCCATTAAGGACATCATCCCACTCCCGACAGTAAAGTAAATGATTTTATCCATGTTTGGAAGAGGAAAATCATCTTTAGGGCATGCAACGTTAATATCTCTAAAATCTGTGCAAACCCTAACTTTGGTGGCTTCTTTCTTGGTGACTAGAACTACATTGAGATCCATTCAGCATAATCAATAGTTTGTATAAAGACAACATTCAGGAGTTTTTCTAACTCCCATTTGACTAGCAGAGCCACTTTGGGATGCATTTTTCTAAGTTTTTGTTTAACAGGTTTAGCATCCGAATGGACTACTAGATGATGCATGACTATAGAAGGGTCCAGACCTGGCATATCTTCATATGTCCAAGCGAAGACATATTCATATTCTTTAAGGAATGCAATGTATTGTTCTTGTTTTTCTTGACTTAATTCTGATCCAATATTGATTATGTGAGGATTATCCTCAGTTCCAATGTTAATTTTAATGACGTTTTCTACTTCCATGTGTAGATCTCTTTCAAAATTAGGTGGGGCGGGTGAAACACCCAATTCTTATAATTTTTGTAAAGTTAAGTTGGATAATTCATCTTGAGGATTAGCGGTCTCAAGTTGGGCTATAGTTGGTATAGAACGATCAAAATAAAATCCATTGTGTAACATCTCTTCAATGGAGACATCATGGAAGATATCTCCTCCTAACTCCTCATCGGAGTCAGCAATCATTTCAGGGTAAGCTATGGATAGCATGTTACATGTAAATAGCTGATTTTTTAGAGGCAAATCATCACGCCTATCCAAATAATCTCGATAACATATGAGTTGATCATCATCTTCAAAAGGAAAGGGTTGACCCTTACTAGGAAATAGGCCCACACCACAGTGGGCAGGCCATGGTTCTACCTCAAAATGTTCTTTCATGCCATTTTGGAAAGGTCCCAAGCCTTTCCCTTTATATCCCATTTTAAGCATTATGGGTTTAGATTTAATATATTCATTGGTAAAATAACATCGAGCATATCCCTCATGATGAGTTTTGATATTCTGAGGGATTCTTCCCTAGTCATATCTTTTATAAATGAAGGCACAACTCCCGACTTGGTAAGTACTTCCCATAGGTTGTGGGAGGCCCAAAGTATGAGGAGATGGTGGCAAGGTATTTAAAAGAATTGAATCTTGCGTGAAAGCATTTGTTTTTTCTGATATTAAGATTATGGATAAATCTGGTAAAAGTTCATCAGAAAGAGCATAAGATGTAGAAGGATCATTCTCTATATCTTTAGATGTGGAAGGTATGATAGATGTTGATAATTTGGAAGTGTTAATAGATGGGTCTATAGGTTTGGAAATTATAGGGATAGAACATGAAGGATTGGTTGTAGATTGAAGATATTTTTGAGGTTCTAGAGTGATTTGTTTAGAAGATTGTTGATCTATATATGAGGGTGAAATGAATGGAGGGGAAATAGGTGAAGCTATGGGTGTGTGTTTCACAATTTTAGATGAAAAATAAGAATTAGGATGTGTGGATGACAGAGCAGGGCAAAATTGCACTCCAACAGGTTCTACCAAAGCACACATATCAAAGGGTCTAGGATCACCGTGGATAGTGACCAATTGATTTTTAAATTTGAATTTAACACATTGGTGTAAAGTTGATGGGACAGCCCGCATTGCATTGATCCAAGGACGACCCAAGAGTATATTGTACGATGCGGGGCAATGTACAATAAACATGGTGGTATCTAGAGTTCGAGGACCAACTTGCAATGGGATGGTAATAACTCCACACATTTCTTGTGTTTCGTCATTGAAAGCTTTGATGATCATGTCAATTTTCTTCATTTCATCACTTCTAAAGCCAAATCATTGGTAGAAGTCAAAAGTGCAAATGTTTAGAGATGAACCGTTATCAATCAAGACTCATTTAACAACTACATCTCCAATTAGAGTAGTAATATATAAGGGATTATCCTTATGTAAACTGTGTTGTGGGATATCTTTATCCCGAAAGTCAATACAATCAACTTCTCGAGTGATGATAGTATTGGCCATGGCTTTAGGTTGAATTTTTTGAGGTACCATCATTTGGCTTAATGTAAGCATCAAATCATCCCTATGGGTAGGAGAAGATCTTAATAAATCCAAAAGGGAAATTATGGCTATAGTATTGGATAATTTCTCATTAATATTGTAAGGGGGTTTAGGTTGAACATTGGAAGCATAATTTCCTTTATTGGGATTTTTCAAAACAAATGGAGCTAATCCATCATTCTGGTTTGGTTCTTGTTGAGAATTTTGAGCCTGTTGTCGGGTAACGACTCCAATGGTACCTACAATGTTATATTGAAGACGTTGAACCGGTCTCGGTTGAGCGTTTATGGCTTGTTCATTTGGGAGGAATTGATTAGAAGAAGTTTGAGTAGTAACTCTTCTAGGAAATGGTTCTTCTGGAACCATAGCATCTATTATGGGTTGAATAGGATCTGATTCATTTTTAGAACTATTCGATTGGTTTGAAGTGATGTCCATTTCACTTTCAGTATCTGATTCTATATCACTAGGATCTGGAGTTGGAATATTATGTAGGGGCCTGGTCATAACCATGGATAAAGTTGTGTCAAATATTTGAGGATCATGATTAAGTAAATGTCCACTAATGGTCCCTACATATCGGGTAGGAGGAGGAACATTATGATGTTCGATTTGATTGGCGACCTCTTTACCATGTCTTGGTAAAGGATGTTGAAATATGTCTAATGATTGATTAGAATTTTGATTTTGATTTTGGGGAATGTTCTTTTGAGGATTATTAGGAGCATTTTGTTTAGGTTGGAAGGCTTGCACCTCCATTTCATTATTATCAATCAGATCCTGTATTTTATGTTTCAACCTTTTACAAGCGTTGGTAGAGTGTCTAGGTCATCTATGGAAATCATAGTGTAAGTCAGCTCTGTTGATAAGCAACACACCCCCACTGAAAAATGAGATTCCATCCTTAGAAAATTCTGAACTTTCATTTTTTGCAGCAGGGACCCTCTTGATCTTTTCAGGTTTTAAATCCAAATTTGCTTGCCTCCTTTTTAAAGTTGTGCTTTTTCTTGCATTCTAGCTGTGTTATCCAAGAATTCACTTTTTACATGCTAGAATCATTCATGCACAAGCAAAATCTTGCATCGGTACCGAGAAAATCCAGAAAACAGTTGCATAAATTCACTGAAAAATCAAACTTTCCATTTTTGGTAGTGTCACGATATCGCGACACTTCCATTTTCGAAAATGTCGCGATATCGTGACAGGTAAGTCAAAATGCAGCTAAGTGCCAGAAAGGTCGCGATTTCGCGACATGTCGCGAAATCACGACAGATTTTTGGAGAGAGAAGCAAGCTGTACGGAGGGCGCGATTTTGCGACATGTCGCGAAATCGTGACATGTCGCATTTTCGCGGCAGGAGAGAGAAAGTGGGCTGCAGAATGAAAAATCGCCTAAGTCGCAAACACGTTCCAAAATCACGGTCAACGCGGTCAACGCATGCAGGTACGGAACTGTCGCGATATCGCGACGTGTTCTAGAATCGCGGCTGAAAATCAAGAAGCGTACGGAGGCCAGGAAGGGTCGCGATTTCGCGACATGTCGCGAAATCGCTACATGTCGCGTTTTCACGGCCGACGAGGGAGGAAGTTGTCGATGCACTGGCAGGGCCGCGATTTTGCGACATGTCGCGAAATCGTGACATGTCGCAGAATCACGGCAGGAGAGAGAAAGTCATAGTTGACCTGAAAGTGCATTCCGGCGGGAAACATAAGGCTTCCTAGGGTAGCGACACGTGTCAAAGCGTGAATGGGACAAACGAGTGCGACATGCAAGCTTATTTTGCGGATTTGATCTATTTTTAATGTTTTAAGCTTCTGATTTAATTAAAATGCTAATCTAATGCATCTTTTTGTCTTTCATGCAGGATTCCACCTGGCACTTACGGGACAACTGGAAAGACCATAAAGGCAAAGATAAAGTGCGGATTTAGTCAAGGACCGCCATGCTAGAAGAGAGGCTGCCGGTAAATGCATTTAATGGAGATTTATTGCAGAATTGATAGCATGGAGACCATTTCAACTCAGAGATGGATTTACGGAGATCAAATTGATGGAGAAGTGGTGACTCATCCGGCTCACCAACAGAATTAACGGAGGCATTTATTTGCAGCTGCGGATGAATGCAAGTTGCATTTGATTTTATCTTCTCCATTTATGACAACTGACTGCACAGATTTGCCGAAGGGTTAAGTTCTATCTGGACTATGATTTTAAATGGATTTTTATTGTAAAACCCGGGTCCTAGGGTTTAAGTGCGATAAGATTTAGGGTTTGAGCAAGATATTTTGAAAAGATCAGGGTCTGTCCTGAGTCTATAAATACAGATTCTAAATGTAATCGCAGGAGGCGAAGACTTAGAAATAAAAGGCTTATAAGCAATTTCTTGCAAATTTTGTGAAATCCTTTGTTTCCGGACTTGGAGTTGATGTGCTTTAGCTTTTCTGTGATAGCATGGCCATAAGCCTAATCTTTTGCGAGTGTGATAAGTGTATTTTCTTTTGTTATCCGTTCCATTTAAAGTTTGTTAGATATATGCTGTAAATCTGCCATTGTCAAGATTAAATATGTTGTTAGGCTTCAGTTGTTCTATTGTCTGCTAGGGGAAATTACAGATTTGAGGTTAAGTTTGTTCTAATTGCTCTGTCTTCACTGTGCGAGCTAGGCTACCGGTGAAAGATACCAGCTTTAACCAGCTGCCCTTGGATTTATGATTTTCCGCTAGATCTATTTCACTCTGCCTTGTGCTCTTAGTTGAAAGTGATCTTAGACTGACTGGACACTTTCTTCTGGGATTTGTTCTGTTGTGAAGCTGATAGCATAGATAAGATTGACAGTTTGGGTTTACAATTGATGTTTGATAAACTTCTCTTTTCTGCCTTACCCTACCCTCTCTTTGCTTTCCATGAATGATCCATTTTTATTTTCTTTATTTGCCTTTTATTTAAATCTGCTGACCCATGAGAGCTAGATCAAAGAATTCAAGTCAAATCTGATTGTCAACAACTTTTGCAACTACTGAACAAGTTCAGGAACCCCTGTAAGGTAACGAGAGCAGTCCATATTGAAATCTATTCCAGAAGTGGAAAAGAGTGAATTGCCATTCGACCCAACTCTGTAACTCGCACCTTGGATAACCAGCTAGATCCTAAAGATGAGTGGGATCAGTCCCGTGGGTGTCTCCGGAGCTTTCCTTGCCTTCATCCTTTTTCCCGGGGTGTGCATGAAAGTCGGACCAACAAGCTCTATATCCGGGTATAGTTGGATTAGGTTCTCAGATAGCTGGTAATTGGATCAAACCTCTTTCGAGTAATTGAGGTAAAATAGTTGACAACGGTTCATTCAATCTAGTAAATTCTCAAGGAGGCTTATCAGGCGGTTTCAATATAAATTTTGTTGTTGTTTTCGTTGCATTGATATTAGCAACATTTTTGCTGTCAGTGACTCCGTCACCAACAACCTG
The DNA here is from genome assembly GCA_028583015.1 of Wollemia nobilis. Classification (NCBI taxonomy): domain Eukaryota; kingdom Viridiplantae; phylum Streptophyta; class Pinopsida; order Araucariales; family Araucariaceae; genus Wollemia; species Wollemia nobilis. Next base: position 495,382 of record JAQPPZ010014629.1, on the reverse strand, counting down.
TTTGTTTTTATACTGATTTCTAGATGTTTTCTCATCATCCTTCTTCCTAAGTTGGCCTCTCCTGATGAGGGCATCTTCTACTCTTCAAGCTAAATCTATAGCTTGATCGAAGGTAGTTAAAGTAGCAGTTGATAACTCATAAGATATTTGTTCTTGTAAATTACTAATAAAAATGTCTAACATTTCCCTATAAGGTAGCACAAAGTGCAGTTTTCCTGTCAATTGCCTCCATATAGCTAAGAAATCGGCAAAACATTCATCCTTGTCTTGTTTTAAGTTGTATAAATCTTTAATGGTTACATGCCTCTCGATGTAGGCACTAAATTGATGGACAAAAGATTTAGCTGTTTCTTCAAATTTTCTCAAAGAATGAGTGGGCAATTGACAGTACCACTCTAATGCCATTCCACCTAAAATTTTTGGGAACATTTTTAGTAATAGCAGGTCATCATGTGATATATCATGACATGCTATCCTAAACATGCAAAGATGCTCTATGGGATCTTCGGTTCCTTTATATATATGCAGGATGGGCATGGGAAAATGCTTAGGATAAGGTTGTGCTACAACTATGGGATCCAAATGTTGACTACATATCTCTCGATAATTGTACGAGGGATGATAAGGATTTATCTGGTCCATACGCGAAGCTAACTGTTTCACCATGGCTTCTAGATTACTAGTTTGCCCACCATATTGGTTTAGTAGGGCATTGATATGGGATTTGTGAGCATATGATGGAGGGACATGAAGATTAGATGCTATGTTGCTATTGTGTAAATTGTTGGTAGGAAAGATGTTATGAAGGAATTTTGAAGTTGTATTATGTTGTATTCCGCATTGTTGAAAATTGGTGTTTGACTTCATTTTAGGTTTTTGTTTACTTGAAGCATATTGATCAATAGTTTGGCAAAGTAAAGCAGTGAAGGAAGTTTTCTTTTGTGTGGGAATGATTTTAGGCTCAATAACAGAGTTCCTTAGGAGGTTGGGTAACCTGTTGTTTTGGCATGTTCTGAATCATAGTGACCATATCTCTATTGGATGGTCCAACCTTATCACTTTCTTGATCAATGAAAGACAAGGGATTAGTGCGCACATCAAACATATGTTCCATGGCTGCTTGAGTGTCACTAATTTGCCCTTTATCAATACGAACTGCCATATTAAGAACACCAATGTTATTATTGAAAATTTTCTAGAAATGATCTACATTGTCAAAAGCAATAGTTCCATCTAGAGCTACTCTAGGGGATGAGGATCCATCCTCTTTAACATTTTCTTCTTGTTCATTGTCTTCACCTAGGTCATCTTCCCCGGTTGATCTAGAGTTTCTCCTTCCGAATTGGATCTTTAGGAAGGACATTTGGGTCTCTAGTTTTATCTTCTAACCAATCTTCTTCTTCTCCTTCAGTTTGTTTACCATTCCTAAGTTTAGGCATTGTGCTTAATTTAGATTTCAGCAAATATATATATATATATATATATATATATGCAACAAGATTAAGAGGTATATATTAATTATATACCTACTACAATATTTAAAATGAAAGGTTTTGGTTTTTGTTATGTTTTTTTTTTTTAGTTTTTCTTGTTTTTGTAATAATATTTTAAAGATAACAAACAACACAATAAATGCAAGAAATAATACTGAAAGTAATGATCTAGTTTTCTATAAACAATTTATAAATATCATTAATAGGCTCAAGTTCTTCAGGAGTCATGAAGTGTTCTTCTTCAAATTGAAAATTTTCTTTCAAAAACTTAATGAAAAGAGCTATAGTGATATTATCTGTCTCAGATGCTGGTTGATAGAAGTAAAGCTCGTGGCAATACTCTCGATATAACACAGCTTGAGGAACTCTATTCCATATTTCCCTATCCGTAAGAAAAACCTCTTGGTCTTCTACACGACCTAGGAAATGGTGTATAATGGCTGCGTTCTCGAGGTATTCCTCGAAGGTGAACAATTCTGAAGACATAAGAGCTCTCCTATAAGCTAACCATCTATGGGAGGCTCTCTGAAGTTCATGATAAAAAATGAGTTGATGAGGATCCAGGATTCTATCTAGGACAAGCCTCTTGATTTGTTTAAGTTTTGTTGACCTAGATGAAATGACACTTAGTCTTCTATCAAGTTCGTCCCACAAGAATTGATTTCTATCTGTTTCAGGCACACTAAGCACATAATTGATTTCTATGGCTGCCAATTGGTTTTCAACATTTATAGTAACTGCTAATATTTTCTTAGGAGCTACCATCTAAACATGATATGCAACTTATTAGTTTTAGATTATTTGAAATGCATCTATGTTTTGGTTGTTTTATTTATTTATTTATTTTTGTTTTCAAAAGGTTTTAAATGCATTCACGTTAGGTTCACCAAAATGTATCGCTCCAAATTTTTCACACCCTTACCTTCATGCTATAGGATCCATGCTCGAAATGGGGATGTGAAAAGGATGGCCTAGGATTAAATAGGCTTAGGAGGGAGGTTAGGAGGTTGGAGATCATCCCTATTTGGGAGATCTCCAATGGGGAGGGTCTCTAACAGCGCAAACACGCTTCTGCTCGGATTAGATATGTCGTTGAAACATAAGCTAATTATGAAAAATTAGTTTAGGGACAAGATCGTATGGACGTCCTAGCCCAGATGAAATCATCCGATCTGAGGCGATATCGTCTGATCGACGACGATATCGTCAAACGGTCAAAACAATCTCTAAAAATGGCATGGGAAATGAGGAAACGGATTAAGCGGCGGTTTGGGAGCGGTTTTGGAGGTTGAAATTTGAATTTCAATTATTTACTAGAGTAAGTGTAATTATTAAGGTTTTATTGCGCCAATTTTAGGGTGCTACAATGATTTATTCTATTTTAATAATATTACGTAAAATAAAATATCTCACACACTGACCATTGTAAAAATCATTGCTCTTGGTTTATCTGTGAGTGTGAAAGAGTAATGCTCATGTTACAAAGGTATCTAGCCAATCAAATAATAGAAGTGTTCATTCTATTTTAAGAATATAATATCTCCATTTTTGTCTTCACATGCAACCTCCTCCGTAGCCCATTGGTCAATTGATCAAAGCTAACTTGGTAAATCTTGCAAAGCATGGAGGTGTGGAGGCACCTTCTTCATGAGGAAGATGCCTACTTTTGTTGGGCACCTTCTTCATAAGGAAGGCGCCTACTTCTGTTGGGTGCCTTCTTTATAATAAAGGCACCTACTTATGTTGGGCACCTTCTCCATAAGGAAGACACCTACTTTTGTTGGATGCCTTCTCCATAATGAAGGTGCCTACTTTTTTTGGGTGCCTTATCCATAAGGAAGGCACCTAATTCTATTGGGTGCCTTCTCCATAAGGAAGGCACCTACTTCTGCTAGGCACCTTCCTTGAAGAGGAAGACACCTGTTCTCATGCCTTAGTCTTTGAAAGTAGAAATATTCCAGGTCCAAGTGGATGTAGACTGGAAAACACCATATTAGTAATAAAACCTCCATTTATACACAATATCCAATAAAAACACCATTCAAGCAAAATACTAGATTTTCTATCAATTATATGCATAAGTTATATAAAAATACATCTTACATGCTAATTAAACCAGTAATGATGCCCCTTAAAAGTGTATATAAAATGAGCATTTTTGGTGCTCATCATCTCTCCATGCTTAACATGTGCCACACCCTCATGGCACCAAAATATAAGGTTATCCCTATCGTAGGATGACCATACCTAAAAATTGTCATGTCCTTGTGACAACAACAACCCCCAGGATAATATTTTTTATCTCTTTTTTTTTCTTTTTTTTCGATGGCCTTCAGCATCTCTTTTTTTTCATCGATGGAGTGTTGCTATGCATTTATTTATTTTTTCTTAGTGGTGTTGTTATTTTTATTACCTTGAGCACTGTTGCATCAACAGAAGTAAAAATACACCATGGTTGACCATCAAACTACAAGAAAACACCAAGACCAGATTACCATGCTATCATATAATTATTAAAATTGATGGATTGTAAATTTGTTGAATTCAAAGTTTTGAAGCCAACCATGTAAAATATTTTCTAGTTCATTGTTGTCTTCTACACTCCACCATACCGATTTCTCATGATGCAACAATGGATCAAGGCCAAATCTATTCGTGCATATGCCATAGATTTTTTTTCCTTTTGTATATTTTTTCTTTTTTTTAATTATTCTAGGGAAATCATTTTTTCATCTGAGGTATGTCATACGACTGGGAGATTTGAACAAAATAATTTATAGGGGCATCTACTGATATTAACATGGAAATTATTTTTAAAATAACCGTATACATAATTATATACCTGGGTGAATTTAATAGAATATGATGTATATGATGCACATGGGTGAGACGTCTTCACGTTGGTGCTTTGGAGATTTTATTTCTTTATTTATTTATTTTTTCTCTTTGGCTGCATTCTTCCTCCACACCATTAATCGTTGTTGTTCTTCCTTCTTCTATCGGTGTGGATTTAACAACTTCAGCATCATAGCCATAATTTACCATTTTTTATTCTCCCCCGCTTAAATTGGTGACACCCTTATCATGAACAACAAGTCCCTCTATGCAACAGGTCTACAACCCTTCAGACATCAGGTCCCAAATTGAACAACAGGTACCCCCATCCAAGGGAGAAGAAAATTGCTTATTTATGCCTTCATCCAAGTGGAAAAAGGCACTGTTGTATTGGACTGATTGTAGGCACTCTCTTATTGGTGAGAAGTAAATACCTTTTCTGCTTTTCCACACTCCAAATTTCAAGGCACAAAATGTCACATATGTTAGGCCTAGTTTAAGTCAGCTTTACCTATAGATCATGCTCATGGTTATGTCCTGTGAAACTACACACATAAAAACTGAAAACATGAATCATGCCTGTGCCTGAAGCCCTAACTCTTAGGATGCCTTCAGATTGCATTTAGAAGGCACAATTACTTGCACACATGAAAATAAAAAAGGAGTCATGAATCCGTGCCTGTTAGGCCTTGGCTCTCAGGATGCCTGCAGCTTTCATTTAGTTCATGATTTCTTGCAAAGCAATAAGAAAGCAATTTTATGCTAAGTAGGACATGTTCTATGCATTTTTTATTTATTTGGAGGATTCACATTTTTTTTATCAAGGCACCTCTACTGTATGCCATCAAGGCACCTCATAACTTATTCCTCTTTTTTTTTGTCCCTTGTGCCATCGAACCACCCGGGTGCGAGAAATGGATCAAGGCTCCCTAGATGTTAAGACACCTACTTACTATGGAATGCATATTCAATGTATGGCACCTTCTTGATGTCGAAGGTGCCTCCAATGTATGGCACCTTCTTAATGTAGAAGGCACATTGAATGTATGGTGCCTTCTTGATGCGTAAGGTGCCTCCAATGTATGGCACCTTCTTCATGCGGAAGTTGCCTTCAATGTATGTTGTCTTCTTGATGCGAAAGGTGCCTTCAATGTATGGCGCCTTCTTGATGTAGATTCACCTCCAATATATAGGGTCTTCTTCATACGGAAGGCACCTCCATTGTATGGCACCTTCTTCATGCGTAAGGCGCCTTTTTGATGATCAAGGGATCTTTCACTTCATTTTTTTTCTTTTTTTTTCCATTTTTTTATTTTCCTTCTATTTTTTTTAATGAATGATAGAACATTCGTCCAAGCTACTAGTATGGTATGGGATCTTCCCCATTCCGATGTCTAATCCACTCTCGCAAATGTGAGATGATTGTTAATGGTGCTCATTGACTGTTACTTGAACATTGTCTTGGCACTCTTCTCTTGCACTTGGTGTAGCATCTCTGACTATGTTTATCATCCAGGCTGTAACAATCATGTACCTTATAGCAAAAAATTCCCAAATTTCCATAAGCACCTTCGGCTAGAAGTCTTTTGCTTGATCAGGGTTACTTAGCCTACCTTCAAGTACCAATGTTTCCAAGGCAAAGCTCTGCTAGCTTTCACCTGTTATATTGGATGTTACATGATGAGGTACACGAGACACTTCGTATAGTGCTATTATGAACTCCACGTATAATTATCAATTTCATGAAATATTCATAGATACATCCTTATTTGTCTACATTGCACTTCATGTTTTCCTACAAAACATAAAAGAAAAATCTAAACTAAAGGCATTAAAATAAAATTCTAACTATTTTTTTTTTTTTTTTTTTTCATTGTTTTTTTCATCTTCTGATTACTTCTAGGCTCCTCCCTTGCTTTATTTAATGATCGGTTGGAGATTTCTCATTTCCCTTCTAGACCAAGCTGGTCCTAGGAAAAGAGGATACTCTCTTCCAACAAGTAACAAAAAATAAAGCTTCTATTTTTTTCTCCCCTGCTTTATTTAGCTACCAGTTGGACATTTCTCATTTCCCTTCTAGACCAATCTGGTCCTTGGGAAAAAGGATACTCTCTTCCAACAAGTAGCAAAATAAAACTCTATTATTTTTTATCTACTCTTAACTTGGAGCTATTTTCAACAGAAGATATATTTTTCTCTTTTTTTCATTAACACTATAAACAATGTGCATTGTGTTTTTGGTGGCAATGATGAAGGTGGGGTCTCCCCCATGCCTATATTTAAACTAGTCTTTCAAAAATCATCTGCTTCATTATCAACTAGTTTAATACATCATAGCATGAGCAGAGAATTTTATCCCATGGCCTCAAAACAGAACTTTATCAACATAATGGCAAAATGCACAGGCCATAAAAATGACTATATGCAAGTTAGCAACCTAGAAAAAACATGGCATAGTAGTATTTAAAAACACATGCTAGTTTTTTATTTACCAGGTTGCCTCAAGCGCAAGTGAAGAGCATACTTCATAACATGTTCTTTAAAAATTTTGCTCTATCATTTTTCTTGCTATTAATTTCATCATTAAAAACATTTACCAATACGTTGCAAAAAGTTCAAACCTATAAATTTTTTAAATTAAAACCAAGCTTCTAGAGGCACAATTTTTCAATGGTTTATGTATAAAAACACGTCCCTAAAAATTTTCAATCAGACCTGGGTTGTGCTTATTTATTTTGATTTATTGAAACCATTTCGAACATGATAGAAATACTTCATTGCTAGATTTTTCTAAAATTTTTCAACACATTTTATTCCTACTTCTAAAATTTATTTGGTACATTAGGTTCATTCCCACGTTTACCTGAGAAGCTAGAAAATGCAAACAGTTGCCTATGGGATTTTGGCTCTGACTGTGCCAACAACTATTTTTGGCCTTATAAAAAGGCCCTTGGTGGACTCACACTTCTCAGGTAAAATATCTACAGGTAATTTTAAATAGGCTTTTTATCTGACTTGTAAATCAAAACACTATAGTTTAGACACTCCCCGACAATGGTGCCAAAATGGTGAGCAAAAATTATGTTTGAGAAAACATTCATTTCTCTTCCATAAATTATCAATCTAGTAAGTCTATAAAATTACGAGTGTCATGCATAGTATATGCCTACAGTTTTGGGGAATGAATTCCTTATGTACCTTATTTAGTTTTGTGAGGGATGTATGTGCATTTTGATTTCATCCAAACTAAATAAACTAAGCATGGAAAATAAATTACAAAATAAAATACTGGAAATGAAATACAGAAAATAAATGTAAAAGAAAATAAATGTGTTGAAAAGAAAACACACAGCTAAATCAATAAAGCAATAAATCTAATCTAATGAAAATAAATAATAGAAATGAAATAGGGGAGGACTTCTACAGCGAGTGGACCCAAGATCTTGTAGATAGTATGCCAAACTAGCTGAGTAGAGATTGCTCAAATAAGAGGAATTGCACTCTTAATAAATTTGACAAGAAATAAAATAGAATAATTTCTCCATAAAATTAATCATCCTTTCTCTCAGGGAAGACCTATGCATTTATACAATGCACAACCTTCCTTTGTTACAAATTTAGGCAATGTCTATTTCATACTTGCAGTTACAGTAGATATGCAATGAATATTGTAGTCGTTCAATTATAAAAATCATATATTAATTAAAACAATCATGCACTAATTTTACCCTCTTGTAGGATAAATCAGGCATGTTCTATTTTATCATAACATAATATGTTTGGCAACAACAAATCTATTTGTGTGGTTGTCCTTCTTAGTGACTAATGGATCTAGTTCATCCCGTTGTCTATTACGCATATCATTTGCTGGTAAATCACTACTTTGATTGGTTCATGAGTGTGAGAAGGAATGCTCACCTTACAAAGTGAACCGCCAAATCAAACAATAATGGATGATTTATTCTATTTTAATAATATTGCATAAAATAAAATATCTTCCACACTGATCACTGGAAAAATCATTACTCTTGGTTCATCTATGAGCATGAAAGAATAATACTCATGTTACAAAGGTATCTAGCCAATCAAATAATAGAAATGTTCATTCTATTTTAAGAATAGAATATCTCCCTTTTTGTCTTCACGTGCAACCTCCTCCTTAGCCCACTAGTCAACCAGTCAAAGTTGACTTGGTAAATCTTGTAAAGTGTGGAGCCATGGAGACACCTTCTTCATGAGTAAGGTGCCTACTTTTGTTGGGCATTGTTGGCATTTTTGCCACATTGTTTTTGTTGTTGTTGTTCAAGCAAAAGAATGCTCAAAGTGTAAAGATACTCACTCCTCTGTTTGTAAGTGAAAAAGCAAAGGTGTCACGATTTCGCGACATGTCACGAAATCACGACCTATCGCATTTTTGCGACGTCCGTACCATAAAAAAGCTAAGCCCAAAATATGTCATGATATCGCAACATGTCACATTTTCGTGACCTATCACATGTTATGTTTTCACGGGGTCCAAATCCAAAAGGTGCAAGCATGGGAATTTGTCGTGATATCATGACATGTCATATTTTTGCGACCTGTCGCGTTTTCACGGTCAACGCAGTCAACGGTAGCAAGGGGGTAAGACTATCGTGATATCACGACATGTTGGAGTTTCGTGGTCAATGTAGTCAATAGAAGCACTAAAATGAAGTTGTCGTGATATCGCGACATGTCACAAAATCATGACTTGCGGTGGCCATGGAGCAGTGTGATAGAAAATGTCGCGATATCGTGACAGAAAAGTGAACAAGGAGAAAAATGTAGAACTTGTCACGATATCGCGACATGTCGCATTATCGCAGCAAGGTTGAGAGAAAAACACAAGGCATGAAAAACATTGTGATATCGTGACAGGAGGCAACAATAATAGAGAAAGCAAGAAAATGTCACGATTTCGCAACATATTGGACAAGAAGGGCAAAGTGCGGAGAATTGTCGTGATTTCGTGACATGTCACGTTTTCGCGAGGTGGAAGCAAGGAGGTGGCCAGATTGTACGAAATATCATGATTTCATGACATGTTGAATTTTCGTGACCTGTCATATTTTTGCGGGTTGAGAGTTGAACCATACAAGGCAAAGGAAATTGTCGTGATTTCGTGACATGTTCTGTTTTCGCGAGGCAAAGGCAAAAATAAGGAGAACATAGAAACCTATCGTGATTTCGTGACATATTGAAGATGAAAGAACCAAATGAAAAACATCGTGATATCGCGACATGTCTCATTTTCATGACCTGTCACGTTTTCACGGGTAAGAAGGAGGAAAAGACAACGCAAGAGAAAGATGTCACGATTTTGCGACATGTTTCATTTTTGCGATAAGAAGCAACGAAGAAGCCAAAGCAAAGGTGAATGTCGTGATTTCGTGACATATCATAGAGAAGATCCAAAAGAAGAGAAGATGTCACGATTTTGTGACATGTCATGTTTTCATGACTGGTGGTGGAGAGAGAAGGCAACAAGGTAAAAGTGTCGCGATATCGTGACATGTCGCATTTTTATGACCTATCTCATTTTCACGACTGAAGCAACAACAAAATGCTCGATACGGTTGCTGCATTTTTCTTCAAGATTGCATAGGGGAACGTGCAGAGTAGATAAGGATCAAGTAAAGGATCTCCAACTAGTTTTCAGATCATGGTCAAAGAAGCTTCATGATTAGATGTTGCTGATTACCGAGGTGTGCAAGATGGAAGAACCTGAGGCAGTTTTCGATGCCACTAGAATTAAAGATGCCTCCAATATTCAAAGCTCCTGTTCATGATCTCTTAACAACTTCTAGCTTCCCTTGATAACGGTCATTTGATGAAGAGATATGGGCCCTCATTTTTGTTTCATTCTTAGTTGTAATCCATTAAAAATAGGGACTATCATTTCTCCAAGGCAGATTAAGGGGATTGTTTCTTCAAAATCTATTTCATATATTAAATGTTGTAATACGAAAGGAAGAGGACGAACCTCTATAAATACCAATGTAAAACTCAAGCAAAGGGAGGAGGATCTTGTTGCAAAAATTGAAATAGAAATCCTAGATGCAATTGCTTCCATTCTTAGTGTCTTCTGGAGTTGGTGATCTAATTTGTTGTGTATGTTTGGCTTTCTGTGTGATTTACTTCTGTTTAGTCCAGTGTTAATATCAGTTGAATTTTGCTATGTTGAATTTGGTTGTATTGGCATTTGAATGTTTGAAGTTTATTTGGAAGTGAACTCATGGCTAATGCATGATCCAATTTATGTATACGTATTCTAAGAGTCAATTGCTGCTTAGCTTTAGGATCTAGTTGAAGTTATTGTTGTTCGAGGTTGTTCTCCCCATTAACGATCGGCTTCGGCCATATTTACATCCCTTTATGTTATTTCCCATTTCTTTCTGCATTATTTCCCTTTCTTTCCGCATTTTCCCATTTCTTTCCTGCATCCTCTAGTCTTGAAACTAGTTTAGATTAGTGTGGGAACCAACCCTCTCTGGAGATTGGCCTAGGAGACATCTCTTTCTCTTAGCCTTTCAATGTTGGCCAAGTCTAGGGCGCATATACATATAAAATCCTTTCCTATGGCAGATTTGTGACCAATAGTTTTGGCACGCTCCGATGGGACAGACTGTTTCTTTCTCTAAAAGATCCACAATCGATGGGACAAACATTATTTCAAATTGACACCCGAAGGAATCAAGATTTTGATGAACTATCTTGACCTCAAAGCAGAGATTGTAAGTTCATATGGTGACTCTACTGAAGGTGATTGTACCTAGAAATTTCTAATTGTGAAGCTGGTGAAAATATTTGCTTCATGATCATGAGATCAAGTGCCAAAGAATCGAAAGATCCAATCGAATTCTTCGAGATTGATGTTCAAAACTAGAGGGAGCGCTCAAGATTGGTAAATCCTATGAACCCATCATTTGTTATCTCATCGCAGGCTGCAAGTTAGTTGTGCCATCCCTGACTCCTCCCAGTACTGCTACGAGCTTGCTACATCTAGATCCATCAGTCCAAATGGCCCAACATCCTCCACCAAGGAAGTTCTCGACATGGAATGGTTCGGGAGCTTTGAACTTACCGGCATAAAATCCAGTTCCTCAAGCTACTTTGAAAGCTTTGCTGACCTATGATGGTACTGGTAAGACTTATTATGAGCATATTAATGATGTAGCCTCTTTTACGGCCATCCATGACATAACCGATGAAGATGTAATGATTAAATTGTTGGTGTTATCACTAAGAGGTAAATTGTTGTATTGGTACCGAACGTTGTCGCTAGGCACCATTACATCATGGGATCAATTAGGAGAATTGTTAGTCAAAAATTTTCATGAACAAGCTGATCCATACTCCTTATTGCATCAATTTAATGTAATTCAAAGGCACCCACAGGAAGAGATAGTTGACTTCAATGTCAGATTTACCAGAAGCTGGCAGAGAATTCTTGATGGTCTTCGGCCTGTTGATGAGCTAGCTACATTTTACTACCTCTGAGCATTTAACATAGACATTGGTTGGGCTGTCCGGTAGTCCAACGTGACTACATTTCTAGAACTGTTCGAACAAGCGCAAAAGGTGGAAGCTGACTTGATTGCCATAGGTAGGCTTCCACCAAAGGTAACAATGCCCATCTTACCTGATATTCCTAAGCATTTGTACTCTGGTTTGTTTTCATAGCCTATGCCTTCCATGTATCCTATTCCCTCATGGAGCTCAAGTGCACCTCAGATCGCACCCATTCCAGTTCCCCAGCTTCCTGCTCCAACTATTCCATAGTTTTCTACACCAATCATTTCGCAATTACCAGCTCCCACTTCATTCCCCACATTACCTACACCGCCAGCACCTCTACCTCTATCGACACCTCCTGTGCCCTCAAATCCTGATCCTTTCACAATCCTATTACAAGAGGTACAATCGGCTAATTCTGCTATAAGAGCGATGGGAAACAAAATCATAGTTCTCGAAAGGAAGTAGGCTAAGAGAGATTTCCAACCCAGGAGATTTCAACCTCCACTGATCACTAGAGAACAAGCAACTTCAACAAGTAGAGTGCCATAAAATAACCTGACTGTATTGACAAATGAGGAAGTTGGCCCTGCAGAAAGAACATATTGGTGTTCCACATGTAATGATCCACATGGAGAAGACACTTGTATGGTTCATATGAACTATGTGCAAACATTGGCTGCGAGCTCTTCTGGAGGACAAGTTAATATGATTTTTGAGGTAGATCATAATTTTATGGTTCCATCTGAAGAACAAGTCTCAGTTCTCACTAGAACCGAGAAGAAGCCAGTCATTGTAGATCTAGTAGAAATGGAACCATTAAGAGTACCAGCTGATTCGAAGATGCAGAATGAAAGAAAATAAGTACAAGTGAAAGCTCCTATTTCAATACCGAAGCAGCATCCACCTGTTTTATTAAAAGATATTTTGCCACCATGAGGAAAGGAAAGATTGCAAGATAAAGCCTCAGCTTCATAGGCAAGAGCTGAAACAGAGGACGGAGCTAGAGAAAAGCTCAAATATCCATATCTAACTAAGAGGCTGAGGGTAGAAGCCACTCAATAGTATCGAAGCAAATATGAGGACACTAGTGAAAAGAGGGAGTCTGGTGCATCTGCATACAATATTGTTGAAGAATTGAAGAAGATTCCAGCCAAGGTTAGTCTCTATGATGCATTACAATTACCTGGGCAAGTTGATCTATTGCAAGAATCATTGAAGTCTGTGAAAGATAGTGAGAAGAATCCTACCCAGACGATTTTTGCTCAAATGTTAACTTCTTCAACCACTAGGAAAAATAGACCACCCCCATTTTACTTGTCACTCAAGATGGAGGGTTGGATAGTGCACAATTGCATGATTGATTCTGGTGCTATGACAACTATCATGCCAAAGGTAGTTTGTGAAGTCATGGGTATGGAATATACAAGAAGCAGCCTTGGCATCTTGCAGTTGGATGGGAGTCCCATGAAAATAGTGGGTGTAATCAAGGACGTTCCTATTTCTCTACATAGTTTTCCTTAGTTTACAGTAATTCAGGAGATAGTTGTGGTTGATTTGGAACCATATTTCAGCATGTGTTTGTCAAGAGAATTCACTACCAAGCTGGGAGGCTACCTTTCTCTGGATTATTCTCACTTGGAAATTCCTTTCAAGGGAAGAAGAATCTGGATCTCCAATGAGAAGCCTTCTACTTTTCATATAGAGAATATGGGAGAAGAAGAAAGCTCCAAACCCTCTGTTCACATGATAACTGAAGAATTGAAAGATCCTGATTTGATGGGTAAAGTCCTGGATGAGCTTTGCTTGGAGGATGAGTTTTCAATGCTTGATTTTAATGCCATGGTGGAAACTGAGATTGGTTGTTATTCTATTCTCAAGACTGAAAAGGCTCAAGAACATAATGATGGAAGTCAAGATCAGCTCTATTTCAATGGGGCACAATGCAAAAATGACACTGGCATTGGGACTGTTCTAATGTCACCTTCTAGAATTCAACATTCTTCTTCAGACCAGTTAACCTGGAGCTACATAGATAATACTACAGATGATGAGGCTTTGTGCTTAGGTTTCAAGACGGCTGAGACACTTGGAACGCGACGGTTGCAAATCTTTGGCGACTTCGAGCGGATTATCAATCAGGAGACCACTGAGTGTCTGTCCAAAGTCTGGGATCTAGGATATCATAGAGCTATGTTTGGGTACGTGCCTCTCCCGAGAGTTCACAACTAATTTGGGAGTTACCTTGTACATATCTTAAAAAAAAAAAAAAATAATATTTTTGTTAACTCCGACTCTTTTTGCATGCGAGCCCGTAGGTACGCTTATTTCTTTTCCTTTTTCTTTTCCTTCCCAACAGTTAGTGGCTTCCTCTCTACTTCTTCCTTCCCCTCTATTTCATTCCCTTCTTCTCCTACTCCTTCTATAATTAATTAAGCCACTGTTGTTGTTTCTACTTCCTCTTCTGATGTTCCCTTTCCATTATTTTCCTTTCTTCTAGTCCTATGTCTTGTGAGTACTTTGTCACAGCTACAATTCCTACTATCATCTCCATTCCATCCACTTCCATTTCATTATCTATTTCAAAGCATCCCAGCAGCTAGAAGCATTGTAGCACCCTATTGTTGTATCTACTGTTTCTACTCCTTCATCTTCCATCCTTCCATCATTCACCACCCCATTCCATGGCCTGCGCCTCCGCTGGTCATCACTCCATTCATTTCCATTTTCGTAGTTAAGGTGCTTTTCACTACTGCCCTAGAGATCTTTGCACAACACCTGGTCCTTCCCCAGCTCATCCGAGCTAGGCAAAGTGTAGTAGTTCTAAATAAATAAGGGAGTTCTACTCTTCCATAATTTTTTTGTAGGTCCTATTTTTCAATGTCGAGTACCAGCAAGAGCGTGTTGTAGTAGCCTACAGAGATGTCCAACATCACTCAACATTCACTTCTCCTATTTCTCCTATTTCTTGACTCTGTTGCCCAATGGATAAAGGCCTGATGTTCATGCATACAGCAGAACTGTATACCCCACGAGCCGCCAAGAATGTTGGCATTTTTGCCACATTGTTTTTGTTGTTGCTATTCAAGCAAAAGAATGCTCAAAGTGTAAAGATACTCACTCCTCTGTTTGTAAGTGAAAAAGCAAAGGTGTCACGATTTTGTGACATGTCACGAAATCGCGACCTGTCGCGTTTTTGCGGTGTCCGTACCATAAAAAAGCTAAGCCCAAAAGATGTCGTGATATCGTGACATGTCACATTTTCGTGACTTGTCATGTTTTCACGGGGTCCAAATCCAAAAGGTGCAAGCATGGGAATTTGTCATGATATCGCGACATGTCGAATTTTCATGACCTGTCGCATTTTCGCAGTCAACGCAGTCAATAGAAGCAAGGGGGTAAGACTGTCACGATATCGCGACGTGTTGGAGTTTTACATTCAACGTAGTCAATGAAAGCACTAAAATGAAGTTGTCACGATATCGCGACATGTCACAAAATCGTGACTTGCGGTGGCCATGGAGCAGTGTGATAGAAAATGTCGTGATATCACGACAAAAAAGTGAACAAGGAGCAAAATTTAGAACATGTCATGATATCACGACATGTCATGTTATTGCAACAAGGTTGAAAGAAAAACACAAGGCATGAAAAATGTCGCGATATCGCGACAGGAAGCGGCAACAATAGAGAAAGCAAGAAAATGTCACGATTTCATGACATATTGGACAGGAAGGGCAAAGTGCGAAGAATTGTCGCGATTTTGTGACATGTCATGTTTTCACGAGGTGGAAGCAAGGAGGCGGCCAGATTGTATGGAATGTCGCGATTTCGTGACATGTTGAATTTTTGCAACCTGTCGTGTTTTTGCAGGTTGAGAGCTGAACCGTACAAGGCAAAGGAAATTATCGCAATTTTGTGACATGTTCCGTTTTCACGAGGCAAAGGTGGAAATAAGGAGAATATAGAAACCTGTCATGATTTCATGACATATTGAAGATGAAAGAACCAAATGAAAACATGTCGCGATATCGCGACATGTCTCATTTTCGTGATCCATCACATTTTCGCGGGTAAGGAGGAAAGGACAGCGCAAGAGAAAGATGTCACGATTTCATGACATGTTTCATTTTCGTAATAAGAAGCAGTAAAGAAACCAAAGCAGAGGCGAACTGTCACGATTTCATGACATATCATAGAGAAGAGCCAAAAGAAGAGAAGATGTCGCGATTTCACGACATGTCATGTTTTCACGACTGGTGGTGGAGAGAGAAGGCAACAAGGTAAAAGTGTCGCGATATCGCGACATGTCACATTTTCGTGACCTGTATCATTTTCACGATAGAAGCAACGACAAAAGGCCTGATACAGTTCTGTTGCATTTTTTCTTCAATATTTCATAGGAGAACATGCAGAGGAGATAAGGATCAATTAAAGGCTCTCCAACTATTTTTGAGATCGTGGTCAAAGAAGCACTTCATGATTAGATGTTGTTGATTATCGAGGTGTGCAAGATGGAAGAACTTGAGGGAGTTTTTGATGCTGCCAGAATTAAAGATGCCTCCAATATTCAAAGCTCTTGTTCATGATCTCTTAACAACTTCCAGCTTCCCTTGATAACGGTCATTTTATGAAGAGATATGGGCCCTTGTTTTTGTTTCATTCTTAGTTGTAATCCATTAAAAGTAGGGACTATCATTTCTCCAAGGTAGATTAAGGGGATTGTTTCTTCAAAATCTATTTCATGTATTAAATGCTATAATATGAAAGGAAGAGGACGGACCTCTATAAATACCAATGTAAAACTCAAGCAAAGGGAGGAGGATCTTGTTGCAAAAATTGAAATAGAAATCCTAGATGCAATTGCTTCCATTCTTAGTGTCTTCCGGAGTTGGTGATCTAATTTGTTGTGTATGTTTTGCTTTCTATGTGATTTACTTCTATGTAGTCCAGTGTAATATCAGTTGAATTCTGTTGTGTTGAATTTGGTTGTATTGGCATTTGAATGTTTGAAGTTTATTTGGAAGTGAACTCATGGCTAATGCATGATCCAATTTTTGTATACGTATTCTAAGAGTCAATTCTGCTGAGCTTTAGGATCTAGTTGAAGTTATTGTTTTTCGAGGTTGTTCTCCCCATTAATGATCGACTTCGGCCATATTTACATCCCTTTCGCGTTATTTCCCATTTCTTTCGCATTTCTTTTCGCATTTTCCCATTTCTTTCCTGCATCTCTAGTCTTGAAACCAGTTTAGATTAGTGTGGGAACCAGCCCTCTCTAGATATTGGCCCGGGAGACATCTCTTTCTCTCGGCCTTTCAATGTTGGCCAAGTCTAGGGCGCATATACATATAAAATCCTTTCCTATGGCAGATTTGTGACCAACAGGCACCTTCTTTATAAGGAAGGTGCCTACTTCTACTGGGTGCCTTCTTTATAAGTAAGGCATCTACTTCTGTTGGGCACCTTCTCCATAAGGAAGGTGCCTACTTCTACTGGGCACCTTATTTGTAAGGAAGGCACCTACTTATGCTGGGCACCTTCTCTATAAGGAAGGTGCCTACTTCTGTTGGGCACCTTCCTTGAAGAGAAAGGCACCTGTTCTCATGCCTTAGTCTTTGAAAGCATAAATATGCCAAGTCCAAGTGGATGTAGACTGGAAAACACCATATTAGTAATAAAACCTGCATTTATACACAATCTCCACTAAAAACACCAGTCAAGCATAATACTGAATTTTCTATCAATTATATGCATAAGTTATATAAAAATACATCTCACATGCTAATTAAACTAGTAATGATGCCCCTTAAAAGTGTATATAAAATGAGCATTTTTGGTGCTCATCAAAAAGCATCTATTTTAGGCAATGAGAATGAATCCTTTCATGTTACCTTATTAAAATCCTTGAAATCCATGCAAATAAAAATTCTTCCATGAATTTTTCCTATGGGCACCATGTTTGATATCTGTTGGGTGCCAAATATTGGTTAACTTTATCCTGTAATTTTCATAGTAATTGCAACCCAGGAGCTCATAGACTTTAGAAGTGCCACTATTAAAACCATTAACATTACCACTTTTGAGATGAATCCACTAAATACCATTGGGGTGTGTTCATGAAATATTAGTTGAATTGTCCATGCCAAGAGAAATTAAATATAAATGAAATGCATAAATGTAATCACACCACACTGAAAGTAGTAATACGTCTATCATAAAAAGAATGCAATTTATAAAATGATTAAATTTAATATAGGAATTTAAAAAATACCACCACACACAATTAAATAAATGAAAAGACTAACTAAGAATAGGGGAAGAATATTGGCTTGGAGTGGGCCCAAGATCCAATAGATTCCACCCAAAAAATCATGAAGACAACACACAGGTAAGAAACACTCAAGTTTTATTAATAGTGTAGAAATATTACATGTGATAGTATTGAAAATAAAATGCCTCTCCTGCTAGAGAGAAGTTTGTGTGTTTATATACCACACATCGAACTTCCTATTGTAGTTCTGTTACAATAGGCATTATGGTTATAGACTAAACTAGGATAGTTGAGTTACTATAACCGGTGCGCTACGATCAACTTCTTTGTCGTTTAATTGCAATCGGTCGATTTCCATTTTGTATAGTTCTAATCCACAAATGGTTTATGTGTTCACCCACTCTAGGTGGGATAACTCTCACATAAGCGGTTTCCCATAGATGATGTGGAACGATGGTCAATGGGGTCTCCATCTAGTCTTTGGTTAACACATGTAATCTTGGTGCTCATCTGAGTAGGGCACCTAACTCAATAAGGTGCATTCTTGAGTAAGGCACCTACTTGAGTAAGGTGCCTACTTTAGTAAGGCACATACTTGAGTAAGGTGCCTACTTGAGTAAGGCACCTACTTGATTAAGGCACCTACTTCAGTAAGGCACCTACTTAAGTAAGGCACCTACTTTAGTAAGGTGCTTACCTTCATATGCCTTCGTTTAATTGAACGGGACTATGCCAGGTCCATGGAGGACCTTGACTAAGTAAAATATGATAAAATCTAGAAAATAACTACACAAAATACACTTCACAATTGAATTAGATAATACACATGATTTGATTAAATACTATACATAATATTTCATAAAAATTTATAAATCCTTAGATAGTGCCGCTCAAAAATCGTTAGTACATATACCAAAATATGAGCATATCAGGTGCTCATAATCCCCCCATGCCTAATATGTGCCATGCCCTTGTGGCACCTAAAACTGGTAATTACCTCCTCTCTATAGGCCATTGATTTTTATTTCCTTTTCTTGTTGGTGGTCTTGGCTTGTTCTCCCTCCTAAGGCTTATGTTTCTACTAAGGGTCCCTAGCTTGTTGTAGGGCATTCCTAGGCTGTGCCACCCTTTGGCTATACCGATGTCTATCTATGTTGGGTTGACCTTCATTTTGCACTAGCCTCTTATTGCATTGGCTCTATCTCTTGCTTAGTCTAGCACCTATGTTGGGCATGGCTACCACAGTCATCACCCCCTTCTAGAAGGTTGCTTCTACTTCCTACCATAGGTCAACGTGTTGAGGGTGCAACTCTTCAAATGGAATGTCGGAGTCATCCCTATTCTGCTTGACCACATTGGCCTTGTACAACCGAAGTTTCTTGATGGTGAGGCCAATTTTTTTTCGTGATTACTACTACCTCTATTGCTGGTCCATATACTCCCCATATTGCTAGCCATATTTTCATTTTAAAGGGCTAACCCAATGATGAACCATAGATGTCTCAAAGTTGATCATCGTCAGTAGGGTTCACACAAATACCTAACCCTCTAACTTCATTTTTGACAATTTTCCTAGCTACCTTTGCCTCTTCAAACTCCTTACGGAGTTGTTCAAATTTTGCCTTTCGCTCAGTGAAGGCTTGCACACCTGCTTCTCATTCTTCATTTGAATGAGGGTTCGATTCAACAAATATCACCTTAGAAATCCTTTTGGCCCTCTTCTGAGTCATTTGAGGTGCCTTCTATTTTCTTCTCTCTACTACTACAAAGGCTTTAGTGGATATATCTTCCTTTTCCATAGAGGTTTCTTCCCTATTAGAAGGTCCAAGGATCTATCCTTCTGATCTTAGGCCCTCTATGGCTGTTTCTTCAACCCCCTATTTGCTCGATGCCTACTCTTCTAGTGTTCTGTATAATGGCCCCTCAATTTTGAGTGCCTCATGCCCTAGAGAATCCTTCTTGGCCTTAGGTTCAGGGTTTGGTCCTTGGATCTAGCTCGAAGGCTCATCATCATCAATATTGATAACTAGGGATTCTGTTTAAAAAATAGAATTCTTATGTTCCTTTGGAATTCCTCTATCGAAGGTGCACAATTCTTATCCAACCTCCAATTCCTAATTATGAGCATTGGACCTAAATATCCAAAATGATACTATTATCTTTGGTAAGGTTGGATAGTTTGTGGGTACCTCAATTGCCCAATCAGTTTAAGTAGAGGCATCCTGCCTTTTGATCACTTGGACTTGCAGCTACTGGTTATCTACCCTAAGCTGGTGGATCAATTGCTAAATTGGGTGATGGTGGGATCTTGTCTCTATATTCTTCTTGTAGTTATGTCCTTGTATTCATAAAACAATGCTTGTATTATGGTTTTATCACTCTGTTCGATGCGGTCCTCTTCCATTCGATCCTCGGGCTACTGTTGCATGCCTACTAAAAATTATGGTTCTTGTAGGCTTCAAGCGACCAAATTCTATAAGGTTTGGGCAACAAATCCTATCTCTATATCTTCCTCCTCTTCCTAACTCATGAGTATCAGGTGCCTTAATCATATTTTACCTCACATGAGCTCTATACATCATGCAAAGGGTTTAGAGCTGGAAGGTCCTACTCTTTCCTTCATAAAATTAGGCAAAGAGCTCTACCCTTATTCCATGTAATTGGGTGAGAATCGAGGGTGTTCCTCTTTAGACATACTCCATGATTTGACATTTTACTTTGTCTCTATTGCTTCCTTCTCTGATGCATCATAATGCTCACCCCTAATTTCCTCAGTCGCTCCTTGTAATTCAACCTCTAAATCTGGTTCTACCACTATTTTCTCTTGTGCCCTAGATTGTTCATCCCCTATCACCGATGACCTTTCTTGATGCTCCTATGCATAGCATATCAAGGCTATAATTAGCTCATAGTGGGCTAGGGCAGAGGATGCCCCTCTCTGGTATTGTGATGCCTCATCCTACAGGGCATTTTCTAGGTAGAACGTGACATTAATTTCCCATTTGTACATAAGGTGACTCAAAAACTACATATGGTGCCTCCTTGCTCTGCTCCTCCAGATTAAGGCATTTGAGTAAGGTGCTTCCCCTTGTACTACTAAAATAATGCTTCGGGGTGGTGCCTCCTTAGCTGAGTAAGGTGTCGCTCCTCTAGAGTAAGGCACCTGAGTAAGGCACTTCTCCTCAAGAGTAAGGCACATGAGTAAGGTACCTCCATTTCAAAGTTTTTTGTTCTTCCATCACTTGAAAATCTAGTGGTGGTTGATGTGCCTATTGATGTGGGGTTGATCAAGCCTCTAGTATTTCTGCTCATGCTTCGTTAGCATCCATTTTGTCCAAGCACAAAGGTACATGATTTTTTTCTTTGTAGTTAATTGGCACCCATCTTATGTCTGGCTTGTTGCTATCCTCCTATTGCATAGGTCCATGGATTATGAACAAATATTAGGCCCTGTTTCTAGAGATTCCTATTGTTCAAGCAATCAGGCCATTCCCCTACAAAAAGAAAATGAGAAAAAAGAAAAATACAGTTTAAATGCAATCCATGCTTGTTAGGCCCTGGATCTCAAGATCCCTACAGCTTGCATGTGGGCGTTATCCCTATGAAAACACATCATAATATAAAAAACAAATAAAAATAATCTAACTTGTTTTTGGTGGACATCTCTATGCCCACCATGTTGTTGAGAATTTTGGTGAACTTTACTCGTATGGGGTCTCCCCCATGCATGTTCTAGATTCTACCAGTAAGCTTTCAAACCTATGGTATGGGTGTAACCAGTGGCCATTGGCTGTTAAGATGGTGTTGCTGCTGTCAATTATCTTGATGCACACAACACCATTTTTGATGATTTCCACCACCTCGTATAATTCCATCCATATTTGCATTAGTTTTCCTTTCCATTCTTGGAATCTAGAGTCATACAACAGAACCCAGTCTCCCTATTTGAACTATTTCATTTTAATGTGGCAGTCATGCCACCATTTCCTTTGCTTTTGCATGATTTATATCCTTTGGAGGGCATCCATTTGAAATTCATCTAGCTAGTTCAGTTGTCGAATTCATTCCCTCTATGCTTCATCCAGGCTCAGGTCTAGTTCAACTACCGTTTTAAGTGTCTTGACCTCAAATTCTATGGGCATCATTACATCCTTCCCATATACCAATTGGAAAGGTGTGAAGCCAGTGGTTTATTTCCATGTTGTGTTATACACCCAGACTGCCTCTGGTAAGCTGGTAGCCCAATCCTTCTTGTGCTACCATGTCTTGTTATACACCT
The DNA here is from genome assembly GCA_028583015.1 of Wollemia nobilis. Lineage (NCBI taxonomy): Eukaryota > Viridiplantae > Streptophyta > Pinopsida > Araucariales > Araucariaceae > Wollemia > Wollemia nobilis. The sequence goes on along the minus strand of JAQPPZ010014629.1, from coordinate 472,965 downwards.
AGACCACCTCTAGTTTTTGTCAGGATATTTTCTAACTCCTTGTTGGTCACCTCCACCTATCCATTCACCTATGGATGGTAGGGGGTGGTCCTATTATGTCGTACCTTGTATTGTTCGATTAGTTCTTCAATTAACCAGGAGGTGAATTGGGGTCCTTGGTTTGTTGTAATTTCCCTAGGCACTCCAAACCTTATGAAAATATGGGAAAACAATAATTTTACCATCGTCCCTTCCTTAGAATCCCTTAGTATTTTGACTTCAACATACTTGGTGACATAGTCTATGTAGACTAGAATATATCTCCTTCTTGTTGAAGGTGGGTTGATGGGTCCCATGAAATCCATGCCCCATTTATCGAAGGGCTCAATGTGTACATGAGGTTGAAGGGGTATTTCATCCCTAAGGGTTAACCTACCCATTCTTTGGCACTCGTTACACCTGCTGGTGTATGTGGCTACATATTTAAATAGGGTGGGTCAAAAATACCTTATTTGTAATACCTTGTACACAGTACTCATTTAAAAATTCCCACCACATGGCTCATTATGATAGGCCTTGAGTATCTATGAGACTTCTTGCTCTATTATGCATCTCCTCACTATCTGGTCAGGCCCTGTTTTGAGCAAGAGGTCATCAATCCATTGGAAGGTAGCGCTTTTATCGATCACCCCCTATTTCTTCCTATACAAAAGAGAAGGGGATGTTCTACCTATGGCTAGATAATTAGCAATGTTTGCATACCATGGTGTCTATTCGCTAATGATGAACATATGTTCATCCAAAAATTGGTCCTCTACCACTGCATGATCTGCTAGTATTAGTCTGGACAAGAAGTCCATGACTACATTATCTTTCCCGGGCTTGTTGACTATGGTGATGTCGAATTCCTATAATAGCAAAAGCCACTTGATTATCCTACTTCTAATCACCAATTTACTCATTAGGTATCTAATCATTGTATATTTTGTGTGCATAAACACTTTGTACTCGATTATGTAGTGGCATAATTTGTTGATGGCATGTACCACTGCAAGAAACTCCTTCTTTGTTACCGTGTAGTTGAGCTCAGCCCCTGCTATATTTTTACTAATGTAATAAATGGTATAGAATTCTTCACCATCCTTCTACCCGAGGACCATCCCAATTACACTATTGGATGCATCATAGTATATGTGAAATGATACAGGACAATTTGGGTCCTGTAATATTGGGGTTGAAATCAACTTCTCCTTTAGCATCTGAAATGCTTGTTCACAGTCCTCTGTCCAATAAAATTCTATGTCCTTTGCCAACAAGCTATGTAGTGGTTTAAAATTTTTGATAAAGTCAATGATAAATTACCTATAGTACCCAACAAAGCCAAGAAAACTCCTCACTTCCCTCTGTGTCTTCAGACTAGGCAGATCTTTAATTACCTCTATCTTATTTTAGTATACCTTAATTTCTTCTATCGATATATGATGACCCAACACTATGTCTTCATGCATCATCATAAAAAACTTCTCATTGTTGAGGGATAAGTTGTTCTCCTCACATATTGGGAGCATGTATTCCAGGTTTGTTGTTGCTTCCTTGAATACTTCTTCATAAATTATGAAGTCATCCATATATACCTCTACTGTCTCTCCCATCATATCCAAAAATATGCTCAGCATCACTCTCTAGAAAATAGCTAGTACATTGCACAACTCGAAGGGTAGCACTCTATAGGCAAATGTTCCCCATGGGCAGGTGAACGTTGTCTTGTACTGGTCTTCTTCTTCGATCTGGATTTGGTTGTACTTGCTAAATCCATCCAAAAAGGAGAAATATTTCCTTATGAACAATGTTTCCAATACTTGGTCAATGAAGGGGAGTGGAAAGTGATCCTTTTTTGTCACTTTGTTTAGCGATCTATAATCAACACAGATTTGCCATTTCCCATTTTTCTTTGGAACCACCATAAGTGGTGATACCCATTCACTGTCAGATATTGGGTAGATGAATCCTATTGACAAAAGCTTCTATAACTTGACTTTAATGATCTCTTTCATAGCCAGGTTCATCCTTATTTGTGGCTGTTTGACTAGGATCACCGAATCTTCGAGGTTATCCAATGAGTGCAAATTTCTAGGCTGATTACTTTCATATCCAAATAATGCCAAGAAAATGCTTGCTGGTGTCTAGCTAGGAGTTCTTTTAATTTTTTTAGTTGTGCAAGGGTCAACCCAATACTAATATTCAATTTCCTTCTAGGTTCAATATCAATCTACCTGGTGTGGTGGTCCTAGGTGCCAACCAATGGAAACTCAGGAATGGTGAGGGAAGATTCCCCTTGAAGGAAACACGTTATGGAACCATCTTCATTGTCATCCTCCTAAAATTATATGACTGCCATCACTAGCTAGAGCATGGACAGTGAATCCTCATTCTATTCGATCAACATGGGTTCACCCAACGTATCCACAGATTGAGTGGGAGGAGAGATTGTTAATTTCTTAATGTTCTATTTGTTAAAAATTATCATCAGCCCATTACGATAGCTAATGTAGACATCAACCATATCTAACCATGGTTGACCTAGGATGATTGGGTATCCACCCTACCCTATTTTTAATTGTAGCACCAATAAATCAACCAGGTATTCCCATGCATCAACTATTATGATGATGTCTTCCAACATCCCCTCTGATACTACAGTTGATCGGTCAGCTAGTTGTAACATCATCTTAGTGGGTTTTGTTGGGCACTTAATTGCACCAAGTTTTACTTGATACTACGGTTGTCTATCTTCCTACTTTCTATTTAGGCTTGCACCTGATAGCTGCAGCTTAGCACTCAATATTGGATGGACCAAAATAGGGGTTTCAGATCCAACCTCCAAAGTAGGCTAGTTCCTTGTCAACTTAAAAAATTGTTGACATAATTATGCTCAATTAGGGCTTGGAGTTTAGGGTAAGAGAATTTTAATATTAGAGAAATGTAGATATCAGTCGAAAAATAGGTTAACAGCATTGCATCACCATAAAAAGCTCCCAAAAACCATATTAAAGACATACATTGATATCAACCTTTTATCCCAAGATAGCTCATTTCAGATATTAAAGCATAAAAAATAAATATTATAGCAAGAAATTTCAATATCCAGGAAATGATAATCCAAATAGCAAAATTCACCAAAACCTAGATTTTACAAAAATGCACCTTCTAATAACAAAGAACAAACTTCAAAGCAGATTTCAATTACTTATAACATTTAGTAATCTGAGATTGGCACAAACCATATAAGTATTTATAGAAATACAACTAGAAATCCAAACCTCTAACATCCAACATAGAAAGACAGCCTTGAGGCGAAGATCAATGTATTGCTCCTTTCATTCAGCTCTTTAGAAATATTTACAATGGTACAGGAAAACACGCTAGAGCCGACCTTTAAAAATGAGGGTTCGACCTCTCTTTATAGTTTCTCATATTAAAATATTCAAGAAGCAATACATACAATATTGTTACAATAGCTCAGCAAAGAGTTTAGCTGACATTAGCTGATTGGTCCAATCTATGATAAATCCGTTGAAATAGCATCCGACATGGATTTTCGGGATCTCTACAGCTTGCTGATCGACCAGTGGAACTATAGTTCAGAACCTTTCAGATCGCACATTTCTATCGATATTTCTTGGGAATAACTTGACGTCGTCAATCTATAACTACCAATGGTATGATCTTCTTGATAATATTTGACGTTTCATCTTTTGGCCTCACGCCATAGTTCTTATGCAAAATTCCTTTTAAATAGCTAATTTTTGGTAGGCTAACCTCCACCGTCGATATTCTTCATCAGATGCGATGGGCTATCGTTAAGCACATCATTAATTCTCAATGAATTTATCAATCTAGGGTGGTGTCCAAGGCTATTTATGAGAGAAAGTTCAAGTAGGGTTGTAGTTTAGTTCATTTGGAAGCAGTAGGTCTTATTGGTGGAATTGATTGTGTGGGGGTTTTGTGTCACTTCTACCCCTAAATTGCATAAATTGAACTTTAATATATTTGCAAGAATGAAAACTAATTGCTAATTGCAGAAATGAAACCCTAGTTACGCTTGCAAGAATGAAATCTAATTAAATTGTAGAATTGAAACTCTAGTTATAGTTGCGGAATTGAAAGTCTATTTAATCTTGCAATAATTGAAATGAAGCATAAAAACTAGATCCTATCAATGCTCTATAACAGAAGGTCGTCAATCTTCTGTGCAGGGTTTTGATAGCAAAAACAAGAATGCATGGAAATTACTAAAAACTTGTAAATTGCTAGAAATGGAAATTTGTAGTGAATTGAAAAGTTGCTGGGAATGAAATCAATAACTAGATCTACCACTAATAATATCACAAAAACATTATGAAAAAGAATTAAACAACTCGAAATGTTAGCTGTGCAAAAGAATGAAAATGACAAGTTCACAACTTATTCTGCTGTAGCAAAATTAGAATAAAAATTGTCCGTCAGTCCTCCTCCTAGGTCTGGAAGTGGCCAGCTTCCTTTCTTAGAAGAAGGTTTGAATTATTCTTTAAGTCTTACTCACACTCAGACATAAAAAAATAAATAGAATGAAACTACACTTTTATTGCTTCAGAAACATAATTACAATTTTGCTGAAATCTGTTACAGGTTTGAAATCACTATTCTATTATCTTCCTATTTATTTTCTATCTCCTCTATCTAATCTATCTAATAGATCAACCTGGACGGGAGCTATCTTTTATAGATGCCTAAAATCTAATTACAAATAGAAAATATGTTGTTCCTAATATCCTACAGAATTTTCTGGGTTTATCCTAGAAGAGGATCAATTTGATCTTTTCCATAAATGGTGGCTTTGTACGGCAAGGACAGCAAAGTTAGATGGGAGATATTTTCCCTTAACTTTCTCAAACTTCTTATCCCCTTTTCCACCACCAAAATTTATTCAACAAGTCAAAAAGTGCTTTCTTTTCTCATTCCGAAGAAACTGTGTTCATTCCGAAGACACTGTGTTCATTTCGGAGACACTATGTTCATTCCAAAGACATTGTGTTCATTTCGAATACACCGTGTTCATTTCGAAGATCTTTAGAATGACCAACTATGTTGACTCCAAATGGTTTTGGCTACATTTCTCAGGTGGATTAGCCATCAGGATCATATTGCAATAGTATTCATTCTTCCTTGGATGATAATTCCATGCCTTGCCATTCATTGGCAGTTGGCTAGAATTTATATGGAAAAACCAGTTTTTTGCTGCATAGTAATAAGTATTTGTACTATTTGCTAAATTTAGAGAAACTAATGCTTAATGATCATCAAAAAAAGACTAGTGAATTTCTGCTGTCAACCTAAGCATGACAAGATAACATAAAACTATACAAGAACTGTTAAAAATCAGAATATAATGTCCTTAACACTTCATTCATGCAAACAGTTAATACACAACATATTAAATAAACTTAACTAGCATATAATATAATTCAAAAGAGTTTTAGGCAGTTTTAACTATTTAAAACATGCTATAAATGAGGCTTATCCAGGCCTCATCATTCCACCCAAACTTATATTAATGCATGCCCTCATGCATTGTAGTGAGCTATTGAGTCACAAATGTCCATACTCATATTCCATGTTTCATAGAACAATTTAATGCCTGTATAATTTCTCATGAAGGTTTCTGAGTCATTATTCAAACTAATCATCTGGTTGGGAATCCTCTTAAAAATAGGATGGAACCAGAGTAATGATGGTTGGAGGCCTGAATATGAGACCTACCCAATAATGTTTCATAAAGGTATTTCTCTGGATTGAGAAGGCAATGCCTCGTAATGGAAGGGCACTACTTCAAAGTGGAGGGGCACTACTTCAGAATGAGCACCTGTGTCTTCATCTTCCCTCGATAATCCAAGTAGTAACTAAACCAAATCCTCCTCTTTATCTGATGTAGTTGATTGTTCTTCAACTTGTGACAGCCTACTTTTTAGTTTCTCCACTTTCTGCTATAATTCTCTAATTTTCTTTTCATTTTTTTCAATAACATATTTTCTTTCCTCAATCCATCTCATTTGTATTTTTATAACACTCTTGGCTGCTCTCAGTTGTTTTGTGATGTCCACCTCCTCTTCTTTGTTCGAATCAGAACCTAATACTGACAAATCAACTATAGTTTGCTTCTCAATAATGATCTTATCCTTTGCTTCAGACCCCTACTCCTTAATGTATATTTTCTCTTCTTGCCCTATTTTCTTGTGGTAACAGGGGTTGTAGGGATAGCTTCAGGCTCTTCACTGGGAACTTCACTCTCCTATACTGATAGATAAATAACATCTTTAGAAAAATGAACCCTCTTCTATTTTATTTTTCTGCTGTTAGTTTCAGCCTTTCTCTTCTTAGTCTGTGAGGTTGATGGTTCTAGAGAAAAATGCTTTGTTGCTTTTGCTTGGTGTATTTCCTTCTCTGCAATAGAATTTTTTTTTTTTTAGCCTTTTCTTCTTCCTCAATGGCATATTTTTTTATAGCAACATCTGTATCCTCTTCTCCTTCATCTTCTTCTTCAAAAACTACATTAGTCAGGGTAGAATAAAACCTATTAAAGCTTCTAGGGTTTCCCCTAAAATGATGTTGGCACACCAGTTTAATAAGACCATGATGATGAGGGCTCCTTTTTTTCCCTCTTGATAATTTTTTGCCATGATCTATAGTTCTCGGTGTAGGTATGCTAGAAAATTCACTCTAAATTTAGGTTGTTGCCTACCATGCCTAAGGTGGTTTAAAATTTTGAAATGATGCCCTGACAAAATTACATACTACCCTTCACAGGTTGAAAAATCTGGTAACCCATGTGGTTACGTTATTCCAAGGTTCTTGTAGGCTAGCCCTTTTTCATTTTTCACTTCATTTCTCTGTTATGATGCTGAGAAGACTGCTCTCTTCTACTACTATAGTCATCCGCTAGGTCACTGATTTTTGGTTTCTATAGAATTTTAGGGTTTGCTCTTGTTCTTCTTCAAAAAGAACTTTAATTTTCTTTTACTTTTCCTTGTAATCATTAGCAAATATGTCTTTGAAAGAAAATATGACACACTTCCTTATTTTGTGCTCTGAACACCTGGCCATCAATCATTGGACATCCTTGCCATCAAATTTTCTTTACTATTTTTAGCTCGTCCATTCTGCATGTAAATTTTCCCACATGAGTGGTTATTAGCAATGAATGGTGGTGGCATGTTTGTTGGTTATTTTCCCTATGATTCTCGTACTTCCTCGATGGGTGCCAAAGATGATATGAATCTAACCACAAGCCAGCTGACATGTATCAATGATCACATGGAGTAAAAAAAATTTTGCTGACTGTCTTTTTCTCCCTCCTTGGATGCCATGTGGAAAAAACTGTCAAATCTTCATTCTGAATATTATGTTTCATTTTGAAGACTAAGCTGGGCATTTAATCCGAAGATAACCTCATTCCAAAGATAAAAATTCATTCCAAAGACACACCTTCATTCCGAAGACAAACCTTCATTCCGAAGACAAACCTTCATTCCGAAGACACACCTTCATTCCGAAGATACCACGGTTATTGAAGATACAACAGTCATTCTAAAGACATAGCAGAAACCAACATTTTTATCTTTCTCCAAGCATGTTTTGTTTATGCCAACTCTTATGAACACTTTTATACTAATGGTTAATTGTCATATACTATATATCAAATATTTACAATGAGAAAAGTGCAAGAAACATATATACCTGGTTAAAACAAGTTAATGCAAGTTTTGAAAGATGACTACTTCTATTGATATTCTGTTGAGGCTTCCTACAATACTTCAAAAACAAGTGTAGTTGGTGAATTTGTATAATGGTGACTCATAACTTTCAAGGTTATGCATGCCAGAAAACTGGTTTTCATGCATACCAACTCATTAGCGCCTTAGAAAAAGGTTTTCACTACTGAGCTATTCATTTTTCTTTTTTCTTTTTTTTCTTTTTATCTTTTTGATTCTGATTGTGCCCGTGAAGGAATTCATGACTTCCCTGAAATCATGCCCATGAAGAAATTCACAACCATAATTTATTCATATTTTTATTTTTTATTTTTTCTAATTTTTTTTCTTTTTATTTTTCTTTTAAGATTCAAAGATATGATCATTTGGAATCTTCATCAGAAGAATAAGCCTCTTCTGTCAAATGTAACTGTGTGAAATACCGAGAAAATTTCACCTTTGTTAGTGGTTTATGGTACAACTGTAAAAGATGTCCATTCACCACTAATATCCTTCTTAAATCATCAACTAAATAAAGTTGAACAACTTCATTCTCAAACTCCCCTGGTTCATCTTTGCTACTCTTAATGTGATCATCATGCCACATTTTCCATTTTTGTTGAGTGAACTCTATTTGGTGAAGTGCTTCCAACCAAATTTCATCAAATGCATTAAACTGCAAAATTTATTTTTTCTGTACCTGCAACAACTCAATGCCAACTACTAAATATGCATAAAATGTTAGTAAGGCATTAGGATGTTAAAATATCAAACAAATTTGCTCCCTGGTTTTTAGTCAACCAAATATTGTTGTTCAAAGGTTGTTTTGGTTGTATTTTAGTTTGTTTTGTACCAGGATGATTTGAATTGGTTCTTGGAGAATGATGCATTAATAAATTAAGAGAGTAATGATATTGTGGAAAAGAATGAGAAATTTGTATATGTTTACCAAAAACAATTCTTGAAAGAATTAACTTTGATAAATGATAATGAAAATATGAGAAACAATAATGACATCAATGTGGTAAATAAAGAAAATGGTTTTGTACTGGAATGGGTGATAAATTTTCAGAATTATGTTTTTCATCAGTCTGTAGTAATTGCTGAACAATAATTAGTTCATCTTTAAAATATGAGTTTTGAACATTTTCAGCAAAAACAAACTTTTTGGAGGAATCCAACTCTTCTACATTTTTATTTACAACAATGGAGGCCAAAACTAAAGTATTCTTTTCATTTTCCTTATGTGTTCTAAGAAATTGTGGGCTTTCTGTACAATCATACTTAGGTGTAATAAGTTTACCTGAAAGCAAGTTAACTAATTTTCCACCTTTTTGTATGGTTTTAGGATATACTTTCTTCTTTTTTCTTGGTTTGCTAAGACACATTTCTTGAACAATCCTATTAATGATTAGTACAACTTGAGGTAAAGGGATTGTAACAGTTAAATGTTCTAATTCCTTTATCAAATCTGATTGTGAAGATGTTGTTTTTGATATCTCGGATTGTTCAAAATATGATACTTTATTTGATGAGGTATCTTGTTCTTCTTGATGTTGTTTTAATGTGGATTTGTTTTCATGTTCATTCTTTTTAACTTCACTTTCTACACTGATAAGTGGAATAGGTTCAAGCAGTGGTTCACCTGAACATAACTGAGTTTTAACACAGTCACTAAAATTTATTAGGGCTGTATTTTTTGATTCAACCACAGATACAAGGGTTACCTATTTAACATGATTTGGACTGACCACAGGTTGAGTTGAAAACAAAGGTTTTTTTAATTTTTGTTGTTGTTGTCCATGATAGAAATTATGGATATAATTAGGCAACAAATTTGATTTTTGTTTTTGACAATGTTGCTGCCCTTTGTACAAATTTTGATGTTGTACCCATTGATATCCCTGTAATTTTGGCTGCAACCATGGTGGATGTTGTTGACTCCATTGTTGTTGCATCCAACCATGTTGAGACCATGCTTGAGAGTATGCCCATGGTGGTTGACTCCAACATTATTGAAGTGGACCTGAAGCAGACCATGGCATATACCAAGGATTATTTCCCCAATGTGCAAGAAATTGAAAAGCATTATGATATGGAAATTTATGAAAACTATTCCCTTGTATTTGTCCTACAAAATTGATTTTTTTCATAGGTTGAGACTATTTTTCAAAGACACTTGTAATTTCTGGCAATAAACTACACTAATCTGTGGGGTGTCCTAATTGACAAATGCTACATGTAGCAAGTATAAATATTTTTTTCAAAGGACAATCATGAATAGAGTGTTGCTTTTTACATTCTGAACAATAGATGGCTGAAGATTCAGTAGATTCATTTTTTTCATCTAATGTTCTATCAGCATCTTTCATGAATTCTTTCAAATCATGTTTTTCATTACCAAATCTATGTTTTCTATGCCTTGAATGAGAGTAATTTTTACAAAGTTTAATAATTTCCTGAAATTTAAGTGCATTTGTATCTCCTCTTCCCAAGATATCCAATGCATACCTAAATTCATCTTGTAGTCCCCTTAAGAATATGACTTTGCAAATTTCAGGTTCAACACTTCCACATCTCTTATGAACAAAATAAAATATGTCTAGATAATCTTCTAAGATTTCATTTTCCTCTTGTTTCATTGTAAGAATTTCATCATTTTGATTCTTGACTTGACAATATTCTTGGTATCTCTCCAAGAATATGTTTTCCATCTCATCCCAAGTTCTAATTGATTCAGGTGCTAAGGTGATAAACCATCGTAGAGCTAACTCTTTAAGAGTGGAAGGAAATAGTTTGAGCTTTTGATTGTCATTAGTGTAATCATGAGCTTGACATACAATTTTAAACTCAAACAAAAACATATCAGGATCTTTGGATGTAATTCCCTTGAAATTTGGTAATACTGCAGGTGAAATGACCTTCATGGGAGCATTTTGATTAAGATCTAGTTGGATGCGATTTTGAAAATTTCTGGCAAGTGCACTATTTACACTAGGGTGAAGCACATTGTTGGCTCTACCTTGATTTTCTTGTGAGCCTTCCATTGTAGGTTCCCAAAAACAATTATAATTTTTTTCAAATTTTCTTGATTGTATGGATTTGTCAAGAGAAAATGGTGTTGAACTACTTAATTTTCCTCCTTGTAATGATTTCTCAAAGGATCTTGCAGTGCTGGAAGTGGATGATTGGGATTCTTTGAAAATTCCAACATTTTTGGAAATAAAAAATTTAGACATTTTTGACATAATTTCAACCTCTTGTGAAATTTTTCTTCTTGTGGTTTCTTGTTTATTTCCTAAATGGACTAAAATACAATTTACCAATAACAATTACTTATACCAGTCATTACATTCAGATTTTACTCTAAAATTCACAACTTAGCATATTTAATAATTATTGGACTGCTTTTCACCTTCTAACAACACCGTGTTCCCTGAAAACAACACCAAAATGATGGGCTGTCGTTAAGCACATCATTAATTCTCAATGAATTTGTCAATCCAGGGTGGTGTCCAAGGCTATTTACGAGAGAAAGTTCAAGCAGGGTTGTAGTTCAGTTCATTTGGAAGCAGTAGGTCTTATTGGTGGAATTGATTGTGTGGGGGTTTTGTGTCACTTCTACCCCTAAATTGCATAAATTGAACTTTAATATATTTGCAAGAATGAAAACTAATTGCTAATTGCAGAAATGAAACCCTAGTTACAGTTGCAAGAATGAAATCTAATTAAATTGCAGAATTGAAACTCTAGTTATAGTTGCGTAATTGAAATTCTATTTAATATTGCAATAATTGAAATGAAGCATAAAAACTAGATCCTGTCAATGCACTATAACATAAGGTCGTCAATCTTCTGTGCAGGGTTTTGACAGCAAAAACAAGAATGCAAGGAAATTACAAAAAACTTGTAAATTGTTGGAAATGGAAATTTGTAGTGAATTGGAAAGTTTCTAGGAATGAAAAGAATAACTAGATCTACCACTAATCATATCACAAAAACATTATGAACAAGAATTAAACAACTAGGAATGTTAGCTATGCAAAAGAATGAAAATGACAAGTTCACAACTTATTCTGCTGCAACAAAATTAGAATAAAACCTGTCATCGGTCCTCCTCCTAGGTCCGGAAGTGGCCAACCTCCTTTCTCGGAAGAAGGTTTGAATTCTTCTTTAAATCTTACTCACACTCAAACATAACAAAATAAATGGAATGAAACTACACTTTTATTACTTCAGAAACATAATTACAATTCTCGCTGAAATCATATAGTGTCCGAAATCACTATTCTATTATCTTCCTATTTATTTTCTATCTCATCTATCTAATAGCTCATCCTGGATGGGAGCTATCTTTTATAGATGCCTAAAATCTAATTACAAAAAAAAATATGTTGTTCCTGATATCCTGCAGAATTTCCTGGGTTTATCCTAGAAGAGAATCAATTTGATCTTTTCCATAAATGGTGGCTTTGGACGGCAAGGACGACAAAGTTAGATGGGAGATATTTTCCCTTAACTTTCTCAACCTTCTTATCCCCTTTTCCACCGCCAAAAGTTAGTCAACAAGTCAAAAAGTGCTTTCTTTTCTCATTCCAAAGAAACTGTGTTCATTCCGGAGACACTGTGTTCATTCCGGAGACACTATGTTCATTTCGAAGACATTGTGTTCATTTCAAAGATCTTTAGAATGACCAACTGTGTTGACTCAAAATGGTTTTGGTTGCATTTCTCAGGTGGATTAGACCTCAGGATCAGATTGCAATAGTCTTCATTCTTCCTTGGATGTGAATTCCATGCCTTGCCATTCATTGGCAGCTAGCTAGAATTTATATGGAAAAACCAGTTTTCTGCTGCATAGTAATAAGTCTTTGTACTATTTGCTGAATTTAGAGAAACTAATGCTTAATGATCATTAAAACAAGACTAGTGAAGTGTTGCTGTCAACCTAAGCATGACAAGATAACATAAAACTATACAAGAACTGTTAAAAATTAGAATATAATGTCCTTAACACTTCAATCATGCGGGTCCGAGGTGTAGACCAATTGGTTCATCCAAACCCCATAAGGGGGCGGAGGTCCAAGGTTCAAATCTCGGGCCTCACCAAAATGAATGCTTGTCCTTTTCCTGGTGCTTTTAATGGCGTAAAAGGTTTAAAATGATTGTGGCATGGTGGTTATAGGGGCGAACTGCATGAAGATCTGTGTGGTAGCTTCTAGGGCGGACAGCGCAGAATACTGTGGTGGCCATAAAAAGATGGATAGCTTGCCCGGATTTGTGGCGGCTACCGATTCCGCCATGTAAATTCAAAAAAAAAAAACACTTCAATCATGCAAACAGTTAATACACAACATATTAAATCAACTTAACTAGCATATAAGATAATTCACAAGAGTTTTAGGCAGTTTTAACTATTTAAAACATGCTATAAATGAGGCTTATCCAGGCCTCATCAAGATGGCTCAGATTAAATCTGGAATAATTTGAAATTCATCCCACTTATTCTCTCAGCATCAGAATCTCCAATCTAGATCTAGAGCATAAAAATATTGAATCCGCTCTTGAATATTTTATCTTCCACCTTATCTTCATCAATCCACACTTTCCCACTGCTGCTGTCATCATCTCTTTGTGGCATGGTGGTTATAGGGGCGAACTGCATGAAGATCTGTGTGGTAGCTTCTAGGGCGGACAGCGCAGAATACTGTGGTGGCCATAAAAAGATGGATAGCTTGCCCGGATTTGTGGCGGCTACCGATTCCGCCATGTAAATTCAAAAAAAAAAAACACTTCAATCATGCAAACAGTTAATACACAACATATTAAATCAACTTAACTAGCATATAAGATAATTCACAAGAGTTTTAGGCAGTTTTAACTATTTAAAACATGCTATAAATGAGGCTTATCCAGGCCTCATCAAGATGGCTCAGATTAAATCTGGAATAATTTGAAATTCATCCCACTTATTCTCTCAGCATCAGAATCTCCAATCTAGATCTAGAGCATAAAAATATTGAATCCGCTCTTGAATATTTTATCTTCCACCTTATCTTCATCAATCCACACTTTCCCACTGCTGCTGTCATCATCTCTTTGTAACTTTTGCAGATTTTAAATATAATGCAAATCTGAGTCTAGAGTCAAAAACTTAGTTTATTATGCCCTTCCACCTTATCTTCATTCTCGAAAGAGAATACTTGTTCATTTATCGGATCATCAATCTGCACTTTTTCACCGTTGATGTCATCTCGTGGAGACTTTTGTGGATTAGCATTAATCTGGAGTAGGAAGCAAAAAGACCTTTTCAAAATTAGACATACGCCAAGAGAACATTCTGCACTTTTTTACTACTGACATCACCATCTCTTAAAAACTTTTGTGGATTTGAACCTTATCATCATTTTGGACCTGGAATGGAGTTTCTCGAAATAGCTTCAAACTTCCAAACTTGAATAATTGTCGAGCGGACTTATGTCATCAACCTGGTTCTGAAGCAGAATGACAGTCTAATCACTTAGTCAAAATTATACAAAATTTTACTATGTGGCCATTTTGGGCCTACATTCTGGCACCTCCTAAGGGGATTTTCTTGCAAATCCAATCAAATCCGAAGTCTTGTCCATTGGGCCTTAGGAGTCAAAAAAATGATTTGTCCTTGAAAAACATGTTTTAAGACATGATTTCCATACAAACCCTACCCTCTGAAAACTTAAAATATGCCTAGAGGGTAGAGGTTCATATAGAAACCATGTCAAGAACATCATAAAACCTCCTTTTTCAACTAGATACTATATCCGTAATATCAGTATCATTACTGCTTTTAAAAACTATACACAACTCTTATTTCTTTATAAGGATTTATTTCAAAGAACGTCCTCACATAAAATGTTGTTATGTAGGCTTCATACCTTTATTGCTTATTTCTGACAATTGTCAGGGTAAAAATAGAAATATAAAAAATTATGTATTTGTACAAACAAAAATGAAAATGATTTGATCGTGAGCCCTTCCTGGGCCTGTAAGTGCTCAATATTATCTTTACTCTTCCACACCCCCTTCATCCTCATCTTCTTCTTCTTCTTCTTCTCCCTGTTCTTCTAAATTTTGTACTCTCTGGTTATTCCCATCAGAGGTGTCTCACAACAACTTGACCATTGATTCCAAATACTAGAGGGCATGTTTCCAAGATTCCTCAGAGAGATTTGATGTTTCTTTAAGCTAATTATAAACATATTGTAGTTCTCCAACATCCTCATAATTAGCAACCTTTCCTTTAATCACCAGATATTCCATTAGATGTCTAAAGTGGGTATAATTCATAATTAATTTGGCAACTTGTTCTTGTGATAGTGGCTATTCTAGTGAATCAATCTCTGCCTCATCTTGCAAGATATCTTTGATGCTCTGCTAAACTTCTTCCACAGATAACAAGTTGTGATCCTCCTTCCAAAGTCCTTTAAAACCAATATGAATCATCTCCTCGTTTATGTCAATGATATCTTTGACTCTTTTTTCCATCATATCACACAACAACCAAGCTCTCTGCACTGCTCTATGGTTATTCACCACTATCCTCGAAGCTACCCTGACAAGATTCCATTATTTATTAGAAATTGGTTTAGCAGCATCATCAAGCCTGCTACTAGCCAACTGGCCTATTTTCTCTACCAGAATCACCATAGATTATAATTTTCCCATGATTCGATCTAGATTCTTCTAAATGGTGGAGAGTAATTGGATGTTTTCCTTGAATCTCATAAAGCAACTTACGCTTTATCCTTTTCAAATCATCCTTGGAAAACCCTAAGTATTTGGCTTTCTCAACCTGAAGCTGATGTTTCAAATTTTGAATTTCTCTTGCCTGATATTCATGCATCTTCCTTTGTTCTTCTAATCGATCCTTCAAATTATTAGCCTTTTGAAATATTTCCTTCCAACTCTTCACCTCCTCTCTCAAATATTTTTCTACTTCTTTTTTATCATTGAAGCTCTTTTTAAGCTTTTCAACCTGTTGCTCCAACTTATTCACCTTATCTTTGGCTATATCCGCCTTCACATAAAAAGTTTATAAATGGGCCTTGGCCATCCTCAATTCATCCTTAGCATGAATCTTGTCAATATCTTCTATGATTTCTTTTGCTCTATAATCCTGAGCAGTCATCTCATTTTTGGGTTTGCTTACCTTTGAAATCAGAGACATTGAAACCCTTTTCCTAGTGATAGGGTTAACATACATACTTTTACTAGTCACCACCATCCGGTCGAAAGGCTTGGTAATATTTTCTGCCCAATAAACATTTATGTTTTGAGCACTTGCCTGCTCTTGGGATATAGTAATAGATCTTGAAACCTTGGCCGCAAAAGGAAGTAATGGCATTAAAAACATAAGGGCAGACTAAATCTTTGTTTGTGGGTATGAAAATACTTTGACAACAGCCTCTCTTACAATGGTATATTATGTGATTACTGATGCTGTCGATACAGATAAATTCAAAGAAATAGGGACCAAACTAATGGTGTATGGGATGGATGGATTCAAAATGCAATGTCCCATTGATGGTGGTAATGAAGGAGGTGAGGGTGTGAAAATGGTGGACATGGGACTGGGTATATGAGAAGTGGAAGGTGGGTTCAGAGAAGGTTGTGATACCACAGAACTGATCGACACCTCCATAGCTACTGATAGAGTGAGAGAAGAAATGTAAGGTGGAGGAGGTAAATTTACCATATCTTGACCAGAAAGAAAGGTAAATCCCTCTAGGGATTTGGTAAGACCCCAAGGTCTTACTATAAAATTATTAACAAATTAATGTAAATGTAATTGCAGGCCACTCAAAGGGGGCTCCCTTGTAATCGCTTTTCCACTATAGGGGGCTCCCTCCTTAGAATCTATGCTTATTATTATTCTTCTTGGATGATTTGATATGGATGTCCAACCTAATATATATATCTACCCTAAAGCTATGTTGATGAATAACATCATAGTTCACGTATGAAGAGATGTGATGGTTCATGTTATGAAGGGTTGTGATGGTTCACTTTATAATTTAATAATATAATAATTAAATGATTAATAATACTAACTAATACCAACTAATAATGTTTGGATTGAGGATCCTAACATGCCACCCTCCTTAAAAAGAGCTTTGTCCTCAAAGATCAAAGTGAGAAGCTTTGTCCTTTGTTTTCCAATAAGTATTTGTGTAAGTTCTTGGACTCTTTTAATGGCATCCTTTCATAGGCAAGGATATCGAGAAGGATGAAGCATTAGCGATGGGTTTCCAAGAACAATAGTAGAATCTTCCTTAGGAAAATCATGATGACGATGGGAGGGCAACCCTTGGGGTTCCTCAAATACTTCAAAATGATGCATCAAAAGTGATGGTAATGATTTCATATCCTTTTTTGGTTTCTTGGTAGAGCCAACAGAGGAGTGTGTAGTCACTCTGCGTTGGTTCCAAATAGGTTTGGTCATATGGCAAGAACACACTATTGGTGAGGAAGGTGTGTGTAGGTCTTGTAGAGTGCATGTTTGGCTAGCATTGATCATTTTGGGTATGTTTACCTCATCCTTACTTGGTAAATCAATCACTTCTTGCACATCGACCTCATTGTCTTCATTGTGGTGAGTAGGTGCACTGGTCGCTTCAAACACAACTACCTCATCTGCTTGCTCTATGGAGATACAGGGATCAACTTCCTTCAGTAAATACAATGTTAGTGTAGCACATTTATGGTGGGGTCCAAATTTTTCATCACAATTATCACAGAGTCCTTTTGCTCATCGTTCCTTCATCTCCTCAAAGCTAATATGTTTAATTCATAAATTTTGGTTAGATTTTGGGGTTGTGTAAGTGCTTTGTGCCCTTCCATTATGCATAGGTTTGGGAGCGATGTAAGTGGTCGACAATTTTTCCATAAGTGGTTTCCCTAATTGTTGTTGTGCATTGATTTTATCTTCAGCTAATTTTTCCAATCCATAGGTCTGCATCATGGTATAGGGATTGAACCTTGTCACCTCCATTCTAATTTCCTCTTTTAATCCCCTAATGAACCCATTCATGAGAATAAATTCATCCAATATTGTGTTGTTTTTGGTGATATCCTCAAACTAATTTTGATACTCACACACAGAAGTGATTTGATGAAGATCTTTGAGAAATTCCCACATGATTGGGTCCCACATGGCTCTGATACCAAATGGTAAGACCCCAAGGTCTTACTATAAAATTATTAACAAATTAATGTAAATGTAATCATAGGCCACTCAAAGGGGGCTCCCTTGTAATCGCTTTGCTACTATAGTGGGCTCCCTCCTTAGAATCTATGCTTATTATTATTCTTCTCGGATGATTTGACATGGATGGCCAACCTAATATATATATCTACCCTAAAGCTATGTTGGTGAAGAGACATGATGGTTCACGTATGAAGAGATGTGATGGTTCATGTTATGAAGGGTTGTGATGGTTCACTTTATAAGTTAATAATATAATAATTAAATGATTAATAATACTAACTAATACTAACTAATAATGTTAGGATTGAGGATCCTAACAAGATTCATGGAGATGAGAATGAGAAGAGGGATTAGAAACCATACATTTTCCTACAAACATAGGGTGTTTTTGTTCAACTTTTGTTACCAGCCGTTGTTCTCGGTTAACCAACCCTTCTGTAGTAGCAACAACTACTTATTTGAAAATTCTTTCTACACTTATCTTCTACTTCTTGGATATCTCCCTCTCCTTTGTTTCCAGGGCCCTCTTGGTCCTTCTGTACACTATTTGATAAGTGGCCTTCTCCCCTTCAAAAATATCCCCCTCTTCATCTTCCTGTTCTACCCTTGAAAGTAGGGACTGCTCCACTATGGGTCATAACTCAATTGAGACTTTGAGGATAATAGAAAAAGGTGGGGATATTATTTTAATTAGTGGGATATTATTTTAATTAGTGGGATATTATCACTATTTCTTTGGAATATTGGGTCTCGTTTATCAATTTAGCCCTCTTGGGAAGCTTCTCCACCTGCTCAAAGATAGGTTTGTAAATCTTAGGTACTTCAACCATGGTCGAAGGAACTTCTTGTACCTCTATACGAATCCTCTGATGAGTTAGAGGAGGTAATGATTCATAATCATTCTAGGACCTTTCACTTATCAAAAATATTTTCCTGACATCCTTCGGTCTCCAGTTTTCAAAATTTTTATTATAAATTCCAAAAAATTCCTTATCCATTTTCATTCCAAACTTTGATTTGGGAAAAAGATTTCCATTTTAACCCTCATACGCCACCAATATGTAATATTTTTTACCTTCCATGGCCCCTTCTCTATCGGTTTTCCTCTCTATGATATATCTTCTTCAAAAGGAAGGTCTTTCAAATTGGTAGATTCAATTCTTACTTTATTAATCATATATTTCATAATACGATGACTAAGCTCATGCTTTGGATCAAAATCCACCACTTGTTCATAGAAATCCAACCATGGAGGCAATTGCCCCATATTCGAAACATTCCACTCCAAAAGAGTAAGTTCATCATTATTCCTCCCCTATTCAAAATGAGCCCTAGGCCTTCTTTAAAATTTTATAGGCCTTGTCTCCATTGAGGGTTTTATTTCTCATAGTGAAAATACCATCGGGATCATAACTCCACCTTTGAGGAATATAGAACAGACCTAATATGTCAAGGTACTACTCAATTTGTTGGCCCTACCACTCGGATACAATAATATTATTTTTAGGGTAGTAAGTAATTAGAGACTTCTTCTTTCTTCCAGAATTGAAGATTACGTCAATGTAATCGAAGCTTAGAGACTTCTTTCTTTCTCCATGAATTGTTTTGCTCTGAATATATGCACAACATTCTTAGATACACATTGTTATAGTTAGCAAAAATCATGAATATGAGCAAAACTATAAACATAGGCATAAATACTCCCCCTAAGAATGTGATCCCAATTGATAGTCAATTCTTTGGAAATGTGACTACTCCCAACTTACTCTAAAGGTACTCAAAAACTTCCTTGGGCAATGGTTTTGTGAATATATCTGCTACTTGCTCTGTAGTTGAAACAAAATCCAATTTGACCTCACCTTCTGCAACTTTATCCTTCAAGAAGTGATACCGGATTGCAATATGTTTGGTTTGAGAATGCATAACCGGATTCTTTGATATGTTTATGGCACTGGTGTTATCACATTTAATTGAAATTGGCTCTTTGAAGTGAATACCAAGATCTTTCAGTGTTTGTCTCATCCATAATATTTGTGTACAACATGTTGTTGCTGCAATGTATTTTGCCTCTGCTATGGATAGAGAGACTGATTCTTGTTTCTTGCTATGCCATGCTACTAGTCTATCTCCAAGATAAAATGCTCCTCCACTGGTACTCTTTCTGTCATCAATACATCCAGCCCAATCTGCATCAGAATATGCAATAAGAGTGAAGTCCTTAACTTTTGGGTACCACAACCCATACTCCATAGTACCCTTGAGGTACCTAAAAATCCTCTTTATAGCTGTCACACGAGTCTCTTTGGGACTAGCCTAAAATCTTGCTACCATACATACTGCCTATAATATATCTGGTCTAGTGGCTGTCAAATACAAAGAGGCTTCCAATCATAGACCTGTACATTGTTTGATCTACATCTGGAGATTTTTCATCCTTGCTCAACTTGCAACCTGTTGTCATGAGAGTGCTGATAGGTTTACTATCCTCCATTGTGAACTTTTTCAGCATTTCTTTCACAATTTTACTTGGGAGATAAAAATGCCCTTTTCACTTTGATTGACTTGCAGTCCGAGGAAATAAGAAAGTTCACCAATCATTGACATCTCAAATTCTGTCTTCATTTTATTTGCTATGTCTTTACAAGACTTATCATGACTACTGCCAAAAATGATATCATCTACATAAACAACAAGGACAATAAGATTGCCATTTTCTGTTTTAACATACAGATTGCTATCCACCAAACCTTTCTTGAACCCTTGTTTAATAAGATAGTTATCCAGCCTTGCATACCATGCTCTGGGTGCCTGTTTCAGACCATACAATGCTTTCTTTAACCTGCAAACAAAATTGAGATTGTCACCGAGTTGGAAGCCATCTGGCTGTTCAATGTAAACCTCTTCTTCCAGTTTTCCATTCAAAAATGCTGATTTTATGTCCATTTGATATACTTTGAAATTTTTATAGACTGCTAAAGCCATAAACATTCTAATTGCTTCTAGTCTGGCTACTGGTGAAAATATTTCCTCAAAATCAATGCCTTCAACCTAAGCATAGCCTTTACAGACCAATCTTGCCTTATTTCTGACAACCTGTCCGTCTTCATTTAATTTATTTCAAAAAATCCATTTAGTATCGATTATGTTTTTATTTTCTGGCCATGGTACTAATTCCTAGGTTTTGTTTTTCTCAATCTGATCTAGTTCTTCATTAATTGCCTTCATCCAACTTTCATCTGTGCTTGCTTCAGCAATATTTTTGGGTTCAATGCTAGATAAAAGAGAGTAGTTTCATATCTTCGCTGCTCTTCTTATCTAAATACCAACCGTTGGGTCCCCAATAATCTGTTCTCTGGGATGATTTTTCTGCTAGCTGCCTGTTTTGAATTTCTTGTTCTCTTCTTCTTCTAAGTCAATTCTTAAATCAGCTGGGTCAATTTTTTGATTTTCTTTTGTTTTCATTTTTTCATCTCCTTCAATAACTTCTTCCTAAATAGGGTAGTTTTCTTGATGAGTAACTTCTCGATCTCTACCTTCATCAACTTTAACATCTGCACTCTCCACAATTTTCTTTAGTCTCTTGTTGTAACATGTGTAGGCTTTGCTTTTTGTTGAGTAACCCAAAAAAATACCTTCGTCAGCTCTATCTTCAAACTTACCAAGATTATCTTCAGTTCGTTTGATATAACACTTGCTGCCGAACACTTTGAAGTACCTTGCTGTTGCCTTTCTGCCAAACCACAGCTCATACGGTGTTTTTCTTTCATGTGTTCTTAGAATGCACCTATTTTGAATGTAAACTGTAGTATGTACTGCCTCTTTCCAGAATCTGTCAGCTATTTTGTTCTCAGCCAACATTGTCCGTGCCATTTCTTGCACAATCCTGTTCTTCCTTTCAACAACACCATTTTGCTAAGGTGTCCTTGCTACTGAAAACTATCTTCTAATCCCATATTTTTGACAGTATTCTACAAAATCCTCTGAGATAAACTCTCCTCCTCTGTCTGATATTAGGCATTTAATTCTTTTTCTAATCTGATTCTCAACCTGTTTTTTAAAAATCTTGAACATCTCAAAGGCATATGATTTAAGCTTTAAAAATAGTACCCAAGTCATTCTGGAGTAGTCATCTATGAACAACATAAAGTATTTGTCTCCATTTATGCTTTGTGTTCTCATGGTCCACATAAATCAGTATGTATCAGCTCTAACGATTTGTTGGTGAAATATTCCTTTGCTTTAAATGTGGATCTGGTTTGCTTACCTTTTTGGCATGAAGCACAGATGTTATTTACTGGTTTGCCAATGGTAGGTATATCTCTTACTGCTCTTTTTGAACTTATTTTTACCAGATTGTCAAAGCTAATATGACCGAGCCTCTTGTGCCATAGCCAATTTTCATCTTCCTGTCCAATCAAGCATGATCCTTCTGAAGTTTCTAAGAGAGTATATAGATTTTTAGAAGTCCTCGATCCAGTAGCTACCAGCTTCCCACTGTGTGCTTTTCTTACTTCATAGCCCTACTTTTTAAATATGACTTCATGACCTCTATCACAGATTTGACTTACGCTCAATAAGTTGTGCTTCAAACCAACTACAAACAGAACTTCTTTGGAATTGATATTTCCATCACTTATCTTGACTGATCCTTTTCCAACTATTTTTGCTCCATCATTATTTTCAAACTTTACAAAGCCCCCTTCATATTTCTGTAATTTTTCAAATTTTTATTTATCTCCTGTCATGTGACTGGAGCATCCACTATCCAATATCCATGGAGCAGATTTGTTCTGTGCTTTAAATGATGTCTGTATAATCAAGGATTCCTTTTCTTCCTTGAGTTGCTCTTTTTCTTTCGATTCTGACTTGACTGTAGTTTTGGTCACTTGTTTAGACTTTTCTTTGTCAGTGGCCTGTGCATGTTTATCTGGAAATTTTGTTTTTTGCCTTAAACTGTTTGGTTGAGTTATTCTTCCCTGATATTTATTTGCTACATATGTGCTTCTACAGTTTCTTGCAATGTGTCAAAAATTATGATAGTTATAGCATTCTACTGCATAATCCATCAAGGGTGAAAATACATTTTTACTGGAAAAAATTCTTTGTCCTATATTATAAATGCAGTTTGAAATCTTATGACCGTAAGTATTGCATTTAAAAAATAACTCGAAAAAGGAATGATTGAACCTGGGAGTTGGTCTTTGCCAATTTGTAGTGGGAGCCAAAAATTTTCTTCTCCTTTGATGTGTGACTCTTGTGAATCCCTCATTGTCAACAGTCTTCTCGTGCCTGACATTGTTGCTTTCTTTTGCAAGTTTCATTTTTCTTTGGTCAACCTTGATTTTATCCTCTTTCTTTATTGGTTCTACAGTTATGGCCTTGGATTCACTTGATGATTCTCCTTCGACAAACCCCAAGCCAAACTTGATGTATGTAGTCCTATGACTATTTATAATCTTTTCAAGCTTTGCAGAACTTCCTTCAAGTTTGTGATTGCATCTCAGTTTTTGATTCTTTTCTTCTAGCCGCATTCTTAAAATAATAATCTCTTCTTCTAGTTTGTTGCACTCATCTATTCTCATGGTTAACTGTACTTCAAGTTCTTTAGACATTTTCTTAAATTCTTCTATCTGTACTTTTAAACTGTTTATTATGTCATTCGCATCTTCAAGCTTTCTTGAGACCTTATTATTCTTTTTCCTTTCTGACTTCAACTCTTTAAGTGTCGCAACCAACTCACCTTTCAGATAAACTTCAGCCTCATCCTTATTTTTTGTATCATCTTCCTGTTTTTCTTCTGTTTTTGCTTCTTCAAATGCCATGAACAGAGCTTCACCTGAGCTATCTTTAGAAGAGCTAAAATTATTGGATATGCAACTTTTCCTTTTGAAATTGCTTTTCTTAAAGTTTGGTTTCTTTTTCTAGTCACTTCTTTCTTGGTGTGACCCTTCATTACTTTTGGTTTTCTCATTCATGGGACACTTAGCTGCAAAGTGACCGACCCCTCCATAATTGAAACACTTAAACAACAACTTTCCTCTATATTTTTCTTTTCCCTTTGTAAGTTTCCTAACAAAGTTGGCTTCTGTTTCATCCGATGTTTCTTCATCCTTAGATTCTTGTTCAGCTTTTGTATTCTTGTGTGCTTTAAAAGTAGCTTCTCTATCTATGGGCTTAGTTTGTCCTATTCTCATTTCGTATGCAGTCAATGAACCATGCATCTTGTCCATGCTATAATTGTTCAGATCTTTAGCCTCTTCTATCGCAAAAACTTTAGAATTAAATCTTTTGTGAAGAGTTCTAAGTACCTTTTTCATGACAACTGCATGATCGATCTCTTCGCCGAGTCCTCTGGTTGCATTAATGATTCCATTGACTTTCAGCATATAGGCCTCTATGTTCTCATCGTCATTCATTTGTAATGCTTCGAACTGAGCTCGATGATTTTGTAGTTTGGCTTCCTTGATCTTGTTGTCTCCTTCATGGATGCTCTTTAGTTTATCCCATATGTCTTTTACCGATTTACAGCTCATGACCCTTATCAGTTCACTGTCTACTAGCCCACACATTATGGAATTCTTTGCTTTGGAGTTATTCTCAGACAGTTTCTTAGTGACAGTATCTGTTGGAGGAGTAGCGGGTGTTGTGTATCCACTTTCTACTGACTCCAAAATGTCGTATCTTAATGCACTCAGATATGTCTACATCTTGAGTCTCCAGAATGAGTAATTAGTTCCATTGAACAAAGGAGCTTTTTTTGAAGGGAATACTTTAGTACCTGCCATTGTGTTCCTTCCAAGATCACCTTAGCTGATTAAGCTTGTTCAAGAACCTTGCTCTGATACCAATTGATATTCTCACAATGACACTAAGAGGGGGGGTGAATTAGTGTAGCTAAAAATCTGAACTACAATTCTTAAAACTAAAACAAAGAGAACTGAAAATAGATAAAGCAATAATCACAAGAGAGCACACCACAACACACAATGTAACGAGGTTCACCAATTTGGCTACTCCTCAAAAATGACTGCTTGGACTACGGTCCAAATCCAGCCTTTGCAAAACACCAATTTTATAATCTGTTTACCAGCACCCACTGGAAGGAGCACCAACCCCTGATTTATCTACACCTAGAGAAAGGAGCACCAACCCTTATCCAAGCACCAACTTGGATCACAATTTTGACAGTTATATCAATGACATACAAATGCCTTCACTTTTACAAGACCCTGACTGCTCTCTAATTTATCAAAACACAGTAAATACTTACTGCTCAGCTTATCACTCTCTTACAGCACCCTTCTCACCCTCTTTCGGTAGCACTTTCACTCTTGCAGTAGCAGCAATATTCTTCATGTAGACCTATTTTTAAAACATGTAAGTCTCTATTTTTAGCTTTCATAAATTCGCATGCAACCCGTGACTGTTCTTTCTAATTTTCACTTTTGCCACTTGTCAACTGTTACTCCTTCTTTGTATAACTCCTTTTGTAATTAGAGAGTGTGCATTACATTACATGCAACGTATATCTCTAGCATGACTGTACGTATTCTTGAACATGATTGTTCGTCTTTATTTATGTGCATGCATATATTTTACGATTCTATTAATGCGACTGTTCGATTTACTCTAGTTCATAAAAAGCTACATGATTTCTATATGTAACTACTGCATTTACTCCAGATGAATATTCTTATTCTGACTACATGCATTTTCTCTTCAACTGCCCCTTTAACTGTTGTTCTGTTCCAGTTAACTGTCTGTTGTCGTGCTGTTGCGACTTGTCACAAAATCGTGACACTTCTGTCTCTTTTTGCCCTTCTCGCCTTTTACCCATGAAAACAAGACATGTCATGATATCACGACATTCTCCACCTCCTTGTTCACTTCTTCGCTTGCACCCGTGAAAAATAGACATGTTGCAAAATCGTGACACTTTTGCCTTCTCACTACTCTTCTTGGCTTGCTCTAGTGAAAACTAGACATGTCACAAAATCGTGACACTTTTGCCTTCTCGCTACTCTTCTTGGCTTCAACCAGCGAAAATGGAACATGTCATGAAATTGTGACATCTTTCTCTTCCATACACTCTTCTTCGCAAGCCCCAGCGAAAACCTGACTTGCCACAAAATTGTGACACATTTGCTAACTTGACCTCTTCTCTGTCTCTTACCCACGAAAAAGGAACATGTCATGAAATCGTGACATCTTTCTCTACCTTGTGCCTTTTCTTTGACCCTGTCACAAAATCGTGACACTTTTTCTCCTTGAAACTTTCTCTTCGATCCTATCGCGAAATCGTGACACCTTTCTCTATCTAACTCTCTCCTGCATTATGTCACGAAATCGTGACACTTTTTCTCCTTGGCACTTTTATTCCTGTCGAGTTGCGAAAACCCGACATGTCACGATATCATGACACTTTTTCTCCTTTGTGCTTCTTCTTGCAGCTTGTCATGAAATCGTGACACTTTATCTCATTAGCACTTCTTCTCCGAACATGTCGCGAAATCATGACAGTTTTCCTTACAAACGCTTTTTCTCCGAACATGTCACGAAATCATGATAGTTTTCCTTGCAAGCGCTTCTTCTCCAAATATGTCTCGAAATCGTGACAGTTTTTCTACTTGCTTTCTTCTCTGTCAACATGTCGCGAAATCGCGACAACTTTCCTTGTGCTTTCTAAACATGTGAAATCGCGACAGCTTTCCTTGCACCTTCTAAACATGTCATGAAATCATGACAGCTTTCTTACTTGCCTTCTTTGATTCCAACATGTTGCAAAATTATGATAGTTTTTCCACTTGGCTTCTTTGCCTGCAACATGTCATGAAATCGTGATAGTTTTGCTTGCACCTTCTCTCTCCTCGTCCATGTCACAAAATCATGACAATTTTGCTTGCGCCTTCTTTCTCCTCTGATATGTCACGAAATCATGACAATTTTGCTTGTGCCTTCTCTCTCCTTTGATATGTCATGAAATCACGATGTTTTTCTTTCTGCCTTCTGTCTTCTCAACCTGTCACAATATCGTGACAGTTTTCTTACTTGTCTTTTTCTTTGATTTTTTGAATCTGGGTCACTTCTATTTTCTTGGAATTTCATTGTACATGATCTGACTGACCTCTGAACTCCTATCCACTGCTTCAACTGCATCAATTGATCTATCTATCTATGTTGACAACAATGACAATACTTTTGCTGCACCTTGCTCAACATGATGACTGTACCTTTAGTCAACAGATACCAGTCCCCCTCTTCTACATTTTTAGTCCTCAGAATCCCCTTGGCCAGAGGTGGTAATCTAGGGAAATTATCGTACATTATTTTGAGGGTTGGCCCAAGAAATTCCAAATTGAATATATAATAAGATTCATTGCTCCTCATATGGCTTACCCAAAAGTAAGTTGCCATGAGTTCTCCCTTATCATCCTTATCTTTGATCAGAATCCGTGGCATTCTATCCTTTACAGTGGCATAAAACATACACACCAAATTCAAACAATGTCTAAAGCTAGGAGTATCAGTGCCCCTCTTCATGCTTACTAGCTACTCATGAATTCTTTGAGCAAGAAAATTTTGCCAGTCAAAATAAATCATCCTTATTCCCTTCTTCGCTACCTCCTTTTCATACATCCTTTCATTGGCGATGCAGTATGCAGTAGCAATTTTCCAACCATGAACTTCTTCATCGGAGTCCAAACCCTCCATGCAGGACAATATAGATAATAGAATGGGGTTTTCAAATTTTTTGATGGAAATAGAGACTTTAGACAACTCTTCCTGGGTCTCTTTGTTTAGCTGCTTATAGACCCAATTTCTAAACACCTCGTTGTCATTTGCTCACTTTTATGTGGAATACAACCTGGTTTGTTCACCAATTTTGAAAGTTTTCTATGGTACTGGAGTGTCTAACCCTCAAGCAAAAAGCTTATGGCAGAAAGAAGCAGTGATGCTAAAGAGGGTCTCACCCTCACTATTTTTTACCATCTTAGCCAGTGGTTCATAGTATTTCACTATCGCAACTATCAATTTAGGATATGGGTGGACGAAATCACAAATGCAAAAGGACAAATAAGAAAGAATGGAGCATCTAACTTCTACTAATAGAGAAACATTCTTTTTGTACCTATCATTCATTCTCTTTCTTAATCTCATCCTTTTAGTGGTGGTAATTTTTGTATCTGCTACTGCCTTGGCTTTATCCAGGTAAGGCACATACATTCTTTCGTCCAAAGTTTTGAATTATAGAACATATTTTGTAGCTTATGCAAGGGATTTCTTGGTAGCCATCTTGTAAAAAGAAGATTTTGCACACTGGGGTAAGCAAGGAGAACTTCAGAACACTGTTAGACTTCTCTCCAATCTCATGATTGCAAAATTAATCCCATGCAGGACTTCGTCACTTTTATTGTCTAGAACGCATGTATTATCCACCATAAATGTAGCTGATGCACGATATCTCATCAGCACACTTCACTATCCTTTCCATTATTTCTTTGGTGGCTCAAAAAGTGGTGTTCTATCTTCTCATTGGTCAAATTTTGAATTTGCATTTCCAGCTCATCGCATCACTTTGGCTACTCTTTAATCCATGTGTGAGTTTGTTAAAATTGAATTCATGAGCAATATTTACCCTCCACATGTCAACTTAGAACTTATTGTTCATCTTTTGAATGGATTCCGCTCTAGTGCCCCAATATTCTTTTGAGTCTGCTAAGTTTGTACACATCACTCTACCTTGATTCTGCTATAGCTATCTCAAGCTTTGAGAGTTTTATAGATTCATACCATTCTCACCTTTCTTTTGATGTATCATCTAGAAAAATTGCCAATCTAGATTTAATCATGTGGGTCTGAGGGCGTAATGTAATTCTAGAGAATTTTGGGTGGCACCATGAGCAGAATGGAACATTAATACGCCCTTTTCCAACACTTAGTCATTTTTGCAAACTTTTCTTCTTTCTCTTTTTTTTTTGACTTCAACCAATTACAAAGTGCAAAAAGAAAACAAATACAAAGTGCATAAAGGAAGGGAAATATTTATATACATATGTTACAATGAGATCACAGCTTACATATAGTAAATCTTGAGGTGGAAACCATTCACCAAAATTGGTTGAATGTTTCCCTACGGATATTTCAGCTGAAACACATTAGATTCTTTAGCTTCCACTATTTCAAAAGGACCATCCCAAAAGGAATCAAATTTTTCATGCTTTCCTGGTTTTTCCTTGTGAAAATTCCATCTTAGAACTAAGTCTTCGACTTGAAGTTTTCAGAACCTGGTATTTTTATCAAATCATGCTTTAATGTCTGATGAATACTTTTGAAAATGATCATATGCTTGAGTTCTACTCTCTTCTAGCTGCAACAAGTGTGTCAACCTGATTTTTACTAGATCTTCCTCTAATTATGTACTGACAAGCTTAAGTGTTGGGATCTCCAAGTGAATTGGCAATACTACTGCTTTTCCATATACTAGTGCATAAGGGGAAGTTTTTATGGACTTCTTAAAGTTAATCATGTATGCCCATAGAGCGTGGTCAAGCAATAGATGCCAACTTCTCTTTTTATCTTCTAGGGACTTTCTCAAAATCCTCAACAGGTTCTTGTTATTAGATTCTGCAAGTCCATTACCTTGAGGGTAATAATTTGAAGTATTTTTAAGAGTGATGCCATACTTGCTAGAAAACCCAATATACTTGGCTCCTATAAAATTAGGACCATTATCACTCACCAAAGCCTCCGAGATTCCAAATATGGAAATTAAACTCTCCATAAAGTTAATCACAACTTCATGATTTGCCCTTTTTGTAGGAATGGCCTCTACCCATCTGGTTAGATAATCTATAGATGTCAAGATAAATTGTTCTCTGCTGAATAATTAGGATTTATAACCCCTATGAAATATAACCCCCATTGTTGAAAAGGCTCCTCAACTTGAATAGGCTTCAGGGGGGAAGTTGCATTTTTGGTTCTTCCAACAAACCTCTAACACTTGTCACAAGCCTAGGTAGCTTTAAAAGCATCATTGAAAATAGTAGGCCAATAATAGCCTGCTCTTATTATATTCAAAGTTGTAACTCTGCTTGAGCCATGACCACCGGATGACCCTCCATGAAATTCTTCTAGGACTCTCTTTTGTTGGTTCTCTTTCAAAAATTCTAGGAGAACACCATTCAAGTTTATTTTGAACAACCCTTTAGGTAATGATACATATTTTAGAGCATGAAGTCAATACCTCCTTTTTTGGGAAGAATTCAAATCAGGTGGGCAGATAACCATTTGAAAATACTTGGTCATTTTTTTGATCCAATCGGAATCCGGAGTGTGGACAATCTCTACTTGATCCTCTTCTATCATCTGACAAGCTATCATTCCGACCAAAGTTGAAGTATCTATAAATCCTTGGCACAAGGCTCTACCTCTCACCAAATTAGTGGGATGTATCTCTACATAATATTCTTGGATCTTGGTAATTCAACCAGCTCTTTTATCACCTAGGTCACCCTGTAAAAAACTCCTTACATATGGATGAACCACATACACCATAGTTTTGCTCTGTACCAGATATTATTTGAACTTCTTAAGTGACTTCACCATAGCAAACACTTTTTTTTCAATAAAGTTATATTTCACTTGATAATCATGCAAAGTTTGACTCCAAAAGAATACATGGTGTTCATCCCCTTGATCATCTCTTTGAGTGAGCATCGAAGCATAACTTTGTTCAGCTCCATAAGCATAGAGAATACAATCTTTGCTAAAATTAGGATTTATCAATACTGGGGCAATGTAAATGGATTGCTTTATGATCTCAAAAGCTTACTTATTAACCTCAGTCCATTTGAACTCTACCTTGTTCTTGAGTAGTTTAGATATAGGCCTCACCTTCTGTGCAAAATTATAAATGAATTTCCTGACAAAATTTGATCTGACCTAAGAAATACTATAGCATCTTCTAATTAGTGGGCAACAAAATAGCTAGAATTTCTTTAATTCTATTTGTTTCTATGGCCATACCTTCCTTTGAGACCACATGTCCTAGTAGATTTCCCTCATGTACTGCAAAGAATGACTTTTTAGGATTTAGTGAAATACCAAATTCTTTGCATTTTTAAAAAACTTGTTCGAAATGATATAGATGATCATTTTTATCATAAGAAAATACATTCATTTCGTCCAGGTAAATCAAAATCATTTTTTTTATAAGTTTACCAAATGCATAATACATGGCCCTATGAAATGTAGCTCCTGCATTAAACAGACCAAAGAGCATCCTCTAATAGGCAAATGTACCCCATTTTGTAGTAAATGTTGTCTTGTATTGATCTTGATATTTTACCCAAATTTGGTTATATCCAGAGTAACCATCCCATAGTGAGAATATCTCTGCTCTAACAACCACTTGTAATATCTGGTCAATTTAAGGGAGGGGATAGTGATACTTTATGGAAGCTTGATTCAGATTTCTAAAATCTACACATAGTTGTATATCTCCATTCTTCTTTCTTACGGGTACCAAATTGGCCACCCAAGTGGAATATTTTATCAGATATATTATCCTGGCCTTTAGAAGCTTTAAAAGTTCTTCTCTCATAATGGATTCTATCCTTGGATTGACAGGCATCTATTTTTATTAGAATGGTTTAGCATCATGTTCTAACTCAATAGTATGCTGGATAATCCTTTTGTCATAAACTTTAAGGTCTTCATAGGACCAAGCCATAGTGTCTTGGTATTTTAAGCATAAATATTTAATCTCTTCTACTTCTTAAGGAGAACATTGAATACCAATATTTAGATTCTTTCCTATTCTGACTTCTATTTCCTTATAGATATTCTTACCAACCTTCATAGCTCCAACTTTCTTTCTATCTTCATTATCGAATAAACTTTCAAGGGTGACCAATCCCCTTGGGATATAATTGTTTCTCATTTGTATGAAGTCTTGTTGATCTATCTCCTCCAAGTATTCCTCTTGGATAGTTGTGAGGCATGCTTCTTTTATCATAAAATCCAAAATATATTCATCACTCTCGAAAACCTGCTAGAATATTTGCTTATCTGGCACTCTAGGTTTGAAAACCATTTTAATTCCCTTAGTCTTCTTTGTTGCCAATGCATCTGCCAGGTGATTCTCTTCTCTAGGAAAAAAAGTTAGGTTCAAGGCATCAAACGAATCCATTAGGTCCCATACTCTGTTCCTATAATCTCTTAAGTAATGGTACTTACTGCTACACTTGTTCCTTACCTGATGTACTATTAACTTAGAATCACCATATATGTTCAAAATCTTGATTCCCATGCTTTCTGCTTGCATTAATACAAGGAACAAAGCCTCGTATTATGCAGCATTTTTGGTACATGACCACATCACTCTATAAGAAAAATTATTTTTTCCCTCGAACTGTGATTGTAGAACCACACCGGCCCCTGCACAATTTCTACATTTAGCACAATCAAAGTGCATAACCCATGTTTCATTGTTTCTTAGGGATTGATTAGAAATAGAAGGTTTTTTTTTCCAACTCATTTGTGATGTTGTATGTACCCATACCAGTCCTAAATTGAATATAATTTTCTTTGAAAGGCAAATCATCTTCAATGTCTAGTTCCTCAATATTTTCTACTAGCCCAAATTCCTCCAAAGGGTTAAGGTTGCACATATCTTCTTAAATATTTTCAATATGATAAGAAACTAGTTTCTCAAGAGTTATCCTTATCCTCTTTAATTTGAAAGGTATTACCATGCTAGAATAATCCATGTACATACATCCTCCTAGATTTATAGTAAATTATCTTGTGAGACATAACCCAAAATAGGGTTCTAAATCCACCACCACTATTTCTTGTACTATTTTCACCTTAGGGGCTCTGTGCAACCTCATCAATACATATTTAATAACCCCAACTATCTTGACAGGTGTTCCATCTAACTGTAACAATCCAGGACAATATCGGGTATATTCCATACCCATTTCTTCATAGATTGCCTTAGGCATAACTATGGTTGATGCTTCTGAATCAATCATACAATTCCAGACTACCCATCCTTCCATTATTAGGGATATATAGAAAGGGGGAGGCTTATTATTTAGAACATCAGGTGTCATTTATTTCTTTTTTTATGGTATAATGAGGATGGTAGTGGTTGGTATAAGATGGGTATTCTTACTGAGGGAAGCTTTAAGCAAGTCAATCTGGCCTAGAATGAAAAGGGTATCATACAGGCTAGCTTTTGATGGAATCTTTTTCATCTCTTCAATAATGTTATACTCATACTTGGTTAGGGATAGTTTTTCCAATCCTCTATCTAGCTCACCATATATCCTTTTTTATTGTTGGGTTGCCTATAACCTTTGTCTTTTGGTAATGGAGGGGAACCTGAGCCTTTCTTTATCTTCACCCTTGGATTTAATTTTGTCTCCTTTCGTTCCTCTTTCTAGATTTTTAGGGAAACTATCAGTCTTCTCCTTTCCCTTGGCTCAAGGAATAGGAAAATTATCACTGTTCTAAGGGGGGAAGTCAACCTTTTTTTTTATAAGGAACCTAGAATTGTCTCATCTTCTAGGGGTCTACTTGTAAAGCCTTGTTTCCAGACCTTGTCATAATAAAAATTAGGCTTTCTTCCTCCAACTCTTTTCCAACCATGATATGATTAGGGTGCCATAACATATTAACACTCCCTTTTTTATTCCTTTCAGCTTGATCCATGGCTTGTTGAACATGGTGTTGATACATTATACAAGATTGTGAGTCATGGGAGTAATTGCATACTAAACACCAAATATTTGCAAGAGTGGTATCTATAGAACATTTTGGATCCTCATATGACGCATTCACCCTAACTCCAATATTATTACTAGGACCAGGAATTTAATATTTGTTTACATATGGGAATATCCTCTGTTGTGACCTCTCCTGGTCTCTCTTTTCCATTTAATTCATTCTATTACTTAGAGTTTTCATGGTATTTTGTATACCCAGAATAGTAGACAATTCTTGAGAAGGTTGAGAAGGAAGGGGGGAAAATAAGGTGTAGAGGACACGACTTTAGATCTAGGAATCAGATTCATATTCGGATATGTATATGGTAAAGAAGGGGGATCCATGTAGGAGGATTTTGTGGATTGATCATGGCTACTACCGGTTTCTAAGTTATAGGGCAACATAGTATTGGCGGGAATTCTTCCTACATTGATTAGGATATTTTCAACATGGACAGTTGCATTATAAACTTGGGGGAAGGTTTCAATTCTATATTTTTGTGTTTGTAGACCTAGCTCTGATCCTAGGGCATGGATATAATACATATAAGCCAAACAAGTAGCTGGTATAGCAGTGGAGGAATTCTCTTCCATGTTCTGCTAAATATCAAATTAAAGTTCGAGACAGTTTCTTACTGATTTTTTTGCATGGTTGTGAATTGATTC
The DNA here is from genome assembly GCA_028583015.1 of Wollemia nobilis. Classification (NCBI taxonomy): domain Eukaryota; kingdom Viridiplantae; phylum Streptophyta; class Pinopsida; order Araucariales; family Araucariaceae; genus Wollemia; species Wollemia nobilis. Next base: position 438,514 of record JAQPPZ010014629.1, on the reverse strand, counting down.
AACAAAGAAAAGGGATCATCAAATTCATTAAATTCTTCTATGAATGGCTCATACAATGATTTCCATGAGATGATAGACTTATATTCCAGAGTTCTAAACCAATGCAATATCTTTCCACAAAATGACAGGGCTAGAATTCTGACAATAATATTTTCTTCTTTTATGTTGTGGATTGCTGCTAGATTCAAGATATCTTGGCAGTGCTCATAAGATGCCTTCCCAAATCCATCATATGTGGGGGTTGCCTTAGATACAGCCTAGGGAATGGCATCCATTTGGACTAATATAAGGGGCCTAGTTGAATCCCAATTGGGATACTTCTGAAGTGGTAGATTTGGGGCTACATTATGTACCATATTTCTAGCTTCAGGTCTTCTTGGGGGAATTACTGGGTTTTATTACAAAAGCTCTTCTTATTCAACAAAATATTTATCCAAAATTACGATAACAACAATCCCTCTCAGGGGTAACTCATAGTGAAAGAAAGAATCGAGGTTTTTCTTCTTAAAATACCTACTATACATGAAAGAGCACTGGTCTACAATACTTTTTTAGGGTCTTCTAACTAGGGAGTTGCCAGGTGAACTTTATTTTCTCCGCTAAAAAGGTCAAGATAATTCAGAAAATCTTGATTCCTTCAGGTATAGATAACAATAACTCTTTATATGGGTTTTGTGTTCCTTGTGAACCGTCCCACTGGGCATGCCAAAAATTGGTGGGCATTGAATTGCACCAAGTTTTACTTGATACTGTGGCTATCTATCTTCCTACTTTCTATTTAGGCTTACACCTGATAGCTGTAGCTCAGCACTCAAAATTGGATGGACCAAAATATGGGTTTTAGATCCAACCTCCAGAGTAGGTTGGTTCCTTGTCAACTTAGTAGATTATTGACACAATTATACTTAATTAGGGCTTGGAGTTTAGGGTAATAAAATGTTAGGGTTAGAGAAATGTAGATATTAGTGGATGGATAGGTTAACAACATTGCATAACCAGAAAAAGCTCCCAAAAAACCATATTAAAGACATACATTCATATCAACCTTTTATCCTAAGATAGCTCATTTTAGATATTAAAGCGTAACAGAGAAATGTTATATCAAGCAATTTTGATATCCAAGAAATGATAATCCAAATAGCAGAATTCACCAAAATCTAGATTTTACAAAAATGCACCTTCTAATAACAAATAACAAACTTCAAAGCAAATTTCAATTACTTATAACATCTAGTAATCTGATATTGGCACAAACTAACCATCTAAGTATTTACAGAAATACAACTATGAAATCTGAACCTCTAACATCCAACATCAAAATGCAGCCTTGAGGTGAAGATAAGTGTATAGCTCCTTTCATTTAGCTGTTCAAAAATATTTACAATGGTACAGGCAAACACGCTAGAGATGACCTTTAAAAATTAGGGTTTGACCTCTCTTTATAGTTTCTCATATTACAATATTCAAGAAGAAATACATACAATCTAGTTACAACATCTCAGTAAAGAGTTTAGCTAACATTAGCTGATTGATCCAATCTCTGGGAAATCTATTGAAAGAGCATTTGCCATGATCGTTCGAGATCTCTGCAACTTGTTGATTGACCAGTGGAACTGTAGTTCAGAACCTTTTAGATCACACATTTCCATTGATCTTTCTTGGGAATAACTTGACACCGTCAATCTATAACTACCCGTGGTATGATCTTCTTTAAAATCTTTGATGTTTCATCTTTTGGCCACACACCATGGTTCTGATGCAAAATACCTTTTAAATAGCCAATTTTTGGTAGGCTAACCTCCATCATCGATCTTCTTCATCATATGGCTTAGATTAAATCTAACACAAGCTAAAATTCATCTCGCTTATTCTCTCAGCATCAAAATCTCCAATCCACATCCAAAGCATCAAAATCTTGAATCTGCTCCAAAATATTTTATCTTCCGCCTTATCTTCATCAATCCACACTTTTCCACCACTGATGTCATCATCTCTTTGTAAATTTTACAGATTTTAAAGATAACGTAAATCCGGATCCGGAGTCAAACACTTAGATTATTCCGCCTTTCCACCTTATCTTCATTTTGAAAAGAGAATACTTGTTCATTTCTTGGCTTGTTAATCCATACTTTTTCATCATTGACATCATCATCTCCTGGAGACTTTTGTGGATTAGCGTCAATCTAGAGCAGGAAGCAAAAGGAACTTTACAGAATCGAACATACACCAAGAGAATATTCTGTAGTTTTTTGCTACTGACATCACCGTCTCTTAAAAACTTTTGCAAATTTGAACCTTATAGTCATTCCGAACCCAGAATTGAGTTTCCCGAAATAGCTTCAAACTTCCAAACTTGAATAGCTATCGAGCAGAATTATGTCATCAACCTAGTTCTAGAGTGAAATGATAGTCTAATAACTTAGTCAAAATTATACAAAAGTTTACTAAGTATGTGGCCATTTTGGGCCTACAGGTTTCAGGTTCGTGAGCTTCAGGTTTTTCATGGTCTCCTACAACATCACATTGATGGTTGCACCTAGGTCAACTAGGGTGTTCGCCAGTGAGTGCCCTCCTATTTTTACTATCAATATTGGGTTGCCTAGGTCTACATATTTGGGATGATATGCATTCCCCATCATCAAATTAGCCAATTTTCCTTCGATGCTAATGGTTTGTGCCACCTTGCATCTCAATTTTATTAGACATAGCTCTTTCATTGCCTTGGTGTATATGGGCATGTCTCAGATGGCTTGGGACAGAGGGATCATGACTGTCAGGTTCCTCAAGCTCGAAAGGATGTCAAATTTTGACTACGTCAGCTTCCTCTATTTCTGTAGCTGTTTGGAAAATGGAGTCTCTATTTTCTCAACAACTTTTTCTTCTTCCATATCTTCTATTAGAGGGGAGTCTTCTATGTTTTCCTCCTCTTCTACTAGGGGAGATGCATCTACTCATAGCTACTTGCCTTATCTAATATTAATAGGATTACAATTAACATTGTACATAGGATACATCTCTCCTTCTATCGGGTATGCTAGTTGGTTTACCTTATTGTTTGGTTTCATCATCAGTTATGCTAGCAATTATGCAGGTATAACTGTAGGTAGGGCTGGTAAGCCTTGTTGAGGTGGAGCCTACATCATATTTTATGGAGTGTGATTCCATAAAACATGGTTCCTCCACTACTACCCGAGGTGTTGATATTGCATCCACGATGGCTGGTTTTGAAATGCTGCTCCTGGAGGTATGTTCATCCAAGGTGGCAGCCCCCACCATCCCATATTGGGTGGTTGTGGCTTCCCTTATAGCATATACGATCCTCCTCCATAGGGTGGAATTCCCATGGGTATACTCCCCATAGGGGTTTACTGCCAATTTCTCTGATTGCCCATGAAATAGGATTTGGTTACATTAGCCTCCTCCTTGGAATTGGGAAACTGCAAGCATAGTCAATTTTTATGGTTCTTCTGGTAAACTATGCATACTCTAACCTTGTTCTCTGGGCACACATTTCTAGCATGCTTCCCCCTACATTTTTGACAAAAGTAGGTCAGCGTTACATCATTCTCCTATTTCTTCTTCTCCAACAAGAGTGTATCTAGTTGTAATTCTAGAGAGGATAGCATCTCGCTTTTTAGATCTTCCAACATGTTGCCTATATTCATCTTTGTGACTAATGCAGTCACCTTCATGGCCCCGAGATGTGGTTTACCTCTTCTTCATGAGTAATTCTGACATAGCTACCAAATATCTTCCATGGCATGCTAGTAAATTTCTCTTACTAAAATCATGTTCAGTGCTTCTAGTGACTCGTTGTTAAGTCCTCTCAAAAAGATACTTTTGAGAGACTTATCTCCTAGCTTGGTGTGAGGAGATCATTGGAGGTTGAAATTAAACCTCTCCCAGTATTTTTCTAGTAACTCACCCTCATTCTATGTCATGTTGAGGATTTCTTTCCTAGAATCCCATGTTTTATCGAAGTCCTGGCATTACTTTGTAAATAGCTTCTTCATCTCTTCCCACGTAGTGATATGCTTGTTCCCCAACCTGATAAACCATCGTAGAGCTGAGTCATATAAAATTTATGGAAATAGCTTTAGCTTCTATGCATCTGATTTGTAATCAAAGGACCTGCACAACACATCAAATATATATAGAAATAGGTCAGGGTCTTTGGTCGGGTATCCCTTGAAGGTAGGAAGATGGGTAGGGGATATGTTTTTCATCTTGGTTTCCCCTACTCCTTCCTCTATTGGGAAGCTGAACCCAAATGAGAAATTTTTAGCCATTTTTTAGGAAGTTTGGTCCCTTCTATAGATTTTATGGCCCTTCAATCGCTCAAGAATTTTTGTGTTAGAGTCACTAAGTCAGCTGGTGTAATTATTTGATCCTCTACAAATTTCCACAACAGAGCCTCCTTCGAGGGTGTACTTTTAAACAATGGGTTTAGAACGATCTATTCTTTACCAATTTTATGAGATGAGGAGGCACTCTATACAAATTTATGACTCTTACTCTAGTGGACTACTAGTGATGAGTTGATAGAATCTAGCTCAAAGTCTAGGTCGTCGGTTGACTCAAATTTTTTTGATTGGCTTTGTCTTATAAAATGACCGTCGAGTCCTCTTCTTATTGGCGGACTCATACAAGATCAAGCAGAGGTTTTTAAGGGGTAATAAAGTTAGTTTACTAGTGACACTTCCCCCAAAAAAATACAAAAATGTTGGATGCCAAACACTAGTTAACTTTGTCCTATAATTGTCACAACACTCGCATTTAAATTGTCAACCAAAGATATCGTAGACTTTAGAAGTGCTATGATTGAAACTATTAACATTACCACTTTTGATATGAATCCACTAACTACCATTGGGGGATGTTCATGAAATATCAGTTGAGTTATACATGCTAAGATAACTTAGATATAAATGAAATGCATAAACGTAAACACACCACACTGAAAGTAGTAATATGTCTATCATAAAAAGAATGCAATTTATAAAATGATTAAATTTAATATAGGAATTTAAAACATACTACCACACATAGTTAAATAAATTAAAAGACTAAGAATAGGGGAAGAATACTGGCTTGGAGTGGGCCCGAGCTCTAGCAGATTCCACCCAAAAAATCATGAAGACAACATGCAGGTAAGAAATGCTCAAGCTTTATTAATAGTTTAGAAGGATTACATGCTATAGTATTGAAAATAAAATGCCTCCCCTACTATAGGGAAGTCGGTGTGTTTATATATCACACACGGGACTTACTATTGTAGTTATATTACAACAGGAATCCTTGTTACAGATTAAACTAGGATAGTTCAGTTATTGTAGCCGATGTACTATGTTCAGCTTCTTCATCATTTACTTGTAATTGGTCAATTTTCATTTCATATAGTTCTATCCACAAATGGTTTATGTGTTCACCCACTCTGGCTAGGACAAATCACACATAAGCAGTTTCCCACAGATGATGTGGAATGGTGGTCAATGAGGTCTCCCTCCAATATTTTGTTAACATGCGTAATCTGGGTGCTCATCTAAGTAGGGTGCCTAACTCAGTAAGGGGCCTACTTGAGTAAGGTGCCTACTTGAGTAAGGTGCCTACTTGAGTAAGGTTCCTACTTTAGTAAGGTACCTACTTGATTAAGGTGCCTACTTTATTAAGGCACCTACTTGAGTAAGGCACCTACTTAAATAAGGTGCTTACCTTCGTATACCTTCGTTTAATTAAACAGAACTGTGCCAGGTTCATGGAGGACCTCGATTGAGTAAAAGACAACAAAATATAGGAAATAACTACACAAAACACACTTCACACTTGGATTAGATAATACACATGATTTCATTAAATACATACATAATATTTTATAAAAATATACAACTCCTTAGATAGTGTCATGCAAAAACTATTAGTACATATACCAAAATATGAGTATATCAGGTGCTCATTAATACCCATTCTGGATAGTCGATGGAAACTATAAATACTACATCCAACAGTTTTTGCAACTCATTCTTTACCATCAAATAAATGGTTGGATGCATCTTTCTGAGAATTTTTATTGACCTATTTCTTTGTAGAATCTAGTAAAAGTTTATGGATAACCAATTTCGGATATAGTCTCGACATATCTTTGTAGATCCAAGAAAATAGACTTGGTCTCTCTTTTAATAGAGGAATAATGATGGACTATTCTTTTGGAGATAAGATTTATCTGAACTTGAATTTCTTTGGATTAGAAGGGTCATCACCGATGTCCACTTTAAAAGTCTCCTCTATTGCCATATGTGATCCCTCCTCAAGTTGGTGAGGAGTGGGGATTAAGTGGATGTCATCTACTAGAATTAAAGGTCCCATTAAATCAGGGTCAAGACTAGCGTGATAGACATCATGTGCATATCCTGGTGCAAAATGGAATGATTGTAACATCTCTTCATTAGGGAAGAAATATTCAATATCTAGGGTTGAATTAGCATGATCCCCATCAATAGCATCTAGATTAAGACATAATGGTTTAGATGGATTGGTTGGGTTGTGAAGTTGAGTGGTCAAATCAATAGATATCATATTGATGGATGGGATGAAATATCCAATATCACGTGGGTGAAACTCCTCATTAATAATTTACCTTCCATCCCCAAGATGAGGTTCTAGGGGTATGGGTATATCAGGATCTGGTCTATAGATAGATGATATGATGGGATCATTAGGCTATAGTAGCTATCTAAATGTAGGCAGATTAGGAAAAAAAATGTGATAGATTTCATCAGAAGTGAGCGGTCTTCCCCTAAAGTGAGGGCTAGGAAATATTATGCAAAGTATCTCTTCTATTTTATAAAGCAAATTGAATTTCCATAAGTGATGAGGCCCAAGATAAGCCATTTCAGCCTCATCCTCATAATCATTGTTATCTATGAAGAACCCTTCATTCTTGTCCACTAGAATTAGGTATTGACCTAGATGTTGATGCCCAAGATAGGCCATTTTAGTCTCATATTCATAGTCACTATCATCTATGAAGAATATATTGTCTATTTCCACTAGTCCTACAATGTGGTGTGTATGTCTAAGCCCAAGGTAGGCCATATTAGTTGAGTCCTCTAACTCATAGCCACTCTCATTTGAGATGTATCCGCTCTCTATGTTACCTACCCAAGCAAGGTGTTGTATATACTAAGGCCCATGGTAGGCCAATCCTAGCTTCATCCTTGGATTCACTAGTGACATAGTCATTTTCCTCTCACTCATAACCATGAATTGGTTTGTCCTCCAATAGTATGATTCCTGATGGGATTACTTCGAGAGAGAAATCAGGGTGATACTCATCGGGTGGTTTGATATTGAACATAGCCACCCATATGTCACCCAAGTAGTTTTTTATTTGGGTTTGATAAGGATTCTAGTCAATGTCTTCCCTGAACCCCAAACTTAGCCTATCTAGGGCCACTGTCAATGAATCATCATGGCTCTAGATATTATATCCTAGACCAAAACTATCAGTAGACAACTAGTATTGTGGTTGGAATGGAAGTTGATGCCCTTGCTCATACATACCTAAGTCATAGCCATGCTAACGACATCATTCAAAGTACCTTAGAGAAAACTCAAAATTTGACAAGTAATTAACATTCATGGTGAATGGTTCATCCTCATCCTATTTAATATCATAAGCATTATGGGCATAGTCTAAACCAGCATATATGAAGTTGGTTTGGTTAGGGGGAATCCCTAATGGAACCACTATCCCTATTGGAAATTTTGTGACTCTTGGCCATCCCATGTCTTGCACGGACTTGATAATAGACATGAAATTCACATTCTACACAAGATACTCTCCTAGCCCTATGTTGGCAAAGTGAACTATCACTTGCGGTGCAGATGATGTTGTTGATGATGTAGGTGAGGCAGGTTGAGGTACCTCGACTATACCTTGGGAATCTTCCTCCTCCATGGGATTTAGAATTTTTGCAGCTACTATAGTTGGAAGTTCTTTAGGTCCTTCCTCCACTAGTGGTGATTTTAGATTCTAATAGTCCTTTGCCTTGGATGTTGTGGGTTTATTAGAAGCACTAGTAGCTTTAGATGTAGGAGGTAGTGTATATGTGGATGGGTCACCTCGCACAAATTTAGACTTACTTTCTGGCTATGTGGTGGGGGATGAAGGCCTTATGTACAGGTGTGTCAATAAAAGGATGAAGTCCCCTAGCAAGGTAACCTAATGCACATATTTAAATGGCTCTTCATTCAATGGAACCACATGCACTTGTCCCTCATGCACATACTTGATGCATTGGTGCAAAATTGAGGGAACACACTACATGTCCCGTATCCAGGGATGCCCTAGGAGGATGTTGTACTATATTTCTACCTCAAATACATGACACATCATAGGGATGATCTTATACCCTACCTTTATAGGTAGAAAAACTATACCCACTGTGGAGCATAGCATATCATTGAAAGCTCTTAATGTATAGGAGGTTGGAACAATGTTGGACCTAGGTATTTTTAGGTGCCCTATAGCTTTTGTTGTGATAATGTTAATCAATGAGCCCATGTTTATTAGAACCCGCTTGAAGGATATTTCATTGATGGAAAAAATGTTATGTAGATGTAGTTTTGCTATGATAGTAGGAACTAAATTTATTTCATGATCGTAGAAATGGATCATAGGCTCTTAACACTACTAGACCTACCCCATGAAGTTTTTGAATGCATCAAGGTTCTGAGGCTAAAAGTCAATCGATATTAGGATTTCCATTAAAGTATCCCTGTGTCTTGGGTACTATTGAATGAGATCATAAATTGATAACCTGGTTGCTGTCATTTGAATATTTTGTATAATTTTGCTCTAGATAGTTACCATAGGTTGTGCTAGTAGACTTGGAGGATTATTTTGCACCTACCTCTATCAAGGTGCAGTTAGGATACAAATAGGAGCTACTGGAGGCTCTAATGGGTCATATAATCAACTCCTTGTTGCCACATTAACTATCTTAACCATTTCAATACATTTCTAAGTGGGTGATTTGACTCAGAATTCATTTACTTTAGCGTCCTGCTCTCTAGGTACCTCATGATTAGGAGCAAGTTTTTGAATATGCCCATGTCTCTATTATCGGGTGCTAATGGGTTTTCAAATTTTATATCACCCTTCTCAATCATATTTTGCACAATATTATTGAATCTGATATAGGTTTCAATGGCATACCCCTATATTCTATGATATGGAAAATATTGATCTTCTCTATATCCCTTGGGCTTGGGATGGTTAGGATCAAGAAGTTGCATCTTAGGTAGCCTAAGTCTTTGTGCCTCACTTAGTTGGTTGAATATATATTGCATCAAATATAATAAATGTGTGAAATATCGAGGTAGTTTATGTTCCTTATTATGATATTGGTTGTTTTTTGGGTTGTAATTGTTTGGTGGGGGCTGAGCCTGATAGTTCTATGGTTATTGGCTATTGCCTCTATTTTTTGTGCTTAACACAACATAGTTTACTTAAGCAGGCTTGGCCTACTTCAGTTGATTCTTGTTATGGTTGTTATTGTTCTAGTACTTTTTGCTTCAGAGATTGAGGTCTCCTTCATCAACCTTGATATATTCTATTAGCTTGGCTTGAGCCAAGGCTTACTTGAATGTTTCATACTGTTGTAGTTGTAGTAGCACCGAGATGTGCTTTGTGCAACTCTTGGTAAACATCTAGGTGATCTCTACTATGGGAATAACAAATGGTAATTTCACCATTATCTTCCTCCATATGTTACCATAATCCATAATTGGCTCATCATCATATTACTTTAGTTTCACCAAATCGAACAAGTTTGCTTTCTTCTTGATGCCAAAAGAAAAGTGTTCAAGAAATTCTTTCACCAGTTGCTCAAATCTGATGATACTATTCATAGGTAGTTGGTTGAACCATTGAATTTTTTTTCCCGATAACATCATGATGAATGTTCTCAGTATTAGGGCATCATTATGTTCAAGTTGGAAGTATCCATTCATAAACTTGGTTTCACGTTCTTGCATGTCTTCCTCTCCTTTAAATTTGTCTAACCTAGGCATCTCAAAGTGCCTAGGATATGTAGGACTCAGTACTAAAGGGCACAATGATTGGTTGTGTATTTTACTTAGGGTTGGTTTCTGCCTAATCGTGTCCTATTTATCGAGATATTTAACTCTCTCAATGAGTATTTTGTATGCCTTCGAAGAAATGATCTCCTATTATTGAAGGTTTAATCACGATGGTTAGGGAGATAATCCTATGTTAGCCTAGTTTGAGCATCTATACTCATCCCCTACATCTATGGATGGATATTTAGGATATGTCTACTCTTGATCATCCATCCTCACTTGTTCTTATTTAAGTTGTATCTGTTTTAGATCTAGGAATTTTTGATACTTTGAGGTATGGTGAGTGCACTCATATATTTATCTAGTGCATCTCTCATGATGAGAATCAACACATCTATAATATTGGTATTTCTCACTACCTATGTGTACGTTGGCTTGAGCTAGCCTATCTACTTGCTCTTCATGATCTACCAATTCCTTCCTTAAGCACTACTCATGTAGGTTCAAACACATTTTTATTTGTGCTTCTTGCTTGGGGTTTTCTAAGCATTATTTCTCTGTGTACAGTGCTTTGACTAACCTATGTACCTGGTCATACTAATATACCATTGAAGGTTCACCATCCTATAACTTTATGTGATGAGTCTTAATAGATAAGCCTCTTGGAGAGGCTCCTACTATGCTCTTACTCTTGTCTATTAGGTTGATCTACTCTGTGTATAGTGATCTATGTTCTATAACCCCATGGTAAGAGGTAGTGTACATGCTACGGGGATGCTTTGAAGCTCACCATGTCTCAATGGTGTGCCTTCTAGTTATGCTACACAAACTTCCTAAAATAGAATATGTGATAGTGATCCTTCTTTGAGCTAGTCTCAATAGAACTCAATCGAACTCATCAAGTTGTCTGGTCTTCTATGGCTGATCTCATGGAGTCCCATTAGCACCAATGAGATTATGATTTGGTCTTCTATGGCTGATCTCCCGTCTGGCTGTTCTGCTGTCCCTGATGGTGGCGCGCGGTTAGGACGAGAAAAGAGATGAAGAGGGCGTTTTTGGGGGTGTCCTCAACAGGTTAAACGGTCTGGTCTTCTATGGCTGATCTCATGGAGTCTAGGAGGTCCTCTTGGTATATGTCTAGGCATAGCTCTTGTGTTTTACCCCTCAGTGGGCTGATATGACCTAAGTGTATCATGTGAATATTGGGGCCTTGTAGCCCCCTCATAACTATGTGAAGATCAAGGTCTTGAAGCCCCATCATGCCTACGTGAGTATTGAGGCCTTGAAGCCTCCTCACATCTATGTGAATTTTAGGGCCATGATTCTCCCTCATGGATATGAGATGATGGAGGCCTTGAGGCCTCCTCATGTCTATGTGAATATTGGGGCCTTGATGCCCCCTCATGTCTATGTGATGATGGAGGCCTTGAGGCCTTCTCATATTTGTGTGATGAGGGAGGCCTTGAGGTCTCCTCATGTCTATGTGATGAGGGAGACCTTGAGGCCTCCTCATGTCTATGTGATGAGGGAGGCCTTAAGGCCTCCTCATGTATATGTTAATATTAGGGCCTTGATGCCCCGTCATGTCTACTGTAAGAGGAACCAAGATATGGTTCTCTAGCTAGGGTTTCTTGAGGAGTCCCTCCATAGGTTGAGGTATCTTCCCTAAGGCTCACTAAACTTTATTTAGTGACATGGTGTGTGGGTGGCTCAACATCATTGTAATTATGAGCGTGCGGAGCATCATTTTTGACATCGATGCTAGACTGAGAGCGGTTGCTCTGTGTATAGACTACGATAATTGTAAATTATTTTTTTATGTAGATTTTAGAACACACAAAAAAATTAAACAAGTGTTTATCTATTTTAAATTTTCTTTGTGTTCGTAGACTAGGTTGATGTGTTTTCAGATTTGTTGATAGCTATAATCTAACTCGCATCGTGTTTTGCATTTTTTTGATGATATACTCAGATTGTTTAAAATATTTCACCTATATACTTGCATAAGACGAATATGGTAGTGAATTCCATACTCAATGAGGTAGCATAGGTACTACCAACCCTCACCTAGCACACTGTGTGCAGTGATACACCCTTTTGAAGATGGGTACATTCTATTTTGCTTAGACATGACAATTATTAGGTCAACCTTGGCCATAGATTGGTCCCGATGATACTCTTTCAAGTAAGCCAACCAAGTGGTATTGACCTCCACTGTTGGCTCAATAAATGGGTTGGATGTGAGATCCCAATGCCCCTGATGTTTAAGTGATATGTGATATGTGAGGTTCTTTTTAGATTTTTGCATAAAGTAAAATAATTCATCAATAAGCACTCATAATTTTTCTCCTACATGCCTAAGAAAAGAACGTATTTATTTAGAAAAATGCATATCTAAATATTTCAATGACTTTCATAGAATGCATCTCACTACTTCATTATATAATGGCCACTAGTTGGGTCCCATACAAGCAATCTTAAAAAACAAAAACCAAGACTACTGGAGACTAGGGTAGACCTTGAAAATAGAGGTTCGTTGTTCCTAGTAGTGATTGGAAGAAAACTAAGAAAACTAAAAAGCTTCAATGCATTTTTATTTTAGTATTTTTCTATGTTTTCTTAATTAAATGAAAATTTCCCTATTGTATTTTTATAAAAAATTATAGATAGAGAAAGACAAAAAAGCAGAGAGTTACCCAAACCTAAAATCCACATCTAATGAAGTGTAGGTTGCCCTTTGTGACACTTTTTCTGCTAGTTTCTATCGACCAAAGCAACTATTGTTGACTGCTACCTTCAAAGGTAGTCTCTATCTGCTAGTCGCTATCGACCAAAGTGACTCCTTGCACATAGAAAAAGCATAAAAACATCAACAACACATCTAAAAATAGAAAAATAGGTGGAAGTTCCACCATGATCGCCATTTTTATGACCCTAGGAAGCAATACACCTAGTCTACTTGTAGTTTAATATCAAAAGGAAATACCATAAAAGTATAAATAACAAGGAAGTGACAAATGCAAAAGATATCTTTTATTGATTAATTCAAAACTTCTATTACATATCGGTTCCTCTTAGGGATACCCTTTTGATACAATGAGATACAAGTAGAAATAAAGGCTCCTTCACAAGGGGATGGTGCACTCCATAGGCCTCCCAAGCTCACACATGAAATTTTAGAAGGGCTTATAGACACATTCTTCTCCTTCCTGTCTAGAGGGATTTGACATTTTAAACACTTTGACTTGGTATTGTAACCTGTATCCTGCATTTAAAAAACAACAGTAGGAGATCAATAGCATGGGCAACCTCTTGTGATGAGGATTTATTAGAAAATATGTGAAGTATGATATATAATCATTATAAGATCAAAATGTAGCATAACTAAATGATAAATGCATGGAAAAATTAGGAATAACAGTGCAAATGCATTAAGAAAACTAGATCTATGCTAAAACTAATTAAAAAAGAAAAAAGTAATGATAGATCTAAGCTAAAACTTGGAAAATAATGTCTAAAACCCTAGGTTGTGCCTGCAGGCCATTGTCAAGGATAGTGGCAATGAAATGAAATCTTATTTCTTGCGAACCAAGGGATTGTAGCACTAGATTCCTCATCTAAATTGATGTCTAAGGGTCACCTCTATGTCTGTACACTAATTTGCGATGAAGAACGTTCAATATAAATAGTTGTATAGCTAGAAATCATTGCTAAATTAGGCAAATCTCCGCTACTCCTCAGTGGGGTATGGAATATCTCTCAAATTTGCTAGAACCTTATTGCACCAAATATTGATATTTGTAGATTCATTATTTTTCTTGGGAGGGTCCATATATAGACCTCCTAGATTCAGATCTAGATCTGGATCTTGGCTTCCTAGAGAAGCCAAGATCCATATTTGCATGCAATTGACCATCCTAGGGGGAAGGATTAGTCACAAATTTACATTGAAGGGGTATTCAAGAGTATCTCTAAGATATCCATGCCAAAAACCATCCACAAATAATGTAAGTACAATTAGACTACATGATATGGGCCTGTATTCACAACTAGATTATGTTTTGGTGCTAGTCGCTATCCAAAGTAGTGGCTAGATTTGGCCGCTCTCAGCTTTAGTGACCAAATTTGGAAACCACTCTAATTGATAGTGGATAAGCATGAATGGACTATAAATGCCCCTTGTGAGTGGTTAGGACCACTTTTGGCTCTTGGAAATGTCCAATATCAGTTATATATCCTTTGAATGTTCCCATATGAATAGTATCCTAAACATGACATGTTTTAGGTGTCTACAAACACCCCTTTTTGGGATGCATTGTGGGAAAACATAGTGTGAAGCAAAAATAGACCACCTAGGGCCATATTGTAGGGTTTGTGATGATCATTGATTTGATCAATATTGGATTCCCTAGTTCATGTGAAAGGTGCACATCCTAGAATCATTACTTCCAATAGGATGGAAGGCTTAAATTTTTGAAATCTTGCACATGTCCAATAGGGATCGGGTAGCCTTGGTGTTATGATTAATTCAATAGGAGGAGAGCTACAATATTAACTATCATGTTTGATTTTTGTCCTAACAAAGGGTAATATTATGGTAGTTGTTGGCAATTATTCGTAAGATGAACACAATTTGGTATGATTGAGTGATCCTTTGTTGATTTTTATTATGATTGTTGATATTATGACTACCCCCTCAAACAATGAGTCGATGAGGGAAGGAAAATGAATAAAACGATGATTTGCTTGACCAAGATGAATGATTTGGATCTTTTTAGAGTTTTACATTGTTATAGGCAAATCCCATTTTAGGTGTGATGTCAACCATTTTTTTAATTATACATCTCTATCCCATGAAGCAGTCTTATCATAATAGCCTTCTTAGAGAATCAAGATGATAGTAATTCCAATTAGGCTTGTGTTGAATCACTACATTCGATGATTGGTTGAAAATGTCAAAGAAGAATTGAGATAACTCCTCATTCCCGTGGGGTAATCCGACTGCCATGGCCTTCTTCAGGATTGGAGTGTAATATTTCAAGTCAACGATGACTAATTTTTTTTTATTTTTATTTGTGGAAAACATCCCAAAAGGGATGCCACTTTTGGGTAAGACCCAAGGAGGCAAGGGTATCCATTCCACCAAAAACGCCCAGGACTCGGACCTGGCCTACCACCTTTGACATACTCAAGGAGCAAACAAACACACAAAACCAATTTAAAAATAAGTAAATAACAACAAAAATAATAAAATAAAATAAAAAACATGCTCCTTGAGTGTGTCAAAAACAAAAGCACAACCAAACACGCACAATAAGATAAAAGAAACCACAACACAAACCACATAGAAAAACACAAGAACCACATAACAAAACACAAACAAGACAAAAACAACAAAACACTACAAAGACATAACCCAAAAAAAACATGAAAAATAAACACAACCAAAACCTAAAAAATTTAAAAAAATAAAATAAAAATAAAAATAAAAAACAACCAACAACAGACAATAAACAAAAACAAAAAACATAGAAAACACTCACATAAAAACACGAAATAACACAAACAAAGAGAAACCCAAGAACAAGAATGAAAAAAACACAAGAACAATAACAAAAAACATTAAAAAAAAAAAACAAAACAACAAAAACACAAGAACAACAAAAAACAACACAAAGAACACAAAAACAAAACAAAACAAAAGAACCCACCCACCTTAAAAAACTAAACAAAAAAAAAAAAAAAGAAAAAAAATTGAACAAAACAATGACCTATCTAGACCAGAAGACTATTAAGGCAAGAATCAACAGAGGAAACAAAATAAAGAATAGAATGAGCTAGGGAACTAAAAAAAACTGAATGAACCAAAGAGAAGCAAAAAAAAAAAAAACAAGAAGAAACTAGGTACCTTCAGAACTGGAGCCATCCAAAGAAATGATAGAAAGAAGAGCTTCCCTAATTTGAGAAGCCCACCATATAGGAGGGTGGCCATAACAAGTAAGATCACCTTTGTCCAAAGCCCAATTAGCTAAAGCATCAACACTCTTGTTTTGATCTCTGACCACATGATTGTAATCAACTTTCAAAAATCCCATTTGGATTAATTGAATCTTCTCAATAATTCTTTTTATTCTCCAATCCACCTTATGATTCTTAGAAGGAGTCTTCAAGAGATTAATCATAAGTTGAGAGTCAGACTCAACTAACACCTTTTCCCATCCAACCTTAGTAGCCTCTTGAAGGCCTCTGAGGATACCATACCCCTCAGCAAGGTTATTGGAAAGAATACCCAAATTCTCAGCAAAAGTAAAAACCAGGGAGCCATCTGAAAGTCTACCAATTCCTCCCACATTGGCTTTTCCAAGGTTCCCTCTAGAGGCTCCATCAGTATTGACTTTTCCAAAATCCTTAGGAGGAGGTTGCCAATTTCTAGTCCTATCCATCTTACTAATACTCACATTCCCTTTAAGTTGGTTGCCCTTAGAAGATTTAATCTTCAATATTTGCATCACTTGATCCCATATTTGGTGGGAGTTTTGGGGGTGATTAAGGAGTTGATGGACTGATTCAACTAAGTTGGCTATGGTCTTTTGCCAAATATAGTGAATATCCTTCCTATCTTGATTAAAAATTTGGTTGTTCCTTTCATTCCAAATATTCCAAAGAAGAATGGTAGAACCCATCCAAACTAACTCCCTAATAAAATGATCAACACCCTCTTGATTAGGCCAATCCCTCCAAAGTTGTTCAAAAGTAAAAAAATTGGACCACTGTAAGCCAAGTAAAGTGGCCATTCTCCTCCATAGCTCAGAGGCTAAAGTACACTCAATAAAAATATGGTTGATATTTTCTACATTCTCTTCACACATTTCACATCTAAAAGGGCCATGAAAACCATGCTTCATAAGTTGCTCACCGAGTAAGCACCCTACGATGCAATAAAATCCAATTAAAGAACCTCACCTTAGGCCAGAGCTTTTGAGCCCACAATCGAGAAAATATGTCAGAAGAATGGTTGGGATTATTATGGCATAAGGTCAAATAACCTTGAGCAACTGAATACTCACCCTTAGTAGTGTTGTTCCATCCAAAACAATCTTTTTCATGGGACCAAGAGAGGGATCTCATATGAAGGATGCCTTGGATATCTTGTCTTTGCCTTTCTGGGATTTGAATAGGCCAGTCCTCAATAGGGATCCAATATCTACCAACCTTTGAATTACCAAGTATGGTACCGATAGTAATTAGCCACCTTTATCCAATTAGCTCGGTGAAGCTCCTCCATCCAAGGCCTCCAATCGGGAAACCGAGTTATCAAAGGCTTGTGACCATCCCAAGAATCTGTCCAAAAATTTGCATGTTGACCATTATGAATGATCCAAAATAATTTTTTCTTTATCAAATCCTCACCAGTCTTAAGAACTTCTAAAATGGGAGAACCTTTGGTAGGAAGTTGATAGCGAACAAGGTCTTCAGGCCTTTTGTTCTCAAGCATATTTAGCATGGAGATTATTGGCCCAAAGAGCATTGGGGTTATGCAACATCCTCCAATATAATTTAGTAGCTAAAGCTTTGTTGTTATTAATTGAAGACCGGAATCCTAACCCCCCTTCACTCTTAGGAAGACATAAAGTATCCCATTTCACCAAGGCCCATTTTCTTTTCTCCTTAGTACCACTCCAAAGGAAACGATGACTGATTTGATCCAATTCTCGAAGAACAACCTTTGGGATATTCAAAATGGAAGAAACATAAATAGGAATAGCTTGAAGGACTGATTTTACCAAGGTGATTCTACCCCTAGAAGAAAGCCACTTGTTGGTCCACTTTCCAATTTTCTTCTTGACTTTGTCCAACAACCAATTCCAATATTTATTTTTCTACCTTTGAATATTTATGGGAATACCTAAATAAGTGATTGGAAGAGAGGTCTTCTTATATCTTAATTTATCCAAGACCATGGATTCCTGTCTAGCAGAGAAGTGAAAGAAAATAACTTTAGATTTGTCTTCATTGATCAACTGCCCAGTAGCCTTAGAAAAATAGCTAATGATTTGCTTAATATTAGAAGCTTCCTTAACTGTAGCTTTACCTAAAAGAGTAGAGTCATCCACAAATTGAAGATGAGAGATAGGTCTAGCTCCATGAGCAATGGTAACTCCCTCAAGGGTTTTGTTTTCCCTCTTTTTGGTTATAGTCCTACCCAAGCATCAAGCAAGAATGATGAATAAATAAGGGGATAGCGGGTCACCTTGCCTAATACCTCTGGAAGTTGGGAAAGACTGAGAAGGCCTACCATTGATAAGAACTAAGTAGGAAACTGAAGAGATACATCCCATAATCCAATCCATCCAATCCTTAGAAAAACCAAATTGCCTCAAAACTTTGATAAGGAAGTGCCAATCCACTCTGTCATAAGCTTTGGATAAGTCTAACCGAATGAACATGGAAGGAGAATTTTGCATATCCATGGAATGGATGGCTTCCTGAGCAAGAACTATCTCATCTACTATTTGATGTCCTTCCACATAACCCCCTTGCTCTGGGGAAATAATCTTATGCAAAAGAGGCTTCAACCTTTTTTCCATGATTTTAGTAATGATTTTGAGAAGAACATTACATAAAGCAATAGGTCTAAAAGTTGAGATATGATCAACCTCTTGAGCTTTTGGAACAAGAGTAATATAAGTTTTATTGATAACCTTCAAAATTTCTTTGGCTTTCCCGGCTTCTTCCACCACCTCTAATAAATCAACATGAAGGATATCCCAGAACTCTTGGTAGAACTCAATGGGAAAACCATCAGGACCCGGGGTTTTCCCTTTTTGCATTTTAAAAACTACTTGTTGAAGCTCATTGATAGTAACAAGAGCAGTCAAAATAGAGTTCTCCCCGAAGTGATAAGAGAAGGGATTGCTTGAAGAACATTTTGTTGTGAAGTTGAGTCAAGAGGAGTAGCAGAAAAAATATTGGAAAAGTAATCAACAACAATAGAGTTCATGCCATCCCAAGTATAAACAACATCTCCAGAATCTGATTTTAAGGAAGAAATAAAGTTGTGAGATCTTCGAGCTAGAAGAGATTTGTGGAAGAAATTTGTGTTTCGATCTCCTTCTTTGAGCCATTGAATTCTAGATTTTTGCTTCCATAAGATTTCTTCTCTTTTTCCCCATTCCTCTAACTGAGTTGTGAGTTTAATTTCATCTGCACTTCTCTTCTCTGTGAGGCCATCTAAATGGATTTTCTTATTCAAATTTTCAATATGAGCAATAACTTCATGTTTTTTTTTATGAACATCCCCAAAATCTTTCCAGTTCCAAGTCTTGATTTTGGATTTAATGTATTGCAATATTTTGGCAAAACAGAACATCTTAGTCCCATGCCTAGGTTTACCTTCCTTCCACCATTGTTGCACACGAGGTCTGAAGGAAATGTCTCTAAGCCACATTAATTGAAAATGAAAAGGAGAGAAACTCACATTGGTTTTCCACATTTCCACCATGAGTGGCCAATGATCCGAACCAACATTATTAAGAGTCTTCACTTTAGGAATGTGACCATGGATTAAGAAATTTTCAGAGAGCAAAAACCTATCCAATCTCTCCATTATACAAGCTAAGCCTTGCCTTCTGTTAGACCAAGTCATAAGGCCATTATCTAGTTGGATATCCACAAGATGGAGGTTTGCAATATATTCGCTCATGAGGTCAGTGCTTTTGTCCAAATTTCTATTTCCCCCCTTTTCTCATCCAGAGAGAGGATGGTATTGAAATCTCCTCCGATCAAGATCCAAGCTTTAGGAAAATGAGAGATAATATGAGTAATATCCTTCCACTGTCTTCTTTTTTCCTCCAAATAAGTCGGAGCATAAACAGTAATGCAGAGCATAATCTGGTTGGAATGTCTACTTTGAATAGCTATAGCCAACAAACCCCAACTGCCAACCATATGGTGAATAACTACCTCTTTTGGGTCCCAAAGACAAGCAATGCCACCCGAAGTCCCTTGGGAACTGAGGGAAACCACTTTTCCAGTTGGCCAAATTTTATAGGCAATTAAGTCCATATCCTCCATTGACATCTTTGTTTCTTGAAGGAAAACAAGATGTGGATGATTTATCTGAATCATTCTTCTAATTTCATTTTGTTTTGAAAGACTCCCTTTGAGTCCTCTAATATTCCAAGTGATGATCTTCATTAATACCAGGGCTAAAAAAGTTGGGAAGGGCATTAATCTTACCTTCCTCTACAAGATTTTCACCTTCTTTTACCATATGATATTGATTGGTCTTGCGACCTACTTTTTGATTAGAATCCATCTTCAATTTTTTTTCCCTATTTCTTGACTTATTCCAATTGAATCTGAGATGGCTTCTAACCTTGAAGAATGCTCGTACACAGCCAAAATTTTACTAGATGGTTCAACGGAGTCTATATTGGGACTTGCATTATTTGAAGTTTTGACATTTGAAATATTGTTTTTCTTGTGTAAATTTTCTCCTTTTTTTTTTGTTGAAAACCTTTGATTTGTTGGTTTGTCTCTGAGTTCTTCCCTTCATATTTAAATTGTGTTTCTAAGATTTTAGTTTCCATTATTTCCTCTTCCTCACTTGGGACATCATTTGTGGAAAGGATTTCAAACATATTAGCAGATGACTTTGATTGATCCTTCATAACTGGTTTTTTTGAGTGTTCTTCTTCTTAGGTATTTGGAAACCTGTTAAGTTTATATCTTCTTTCTTTTGATCAGGAATTTTATTTGGGCAAGCACTGGCCAAATGACCATATTCATGGCAAATTCTACAATGAAAAGGAATGTTCTCATAGTCCACTACTTGCTCCCAAGTGTCTTCCCCAAATTGTAATGTGATATTTTTAGGTAGGGGTTTGTCAAAATCCATTAAAACACAAATTCGAGCATAAATAATATGTTCAAAATTTTGAGTACAATCAATAGTCATCATAAAAGTTCCTAAAGAGTTTCCAATTGAAGAAAAAATAGTAGGATTCCAAAATTCAATAGGGAGGCCAAAGAGTCTAACCCACACGGGAGCTATAGAAGGCATCTCTTCTTCGACTTTAAATTTAGTATGCCAGGGCTTCATGAAAAGCCCCGCCCTTCCAAAAAACCAAGGACCCCCTTGAAAAGTTTTCTCTCTATCTTCATTATTAGCAAATAAAACAAGAAAATAACCATTTGGATAAATAGAGATTTGTAACTCACCTTTAGTTTTCCAGCTTTTTGTAGCCCGGACTTTGAAAGCAGATAGACTCGAAGAAAACCCATGAACCGACAAATTAGTCCTCTTTTTTCCAAATCTTCAATGCCAATCTGAATGTTACCCATATCAAGCTTAACAATAGGAGTTCCATCAGCTGCTTTAAGACATCCTGAATCCGTTTTCCTAGGATCAATATTAGGCATTCTTAGAGGTTTATGGGAAGCCCTAATATTGATATTAGAATTGGGCTGAGGTTGTCCACCATGAAGGGCATCCCTAAAATTCATTTTTGGGACTGAGTCTTTGAAATTCTTACCCTTGACAAGGGTTTTCATAGTAGAATTATTTTGTGGGTGCACCTTAGCACCAGATTCACTTGAGATATGAGCCATTTTTTGATCAACTGCTTGAAACTTATTTCATGATCTCTTTAATCCTTGCCCTAGACATCGTGGAAAGGTATGGTTTTCACTTTTCTTTTGTGCAGCAAATTGGAAGTCGTTGTCACTCAAGTTCACAGTATGATCTGTTGAAAGATAAATTTATAACCCATATTGTATCCCCTACAATATTTCCTGCTAAAATATTGAGCATAAACCACAAAAATATTGGCCGCTAGGGCCCGAAGGCCCTAAAAACCAACCTCTGGAGTTGCTTGCACTCAACCCAGATGAAACCCTCGCATAGCCACTTGCCAAATATCTCGTTCACACATAGGGATGTGCTAGGATATTTGTTGCTCCAAATGATATGAAAATTTGTGGAGACGTTCTAGGGTTTTTCAGGCATCTACCCTCAAAATTTTAGCTCAATCCGAGTCCGGATGAGTGAGATATGGCCAAAACAAGTTCGATAGTTTGGGCAGTCCTACGAAAAATGTCTAAACAATTTTGACTAATATTGATGGGTCAAGATGACATATTATTGTTGATTTTTATCATCTATTACTCCCAAAGATGACTAATTTACCCCAAATGACCTTATGGTAATTTAATCATCTTGTCAAAATACATGGAGGACAAGTCACTGCAATCACAAAGTGCATAGAGTAGATAACTAAATACAAGGCTCAATTGAGATTTTATTGTTATTTGATTTTTTTTATTATTATTTTTATTATTGAACGACATATATGCTCATTTGTCCATTTTGAGGCTCCTTGTGGTGAGATATTTAGCACATTTATTACTGTTTGCTAGTCACTGTCAGTAGGAGCAACCCCTAATTGTAATATCATAGCCACTATTAGCATCAGTGGCCAGAAAGTGCAGGTCCCTAATACCAATAGCGACCGAGGAAGAAATGGAAAATATAAAAGCAATTTTTAGGGTTTTTACTTTAATTATTTCCTAGCTATAAATTTGTACTTTTTGAGCTTTGAGGTGAGAGAGAGTGATTGTGATCTGGGATGCTGCCAAATTTAGACACCATGGCAGAGGAGGGTGAGACATCGACAAGTGGATGAGTTGATGACTCAAGGGTATCTCTCAAACCCTAGCCTTCTTTGTTTAATTAACTGGTAAAATGAACCTCATTAATTAATTGGTAAAAGAACCAAATTAAAACCATTGGAAATTAACCAAACCAGTAAATAGGCTTAACTTAGGGTTTTATTAGGTGGGTTTAGCTTAGTTTTGAATTTTTTTCATTTTTTTAAGATGAGGGTGAATGTCGTTGGCATGTCACCTCATGGCCGCTGATGCTCATAATGGCCCCTAATTGGCAAATAGGGTCCACTATCACCATTAGCAGTTATTTTTAATTTCAATGGTAAAAAATTTGACCATTGGTGGCTAGTCACTATCAACGTCAGCAACCACAACACTTTAGGAAATTTAATGAAACTTTTTATTTTTTATTTTTTTTATGAAATTTGTTGGTTTTTTTTATATTTTGAAGTGTGAATTTTGATTTTTTTGTGTTTTTAGGTGCATTTAGTTATTTTTATCTTATCCTTAGGCTATCTTAGATTAATATTGCATCATTTTGCTTTTTATTGCTCTTCTTAGCTTTTAAGTGCATTTAATTAAGTGTTTATCTTGCACTTTTAGCTTTTATCATCATGGGCTTGGGACCCTAATTTGCTTGTGTGTTTTCTACCCCATATAGATGGGATATAATGGGATTGGTTTAATTCTTGAGGACTCATGTATATTGTGAGGTTATCGATGATCATGTT
The DNA here is from genome assembly GCA_028583015.1 of Wollemia nobilis. Lineage (NCBI taxonomy): Eukaryota > Viridiplantae > Streptophyta > Pinopsida > Araucariales > Araucariaceae > Wollemia > Wollemia nobilis. Next base: position 415,031 of record JAQPPZ010014629.1, on the reverse strand, counting down.
AGACTAGGCCTATCTTACTACGTTGGTGCATAGGTGGGATTCCAGGACGAATACCTTTCATCTCCCTATTGGGGAGATGACTATCACTCTAGAGGATGTGTATAGGATCTTTAGGATTCCTTTCGATGGAGTCCTTATCATGTCCTCTCCCACTGATGATAGAGATGCTATGTTCACGAGGGTCTTTGGAGCTCATGCAGCTACAACGTTCTCTAATTATCGACATGGTAAGATCTTAGTAGCTCAATGGTACCAGGATAATGTCTTCTCTTAATGGTAGGTAGTTTTGATGCATGTTATATGTAATATGCTTTTACTAGATTACTCAGAAGTGAGATTCCCATGGAACCTCTTGGCTATGGTTCAAGACCTGTTAAATAGTGAGGATCCCATCATAATGACTTGGGGAGTACATTGCTGATCCAATGCTATGATGATCTCTATAGGATTTAGTGGTGTGGATGAGCTATTATCGCTTGTAGCTTGCTACTTTATATCTGGGGATGGGAGTACATTAGGGTGGACCAACCAGGATGACTGCGTATCAGGATTACTACCATTTTAGATGTGTCTCAGTGCTACAAATGTAGGTGGTCTCGAGAGCATGAGGAGTGCAATATTTGGTGCTATGAAGAGGATCTTTCTCATTATGTAGTGACTCTGACTGGCCTACAGGCCAAGGATTTTATACGGAGGCTCTATCATGAGTGCTCTACCTTGGTAGAGGTAGATAGATTTATGGATTATACTAGATACGATCGATGGGTTATTAGTGGCAAGGGTGGTGTCATGGAGTTCTTTCATTACTTTTGGATGCTCTCATAGTTTAGTCTATAGTAGGATGTACCTCTTGAGCTAGTTTTATACAGGCAGGTCACCACAAAGAGGGATCTTCCACCACCCCATGTTACAATATTTTTAGAGGAGGACCCTCTTGTAGTGGATGCTGGCATAGTAGATTCTAGGGTTACTAAGGTATATACCTAGTGGTGGGTTACATGACTATGGTAGGGTAGTGGTATCTTAGGTCAAGACTGAGATGAGGTGGCTATAGAGGATCTTGATGGATTTTGAGTACAGGCTTAGATAGAGGACTAGGAATAGTCCAGAGCAGAGTAGGTAATAGAGTAGCTAGTAATAGAGGAGCAATTAGCTCCTAAGGATGAGGAGGAGTTAGCCCTAGATGAGTAGGAGTATCTTCTCTTGGATCAGTTGCACTGCACAGAGGTCAAGCTTTAGGCTGATCTCATTCAAGTTTTGCAGTGAAACTCCACTATTGTTGGGCTCTAAACATAGGTTAGGAGCTTTAAAAGGGAGAGGACCACCCTCGAAACATATATTTACTTGGTATAGCTTAGGATAGAACAAATTACTATTGAGAGGGATGTTGCACGAGGCCAGGTTGCATCTACATCTATAGCTTTATAGGGATCAATAGGTTTGGATCTAGGTATGGATTTTAGGTGCCTATGAGGTCTCTTGGAATATTGTGATGCTTAGATTATAGGATATGTTGGGTACATTGCATCTATACATATGAAAATTTAGATACCAAACACCACTTCTTGAGAGAGACCTATAATAGGGGGTCACAGTGGATCATGCAAAGCATATTAGGGCAATCATTAGTTTGGCCTAGCTAGAGGACCAAGACCCAAATATATCATACTGTAGGGACTATCTCTCGTCATGCTCATAGGGATACATGATGTGTGGGATACATGATATGAATAAAACAATAAAAGATATCTTTTGCATTTGTCATTTACTTGTTACTTATGCTTTTATGGTCTTTCCTTTTGATATAATATTACAAGCAGACTAGGTGCATGCTTCCTAGGGTTGTACACTTTGTATTAGGGTTCATTTTCAACAGATACCAACACCTTCTAGATTGAGTTTCACCATGAGAGGGGATGATATTTATGGTGAACCTAGTTAGTGACCTATGAGAGGCAACATACCTTTAGGATGACCTGCAAAGATAATAGACCCAAGAGGCTGACCCTGAGTCATCTAGGATGACCCTGAGGAACTTAGATGGTTGACCTAGAGGAAATAGATCCAAGGAAGTGGCTGACCCTAAGGTAATAGACTAATATGTATGCATAATTGATCTAGCATTATTCACAATTTCAGATCCAAGGGTAAAGAGAATGAGAATAGACCAAATCATGTAATAAAGGAGGATGTTAGGGTTATTTTTAGAAAAGTACACATTAAGGGGTGATGTTAGAATTAATGTGTACTTTATCTTTTGCATGTTATGACATGTGTCCTTGACACTTGTCATGTTATCATATAGACCTCATGCCTATATATTGTAATATCTTATATCAATACAACATCTCATCTATTCTAGACCCAACAATTTTTTTTAATTCATGAAACCGGTTTAATGTTAATTATTTGTGGATATAGCTAGATATCCTTAATATTCAAGAGTGGAGGGTAGGGGCTCTGGTAGTAGAGTTGGATGCACTAGGATAGGTGGGGAGGGATCGACTAGAGGTGGTGGGGCTAGACCACTTGGTGAGGATGCCTCACATTGAGACATATAAGGATATGATGATAGCCCTGGTAGAGAGGTGGTACCTAAAGTCCTCTACTTTTTGGTTACCCATAGAAGAGATCACCATCACATTGGAGGATGTATGGCATATTTCATAGATCCCTATTAGAGGGACAATAGTTTATAGAGCACAAGGATGGATAGCCACACTACAGCAGTTCTCAATAGGGTTTACCTACTAGGTGTGAGAGAGCACCATATCAATCAATGATGTAGCGGGATGATATAGGGTAGATCCTATGATAATCATGCTCTACGAGATTGTGGCTAGGCTACTAATATGCCATACTAGCAGGTGATACTTACCATGGGTAATGTTAGGAGTAGTGGTAGACATGCATGATCAAAGGGTTTGATTCACATGGGACCCTTATGTGTTGGCCTACCTATATAGGATGTTGTACAATGTCATGTATAAGTGGTATACAAAATTGTTATGTACAACATTTCTCCAGGTGTGGTTTTAGAAGCACATCATGTTATGAATATTGGAGGCACTACTAGATCCACTACCCAGCTTGGAGTAGCCAAAAGCATATAGGTGGTCGAAGTCCCTAGAGAGGACCATGATGGCCTATGCAGGGAATCTACCACTAGTGAGGTGGGTGATCAACAAGATTTAGAAGGTTAAGATCATTTAGAAGCCATGGTAGCTTCATCCTAGGTGGGCTAAGCATAAGATAGAGCTAGCTAGAATATAAAGGATCAAGTGGCTAAGGTCAAAGAAGGAGGATATAGAGGTCTTCAAGTTTGACCAAGTCCTTTGGAAGCATAGGATCCTATAGGGAGTCCTACACCTACGGGACTACTGGTACTAGAGGGTGATCTAATATCTAGCAGGGGTAGAATATGAGCTAGATTTCAACAAGTGGGTCAAAGAGGATATGCATGATCCTCCTTATGTTAGCTTGAGGGTAGACGACACAAGAGTGGCTATCGGGTACAGGCAGTGGTATAGAGGAGTTATGCCCCAAAGGATCTCTCCTTGAATACCAATATAGAGGCACCATGTGATGGAACCAGGTATGCAACGAGCATTTTGAGAGGTATCTTGTTGAGCCATAAAGAGAGCACAACATAATACCACCACTTTAAGATAAATACTAACTCATGTTCTGATCTTAGTGGTAGAGGAGACCACCCAAAATAGGGATCAAAGAGAGGGGGTGAGGTTTGCCCCCAAAGGTAGGGAGGCTATAGACCAAAGATCCTAGAGATGCCTTCACATATACAACAGTTACTAGCAAGAGCTATAAGGAGAGGGAGATAGAGGAGCTACAAGCACATGTATCTTCTCTATAGAGCTATAAGGCCTAGGTCTAGGAGGGTAGGGTTAGAAGGCTAGAGGAGATATGAAGGTCATTGAGCACTATAGAGGCTAAGAGGGATATGGCTTGGGTAGATATTGTCTAGCTCCAAGGAGAGATGGCTTGTCTAGATGGAGAGTACCAGAGAGCTATGGTAGAGGGAATACTATCATTGGGAGCAACTAGGTAGGAGGTGCAATGCAACTTCTTTTGGTAGAGCTATAGTGGATGGGAGAGATATTGGAGATAACTATTCAATAGGCTATATTTTATGATATGGCTTACTACGTAGCTATCCCACTAGGTCAAACAATGCCACTTCCTCTATCCTTACAATCAATGAACAAATTGTAGTATCGATCATGGACGGTATCGGTATCATGATTGTTTGTATCACAACCTAGGTTGTTTCCTCCTTAGGGAAAACTATAAGGAGTTGACTCTCAAAGCTAGGAGAGAGGACAGGGGATGAGGATGATGCATTAGTTTTTATATTGTGGTATATATTCCTAGGTTGAGTGTACCGAGTTTAAATTGTGGTACACCAAACTGACATGGGGATGATGTACTCTTTTTTCTCTCAAGTAATATATAGCTACTTTTGTTATTTTATTTATGTGTGTAATGTGTTTTTATTTATGTGTTTTCATGTATGCAAACTATATGAAAATGGATGGATGCAAAAGGAAATAAAGGAGAAGGAGAAAGATGAAGAAGCAAAAAAGGAAATAAGGAGAAGAAAGAAGAGGAGAGAAAAAAACATGAGAAAGAAGAAGAAGAAGAGGAAGAATAAAATCCAAAGGTCAATCATATGAAAAGGAGAAAAACTAATGACCCATAGCATGGAACTAGCATATGTTGTGAGGAACTAGTGTAGTTAGATACCATAGATCATTTTAGAAATATAGTTAGACCTGCTATAGGTTTAGCACTTGCAATAGTGTAAAAATATGTATGGAATTTGACCCACTATGGGTGGTTGATCCCTTATTGATTTCTATGAGAAATTTACCCACTAGGATGTATGTCGAGGTCTATTGAAATTGACCAAGGAGCTTATCCTATAATGGGGTGTTGATCTTGCTGAGTCAAAAGAGAGTATGACCCGATAGAATATCATAGATGATGTAATACCTGCTAGGATGTATAAGTATCCCATGTGGGATGTAATATGTAAATAAATGGTATGCAAGTGCTATCCCATATAGGGATCTTAAAAAGACTTTGTGAATGAAAGCATTATCATGATAAATAAATTGAGAGAAGGAGAAGAAGCAATCATAAGAATAAGGAAGGGAGGAGTCCCTAGGGGGATCTTGCTAGGCATAAGAGTCCTAGTGAGAAGTGCAATGCATGTGAGCTATGTCCTAACTATGTATCATCACATGCCATTTTCACAACTCAAAAATCTATATGAGCAAGTAGTCATGAAAAATCAATCATGCAATTATGATAGGCAATTATGCAAGGTGTTATTTAGATGTCAAGAAATCATGCAAGTATGAAATGCAACTATGCAATATGAGCAAGCAGGTGGATGCAATGGGAATGCAAATGCAACTACATGAAACATTTTTTATTTTTCTTTTTTTTAGTTATATAGACTTGAAATAAATGCAAAATCTAAATGCACCATTCATATTATTAAAATAAATAAGTGTGCCATGAGGTGTCAGATCGAAGATATACCCAAGGGGTGTATTTTATTGATGATGAAAATCATGAGAAAGTTCCTCCAAGGACCTTATTTGGACATCCATGGTAAAATAATTAACACATATAACAACACCATTATTTTAAGTAAAATAATCATTAAATAAAGATCCATAATTCTCTTGCATAGAAGTAATGTCATAGTCAAAACAAATAGAATCAATCATATTACAAGATATTAGCTTTGGAGGAGAAGCACAATTAACGTTTTTATTTTCATCTATTTTCATCTTTTGATATTCTATGTATTATGCATAAGTCACAAGATGGTCATCATCATCAAAAGGCAAAGGTTGATTTTTATTAGGTATAAAACCTATACCACATCTCTAAGACCAAATATCAACATCCAAAGGTTCTTGAATACCTTTTTGTTGTGGTCCCAATCCTTTACCTGCATATCCTATACTAGATAGGATCTACTTAGGAAGGGGATAATAATTAGTGAGATAACATTGAGCAAAAGAGCGCTTGCTAGGATATGGGTTGCTATCTCAAATATTTTCTTCGAAGGTAGTCCTTCCAAAGATAGGTAAACATTCCAACATGTACAACATCACCCTTATTATGGGGCAAACCCATAGTTCGATGTGATGGTGGTAGCTTGGAAAGATCCAAAATAGGATCTTGAAAAAACTGATTATCATGATCCAAGGATGAAGAATAGGGTTTATGTTCCTCACTCACTTTTAAATTTTGAATATACTCTAAAATTTGATATGAGGAACATGGAGAAATTGCTAAATAAATAGAAGGACAAGAGTAAGATTTAGATTGAGCTAACTCTAAATTTTAACAAAATTCAAATGGTTGAGGATCGCCTGGAATGGTGATAACTTGATTCTTGAATTCAAATTTGAGACATTTATGAAAAGTATAAAGTATGACCTTCATCGCATGAATTCAAGGTCATCCAAGAAGAATATTAAAAGATGCAAGACAAGACACCATGTAAAGCGAAGTATCCAATATTTTGGGTCTCACTTTTAATGGAAGAGATATGACACCATAGGCCTCTTAGGACTTGTTGTTGAAAGATTTAATAAGGATATCATACTTTGTTAAATCTTCCTCTTTTAACTCAAATTTCTAAAAGAATTGATATATACACAAATTGAGGGATGAGCCATTATCAATAAAAACTTATTTGATAAGGGTATCCTCAATAAGCACATTGATGTAAAATAATGAATCTCCATGTAAGTTTGATGAAGGTTTATCATTAGTTGAGAATGAGGAATGATGTATCCCAAAAGAACCTATGGCATCAACTATGGCATCAGGGGCAATGTCTGAAGAAACTAATTATTGTTTTAAGAATTTCATTAAAGCATTTCTATGATTAGGATAAGTCTGCAAATCTCTAAGACTGATATTTTTATTGGAGTATTAGCTAGCTATTCCTTAATATAAAATAAAATCTATGGTTATGGTCTCAATTGAAACGGGTGAAAATCGACATTTGATCCATTAATACAAAACATAAATGCACTAAAAAAAATAGTTGTATTTCATTAATGTTGAAAAATATATGTTACAATAGGGACATGATGCCCTTTAGCCATTTCTTCTTCTACTAATGTTACAAAAAGTTTGATGTCGTCTTCTCACGTCCCTCAGTGTAGATGGGCTTCTTTGTATGTGTGCCACCACAGGGTTGTAGTTATAGTTGCTTTTCCTCCTTGGTTCTAGGTCAAACCTGAAAAAAGGGGTTAGATCGTTGGGGGGATTGCCTTATTTAGGCCCCATATTTAGAAAGACAAAATAAAAAGTAAATATACATTAAAAACTAAAATAAGCATAAGTTGATAAAATGATAAAACAGAGCTTACCTCCCAAATATGACCTGATTTGGGACCTGTAAAACCAATTTGCCACTCGGGGGGAAAACTGATGCTGGATTCGCAATATGGGGGGCGAATCAGACCCTAAGAACTATTCTGCATAAATCCTTCAGTGGGAATGTTCCTTAACTACTGCACTATTGTTGTTTAGGTTTGAATTGACTGTGTCATGTGTTGATCGCCATTTGGGTAGAGTTTATGTGCTTTTATCTTTTTATGGAGAGAGTCTTAAGTGAGGGTTTAGGCCCACTATATATAGAAAATGGCAAGGTTTAGGGGGGGTTAAGGAAACTAACCCTAGGCTGAAGTCTAACCAAATATAGGTTAGGGTTTGTAACATGGAATTCTCCTATTCTTCATAGAAAATATCATATCCTCACACATGTGTGAGGAAGGATTAAGGATAATTAGGATTAGGAGGTCTTAAGTCAAATTAGGGCTTGATTAGGGTTTCTTAGAAAAATATCTTAGCTAACCCTAATTACACACATGTGGGAGGATGTAATTAGTGTTAATTAAGGATTAAGAGTTCTTTTAATCAATTTTGCCCTAAAAAGGTGATTTAAGTGAATTCCATATTAAATTATATTTTATGAATTGATTTGGTAATTTGATTTGTCAATTAATACCCCATGGAGGTCTCAATTGAGTTCAAATTGGTTGTTCGAGGGTATCCCAGTGCACAAAATGTGATTTTGATGGCTTATTAGGGTTTTGGACCTAAAAGCTAATGAAGTGGTATATATGGAAGTCTGCATATTGTTATGGTGAACTACAACAATCTATGCATGACTATGTGTGACTATGCATGACTAAGCATGACTAAAATAGCCTAAAATAGCCTAGGGATGTCTGGAATCGCCTATGGATACGTAGAAATAGAAATGTGTGACTTTTGGGTGTCTACATTTTACCCCTTTTTATACTATACTATGTGGAACATAGTTTAATACAAAAATGTGAAGGGTTTGTGCAGAAGGAAAAGAGATAGAAGGGGAATGGGATCCAATCAAAGGTATGTAGCCACTCGAAGCATGACCATACAACATTGATTGGATGTCTAGGGGAAAGAAGAGAAGAAAGAAATAAGGAGAAGAGGAAAGAAATAAAAACAATACTGGTAAATGGAAATGGATGATTGCGGATGCAATGCTATGATTTTGATGAGTCCATATGACATTTACAATGCCATACCATTTTCTTGAGAACAACAACTTTTGACTGCTTTGCTTTTATGACTAGATCAGTGTGGTCCAAAAGTATGATTAGGACAAAAGTCTAAATAAATATTTGTTGTTGATTCATTGATGAGAATATGGTGATAAGTGTCAAACCATTTGAACTAAAGGGAAATTTAGCTTATTCAAACATGTCATTCATGATGCTCAATGAACTACAGATATAAATACTCTATATGTTGCACTAGGATTATGCTAAATGTATCATTCATTATGTACTCGATGTACAAGAATGCTATATTGAATTCTCCATCGAAATGCATAGCTCTCATGATGTGACCCATGTCTATTTGTGATTGAGATTATTTCCTATGATAATATTTAGCAAAAAAATTTGTATACAAATGCGCTAATCATGCTTTTGGATTTTCAATTTTGTGGTTGCATGCAAAGCTGACTTTGGATATGAATACCCCCTCAAATGAGGAATCAACAATAAGGTGAATGAAATGTGTTGATTTGATGATGTAGCGATTGATAAGATACCAATGCATGATGAATATGATTGAAAATTAAATTAGAAGACCATTTTGGAAAGTTCCTAGGGTTTTGGAAGAAATTTGCCTGCTTTCCTAGGGTTTTGGGAGCAGTTTAAGTGATTCTGGAGTGTTTTAGTTGAATTCGCCATCTAGGAGCTGATTTTGACCTAAATCACCACCTAGGGGGTGAATTGGATCTGAATTTTCCACTTGGGGGGTGAATTCGAGTTTGAAGCCTATTTAAGCCCAAATTTCATTGGAATTGGTTCATTTTGATGATGGGAGAAGTTGGAAAGTGACTTGGATGAGCCTTTGACGAGGTGAGGAGAGCGTGGTTGACTATTTCGATGGAGAGATGATGAGGGGACGTAGTGCTACTGGAAGCAGGTGTGAGGACCCACCGATAAGTGTTCTTTCATTTTATTTTGAATTTGTTTTATTTTTCTCAAGAAATGTGAATGAGGTGAGAGGTTTTCATCTCGGTTTGAAAAATTTTGCAATTTTTAATTGAAATTTGAACATGTAGTGTCAAACTAGTGAAATGGGTACCCAAAAACAAGATTTATTTTTAGGTTTGACTTTTTTGAGCACCAGTTTGATCGAGTAATGGGTAGAGTAGGTGTGAAGTTGGACCGTCTATTTTTGAAGTAAGGGTGTACTGTTGTTAAAATGTTATTCAATTTTTTCCATAAAAGGGGGAACTGGGTATCCTGTTATGTGACTGTTATATTTTTCTACCTTCGTTTGGCGTGATTTTGGAATATGTTGCTTTTGGGTGTAAGGTAGTAAATCGTGACTGTTAAATTTACCACCTTAGAGATAGTATTTGTGGAAACCGATGAAACTTTCACCTTAGAAGGGCAAAATGGGTATCCAAAAATGTTGATTGTTTTTGTAGATGATTTCATTTGGCTTGCCTTTGATTTGCATGCCAAGGTGTGGGTAGTGTGAAATTGAAAATGAGCTGTAGGGAGCTCGATTTATACTATTTTCCACATCCATTTGAACTTTCATCACAAAGTGGGCAAATGGGTGTTCAAAAATATGACTATTATTTTTGGATTGTGTGTTTTAATGTGTGTTCCGTTTTGGTGTATGTATGGTAAAATTGACTATGAAATCTGTGTTGATTTGTATGTTATTTTTTAATTTTGTCGACATTTTTACTGCAAAGTGGGCAAATGGGTATTCAAAAATGTATTTTTTTTTGTATGTTGAATGAATTGATCGTGTTTTGGATTTTGTGGCACAGTGGATGTGTGGTTGATTTTATTTTTGGCTGTTGGGAGCCAAATATGTTATGTTTGTCACATCTATTTGAAATTTTACCATGAAATGACAAAATGGGTATCCAAATATGCGACTATTTTGTTGATGTGTTTTACCATGTGATTTATGCACTATTTTTGTCTCGAAGTGTATGTCAAATAAATAAATTAATAAATAATTAATTTAAATAACTTTTAAATTTAAGTAAATTAATTTAAAATTAATTTATAATTAACTTTAAGCTTCCTTAGTATAATAAAATTATTATACTTTATTTTCCAATGGTTTTTATGAAAACCTTTTATTTTCTCCTTTAATGGTTTTAATGGTAAACCTTTTATATTCTCCTTCAATGGTTTTAATGGAAAACCTTTTATTTTCTCCTTCAATGGTTTTAATGGAAAACCTTTTATTTTCTCCTCCAATGATTTTAATGGAAAACCTTTTATTTTGCTTTTTCAGGGTTTTAATGAAAAACCTTTTTGGTCAAGCTTCATAAGACATTATGAAACTTTTTGAAACCAATCAATTGCATTCCTTTTGACATCAATGACAACTCATGCCTTGACATCAATGACAACTCGATGGACTCAAAATGTCCAACAATCTCCCCATTTTTCATTGATGGTAACCCAAATTATTTTAACTAAAAGATTGACCTTTCCTTTGTTTTGCTCCCCCTGGGACATTGCTCCCCCTTGGCTCAATGCTCTCTCAAATATCAAATCTCTCCCTCTTACTCAAATATAAATCTCTCCCCCTTACTCAAATCTCTCCCCCTTTGACATCAATGAAAAAGGGTCACCTTTGGGGCTCGAGGCTAAGAATGAGCCTCTTGGCTTAGCCCCTCCCCAACCTCTTCATGAGGTGGTTAATTCTGAGGTGGGATTATTTCTACTTAAGAAAGCACTATTCTTTACCTTTATCCTCTTTCCTTCTTATCTGATCCTTCTAATTCCTTTGACTATTTCTATCCATGTCCATGTTCCTATCCATGTCTACATTCTTGTTCATGTTCTTGTTCTTGTTCATATCCATGTTCTTGTTCCTATTCCTATTCTTATTTTTGTTCATATTCATGTTCCTGTTTCTATTCATATTCATGTTCCTATTCTTGTTCATGTTCATACCTATTTTTGAAAAGTCAACTCTACACTTAATGTTATTATTCCTTGGAGGTGCAAATATCTTAGGATTTCTCCTAGTGAAGCCATATCCTCTTCTATCATGAACCCTAAAATTCATTGCCTTGTGACCAAATTAATTACATGAGTAGAAATACCCTTGGAAAATTTATTTATTCCCATATTCCTATCTTTCCCATGTCCTGCACTGTGAAGCCATGTGGCCAAACATGTAATATGAAAAACATCTTCCATTGAAGTTTCATTGTCTTGACCTCATTAATATCTTAGTCTCTCTTGATTTGTTCTAGTTGTTGTTCCATATGTATCGCTCCAAATTTTTCGCACCCCTACCTTCAGGCTATTGGATCCGCGCCCGGAAGGAGGATGGGAAAAGGATGGTGCGGTACCTCGGACGAGAGGACTTTGCGAAGGTCCCGCCTCTCAAGGGAGGTGCATTTTGGTGATTTTTCGATGGATGGTGGGTTCACCAAGAAACATTTGATGGCGGTTTCCACGCCTAGGTTTTGGGAATGAGTTTTGATGAGTTCGTTTTATTTTTAAACATTCATCCTAGGTTTGGCCGAATGATTCTAACTTAAACTACATGAAAATGCAATTTAAATGCATACAACAAACAGAAAGGAAAACAGAAACAGAGAATTTGTAGGAGGCCAATGAAGATTACCTGATCCGAAAGTCTGATGGAGTTTCTGAAGCTTGAAGCAGTCTGGATCGTCTGCAATTCAACAGAATCGCCTTCAATTTGATAAAATCGTCTAAACTGACAGGATCGTCTGCAATCTGACGAATTCGTCAGACGAATTCATCAGAGACCTGCAAAACAGCAAACAGATGCGAAATACAAGAAATTCTATTTTGCAAACAGGGGCAAACTATATGAAACAGTAATATGAGTGTTGAACAATATACAAGAACAGAAGTAAATGCAAATCACTGTGTTTAGATAGCAGAATATGATCTTAATATGCAAACTAGACAAAATGGGTGAACTCCAAATGCAATATAGTATAAAAACTGAATAAACAATCTAATTTATAGCATAAAATGACAGATAAAAGAGACGAAGAGCAAACTCCAGGCACCGATTGCCTCGATGTGTGCTGCAATCAAAATCGTCTCGCATCGATACGAGATCGTCCCGAATTTGACGAGATCGCCTCCGATCTTGACAGGTTCGTCGGCTGTGATAGGTGCTGGCTCCGACTGAAAACCAATGGTGTACCTGCAATGAAATGACTATAGGACTAATGCAAAATATGAATTACGATGTTTTAGAGCATAAGGGTTCAATTTGCATAAAAATTCAGCCAGGGGTTGGGGAGGGAAAAGTCTTAGAGTTAAATAGGCATAGGATAGTTGTTGGGAGGTTGGAGATCATCCCAATTTGGGAGATCTCCAACGGGGGAAGGGTCCCAATGGCGCAGACACGCTTCTGCCCGGATTGGAGACCCGTTGGAACGGATTCCAACTATGCAAATTCAGTTTTGCGACGAAATCGTCTGGACGTTCTAGTCCAGACGAAATCGTCAAATCTGGGGCGATATCGTCTGATCGGAGACGATATCGTCAAACGGTCAAAACAACTGCTAAAAATGGCACGAAAAAGGAGGAAACGGGTTTCTCGACGGTTAACGGGCGGTTTGGGAGGTTAAATTTGAATTTAAATTTATTTACTAAGGTGAATGTAATTATTCCAATTTTACTGCGCCAATTTTAGGGTGCTACATTTTGCCCCCTCTTTAGCGAATTTTTCAAAGAAAATGCGTTAAAGATGAGTTCTTCTCGATCTACGAGAAAGCAAAAAATTATTCCCATTTTTAGGCGACGATTCTTGGTCGAATCGTACGACAGCTTTACTATGGTGCCCCCTCCGTGTTTTTACCCAAATCGAACGTTTGCGGTAAAAACACGAAAAAGCAAAAATTATTGTTGAATTATTTTGAATAAAATTAAGAAAAATAGGGTAAAACCCTAATTCATTGTTACTGTTCATTTTACTGTTTTTAGAGCTCTGGAGCAAAAATGGTAGAGACAGCGCACAGATCTGCAGAGGTCCGCCGCGGTCTACGGGTAAGGGTTTAAACTTAGTTTAGATTGATTTAATTTGAATTTACATGCTTGGTAAATAGATTTTAAGATGAATTTTGAGCATCGCGGCCGTTTTTGGCCCTCGACGTCGTCCGGACGAAATCGTCCCTAGTTCGACGAAATCGTCTCAAGTTCGTCAATTTCGCCTAAGGGCGAAATCGACGAAAAAGGGACGATTTCGTCAAATTAGAGACGATTTCGACACGCGAAATCGGAGACGATTTTGCTCAAATTTCGGACGATATCGGCCAATAGTGGGCGATATCATCAATTGCAAAATTTTGATCTTTAAGTTGCATTATTGATTGCTAAAATTGTTATTAATGATTGTTTGTTGTTTTGGTTGTTTATGCTTGCAGAGAGGATTACTAAAGAGCAGAGAGTGGAAATATGGAGGATTAAGAGATGACTTGGCCGCTCTGACACAGGCAGAGCGAGATCAGCTGGCACAGGCCGGCTTACTACATGTGGCAGAGATGCCACAAGTTTCTACTGACATGGGGCTACTGACGGCCCTAGCAGAGAGGTGGTACCCGGGCTCTTCATGCTTTCGATTACCGACAGGGGAGATGACTCCCACACTAGAGGATGTATGGAGGATTCTTAGAATCCCCATACAAGGGAGGATGATCACACCTACGGCCAATCAGGGCCACGCGATGGGACGACTCTGCGGTGACCCGAGCTTCACCCTGGAGAAGGGCGGAGTGAACATCGAGGCACTGCGCCAGATGCCTGGGGCATCTACACTGACACGAGTTTTGGCTGGGGTGGTTGGTGGACTTCTGCTGTGCCACCAGAGCGGATGCAGGGTACCATGGATGCTGGCAGATGTGATCTGCGACATGCGCGACCATGGCTACAGATTTTCTTGGGGCAGCTTTGTTCTATGCCGGCTATACAGGATCCTTTACGGGGTCGTGTACAAGGGCGGGCGATGTCTGGTCATGACATCGCTCCTACAGGTTTGGTGCTGGGAGCACATTACGGTGCGGAGGCCGATAGGGCTTCCACTGATAGGGGTTGACGGGGAGAGGCCCCGAGTCTTCTACTGGTGGCTCCGGAGAGGGGCACAACGACGGATCGACCTGCCGGTGTCCCGGAGACTACTGGATGACTTGGTCCCAGACCGCATCACCTGGAGGCCATGGAGAGAGCATCCAGGGTGGCCAGAGGATGGACAGGAGCTGGCTCGCATCAGGCGAGTCTGTGGCTACGGATGGAGAGGGGAGAGGTGGAGCTCCACCGCTATGACCGAGTTTTGTGATAGTTCGGTCTACAGTAGGGGATCCCATCTCTCAGGGATTATGAGTTTTCCCAGACTGTCCGGGATAACACCATAGTTAGCGGGGCTCCAGATATGCAACGATTCTGGAGTCAGGATGCGGACGATGCCCCCATTCAGCCAGTGGATGGGGACGACGTAGGGGTAGCCGATGGCTACGATGCCTGGTACGTAGGCATCCGCCCTCCTCGGATGACGAGGGCATAGGGACCGATCCACGCAGTTGTGCATCGGATAGGGAGGCGGCGCCAAGCGGTGGTAGAGGCAGCCCGGGGTCACGGCAGAGGAGAGCAGAGGAGGCCACAGGCATAGGAGAGGCCGCGACAGAGGGAGAGGGAGAGGAGGGAGGCGAGACCCCCATCTCCACAGAGGCCACCATCGCCTGATAAGGGCAAGGGTGTGGACATTGGAGAGAGTAGCGAGATGGCTACTCTCCGAGCAGAGAGAGATCATCTACGAGCTCAGGTGCAGACGTTATAGGATGCAGCTGCACAGCACCAGGCTGAGGTGTCGCAGCTACGAGACGAGAATGCTCGTCTCAGGGCACGAGGCGGAGGGGTAAGCACTCAGGAGCTGCTGCGGTCGGTTTCTCAGACCGCATTCTATCAGGCGCTATACTACCAGGCGATGCCAGAGGGCCAGAGGGTACAGCTACCACCTGCCATAGCAGATCCTATCAGGACAGGGTCGACGAGGAGCTCATCCCGATCGATGACGAGGACTCGCAGTACCACACATACTGCGATGGGACCACCTCTGTCCTCCGTAGGGCGGGGGAGGAGATGAGGCCGAGAGCTCTAGAGGCTCTCGAGGCTAGAGGGTGGGATACTGCCACTGATATTGTATTATACTTGTATTGATAGAGGATTGAGTATGCCGAGGTACAGATTGTGGCATACCAATCTAGTTTTGATGATGTATATATTCTGTTGATATATATAGATGAGATATTTTTGATCATATGACTTGTCTTATGTGATGCTTATGATGCTTTTTATGTTTGATTGATTGATTGAGTTGATTGATGTAATGATTTTATTGATGAGTCATGTAATTATGTCGTTTTGGAAAAAATTATAACTTGGATGTCATGCTTTAAATATTTTAAATGAAATAATCTGATGTAACAAATTGATTGGTTGTAATGAAATGTGATAAAAATAAAAAGAGATTTCTAACAATAATTTCAAAGGACATTGTCGCTATTATAGACCATTTCATGGAGTCGCCGCTCACTCGGTCGTCAAGCTAGTCCCAGGATAGAAATATTGTTAAAAGAAAAGAGTGCTTAAGAGACTGTCTTAAGACTTTGTTGTGATGATGCAAATGATGATGATGATGATGGTTTGTTTTCAGATTTCCATGAAAATATTATGCATGAAATATTGTAAAATGATTTTTGCTAGGCATAAATTCCTAAGTGTGATAAAAATTGTTGAATAATTCCTTAAGAATTATACCATCATTGCAAAATGCAAAGGTTGACATAATGATATGAAATAATAAAAATGTGTTTGCTTTTGAAAAGCATAATTTGTGTAATAAAATGAAGTCATATGGTTTTTATGAATTTTGATAAATTGGGAAAAAATATTGTTACAATGGTTTGCGCTAGGCATAGAATATGTAGGTATAGACTTATACCATCATCGCGAAGATCAAAGAAAGGATAGTTTTATTACATGATTGATTTTTAATGAACATAAAAGATGAAAATGAGGACTTGCGCTAAGCATAAAATTCCAATTTTGGTTTTGGAATTATACCATCGTTGCGTAAAGTCGATAAGATATATATGATATGTTGTTAAATAATTGTACTTGATTATTCCAAACAAGTTGCAAAATAATATTTCAAAGTATTTTGAAGACAAAAATTAGATTTATAAGGAATCCCATGTGCATAAGTGAATTCATTGCCAATCTTGATTTATCATAATGATAGACAAAATCTCTCAAATACAAATGTGTGTGCAATTGTATGGTTCAGTTACCAGTTTTGAGCAAGATACTATGATACAAGTGATTTGAATAAACCAACTAAGTGTTCATTAACCATGATGTAGATGCATATAACCACACTAGGCTACTATGTAGATCGGATTATCAAGAGCTAGCTAATCCATAAGCAGATAGAGGTCTCGTACAAAAGAAGGTCGCTAATGTGACTGTATATATCGCCACGCTAGGAGTTACCCAAGGCCAAGCAGAGTTGGGCACAAACCACCTGTTATGGGGCTTACCTCACGGCTTTTCGAATAATTGAGAATTCCAGGGATTCAAGCTCATCAACCCTTCTTCTTTTTTTTTCAAAGGGTAGGGAAAGGGATTTTATTGCTTTTCTTGCTTTCTTTTGAACTTTGCTTATTTTTCTTTTGCTTGATAATGCTTGTAACATTGTTGTCATAACATTTTTCTTTTCTCTCTTTTTCTTGAATTTTTCTTTTTCTTTTTTCTTTTTCTAGGGATACTTGCTCAGATTAGCTGTAGAGCAAGGGATTTTTATTCTGGGTAGGGGTGAGCTTGTCCTTTTGCCAATTCTCAAAGATTCTAGACCATGTGCATGATAGGATAGCAAGGGAAACTTTTCACTCAAGAAATCAGTTCTACTATGTAGCAAAACATGGAAATTACAAATATAATCATTTTATTGTGAAAAGATGTGCTTGGTTTAAGTAAATACCAAGATCAATTCTCTATGCTCAAACTTTATTTAATTGAATTTTGTGAACTTTGATATAAGAGAGATTAGTAATCATGCCGTATAAAATCAAGATATTTATTGTGTGAGTGTGCAAGTGAGGGATGCCAAATAAATGCTAGTTTTATCCAAAATAAGTTGAAACATATAACTGCAATAATTGTAAGAAAATAATGATTTTGAGAAAGTTTTGAGAATGTTGACTCTCTCTTTATTCTGTATATTGTTTTGGTTTCGAAAGAGTCAAGCATATATCTGTTTTTGGATTTTTATGTTGATTTTTGTTTTAAAGCAAAAGGAACTTTACAAGTCAAATAAATGCAATAAATATTTTTGAAGATTTTTGAAGATTTTATGAATGTTTTTGAGGTTTTTGAATAAATTGAAAGAAATACAAGATAATGATTTTGAACAAATATATACATGGATGAAATAATCAAATTTATGCATAATAACGTTTGAGATGTAAAATATTCATGGGTTCTTTAAGTTCTTTACCATCTAAGGTAGATAATTTATATGCTCCTGATTCAAATTTTGCAGTAATGATGTATGGTCCGAGCCAGTTGGGCTCAAATTTACCTTTAAGTTCTTTGGTTGCATTTGTATTTTTTTTTTTTTTTGATTTTGAGGATTTTGATTTTTTTTGTATTTTGATTTTAATTTATGAATTGAAATTGGGGGTATATACAAGATGATCTATATACACTATACAAGGTTATTTGAGTATAGCATGTCTAAGGTTGCTTCAAAATCAAAGGAGGTTTTGAAGGATAATCTAGTTGAGGTGAAGGTAAGAATAGAAGGTGATGAATAAAAGGTAGTGATAACAAAAGCTTTGTTATAATGTAGAATAATGTAGAAAAAGATTTGGCTTTTATATGTGTAAAATTGATTATATTACAAAATAAAATGTAAGAAGGATAAGAAAGTTCTTCATTCTTATCACTATATTCCAAATATTGATAAGATAGAGAAAGTATATGTGAAAGATATGCATGGATGTTATTTGGTAAACAAAGATGATCATATATGGATAAAAAAAAGTGATGGATAGAAGAGAATTGTGATAATAAATAATATATAGAACTTGATGTTTCAACCATTAAATATTCTTCAAATGGTGTTGGGTCACCATGTATGGTAACAATTTTATTTACAATTTCAAACTTCAAACATTGGTGAAGAGTGGAAGGGACAACTCTCATCGTATGAATCCAAGGACTCTGGAGAAATAGGTTGTAAGGTGAAGGACAATATCCTACATAGAATAAAGTATCCAGGATCTTGGATCCAATATTGAGGGGAAAAATTATAGTACCTTGAGCTTCTTGAATTTCATTGTTAAAATATTTTATAATAACATTTGATTTATAAATATCTTCTTCCTTTATTTTGAGTTTTTGGAATAATTGATAAGTGCATAAATTAAGAGAGGAGTCATTATCTACCATGATAGTTTTAACAAGTGTTTCTTTACTAGATCCCGATAATGTAAAGATAGTAGTCTTCTTGTGGAGTAGAGGAAGGAATATCCTCATCATAGAATGAAATATGGTTAACCTCAAGAGGGTTTACACCATTAATTATGTTCTTAGAGAAAATATGATGAGGAACAAATTGTTGGCTAGGTATTTTGAACAAAATTTCCTTGTGATAAATTTGTAATACTTCTAAAAGGGATATCTTTGCTTGAGGATTAATCACTTGTTGTTGGTTATCAAAGTGGATTTCAAATTGAGATTTTGATTCTAAATATGAGCTTTCTATGCTTACATTCCATTTTGGATCATTCTCTAGAGCCAAAGATAGTTTTGAAGGTTGGTCAAATGAGGAATCCATATCTTGAATATCGGATTGGGTTGATTGAATTTGAGGTTGCTTATTTGTAGTTTTTGTTACAATATTAATAATATCATCATGATGGGACACATTAACATGAAATATTTGATTGGTTTCCTGTTGTTGATAATTGAGTAGGGGTTCTTGGGAGATCCCCATGTCTTGATTGATTATTGGTATTTGTTGTGTAGGAGTTTGATAGTTTACTGGAGATTTATAATCAGTTGTAGATTGTAATTCCTTTATATTAAAAAGATCCTTATCAATCAAATCTTGAATTGCACATCTTAAATCTTTACAATTTTGTGTCATATGTCCATCTACTCTATGATATTCACAATGTAGCTCATGTTTAAACCAATCTGATGTGGTATCAAAGTTGTCTTATGGAAGGAAGTTCAATAATATTTGTGTCAAGTAAATACTTGAGAATTATATCCATTGGTTGATTAAGCCTAGTAAATTTACGTGATGAAGGTTTTTGAGAGGTTTTTGATAAATGCCTTAGGAATTTCGTCATAAAAGGACCTAATGGTTTCTCACCTCTACTTTCTTTATTATGGGTAGAATGATGATAGGAAGATTGCGATGTAGGAGGTGAGTGCATGGTAGAATTGGAAGAATAAGTATTTTCTTGTTGAAATGGATGTGTTGTATTGAAAGAAGAGTATTGAAAAGGTGGAGGAGGATTATATGTGGATTGATAGACATAATATGGATATATGGGAGAATAGATAATATCATTATGAAGAGGATTGGCAAAGGGATTGTTTTGTTGGGTTATGGATGAAAAATAAGAAGAGTGTGATGGAGGTGGTGTTGAATAGGGATGAGGTTGGTCATAATCAACAAATGTATTTGGCTGAATTCTTCCAACATTACTAATGGGCTCATATTGATTTGAGTAAAAACTCATGGTTTCTTTAGTACTTCTAAAAGTAATATTTAGCATCTACTATTTAGAATTGAATCTAAAAACATACAAACTTGAAATGATGATTTTGTTTTTTTTTTTCTTGTATACATATATATATTTTTGTTTTTGTTTTCAAAAGGTTATGATGCATTCACGTCGGGTTCACCAAAATGTATCGCTCCAAATTTTTCGCACCCCTACCTTCAGGCTATTGGATCCGCGCCCGAAGGAGGATGGGAAAAGGATGGTGCGGTACCTCAGACGAGAGGACTTTGCGAAGGTCCCGCCTCTCAAGGGAGGTGCATTTTGGTGATTTTTCGATGGATGGTGGGTTCACCAGGAAACATTTGACGGCAGTTTCCACGCCTAGGTTTTGGGAATGAGTTTTGATGAGTTCGTTTTATTTTTAAACATTCATCCTAGGTTTGGCCGAATGATTCTAACTTAAACTACATGAAAATGCAATTTAAATGCATACAACAAACAGAAAGGAAAACAGAAATAGAGAATTTGTAGGAGGCCAATGAAGATTACCTGATCCAGAAGTCTGATGGAGTTTCTGAAGCTTGAAGCAGTCTGGATCGTCTGCAATTCAACAGAATCACCTTCAATTTGATAAAATCGTCTAAACTGACAGGATCGTCTGCAATCTGACGAATTCGTCAGACGAATTCATCAGAGACCTGCAAAATAGCAAACAGATGCGAAATACAAGAAATTCTATTTTGCAAACAGGGGCAAACTATATGAAACAGTAATATGAGTGTTGAACAATATACAAGAATAGAAGTAAATGCAAATCACTGTGTTTAGATAGCATAATATGATCTTAATATGCAAACTAGACAAAATGGGTGAACTCCAAATGCAATATAGTATAAAAACTGAATAAACAATCTAATTTATAGCATAAAATGATAGATAAAAGAGACATAAGAGCAAACTCCAGGCACTGATTGCCTCGATGTGTGCTGCAGTCAAAATCGTCTCGCATCAGTACGAGATCGTCCCGAATTTGACGAGATCGCCTCCGATCTTGACAGGTTCGTCGACCGTGATAGGTGCCGGCTCCGACCGAAAACCAATGGTGTACCTGCAATGAAATGACTATAGGACTAATGCAAAATATGAATTACGATGTTTTAGAGCATAAGGGTTCAATTTGCATAAAAATTCAGCCAGGGGTTGGGGAGGGAAAAGTCTTAGAGTTAAATAGGCATAGGATAGTTGTTGGGAGGTTGGAGATCATCCCAATTTGGGAGATCTCCAACAGGGGAAGGGTCCCAACGGCGCAGACACGCTTCTGCCCGGATTGGAGACCCGTTGGAATGGATTCCAACTATGCAAATTCAGTTTTGCGATGAAATCGTCTGGACGTTCTAGTCCAGACGAAATCGTCAAATCTGGGGCGATATCGTCTGATCGGAGACGATATCGTCAAACGGTCAAAACAACTGCTAAAAATGGCACGAAAAAGGAGGAAACGGGTTTCTCGATGGTTAACGGGCGGTTTGGGAGGTTAAATTTGAATTTAAATTTATTTACTAAGGTGAATGTAATTATTCCAATTTTACTGTGCCAATTTTAGGGTGCTACACCATATATATCTTCTTTATGCATTGTTCCTATTTTTTTTGAACTCTCTATTGTACAACTCATCCTCATATGTCTCACTTTATTTTACACTGTCTTCTTCTAAAATATATTTATATGAAGTTTATTCTCCTCAAAAACTTGAGGTTGACTCTCCTTACCATTTCTTTTGAACCTGTTCAAATCTAAGACTTGTTTTTCTTGATGTAGTCTTTTGTATCTTGATGAACTTATCCAAGTTATTTGAGCTATTTTTGAACCCTTTCATATTGATCTTGGAGTCCTCTAAATATTCTCTTAGTAGTGCCACTTCTTGTGCTAACTTATCACATTCTAATATATTTGCTTCTAACTTATCCTTGAACCTTTTTGCCTTAGTCTTTGATTTTTCTAAATCCTCTATAAGCACTCTTCTCTCTTCATAAAATTCTTGAAACTAAATTTCAAGTTTAGAGTGTTGCTTTCTTACATTATTTACTGTGTCAAGGGCATAAATAAGTTCTCCCTTGAGATCATAACCATTCTCTTCTGAATATTCCTCTATTTGTTTACCTTTTTTTGCATCTTTATTTTCTATTGGATTGTCTTTTATGGGATCACCTTTTTCATCTTCTAATATCATTAGAATATTTTCATCCGGTCCTTCAAGTGTATCTTCATATTCATCATCACTGAAACTATAACCATCCCTTGTACAACTATCTTCAAGATATCCAAAAGATAGCATCACTATCACTTGATTACTTACTTATCTTATCCGCATAGTAGCTTCTCTTTTGTCTTTGAAAAAACTTTCTTTGTTTGCTTTGTCCATCCTTGCTTTTCTTTTGGTGCATGTATCTTTCTGATTCCCTGTTCTTGTGATATTTTTTATCTTCACCATTGTTGTTCTTAGGTTCTTGATAATCTATTTAAAAATTTCCAAAATTTCCACAATTGAAACACTTGACAAATTTTAGATTTCTGGATCTTCTATAGTACTTATCTCTTCTACCGTAGTTAGCTTCTTCATAATTGGATGACTCATTGCCTGATTCTGACTTCTTACCCTTTGTATTTTTTATTGCTTTCAATGTTACTTCCTTCTAGAGAATAGGATTTCTTGTTCTTATCTCAAATACTGTGAACATACTAAGAAAATTATCTCTTGTCAAAGTATCACCATCCAATGAGACTTATATAGTAAAAAAATTTTCACTAAATAGTTTTGGAATGGATCTTAATACTTTATCACAAACATCAGATTCATCAATCTTCATTCTAATTCCTTGCATATCATTAACAACCTCATAAATTCAAAGTAGATAGACACTAATATTTTTCTCATAATCAATTCTTAATGCTTCAAATTATCCTTTTAGATTTGGTATCTTTGATTTTTTGACACTTTTATCTCCTTCATATATACCTTGTAATTTATCCCATATTTCTTTTGTAGTTTGATAATGCATAACTTTCATAGATTCTATTCTATGCAAACCTCTCACAAGTGCATTCATTGCTTTTGAATTATAGTGTTGTAGAAGCTTGCCTTTCTTATCTATAAGAGGATTGACTAAGGGATCATATCCAAATTCCACTACTTTCCAAACTTCATTTCCAAGTACCATCAGGTAGATATTCATCATCATACTCCAATATATATAGTCACTTCCATAAAATACTAGTGCTGAATTATTTGAGGACACCTTCTTAGGATCCATTATGTTCTTGTTATCTTTTTCTTCAAGTTGTTAAACTCTTATGAAGGATCCTGCTCTAATACCAATTTAAGAACACAAGCTTATACTGAGATGGAGGGTGAACAATATAAGACCAATTTGTACTTTTCTTTCCAAATAAATATTATGTAATGTATAGATAGCACTATTAATAGCAATAATAAAAGCAATGCAAAAATCACCACACATAATACAAACACAATTTAACATGATTCACCCAAATATGGCTACCTCCACGAAGAAAATATTTCTTCTAAATTTTTCTCAAATAATCTCTTGGGAATCCTTTCCCTATTATAATGTTTATGGACCTCTGTCCAATGGAGATTTCAATTCCCTAAATCAGGTTCATGGATATCTATCCATAGGATAACTCATTTTCCTTTGCTATGGTTGGTGCTCCTCTTGAAGACTATTGGCTCCACTGCACTAGCTTGTGGATATCTCTCCATTGAAGACTCTTGTCCCCACTCAAAAGACCTATCCTCACTACCTTGGCTTATTGATCTATATCCACTAGAGACTACTGTCCTCTTTGATCTATCACCTCCAAATATTTTTTCTCAAATATACACTAAACACAATCCTTTAATCTAGCACAAATTTACTCAATCTCTATCTTTGGTCTAGCACAAACCTATCCTCAAATCTACACCAAAATCTGCTCCACAAGTTCACTCAAAAATTTCTCAAATATTATCAACAATTCCACTCAGAACTTGCTCAAATTTTCTCAAAAATTCCACTAAGAACTTGCTCAAATCTACTCAACAAGTCCACTCAAAACTTGCTCAAATATTTTCAAAAATTTCACTTAGAACTTGCTCAAATATACTCAA
This sequence comes from Wollemia nobilis, assembly GCA_028583015.1. Classification (NCBI taxonomy): domain Eukaryota; kingdom Viridiplantae; phylum Streptophyta; class Pinopsida; order Araucariales; family Araucariaceae; genus Wollemia; species Wollemia nobilis. The sequence goes on along the minus strand of JAQPPZ010014629.1, from coordinate 390,477 downwards.
CAAGCTCTCTCAGAAATTACTCAAATTTGCTCAACAAGTCCACTTAGAACTTCCTTAAATTTGCTCAAAAATTCCACTCAAAACTTGCTTAAATATTCTCAACAAGTCCACTTAGAACTTGCTCAAATATGCTCAACAAGTCCACTCAGAACTTACTCAAATATTCTCAACAAGTCCACTCATAACTTACTCAAATATGCTCAACAAGTTCACTTAGAACTTATTCAAATATGCTCAACAAGCTCATTTAGAACTTGCTCAAATTTGCTCAACAAGTCCACTTAGAACTTGCTCAAATTTGCTCAACAAGTCCACTCAGAACTTGCCTAAATATACTCAACAAGTCCACACAGAACTTGCCCAAATATGCTCAACAAGTCCACACAGAACTTGTCCAAATTTGCTCAACAAATCCACACAGGACTTGTCCAAATCTTCTCAACAAGTCCACACAAAACTTGTCCAAATATGATCAACAGGTCCACATAGAACTTGTCCAATATTCTCAATAAGTCCTCTATAGAACTTAACCAAATCTGTATTGTAAGCTTCCACAAAAATCTCACACAAAATTAGTCCACAAGTCTTCTCAAAGACTTGTCTTAAATTTGCTTAACAAGTCCACACAGAACTTGTCCAATCTCATAGAAACATAAAGAGAATTTTTAGAGACCCAATATGTTTCAAATCAATGCTCAATCTCAACTCAAATAAAGATATAGAATATTTTGTTTTATGAAACTTGAACAATCACCTCACACATCCACTTGACTAGGCTCAACCAACTCTAATCAACCAATCACTCAAAGAAACACCCCTTTCCCACAAACCCTAGTCCAAGAATGTAAACATCAACTCAAAATGTTTCCAATAATGCTAAAAAAAAAATTCATATAATGATGATACTCATGTTCTTTTCAAACCCTTGCTCAAGTTCTTTGCTCAACAACTCCAACAACAATGCTTCTAACAATGATAATCAAACCCTAGTTCAAGTTCTTCACACCATCAATGGTTTCAACAATAATGCTAATAAAGCAATCTTCACATAACAATGATACTCAAACCCTATTTCAAGTTCTTCATACAACCAATGGCTTCAACAACAATGCTTATCAAACAAGGTTTAACAATAATTATTTATTTTAGAAAACCTTGAAGCATTCACTCAACACACTCAATAAGGAAACCCTAATCAAGTCCTTTTCACTCCAAACTTATTTTTCATAAAACCAACCAATCAACTCAACTATGGAAGAATGTGCTCATACCTTTTTCTTGATGATAAGGAGTAGACCTTACAAATCTGCCACAACCATAAAACATTTCTTGCCAAACTCAAGAAGGTTAGAATACAAAATATTCTTTCAATATTTTCTCAAATATTTTCTTTTGACCAAGATATAATCAATGCCTTATTTATTCCCATTTCAACAAATCATACATAACAAAATACTTAGAAACACCTTATCAAATCCAATCTTAGAATAGTGACCAACACCCTAATAAATCAACCACTCTTAAAATAATATCCACCACCATAGGATATTAACCATTTTAATAATATTCACCACTATAGAATATCAACCACTCTTAATAATATTCACCACTATAGAATATCAACCACTCTTAATAATATTCACCACTATAGAATATTGACCAAACCACTATAGAATATTAACCAAACACTTTTCACTCCATACATCAAACCTTTGAGCAAGCAATATTAAAAAATTTATTTTGTCAAACCTTATAACTCCCTTGCAATTAGAACCAATAATAAACATGTAAAATTAATTTTTAACTTGCCCAACCAACCTCCAAAATTTTTGGAGATTAAACACCTTGCGTACATTATATTCCCCACCAGAATGGGATTCGACGTGACTCGATCCGCCATCTCCTCTTGCCTAAGTGCTTAGGCGCTTGGACACTCACCACATGGGCTACAAAGGCCCATGTGAAGGAAGGATTAATACCTTCCTCTTATGCCTTTAACACTCCTTTTTCACACGCAAAAAATGCGTTTTCGTTTCCCTTGGTCACAATGCTAAATACTTTGCTTCGCACGTTTGTATATTAGGCATGGTAATTTCATTAAAGTTGTGGGTGCTCCCATTTATATGCATAATATAACATTCCTCCTCACATCGATGCTTTTCAAAATTGAATCTCGAATTTCAATTCTAAAACCCACATTTGGGTTTTAACCTTAATTTAATTAATTTATAATTAATAAATAATTAATTTAAATAACTTTTCAAGTTAAGTAAATTAACTAATAAATTAATTTGTAATTAGCTTTAAGCTTCCTTAGTATAATAAAATTATTATACTTTATTTTCCAATGGTTTTTATGAAAACCTTTTATTTTCTCCTTTAGTGGTTTGAGTGGAAAACCTTTTATTTTCTCCATCAATGGTTTTAATGGAAAACCTTTTATTTTCTCCTTCAATGGTTTTAATGGAAAACCTTTTATTTTCTCCTCCAGTGATTTTAATGGAAAACCTTTTATTTTGCTCCGTCAGGGTTTTAATGAAAAATATTTTTGGTCATGCTTCATAAGATATTATGAAACTTTTTGGAACCAATCAATTGCATTCCTTTTGACATCAATGAAAACTCACGCCTTGGCATCAATGACAACTTGATGGACTCAAAATATCCAACAAGGGTCATGATGGAAAATATTAAATATCCATTCAAATTTCAAAAATAGGGCTAGAAGTTTTGGAATAGGAATCAGGTGGAGGAAGATTGGAAGGCTCACAAACTATTGCCAACATTCTGGTCTCATTGGTTTGTATGCAGGAAAACAAGTTTTGAGTGCAATAAAAGAAGCTTTAATGCATATTTTTTCTCCACATGCTTTAGAAATATTTAATGATGTTTTATGCATGAATACGGTAGCATCGTTCATATATTTTTAATGCATATTTTTTCTTATACTCTCGCCATAACTAGATCTTAGATTGTGTGGATGTAGGTCTAACCTAGTTGTGTTTTATATTCAGGATATAACATTTTCTGTAGCACAGGCCAGATTAAGGTTATGTAGTTTCTCTTTGTTCTTTTTCCATATTCTGGTTCATTTTCTAGATTTTTTTTCTAACCCTTTCCTTTTTTATTTTTATTTTTTAATTTTGCAAATAAAATCAAAAATATATAAAAAAAATCTAAAAATAGATGCATGGATCCCAAGAATAAGCTTTAACATTTTATTTTAAGCAAGTTCGATTTTATTTTAATGCAAATTCTAAATTCTAAAAATTCACACAAAGTTCAAATTTTATAATTTCAAAGCTTTTCATGAATTCACATTTCAAATTCCAAGCTTTGCATTTTTGTTTTTAAAGCAATAAATTAACTTCCCTTTATGAAAATTACAATTTCATTAAAGGGGGTAATTTATAGGGCATTCCAAAGGCCATTGTATTTAAAGCAATAAATTAACGTCTCTTTATGAAAATTATAATTTCATCAAAGAGGGGTAATTTATGTAGTATTTCAAAGGCTTCTACATTTTAAAGCTAGTCATTTCATTGTTTTATTTCATGCTCAAAGAAAACTAAAATGAATCCAATCATCATTCAAACTTTGCATTTCAATAGATAGATTTTAATCTTTCCTTTCATGCTCTAAGTAGGGTTTAATAAAGATAAAACTTGTTGAAAATCTGCTTAACCAAAAGAAGTAAATCTACTTAAAATACTTAAATATAAATGAATTAAATCACCTTGGCAAATTAGAAATAAAGTGAATAAGGGATCAATTTCATGTACTCATTCATAATTTTATTTCTACACATAAGGGAAATCAAGCCCTTTCAATTAATGAACAATAAAAGCATAGCATAATAAAGTAATACCAACATAGGCCCCTTGTTAGTAGTTATTTGCAATCACTATGGTATTCCTAGCACTTATTTGATACATTGTTACAAGATTACAAGAACACATTAAGTAAAAGGAACCTTGGAGAAATATTAATTTCTTTGCAAGAGAGGGTTTTCTAATCAAAATCCTAACTGTGAGTGTGGTTTTGCAATTGGGAAAAATTACCACTCAATATTTTGGTTCTAGAAGGAGGGCATAAATTGGTTATTTTATTGCTACTTAAATGCTAAATTATTCATTGTTACTTGAAAGGCTATTTTGAAGATATTAGTTTGGACTAACAAGGTTTTTTTACAGGTGATCACATACCTTGATTGGAAATTGATTTAATTGATAATGCATTGATGCTAATCATTTTTTAAAAATGTTTCTTATTATGATGTTTAAGTTGATGTATTTTTAACAAAAAATTGTTGTTGTCATTGTTAATCACACTACAACCTAATCCAATGGTTGTAAATGCTAGAAAGTGGTATGGGATGCACAACAATCCTTTGAACATTGTTGGAGATGTTCATGACCTACCCAAGAACATAGAGATATTTTTGCCCAAGTATAAACATGATGGCACAAGACTAGCAGAGGAACACATTCAAGCCTATGTGGACACCTTAATTAGATTGAAAGTCAAACATGAGGATGTGGCTTGTATATTATTTCCTTTGAGCCTAGATGACATGATATATGATTGGTATATCAATCTACCCATTAGTTCTATTACCTCTTGGACCCAATTAAATTTTTTTTTTCTCAATCAGTTTAGATTTCCCATAGATACTACCATAATCTATCATCAATTTGCTTTGTGTAGCAGGGAACCTAATGAACCATTGAGAACTTTCAACATGATATTTCAAAAGCTCTATGCAATATTGACTACTCCCTTTGTTATTTTAGAAAATGTTGCTCTTCAGATATACTTTGGGGCATTGGATCCCTTGATCACCATGTTCACTAGGACAAATCCTTTGGTTACTACTCTTTCCTTAGCCTACACAAAGGCCATGACTGTAGAACAACAACTAAGACCACAAGGTTTTGGGATGGAGCAATTACCTATGGTAGGAAAACTAGGGGCTTACAATCAAATCCCAATGATAAACCAGGCATTGGTACAACAAAATTTGATGTTGAAAACTTTACCCTACAATCAGTTTTACCCTACCATGCCCACTTATCCTCCCACATGTGCTTATACAAATACATATATCCATACAACCACTCCATTATGGTTAGAGAACCATTTGGCCACTCATGGAGCCATAGTAACAAGTGCCCAGGCTTTGGCTACTTATGCCAATCCAACACCCAAAGAGGACTTGAATCCATTTTTTAATCCAAATCTTCAAGCTCAAAACATGTTGCAAGATCCAAATGTTCAAAATCCAAGTGTTGTGCCAAATCAAAATATTCTAGGTTTCTGGAATCCAACTAATCCTACCACTTCTACTACCCAACCCAATGAGCTTGAGTCAGAAGTAAAAGACCTAAAGAGGTTGGTCCAAAAGTTAAGTAGAGATATGGTTCCATTACAAGAACAAGCACCTCAAAGTACACTTCCAAATTATCCTACAAATCAAGTTCATGATATGAATTTCAATGATATTCCATTTGATTCTCTCTTAGATAATGGAGAAGGCCTAGATAGGACTTGCATTGAAATATATGCCAATTCAGGACTCTTTGTGTAGACACAAAAAATTGACCCACTTCACTGGGCAATCTTCCTTGAGCCCTCTAGGGGACCCCTTAGACTTGCCTAGGTCAAGGGCAAGGCTTTCCCCCTTGTTTTTCTTGTTTTTCCTCTCTATGCAAAATTGTGCCCTATCCCTAATGGAACACAACTTCACATTGTAATATCATGATAGGCTCGAATGAGGTACAATTTCACCTTTTTAGGGTTTTATGCATTAAAACCCTAATTTTTGGTTGGCATGTTTTACGTTGGCTCTCCTTGGTTTTACCACTCTTTTTGCCTTTAAATTTTCTATATAAGGAGGTTTTGAATTCACTTTTCACACAGAATTTAACACATGCTCACATAATTGATATTTAATAATTTTATTGCTCGCACTTGATTTCTTGCAAAGTGTTTTATTCGATCAACATATTTCTTCTTCTTCTCTCACAAGAAACTTTAAAGTTTGGAGTTTGATTGTCTACTACATCAAATTTATTGTTGTTTGATCTTGGTGGATTGTTGTTGGAGCCTTAAGGAGAGATTGACCATTTGGGAGATCCCAAACCCTTCTATTTTGTTTCTACACTCTCTCCCAGGTGAATTTGTCCTTCTACATACACATTTAGGTTTTCTGAATGACATGATTAAGCTTCTACATTTATATTTCATTTTTCACATAGTTTATGCAAAATTGTGCCCGGTCTGCTATGGGGCGTGACTTCACCTAACATTATCATGGTCATCCATTACAAGGCGTGATTTTACCTGATACCAAATTAGGGGTAATTTTTTATCTCTATTTTCACCATTGCATTATAATTTGCATTTAGAGCATAGTGGCATATTCTATTATGTGATTTCTACATTATAATTTGTTGTATTCCATTAATGTTTGTTTTCCTCCAAAGGTCAATTTTGATTTTAATTATCAAATATCAGCTAAAAGGACCTAGGGGCCTTGACTGCTATACCTCCAAGCATTGTTGTATAGTGGCCTAAGTAGGCCCCCTAACGCTAATCCCATTTTTAAGTGTTTCTTGATTTATCTTGTAGGAACAAGTATTATTAATATTGGGTAAAGGGATAAAAGCAAGGATCAATCATCAAATAAGCTAAGTATTCAGAGTAGTCTTTAAGGCTATTTGTTGAGTGCTTTTAATTCTAGGTATTGAAAGGAAAACATCATATAATGTGAACTTAGGATTAATTCTATTTGTGTATCTCTTCTTGATTCATTGCTTAAAGGTTGTTTGCTTAGAACCCTAGGTTAGAGAAGCATTTAAAGAAATGAATCATTCTAGGGTTAGCTCTTATATTCCTGCATTTTGTATTTTTGCATTTTTCTTTATATTTTATAGCATAGATCTAGAAAGGCCAAATTTAGGTGTTTGTCTTGAATCTAGTTCATCAAACATTCCTAAAATTCCTATGGACTTGGAGCAAGTCCTTAAAGTTATTTATGGTGAACCCATCCCCCTATAGCATTGAGTGTAGAGAACAACACATCCCTCGTTGTTATAGAATGATGCTAACATGTGTGTATTCTTTGATTAGAAGGCACAAGAGAATATGTAACCACTTTGTAATAGTTTTGTACAAGTTTAGGTGTAGGAATATTGTAGTTGTAACAGTATTGAATTGTTACCTTATTTGTAAGTTCCATAGATTCTTTAGGTTTAAGTTTCAATATAGATTAATATCATTATTATTGTATTGTATAGATTTTAAGTGTGTAAAAACACGAATTGAAGGTGAAAAATCCATGTTTTCTAGCCTGTTGTGTTTTCTTGTATGGTGCAGTCCAGAATTTACAAAAAAGTCTGAATAAACTACTTTGGATCTTAATATTTCTTTCTATGTTGCACTAATTTTTGAATGTGATACACCATTGTAATTATCTTACCAAAAAATTTCCATACATATATCACATGTCCCATTTCGCATATGTTAAGCACTTCGTTTCCACCTCTAAAAAATGGTTTTTAGTATTTTCTGCCCAAATTTCAGAACGCATTGCAGTCCTCATAATTTTTTTGTAGTTGGTATTTTTCCATGAAATAAATTTTTTTGGGTACCCATTATTGATTAGAATTTACCCTCAAATTTTAATGGAATTTTGAATACTTTTTATTATCAATTTTAGTGCTCTCGAAAAAAAGTGTTGGGTCAAAAAACTTCATTTGGTACCAGAGTGAGGTTCGGTTGGAGGTTTAGAGTAACCTATGGTCTTGCTAATAGTTTATCAATTTGTTTGTAATTGATGTGCAAGGTGCAGCCAAAGTATTGTCATTGTTGTCAACACAGATAGATAGATCAGTTGATGCAGGTGATGTGGACAGGAGTTTAGAGGTCAGTCGAGAACATGTACGGTAGAATTTCCAAGGAAGATAGAAGTGGCCCAGATTCTAAAAATCAAAGAAAAAGACAAGTAAGAAAATTGTCACGATATCGCGACATGTTTTCTGTCGTGATTTCGCGACATGGCCGAGGAGAGAGAAGGCGCAAGAAAAATTGTCACGATTTCATGACATGGCCGAGGAGAGAGAAGGCGCAAGCAAAATTGTCGTGATTTCGTGACATGGACGAGGAGAGAGAAGGCGCAAGCAAAATTGTCATGATTTCATGACATGGACGAGGAGAGAGAAGGCACAAGCAAAATTGTCATGATTTCGTGACATGGCCAAGGAGAGAGAAGGCGCAAGGAAAACTGTCACGATTTCACGACATGTTGGAGGCAAAGAAGCCAAGTGGAAAAATTGTCACGATTTCATGACATGTTGGAAGCAAAGAAGGCAAGTAAGAAAACTGTCACGATTTCGCGACATGTTTGGAAAGAAGGCGCAAGCAAAGAAAACTGTCACGATTTTGCGACATGTTGGGGTTTCGTGATCCGATGAGAAGAAAAGTGCCAAGGAGAGAAAGTGTCATGATTTCATGACAGGTTCGAAGAGAAAGCACCAAGGAGAGAAAGTGTCACGATTTCATGACAGGATCAAAGAGAAAGCGCCAAGGAGAGAAAGTGTCACGATTTCATGACAGGTTCGAAGAGAAAGCGCTAAGGAGAGAAAGTGTCACGATTTCACGACAAGTTCGAAGAGAAAGCGCCAAGGAGAGAAAGTGTCACGATTTTGCGACAGGTTCGAAGAGAAAGTGCCAAGGAGGAAAAGTGTCATGATTTCGTGACATGTTGTGTTTTCGCTGGCCAAAGACAGAAAAGGCACAAGGCAGCGAAAGTGTCACGATTTTGCGACATGTTTCGTTTTCATGGGTGAAAGGCAGAGAAGTGCAAGGAAGTGAAAAGTGTCACGATTTCGTGACACATGTGTTTTCACTGGCCAAAGACAGAAAAGGCACAAGGCAGTGAAAGTGTCACGATTTCACGACATGTTCCATTTTCACGGGCGAAAGGTAGAGAAGTGCAAGGAAGCGAAAAGTGTCACGATTTCGTGACATGTCTGGTTTTCATGGGTGCAAGCGAAGAAGTGGACAAGGAGGCCAAAAATGTCATGATATCGTGACATGTCATGTTTTCACGAGTAGAAGGCGAGAAGAGTACAAAGAGACAAAAATGTCACGATTTCACGATAGGTCACAACAACATGATTACGAACAGTTAACTAGAGTCAGTGTGACAGTTATAGGTGCAGTTATAGATAGAAATCATGCAAGCTATTTTAAGAACTGTCGAAGAAGGAGAAATCGAACAGTCGCATAAATAGAATCAAAAAATGCATGCATGCACAGAAAAGGATACGAACAGTCATGACCAAGAAGACGAACAGTCATGGTAGAGATATACGTTGCATGTAACGTAATGCCCACACTATATATACAAAAGGAGTTACATATAGAAGGAGTTACAGTTGACAAGTGGCAGAAGAGAATATTAATAGAACAGTTACAACTGGCAAGTGGCACATGAGAAATAAAATATGGAGTTACAACTGGAGTTACTATTAGACAATTTGATTATAAAAGGGCAGTTGCATGGAGAAATAAAGTTGCCGCTCAGAGTGAAAAAGTGCTGCAAAAGAGTGTGAAAGTGCTGCTGAAAGAGAGTGCGCAGGAGGCGAGTGAGCAGGGTGTGCTGTGTGTAAAGAGTGGGCAATGTTGAGAAAGCAATAGACCAGTCAGGGTCTTGTAAAAGCGAAGGCATTTTTATGTCAAAAATATTCAAAATAGAATTTTGAGTTGGTGCTTGGAATCAGGGGTTGGTGCTCCTTTCTGTTGGTGCAGATAAATTAGGGGTTGGTGCTCCTTCCAGTCGGTGCTGGTAAATTAGGGGTTGGTGCTCCTTTCTATTGGTGCAGATAAATTAGGGGTTGGTGCTCCTTCTAGTGGGTGCTAGTAAATTGTTTGTAAAGTTGGTGCTTTGCAAAGGCTAGATTTGGATGGGTGTCCAAGTAGTCTATTTTTGAGGAGTAGCCAAAACTGGTGAACCTCGTTACATCTTGTGTTATGTGATGCTCTCATGTGATATTTGCTTTATCTGGTTTTAAGTTTTCATTGCTTCAGATTTAAGAGTTAAGTTTTTAAGTTTGAAATAGCTACACTGATTCACCCCCCTCTTCGTGCCATTGTAAGACTAACAATTGGTATCAGAGCCAAGTTCTTGAACAAGCTCAATCGGCTAAGGTGATCTGGGAAGTGACACAATGGCAGTTGGTGAAGGATTCTCATCAAACAAAGCTCCATTGTTTGACGGGACTAATTACGCATTCTAGAAAATCAGGATGCAGACATATCTGTGTGCGTTGGGATACGACATATGGGACTCAGTAGAAAGTGGATACACAATACCCACCACTCCTCCAACCGATGTTGCCGATAAGAAACTGTTTGAGAATGACTCAAAGGCAAAGAATGCTATAATGTGCGGTGTAGCAAACAATGAACTGGTAAAGATCATGAGCTATAAAACTGCAAAAGAAATTTGGGACAAATTGAAGAGCATTCATGAAGGAGACGATAAGATCAAGGAGGCCAAGTTGCAAACTCATCGAACTCAATACTGAAGCGTTAAAGATGAATGACGATGAGAACATAGCGGCATATATGCTGAGAGTAAATGAAGTCATTAATGCCATTAGAGGACTCGACGAGAAAATCGAAGACCCTGCAATCATAAAAAAGGTATTAAGATCTCTTCCCAAAATATTTGATTCTAAAGTTTCAGCTATAGAAGAAGCCAAAGATCTAAATACGTTTAGTATGGATGAGATGCATGGTACGTTGACTGCGTATGAGATGAGAATAGGAAAGTCTGATCCCACAGACAGAGAAGCTGCGTTTAAAGCCCACAAACATACGAAAGCAAAACAAGAATCCGAAGATGAAGAGACATCCGATGAGATGGAAGCAAACTTTGTCCAAAAACTAAAAAGGGGACAAGGAAAATATAGAGGAAAGCTACCATTTAAATGTTTCAGCTATGGAGGCATTGGGCATGTTGCAGCTAAATGTCCATGAAATATGGAGAATGAAAGTGATGAAGAATCGCACCGAGAAAGAAGTGACTGGAAGAAAAAGATGAAGTTCAGAAACAACCACTTCAAGAAGAAAAGTTTCATATCCAAGAATGTCAGCTCCTCTGAAGACAGATCCGATGAGGATTCTGAAGAAGAAACAGGTGAAACTCTGTTCATGGCATTCAAAGAAGAAAATACAGAAGAAGAACAGGAAAGTGATGGAAACCTTGAGGCTGAGGCTGAAGTAAATCTAAGAGGTGAGTTGATAGCTGCACTTGAAGAATTGAGAATAGAAAAGAAAAAGAACAAAAGACTGTCCAAGAAATTGGAAGAATATGGGGATGAGATTGAAGATCTCTTCTTACAGGTTCAAAAGGCCAAGAAATTAGAAGAAGCCTTGAAGACACACCTGGATGATGAGAATTATGTATGCAGCACAAGTGAAGAAGAATCTAACAAAGTTATTGTTGATCTAAAGCTGCAAGTAGAACAACACAAAAGGATTGAAGATATTCTCAGGTCTCAAATCAATGAGAAAGAGACTCTTTGCTGCCAACAAGAAGAAGAGATTGTTTCATTGAAGAAACAACTAGTAGAGGCCAATGTAAATCTCAAATATGAGAAGAGCACAGAGTTGCTAGATAAAATGATAAAGCAACAAAGAAGCTCCACAACTAAGCTTGGTCTTGGATATGAAGCTGAACAACCATCATCTTCCAAAAATGCAGAGAAGAAGAAGTTCACTGATGAAGGAAAGAAGAAAGAAAAGCCTGAAGCTGAATCTTCAAAAGGAAGAAAATCTCAAAGGAAATCTACAGCAAAGCAACCACAGCAAAAGAGGTTCTCTCACTCTCACTCTTTTCATAATAATGCTTTTAACGGCTATTGTTTTAGATGCAGCCATTATGGTCACCGGGCAATTCATTGTGGATTGAATAATAATTCAAGGAGTTATGCTGGTAGAAATACATCTGCTCTTCTGAGTGAACACCATGTGCAATGTTTTAAATGTAATGGTCATGGGCACATAGCAAGGTTTTGTCCAAGCACCTCTGCAACTAATCTAAGACAAGACCGCAGATTCCATCAGACACAAAGAGTGCAACACAGACAGGAAAATAATTATCCTTCAAGATTGCACAAGAGACAACCACCCAAGAGAAATGTTCAGGTTCACGAAAAGGTTCAAAATGTGGATGCAGGTGAAAATTCTCAGCCTAAGTTCAAGAAAAACTGGAGAAAGAAAGAAGAACGGGAATCCTGTCTCCTTGGACTGAAGGAGACTACTCAGCTATTGCACTAAGCCACTCCAGGTGGCACATCCTCAGGGGGAGTAATATTAAAGTTTTTTTTAATACTCCTATGTATTTGATTGGTTATCTGAGGATGAATGGCAGGCAGTCGGGAAATTGTTGTATAGCTATCAAAGTGTGTTGTCTGTTCTTACAGTTGTTTGTGTTAGTGTCGTGAAGGGTGGTGATTGAATTGAGAGTTGTCATTATTGGTAGAATTGTTGTATGTCATTATTGAACTGGTGATGGCTCTTACTGCCACTGTCATAAGTTAAAGATTATAATAGTTCAGATGATTTGGTTGGTTTTATGGTACTGTGTTTGATGTTTGCACAGAGTTGGCAGTAAAACTACAGTGTTGGTACAGTGTTGGACAAAAGTTGGTACAAGTGTGAGTCACTTGTCAATGTTGTTGATAGATGTGAAATCAGCGTGTTGAATGGGAAGATTGAAAAAGAGGTTTATAATGAGCAGCCAGATGGTTTCCAGCCTGGTAATGAATGGTTGAGTTGCCTTCATAGAGGCTATTTTGATCAAATTAATGCTTTACTTGATACATGATTTGAGCAAGTTATTATTTGCATTGGTGATTTATGTTGGTGGCTGTTTTGTTCAAATACCTTTGGAAGGAAAAGGATGTCTACTAGTTTCCTTTTCATGTAGTGATCGGTTGAATGCTTCAAGATTAATCTTGAGTTGAATGATGTTGGTTAAACCTTGTCTATAAGCATTGTTGTTAAAGCCTTAATTGATTGAGAAAAGATATAGGTTGTGGAAAGAACATGAGTATCATTGTTATATGAGTTATTGCATGGTTGGCAATTGTTGGGTTGTGTTGCATGTTCTTGAGAAAAGCTTACTACATCTATCTTATTCTTTTTGAGACTGAGATTGAGTTGAGATTGAGATTGGGAGTTAAGTATAGAACATATTGAGTCTCTAAAAATTCTCTTTATGCTTCTATGAGGGTGATGAATCACATTGGGTCTCTAACAATTCTCTTTGTGGGTTCATGCTAAGCAAGTTTTTCTTGATGAACTTGTGAGCTGATTTGAGGATAGTGCTGGGACAGATTTCCAGATACAGATTTGGGCAGGATGTGTAGAGGACAGAAAGAGTACCAGTGGAGGTGCATTCTATCATGGAGATAGATTGGTCACGTGGAATAGTAAGAAACAAGAATCAATTTTCTTATCCACAGCAGAAGCAGAATATATTGCAGCGACAATGTGTTGTACGCAGAGGAAGAATTTATATATTTAATTATCTTTGTGCTCATATTTGTAATTTTTGCTAACTGTCATAACGTGTGCCTGAGAATGTTGTGCATGGACTCAGGGGGAGTCTGCAGTAACCCTTTGGTATTATTGTCAAAGGGGGAGAAGAATTACAGGAGATTGCATGAGTGTTGCCAACAATTCCAAAGGGGGAGATTGATGTGCAAGGTGCAGCCAAAGTATTGTCATTGTTGTCAACACAAACAGATAGATCAGTTGATGCAGTTGATGTAGTGGACAGGAGTTCAGAGGTCAGTCAGAACATGTACAGTGAATTTCCAAGAAGACAGAAGTGGCCCAGATTTAGAAAATCAAAGAAAAAGACAAGTAAGAAAACTATCGCGATATCGCGACATGTTTTCTATCATGATTTCGTGACATGGCCGAGGAGAGAGAAGGCGCAAGCAAAATTGTCATGATTTCATGACATGGCCGAGGAGAGAGAAGGCGTAAGAAAAATTGTCATGATTTCGTGACATGGTCGAGGAGAGAGAAGGCGCAAGCAAAATTGTCATGATTTCATGACATGGAGGAGAGAGAAGGCACAAGCAAAATTGTCATGATTTCATGACATGGTGGAGAGAGAAGGCACAAGGAAAACTGTCATGATTTTGTGACATGTTGGAGGCAAAGAAGCCAAGTGGAAAAACTGTCACGATTTCGTGACATGTTGGAAGCAAAGAAGGCAAGTAAGAAAACTGTCATGATTTCGTGACATGTTTGGAAAGAAGGCGCAAGCAAAGAAAACTGTCATGATTTTGCGACATGTTGGAAGAGAAAGCGCCAAGGAGAGAAAGTGTCATGATTTCGTGACAGGTTTGAAGAGAAAGCGCCAAGGAGAGAAAGTGTCACGATTTCATGATAGGTTCAAAGAGAAAGCGCCAAGGAGAGAAAGTGTCACGATTTCGCGATAGGTTTGAAGAGAAAGCGCCAAGGAGAGAAAGTGTCACGATTTCATGACAGGTTCGAAGAGAAAGCTCCAAGGAGAGAAAGTGTCACGATTTCATGATAGGTTCGAAGAGAAAGCGCCAAGGAGGAAAAGTGTCATGATTTCATGACATGTTGGGCCAAAGATAGAAAAGGCACAAGGCAAGAAAGTGTCACGATTTTGCGACATGTTCCGTTTTTGCGGGCGGAAGGCAGAGAAGTGCAAGGAAGCGAAAAGTGTCACGATTTCATGACATGTTGTGTTTTCACTGGCCAAAGACAGAAAAGGCACAAGGCAGCGAAAGTGTCACGATTTCGTGACATGTTCCGTTTTCACGGGCGGAAGGCAGAGAAGTGCAAGGAAGCGAAAAGTGTCACGATTTCGTGACATGTCTGGTTTTCATGGGTGCAAGCGAAGAAGTGGACAAGGAGGCTAAAAATGTCATGATATCATGACATGTCATGTTTTCATGAGTAGAAGGCGAGAAGAGTACAAAGAGACAGAAATGTCATGATTTCATGATAGGTCACAACAGCACGATTACGGATAGTATGGTGAGCGGAGTTGGGTGTGATGTGGTACAGGGGATTTAGATAGAAATCATGCAAGCTATTTTAAGAACTGTCAAAGAAGGAGAAATCGAACAATCACATAAATAGAATCAAAAAATGCATGCATGCACAGAAAAGGATACGAACAATCATGACCAAGAAGACGAACAGTCATGGTAGAGATATACGTTGCATGTAACGTAATGCCCACACTATATATACAAAAGGAGTTACATATAGAAGGAGTTACAGTTGACAAGTGGCAGAAGAGAATATTAATAGAACAGTTACAACTGGCAAGTGGCACATGAGAAATAAAAGATGGAGTTACAACTGGAGTTACTGTTAGACAATTTGATTATAAAAGGGCAGTTGCATGGAGAAATAAAGTTGCCGCTCAGAGTGAAAAAGTGCTGCAGAAAGAGTGTGAAAGTGCTGCTGAAAGAGAGTGCACAGGAGGCGAGTGAGCAGGGTGTGTGCTGTGTAAAGAGTGGGCAATGTTGAGAAAGCAATAGACCAGTCAGGGTCTTGTAAAAGCGAAGGCATTTTTATGTCAAAAAGATTCAAAATAGAATTCTGAGTTGGTGCTTGGAATCAGGGGTTGGTGCTCCTTTTTGTTGGTGCAGATAAATTAGGGGTTGGTGCTCCTTCCAGTCGGTGCTGGTAAATTAGGGGTTGGTGCTCCTTTCTATTGGTGCAGATAAATTAGGGGTTGGTGCTCCTTCCAGTGGGTGCTGGTAAATTGTTTGTAAAGTTGGTGCTTTGCAAAGGCTAGATTTGGATGGGTGTCCAAGCAGTCTATTTTTGAGGAGTAGCCAAAACTGGTGAACCTCGTTACATCTTGTGTTATGTGATGCTCTCATGTGATATTTGCTTTATCTCGGTTTTAAGTTCTCATTGCTTCAGATTTAAGAGTTAAGTTTTTAAGTTTGAAATAGCTACACTGATTCACCCCCCCCCTCTTAGTGTCGTTGTAAGACTAACAGTAATATTTTTTGTAGGAACATTATTTTTTGGGTGTAATGGCCAACAACACTAAATAGTTGCCAATTTTTGAGTTTTATGGAGCTGATTATGAATACTGGAGCATTAAGATGAAGACCTTACTAATGGAAAAAGTTATGTGGGATATTGTAGAAGATGAGTACACATAACCAAAATATTGGAGCACACTTGTAGAAATAGATATAATAACAAAGAAGGAAGATCAAAAGAAGAATTACTTGGCTCTTTACGATCTCCAATTTGCATTGGAGAAAAGTAATTTTCTAAGAATAGCAGGCTGTAAAATAGCTGATGATGCATGGAAAGCCTTACAAGATGGTTACCAAGGGAGTGACCAAGTCAAGCAAGTGAATATACATACTCTTAGAAGAGAGTTTTAAAATTTTAGAATGTAAGAGGTTGAGAGTGTTGGTGATTATTGTGTAAGGGTAAAGGTTGTTGTCAATAAAATGACAACTCTTGGAGAAGCACTGAATAAAGTGGTTTTTGTTAAGAAAGTATTGAGAACACTTATACCAAAGTGGATTCATGTAGCCATTATTATTGAGGAGAGTAAATATTTATCTACTATTGAGTTTGATAATTTGATAGGATCTCTTATGTCTCATGAGGAGAGGCTAGGGGAAACTATTATTGCAGTTGATGAGAAGGCATTTGATTCTAAAGCTACAATTTAAAAGGGTGATAGAGAAATATCTAGTGGATATAGAAATGGCCAAGGAAGAGGTCAAAATCAGAATTATTCAAGAGGAAGAGGTGGTATAAGAGGAGCATCAGGTGGAGGCAGAGTCAGAAATGATAAGTGGAATGTGCAATGTTACAATTGCAACAAGTATGGGTATTATGAGAGAGAATGTAGATAGAAGACTAGAAAATAAAATAGGATATCCCACTATGGTGAAGAAAATTTTGTTGTTCAAAATATGTTCTTATCATATAATAAGGCTGATAAGAATCTTCAAGAGACTTGGATACTTGATTCTGGTTGCTCCAATCATATGATAGGAAATGGGGATCTTCTTGCTTCCATGGATGAGTCCTTCAAGTCCAATATTAAACTTGGATATGACAAGGCTTTGGAGGTGGCTTCGAAAGGTGTAATGGAAGTGAACACAAAATAAGGTAAGAAACATGTTCATGATATCTATTACATACCAAATTTGAAACATATTTTGTTAAGTGTATGGAATCTATGTAAAAATAACTACATGTTAGTCTTTTATGATAAGAAATGCACCATCTATGATAATAAAAATAGCAATAGGATTGTTACAACAATATATATGACCAATAATAGGTTGTTTTATTTAAATTTTGGAGGTCAAGGGAGTAGCCTTGCTAATGTTTTTGCATAAGATAATAGTTGGTTATGGCATCTTAGATATGGCCACTTTAACTTCACTAGTTTGAAGTTATTAACTTCCCAAGATATGGTTTATGAGTTACCAAAAGTGCAAGAAAATAAAAGTGTTTGTGAGGGGTGTGCTATGGATAAGCATGCAAGGCATAAATTTCCTAAAGGGAAAGCATGGAGGGCCTCATACCCAATATTATTGGTCAATTTTAATATTTTTGGGCCTATGCAAACCAAAATCTTGGGTAACAACTCTTACTTTCTTATGTTTATTGATGATTTTTCTAGAATGTGTTTGATGTATTTTTTGAAGCATAAGGATGAAGTAATTGATTGTTTAAAGGAATTTAAATCTTTTGTTGAGAATCAGAGTAGCTAAAATATTAAATGTTTAAGGATAAACAATGGTGGGGAATTATTTTCTAATGAGTTTAAACAATTTTGCAAGAATGTTGGCATTAAAAGTTAATCCATAACTTCCTATACTCCATAGCAGACTGGAGTGGCAGAAAGAAAAAATAGGACAATTGTTGAGTGTTAGAAATTTTAAGTATATTGTTTTCATTGATGTCAAAGAATTAATGGCATAAGTTAATGACATTGGTTGTCATTTATGTCAAGGAAAATAAAGGTTAAATGGTTTTACCATGGTGGCATTTGCAAAAGAAAAAGAAAAAATGATTTATGGTGGCAAAGTTTTTATCCTAAGAAAAGGTCCAAAGGAAAAATTATAATATTTAAATCCTTGAGGATTTAAATAATTATAATAATTAAAAAATCAAATCGAGCACCAAAATTTTGTTTGAAAATCAAATGCACCAACATCAAGGACCATGTCAAATTTATTATATATAATGCTAAGCCAAGGTGGAGAAATTTATGAGAAAAAGGATGCACTAAGTTCATTTGATTCATGGTGGAGAAGGAGAAGACAACAAGATATTTTCACATATCAAGGTAGAGTGCATAATAAGGAGAAGGGGACAAATATTTGGTTCCATATCGATAGATAACCCAGATGATAGAACCCACAGTGCTAGGAAATGGTAGAAGAGAGATCTCGAGTTCGAGATGCAATGGTAGCAAGGTGATAAAGTTTTGTTTGGAAAACCTCTTGATTTGCAATAGAGTTCAGGAATAAGGAAAACAAGCACCTTTTGGTGTTGTGTGGGTGGCTAGCCCATGCGGTGGCCTAGCCGATGGCTAAGGCATTGGCCAACAGGCAATGCAAGTTCGAATCATAGTGGTAGGTAGTAGCAAGGGAATAATTTTTGGAAAATTATTTTGTGCCCAAGTCAAAGGTATGTGCCACATGCTTGTTTAGGGAGACATGAGGAGAAATAATTTTTGCTTTTACTTTTTAATTAAAAGGGTTGAAAAGTGATGGTTTAATATTTGAATAAAAAGATGAAGTGGAGTTCTTGTTAATGCTATAAGGTACGAGATAAAGTAATGCTTTAATGGTATGTTTGGAAATTTTAAGTGCTTTAATTCATTTGTATCAAGAAGGAGGTATAAGGTGTAAATGAAAAATTTATATGTGTAATTTGTGGCTTTGTTGGATTGAACATTATTTTGCAAGATTAGGAGTAATAAGGTGTAAAAGTGGCTTGATAATTTTATTGTATTTCTTGCATTATGAAAAGGAATTTTGAGAGGTTTTGTTGAGTTTTAATGCATCATCTTTGAAAACAAAATAAGAGTGATCAAATATCAAATTCAGATTTCATTGAGCATTTTAGAAGGTGAAAATTCATGTGGATGTTTTGAGAAAGTATCTTGTAATCTAACCCTTGAAGTGGCATTAGAAAAATCAGTTATTTGTGAGACAGGTTTTGAAGACATATCTCCATAAGAGCAAATTAAGAGGTATGAGCACATCATTATTTGTTTAAGATGTTTGGTTGAGTAAGTATTTCTAGAACATAAGGTGGAGATAAAAGGGTTGTTTGATAAGCATTGTTGAAAATATTTGAGTTATATTTTGAGACCTACATTGTGCATATTTGTTGAAAGAAATTGGAAACACTTGTGTTAGGGTTTGTAAGAAAATTGTGCTTCATTGTTTGAATGAATGTGTGAAGATTTTAAGAATTGGTTTTGAGTGATATTGAAAGTGAATGTGCAAGCATTAGAAATCAAATTTGTGAAGCAAGTGTGTGCATCAGGAGGTTAGGTGTCATGTGCTAGACTAGACTTACCTTTAAAGAGTAATAAATGTGAGACATGTGAAAGCAATAGAATTAATGATTGAGTAGAACATATTGAGCTATTGGTAAGTGCATATCATTCTCTATATGTTCTAGAGGTTAAATGAATTCTAAGTAGAATTTATCTATGTGAAGAAATATTTTTGAAAGAGATTTAAGTTGTGTTTTATATGCAATATTTGGAGTTAATTGACTAGATTTGTGAGTGATTTAAAGGTAGATTTGAACAAGTATTTTGAGAAGGCTTGAAGGTAGGTTTGAACAGGTCTTTTGAGAAGGCTTGAAGGCAGATTTGAACAAGTCTTTTGAGAAGGCTTGAAGACATATTTGAACAAGTATTTTGAGAACGCTTGAAGGTAAACTTGAGCATGTCCTATGAAGACTTGAAATAGAATTGAGAGTAGGTTTGATTAATGTTTTGTTTAAATTTTGTGTTAAGGCCTGGGTTAGATTTGATATAGAGTTTGGTGCATATTTGTGAGAAAATTTAGAGTAGAATTGTGCTAGACTTTGGATAGTTTGGTGCAGATTTGAGATAGAGTTGAGAGCAAGTTTTAAAGGTGAAATAATAGATAGGACAAAGGTCTCTAGTGGATAGAGGTCCATCAACCAGAGTAGTGGGGATAAAGATCACCTATGGAGAGAGATCCATAAGCTAGAGCAGTGGGGGTAGAAGTCTTCTATAAGTTCACTAGATAGAGTAGAGGGGATAGAGTTCTCATGTGGATAGATATCCATGAACCATAGCAAGGGGATAGAGTTATCCTATGGATATAAATCCACAAACTAGAGCAAGGGGGTATAGTTCTCTTATGGATAGAGATCCATGAACTAGAGCAACGAGATAGAGTTATCCTATGGATAGAGATCCATGAACCAGAGCAAGGGGATAGAGTTATCTTATGGATAAAGATCCATGAAATAGAGCAAGGGAAAAGAGTTATCTTATGGAGTAATATCTATGAAACACCTAGGGAGATAGATTTGTTCTATGGAGAGAGATCCATAAACCAGTTAAGGAGATAGAGTTTCTGTTGAGAAGCAACACACCCCCACTAAAAAAATGAAATTCCATCCTTTGAAAATATTTAGTTTTCATTTTGCCGTAGGGACCCTCTTGATGTTTTTCAGGTTTTAATTCCAAATTTTGCTTGCCTCCTTCTTCAAGTTTTGCATATACCAAAGTATCCAAGTAGGCTTGCATATGGCTTTGATTTCAATTTAGAATTCATTTTTTAAATGTTAGAATCATTATGAGTAAAGAAGATCTTTCACTAATATGTAAAAATGCAGAATACAGATGAATAAATTCATTGGAGTCAACCTACAATTTCTGGAAAATTTGCTAAGTGGAAGAAACTTGAGGAAACGTCGCGATTTCGCGACATATTCCATTTTTGAAAACGTCACGATATCACGACATATTTGGACCAAAAGAAGTGATGAAAATGTCGCGATTTCGCGACATATTCTGGTTGGAAGCATAGTGATGAGAACGTCGCGATTTCGCGACGTGTTTTGGTAAAAAGAGCCAAGTGATGAGAACGTCGCGATTTTGACGTGTTTTGGTAGAAGAAAGTGTGGAGCAAGTGATGAGAATGTCGCGATTTCGTGACGTGTTTTGGTAAAAGAGCCAAGTGATGAAAATGTCGCGATATCGTGACATATTTGGTTAGAAGAGCCAAGTGATGAGAACGTCATGATTTCGCGACGTGTTTTGGTAAAAAGAGCCAAGTGATGAAAACGTCGCGATATCATGACATATTTTGGTTGGAAGCATAGCTTGATGAGAACGTCACGATTTCATGACGTGTTTTGGTAAAAAGAGCCAAGTGATGAGAACGTCGATATCGCGATTTGGAGGCTAGGAGAAAGTCAGATTTCGCGATGGTTTTGGTAGAAGAGCCAAGTGATGAAAACGATATCAGTTGGAAGATAGGATGAGAATGTCGCGATTTCACGACGTGTTTTGGTAGAAAGAGCCAAGTGATGAAAACGTCACGATTTCACATTTGAAGATAGTTGAGAAATTTAGAGTTTTGGTAGAGAGCAAGTGATGAGAATCATATCTGAAGATAGCTTGATGTGAGGAATGGGTTGGGATATCGTGGGAAGTTAGGAAAATGTCACGATTTTGTGACAAGGTTTTAAGAGAAAGCAAAGTTCAAGGAAAGCGTCACGATATCGCGAGGTCTTAATCAGAAGCAAATTTAAGGAAAACGTCGCGATATCACGACAAGTGTTAAGTGGAGGCACAACTCGAAGAAAACGTCGCGATATCGCGACATGTTCCATTTTTGGACCTGTCTCGTTTTTGCGACGCCATGAGCTTGGAAGAAGGAAATCAAGCCAACATATAATGAGCATTAGGGTTTTAATTTAATAATATTAAAATGCTAATCCTTGTTTTTCTTTTGCAGAAAGCGATCTGGCAGTTGCATACTAGCAGAAGTAATGGCGAAAAAGACAAAATAAGCGTGGATCAAGCGAAGGCCGTCAGATGGAAATGGGAGATGCCGAGAATTTTTGGTCCATCCAGATTTTATAGATCTGGCTGCAAAGAGACTTTACGGTGACTAAGCAACTGCCTCATTTAATGGAATATGTCGACAATTGGCCAAAAAATGAAAATATCTACACATAGTTATCGAAATTTGTCGATGGACGCATTTAACAGGAGAATTTATGGTGAAAGTAATGGCGTGCAGAGAATTTCAACTCGAAGGTGGCTCTACGAAGATAAAATGTCAGAGAAACTAGTGACTCATCCGAATTTCTCTGAGGAATTAATGAGATGCTCTCGGCAGATGCACCAGAAAGATGAAGATACCTTCACACGCAGTGCCCATTTATGGAATATATCGATGACCGGCTAAAAAATGAAGATATTTACTTGCAGTTATGAGATGGATGAGAATAATATCAGATCGTGCCTTCTCCATTTATGGCAAGTAACCGCACTAAGATTTACAGAATGGTTAGGGTTTATCGAAACTCTATTTTAAAAGGCCTTATATTGTAAAACCTGGGTAGTAGGGTTTAGATGATAAGATTTAGGGTTTGGGAAGAAGATATTTCTGAAAAGATCAGGGTTTGTCCTGAGTCTATATATACTTCTTCTGGATGTAAACTCAGGAGGCGAAAACTTAGAATAAAAAGCTATTGGAGCAATTTCCTGCAAATCTTGTTGAATGCTTTGTTCTGGACTTGGAGTTGGTGTGATTTTCGTTTTCTGTGATAGCGTGGCCAGGAGCCTAATCTCTTTCGGATTGCGATAAGTTCATCTTCTTTTGTTTTTGTCTCATTAAGGTTTATTTAATTTATGTTGTAGATCTGTGTTATCAAGATTGGATATGCTACTAGGCTTCATTCTTTTTATTGTATGCTAGGGAAAATTATAGATTTAAGGTTCATGCCTGTTCTAATTGCTCTGTCCTCACTGTGCGAGCTAGGCCGCTGGTGAGAGATACCAATTTCAACCGACTTCCCTTCTGTTTATGATTTTCTTTCAGATCTGTTTCATCTCTGTCTTATGCTCTTAGTAGAAGGTGATCTTAGAAAGCTGGACACTTTCCTCTTTGATTTGTTCTATTGTGAAGCTAACTGGTATAACTAAAATTGGTAGTTTTGGTTTTGCAGCTAAGTTAGGTAAACTTCTCTTTCCGCCCTACCCTACTCTCTCTGTTCCACCGATTGAATGATCCATTTTTATCTTCTTTAAAATTTGTCTTTTATTTAAATCTGCTAAAACATAAAGAGCTAGATCAAAGAACTGATTGTAAATCTGAGTGTCCACAAAGATAACCAATTCCAAAAACATTACTGAACTAAAGTCCAGAACCCATTGTAAGGTAACAGACAGTCCACTTGAAACTATTCCAGAAGCGAAAAAGAGTGAATAGACATTCGACCCAACTCTGTAACTCACACCTTGGATATCCAACAAGATCCTAAAGTGAGTGGGATTTATCCCTTATAAGTGTTATCGGGATTTCATGCTCATTCTTCATAGGGTGTGTATAAAAGTCGAACCAACATTTAAAATTGGCGCTAGAAGGAGGGCCTAAACTTCGTTCAGTAGTTTGTTAAGGATTGTAAGGTTGTAAGTTGCTTGTGAAAAGCTGGATTCTACTTATAGAGTAACAAGGTCCCACTCCAGAGCTGGAGAGCTCCTTGTGCCTGAGTTAGAAACCCCAAGAAGAAGCAGCCTCAGAAGGGCCAAGTCCTTGTCTGAAATAGTTTTATCACCACTTGTAGTTACTCCAACTACAACTAAAAGTATCATCGTCAATCAAGTAGTAATGGCAAACTGGTTGGGTTCCACTGCCTTAAATATCCCTGGTGCAGCCCATGATCTGCCTAGAAATCCTAAGAGGTATCTTCCTAGATACAAGCATGATGGAACTAGAACAATAGAAGAACACCTAGTAGCATTCAAGAATGCTCTAAAATTGTTAAATGTACAGCATGAAGATGTGGCTTGCAGATTGTTCCCGTTCACTCTCCAGGAGGGAGCATACGACTGGTTTTTGAATCTCACTAACGATTCTATTACTAGTTGGAATGACTTGGAAAAGGTTTTTGTATCGCAATTTGGTGAAGTGATAGATCCCAGTGTATTATATCAGCAATTTTCTGGTATTAAAAGAGAAATAAATGAATCTATCAGATCTTACAATGTCAGATTTCAAAAGGCTTATGGTAGATTGACAGGTTATTATGTGCCAAATGCAGATCTGGCATTAGAAATTTTTAGGAATTCTCTAGATCCAATGACTTCTATTTTCTTGAAAAGAGATGCCTCTATTACTAATCTAACAGAGGCTTATAAAGAAGCTCTAGTTCTTGAAAGACAACTGGGACCTCAACCTCTGAATGCTCATCAAACTCCTTTTGTGACACAAGGTACCCCTATTTTCAATCCCATACCACACCAAATGATGTTGCCAGTATGTCAAACTCCACCATCAGGAAATCCATTGGCTGTAACACCTGCTAAAAATGTACAGAATCCGGAGAAAGAATCTGATAACACAAGAGTTGAGGAAGTTTCAAGGGTGGTCCAAAAGTTGGCAAATGACTTTTTGACTTTCAAAAGGCAAGTGTCTACTGGGGAAAACTCAAACAGGTTTTCCTTATCAGCAAAATAGATTCACTCAGCCCCCCATATGAACCCAATAAGGATTATAAAGGTAAAGGGCATGATGTGAATATTTGTGACTTGGCTTTGCCCAACTGGTGCAGGATTCATGAAACATCTCAGCACGGGGAATTGGATTGTTTGGAGTTCTGTAATGCCTTTGAAGCTCTATCTGGTGAGTTGGTTTCTCCTGAACATCAAAGAACTATGGATGCTCCAAGTTCATCCAAACATAGTGCAGCTATGGTGTTAGATTCTTTCACTTTCCCAGAAGAATCAGAGAATGTTGTGGAGATACCCATGGATGAAGTGCAAGCCTTTCAACAGTACAGGAGGGATAACTACAACCTCAGGAATAGAAATCCAGAGCCTAATACTGTGTCTACACCTCCAGATCCATCTTCAAATGATAACCCACCTCCGCCCAAGGGAGGAAATCCGAGAGGACCAGATGCATTTGTCCCTCCACTCAATAAGGGATATAATATAGTGGAGGACATGAAGAAGATCAAAGCCAACATCACTCTTCATGAGTTGGCCCAAATTTCTGAACAAAGGGATAACCTGATCAAAACATACTCTGAACCTACTACCAAAACTCTGGAAAAAGGGAAGAAGATAGCTAATGCGAATATGGCTATGTACAAAGAAAAGACTGAAGTTCCGCCTTTCCTACTGACCGTTCCGTATATTTGGGAAAAATTTACACAACTGTCTGGTAGATTTCGGTGCTTCAGCCAATGTCATGCCTCTAGCCATCTATCAGCAGCTGGGTTTGACCCCCATGAACTCCGAGATGAGAGTCATCCAATTGGATAAGTCCGAGGTTAAAGTGGTAGGTGAACTTCAGAATATACACATCCAGCTAGCATCTGAGCCGAGAGCGCAACACAGAATTGACATTCAGGTGGTGGATATTCCTGTAGGATACGGAATGCTTCTGAGCAGGGATTGGTCAAAATCCTTGAATGGGTACTTGGCTACCGATTTTTCGCATATGTGGTTACCCTGGAATGGTTTTGCAAATCAATTAAGAATCGACAGAGAACCAAGATATAAACTCATGATCACAGAGTATAATGCCAAGAATGAGACTGTTAATCTTGCTGAGGGTTGTTATATCGGGGTTTATAATTTGACAACTACTCAAAAGGAGAAACCGGTTAAAGCTCACCAAGATCACGATAATGAAGTTGGAATGCTTCATATTGATGGAGCTAAATCTAAGCAAGGTTCTGGTACAGGGGCTGTTCTTAAAGGACCAAAAAATCAAACCGGTTTTATGTCTTATCGCTTGCAGTTTCCCTGCACGAATAATTTGGTAGAATATGAAGCATTAGTACCAGGATTAAAATTTGCTTTACATTACTTTGATCATGCAGATACGAAAGCTCGTGTGTTGGACTTGGTTGATTTGCAGGGTGGACGACTTCAAGCCGTAGAGCATTTTAGTCGACACCAAGAGACAGTCAAGCGCTGGCTTGACGAAAAGGCCAGGGTGAGCGCCTTCAATCGTGCAGACCTGGTGTTTCTATGGGACAAAGCCCATGAAAAGAAGCATAAACACACCGAGCTGCAACCTCTATGGATAGGGCCATACCAGATTGCCGAGACCCTAGGTAATAATGCTTTTCGCCTACAGGACCTGGAAGGTAATTTTTTGAACCTTCCTGTGAGTGGTCAATATCTAAAGCATTATTTCTCAGTTGTTCCATCAAATACATCATTGGAATAAATCACAAAGACGTTGTAACATGTGTATATATTGTAAATAAGCTTTGAAGTAGTTTGTTTTTATTTTATTTTGTTTGATTTTTAAAGTTCTGTGTTTTATCCTTTGAGGTCTGTACAAATTTCTCTTTAGCTTTTAAATTTTGTTTGTTTAAGTTTTTGCCTGGGCAGCAAAGAACGAATCAACCTTTAAAAAATTGTTTTATTCTGAGTTCAAAATCCTGTGTTCATTTTGTTTTATTCTAATTAAGAGATAGTCTGCTTAAACTGAACAATGGAACTATTTTGTTATTCAGAACAACAGTAGAAAGATAATTGGATTTTGTGTCTTGCTTGCCACAATTATTTTAATTATAAAGAAACTACTATACTGTTTGGCTGAAGAACTCCCAGGGAATCCAAGAAAAGTTGGTCGTAAGAGGGGACTCTGATTCATGAAATTATTTAAGTGTCCAAAGAGGCTATCGGTACCCAGGCTGAAGCGGTTAGTAGATCGATGAAATATAAAAAAAATTGTTTTTAGCAAGGCTTTCCAGATTTTGGTATATTTCAAAAGAGAGAGAGAGAAGGTGAAAGTTGAGCAAGGCAACATAAAACTGGCACTCTTTTCTACACAAAAAAAAAGAAAGAAGAAGTTATGTAATGAAAGAGATAGCCAAGGCTCCAGAAGATGTTTTCTTTTACCAAGTTGTAGATACCACCTCATAGTTGTGGATCAGGGTCGTGAAAATCTAAAGAGTAACTCTGTCGGGGCTGTAAAAGGCTAAACTAGTAAACAGAGCCCTACTCGGTTTCCCCTTCACAATCTAAAAAAGCTGATCAATCCGAAGTAAAACATTCGAAGGCCCAGTCATCCTTGAAGAAAGTTATATGCTTATAATTGCACATCAGAAATCTTCCTTAAGTGATTCAACCTAGTATGTCCTTGGGAAATTTTAACAACTATCAGGTAGTAGTTAAATTATTTTGAAGAATATTTGTGGCAAAGCATGGTACATGGTCTATATTGTTTTGAAACTAGAGTCCTGGATTCTAAAATAGTGCTACTATTTTCCCCGTAGATATCGCCATTTGTTGAGAAGCAACACACCCCCACTAAAAAAATGAAATTCCATCCTTTGAAAATATTTAGTTTTCATTTTGCCGTAGGGACCCTCTTGATGTTTTTCAGGTTTTAATTCCAAATTTTGCTTGCCTCCTTCTTCAAGTTTTGCATATACCAAAGTATCTAAGTAGGCTTGCATATGGCTTTGATTTCAATTTAGAATTCATTTTTTAAATGTTAGAATCATTTTGAGTAAAGAAGATCTTTCACTAATATGTAAAAATGCAGAATACATATGAATAAATTCATTGGAGTCAACCTACAATTTTTGGAAAATTTGCAAAGTGGAAGTAACTTGAGAAAACGTCGCGATTTCGTGACATATTCCATTTTTGGAAACGTCACGATTTCGTGACATATTCCATTTTTGAAAATGTCACGATTTCGCGACATATTTGGTTGGAAGAAGTGATGAGAACGTCGCGATTTCATGACATGTTTTGGAAAAAGAGCCAAGTGATGAAAACGTCACGATTTCATGACGTGTTTTGGTAGAAGGAGCCAAGTGATGAGAACGTCACGATTTCGAGTTTGGAAAAAGAGCAAGTGAGAAAATGTCGCGATATTCGTGACATGTTTTGGAAGAAGTTGATGAGGACGTCACGATTTCGCGACATGTTTTGGTAAAAAGAGCCAAGTGAGAAAACGTCGCGATTTCATGACATGTTTTGGTTAGAAGGAGCCAAGTGATGAGAACGTCACGATTTCGTGATGTGTTTTGGTAAAAAGAGCCAAGTGATGAAAACGTCGTGATATCATGACATATTTTGGTTGGAAGCATAAGTGATGAGAATGTCATGATTTTGTGATGTGTTTTGGTAGAAAGAGCCAAGTGATGAAAACGTCGTGATATCGCGACATATTCTGGTTGGAAGCATAGCTTAATGAGAACGTCATGATTTCGCGACGTGTTTTGGTAGAAGGAGCCAAGTGATGAAAACGTCGCGATATCGTGACATATTTGTTGGAAGCATAGCGTGATGAGAACGTCATGATTTCGCGATGTGTTTTGGTAGAAAGAGCCAAGTGATGAAAATGTCATGATTTCATGATGCATTTTGGATTGGAAGAAGTTATGAGAACGTCACGATTTTGTGATGTGTTTTGGTAGAAAGAGCCAAGTGATGAGAACGTCACGATTTCGTGACATATGGAAGTGAAATGTTGTGGTTGAAAGGTGTGGATGCGTTTTTGGTTGAAAGAGTCAAGTGGGAAAATGTTGCGATTTCGTGACGTTTTTGGAAAAAATGATGGAAACGTGATGATTTCGTGACAGTTTGAGATGGAGTGTTTGGGGGTTTTGAGAAAGGCCAAGTGATGGAACGTCGCGATTTGCGGTTTGGAGTGTGATTGACGTTTTGGTGAAAGAAAGTTAAGGAAAATGTCGCGATTTCGCGTTTGAAAAGCAAAGTTCAAGGAAAATGTCATGATTTCGCGACAGGTTTTAGCGAAAAGCAAAGTTAAAGGAAAACGTCGCGATTTCACGACAGGTTTTAGTTGAAAGCAAAGTTTAAGGAAAACGTCGTGATTTCACGACAAGGTTTTAAGAGAAAGCAAAGTTCAAGGAAAGTGTCATGATATCATGACAGGTCTTAATCAGAAGCAAATCTTAAGGAAAACATCGTGATATCGTGACAAGTGTTAAGTGGAGGCATAGCTGAAGGAAAACGTCGCGATATCGCGACATGTCCCATTTTTGGACCTGTCTCGTTTTTGCGACGCCATGAGCTTGGAAGAAGGAAATCAAGCCGACATATAATGAACATTAGGGTTTTAATTTAATAATATTAAAATGCTAATCCTTGTTTTTCTTTTGCAGAAAGCGATCTGGCAGTTGCATACTAGCAGGAGTAATGGCGAAAAAGACAAAAATAAGCGCAGATCAGGCGAAGGCCATCAGATGGAAATGGGAGATGCCGAGAATTTTTGGTCCATCTAGATTTTATAGATCTGGCCGCAAAGAGACTTTACGGTGTGACTAAGCAGCTGCCTCATTTAATGAAATATGTCGACGATTGGCCGAAAAGTGAAAATATCTACACATAGTTACCGAAATTTGCCGATGGACGCATTTAACAGGAGAATTTATGGTGAAAGTAATGGCGTGCAGAGAATTTCAACTCAGAGGCGGCTCTGCGAAGATAAAATGTCAGAGAAATCAGTGACTCATCCAAATTTCTCTGAGGAATTAATGAGATGCTCCCGATAGATGCACCAGAAAGATGAAGATACCTTCACACGCAGTGCCCATTTATGGAATATATCGACGACCGACCAAAAAATGAAGATATTTACTCACAGTTACAGATGGATGAGAATAATATCAGATCGTGCCTTCTCCATTTATGGCAAGTAACCGCACTAAGATTTGCATAATGGTTAGGGTTTATCGAAACTCTATTTTTAAAAGGCCTTATATTGTAAAACCTGGGTAGTAGGGTTTAGATGATAAGATTTAGGGTTTTGGAAGAAGATATTTTTGAAAAGATCAGGGTTTGTCCTGAGTCTATATATACTTCTTCCGGATGTAAACTCAGGAGGCGAAAACTTAGAATAAAAAGCTATTGGAGCAATTTCCTGCAAATCTTGTTTGAATGCTTTGTTCTGGACTTGGAGTTGGTGTGATTTTCGTTTTCTGTGATAGCATGGCCAGGAGCCTAATCTCTTTTGGATTGCGATAAGTTCATCTTCTTTTGTTTTTTGTCTCGTTAAGGTTTATTTAATTTATGTTGTAGATCTGTGTTATCAAGATTGGATATGCTACTAGGCTTCATTCTTTTTATTGTATGCTAGGGAAAATTATAGATTTAAGGTTCAGGCCTGTTCTAATTGCTCTGTCCTCACTGTGCGAGCTAGGCTGCTGGTGAGAGATACCAATTTCAACCGACTTCCCTTCTCGTTTATGATTTTCTTTCAGATCTGTTTCATCTCTGTCTTATGCTCTTAGTAGAAGGTGATCTTAGAAAGTCGGACACTTTCCTCTTTGATTTGTTCTATTGTGAAGCTAATCGGTATAACTAAAATTGGTAGTTTTGGTTTTGCAGCTAAGTTAGGTAAACTTCTCTTTCTGCCCTACTCTACTCTCTCTGTTCCACCGATTGAATGATCCATTTTTATCTTCTTTAAAATTTGTCTTTTATTTAAATCTGCTAAAGCATAAAGAGCTAGATCAAAGAACTGATTGTAAATCTGAGTGTCCACAAAGATAACCAACTCCAAAAACATTACTGAACTAAAGTCCCAAACCCGTTGTAAGGTAACAGATAGTCCACTTGAAACTATTCCAGAAGCGAAAAAGAGTGAATAGACATTCGACCCAACTCTGTAACTCACACCTTGGATATCCAACAAGATCCTAAAGTGAGTGGGATTTATCCCTTATAAGTGTTATCGGATTTTCATGCTCATTCTTCACAGGGTGTGTATAAAAGTCGAACCAACAGGTTTCTTGAATCAAGTTCCACAAAATAGAGCTAGGGGATAGAGTTATCCTGTGGAGAGAGATCCACAAAATAGAGTAAGGGGATAGAGTTATCCTATGGAGAGAGATCCACAAATAAAAGCATAGGGGATTGGTGTCTCTTTTGGACATAGGTCCATTAACATTGTAATAGAGAATTGATTCCCAAGATATTTGTTGAAAATTTTTAGAAAAAATATTTTTTCCATGGAGTAGCCTACATTGGGTGAAACACATTAAATTTGTGTCTCTCTTGTGTGTGATGATTTGTGTATTGCTTTGATTACTACTATTGATATTTCCATTGATAATATTGAATAATATTGTTTGGGAAAGAAAAGTAAAGGTTGATATTATACTGATCACCCATCCTATCAGTAGAATCTTGTGTTCTTCAATTGGTATTAGAGTAGGTTCCTTAAAAAAAGTCTAATAGCTTGAAGGAAGAAAGTATAGGAACACAAATGGCATCTCAAAATGGATCTTCATCAAATAAGACACCATTTTTTTATTGAAACAATTATGCTTTCTAGAGCATAAGAATGAAGACTTGCAATATGGCACAAGGATATGATACATGGCAATCCATTGAGGATGGGTTCACACCTACAAATAATCCTCCCATAGATAAAGATGGTAAGATGTTATATGTGAATAATGCCAAGGCTGTGAATGGAATCTTAAGTAGATTACATGAAGCTGAATTTGTGAAAGTTATGCATTACAAATTAGCAAAAGAGATATGGCAAAAATTGAAGCAAACATATGAGAGAGATAAAAAGGTCAATATGGAAAAACTACAAAACCACAAGAAAAGGTTTGATGATTTGAATATGGAATATGAGGAATATATTTCTATACTTTCTTCATGTGGATGAATTTTTTAATACCATGCGTGGACTTGGATTCAAAATTGAAGACTCCAATGTTGCTCAAAAATTACTAAGGTCACTTCCTATGAGGTATGATGGAAAGGTTTCAACTATAGAAGATATGAGAGATATTGAAAAATCGACTGTGGATTAGTCACATGGAATTCTCACAACTTAAGAGATGGGAATAGTAAAGGATCCCAAATCCAATAAAGTTGTAGCTTTCAAAGCATCAAAGAAGACAAAAGATAAGAAACCAGAATCAAGTGGTGAGTCAAGTAGTGATGAAGAAGCTAACTATGGTAGAAGAAACAAGAAGGACTCAAGAAAGCACAAAGGTATGAAAACAGTGAAATGTTTTAACTATGGTCATTTTGGTCACTCTGCATCTAATTTTCTAGAAGCTGGAAGCAGTAGCAATGAAGAGAAATAGGATCATAAGAAAAAGGAAGGAGGAAAATCCAGGTATGAAAATAAAAATAGGGATGGTCAAGACAAGCATGAAAATAAGATATTTCAAAGGCACAAGAATATTTTCTATGTTAATAAGGGAAGCAAGGCTTCAAATGATAGTGATGAAAGAATCTCAGATAGTGAAGAAGAATATATACTATTTTTAAAAATAGGAGAGGAATAAAATGCTCATGTTGAAGATAAGATCGAAGAGTATGAAGATGCTCTTGGAGACCAAGAAGTAGCAAAAGAATGAATAAGAAGGAACTGTAGATCTAGAAGTAGAACTTATTGTTGCTCTTCGAGAAGTGAAAAAGGTTAGAAAGAAAAATTCAATACTAAATGTTCAAGTTCAAGAATGTGAGGAAGAAAAAGAAAATCTTCTACAATACGTGACAAACTCAAAAGCTAAGGCAAGGAAAATTAAAGAGGTCATGAGTGAAAAGTTAGAGGTAAAAGAGTTATAATATGAAATATTAGAACATGATATAGTTTTACTAAAGATGAAAGTAAAATATTCTAAGAAAAAGTTACACAGGTTTAGAAAAAGTTCAAAAAAATTGGATAAGATTATCAATGCACAAATATCTTCATCTATCAAAATAGGACTTGGTTTTGAAGAAGGACAAGGGAAACAAGAAGAAGGGTCAAGCTCAAGCTCAAAAGAAGAGGAAGTTTTAGAGGAAGAGAGTGAATAAGAAATTAAGACTTATGAGGATAAGTTAAAGAATATAAGCTTCACTAAGAAAGTAAACAATGCACAAAAAAAAAACATGGATCATCATAGAGAAGACAAAGAAAGGTTTAAGAGACTAGAGAGTTCAAGATAATATTTATTTAAAGGACATTGTTTTTCATGTAATAAGTTTGGTCACAAGGC
Organism: Wollemia nobilis; assembly: GCA_028583015.1. Taxonomy (NCBI): domain Eukaryota; kingdom Viridiplantae; phylum Streptophyta; class Pinopsida; order Araucariales; family Araucariaceae; genus Wollemia; species Wollemia nobilis. The sequence goes on along the minus strand of JAQPPZ010014629.1, from coordinate 357,174 downwards.
TATGCATTGCAGGAATCATGGAAATAAGGAGTATGGACTCACTAAAAGGAATGTCAACTCTTTAAAATATGGATATTTCTTTCAAGGGTATTGCTACTCTTGTAATCGCTTTGGTCATAAAGCAATCCACTACAGGGTTCATGATAGAAATAATTATGGCTTCACCAAGAGGAAATTTAAGATATTTTCACCTTATAAGAACTACAACATTAAGTGTTACAAGTGCAATAATCTTGGGCATAAGACCAAGTGGTGTAGAAAAGAGTTTCCAGAATTTCTAAAGATAAGCAAAAATAGGGACACTCAAAAGGATCAAAAGGGTATGTTGAAAAGGAAGGTAGACAAAGAAAAATAAAAATTGTATGTTGGGAGTAGAGATACTCCCACCCCAAAATTAATCACCTCAAGGAGAGGATGTGGGGAGGGGGCTAAGCTAAGAGTCTTATATTTAGCCCCAAAGGAGTCCCTTTGCCATTGATGTCAAAGGGGGAGAGATTTGAGTAAGGGGAATAGCATTTAGTTAGGGGGAGAAGTTTCTTAAGGGGAGAAGATTTGGAATCAAGTGGTTTGGAAAAAGAAATTTTTAGAAAAGGGTTGCCATCAATGACAAAGGAGGAGATTATTGGAAATTTTGAGTATATTATTGTCATTGATGTCAAAGAATTAATGGCATAAGTTAATTACATTTCTTGTCATTTATGTCAAGGAAAATTAAGATTAAATGGTTTTACCATGATGGCATTTGCAAAATAAAAATAAAAAAATGATTTATGGTGGCAAAGTTTTTATATTAAGAATAGGTCAAAAGGAAAAAATATAATATTGAAATCCTTGATGATTTAAATAGTTATAATAATTAAAAAATCAAATCAAGTGCCAAAATTTTCTTTGAAAATCAAATGCACCAATGTCAAGGGCCATGTCAAATTTATTATATATAATGTTGTAGACACCTAAAATGCATCATGTCGAGGTGACTACTCATATGGGACATGCTAGGAGACCATATGAAAGATCTTGATCAAATTCCAAGGTATGGCAGTGGTTCTAACCACTCAATTAGGTAGTTTGGCCTAATCAATGTTAACCGTGGTTGACACCCGCAGTTAGCAGAGCTAACCGCACCTTAGAGCCATGGTTAGCCTCAAAAATTAATTGGACCTTGAATGACCCAAAATTAGTTACAATCGCCAATTGGTTGCAGATCTGAGTGGTTTAAGGGCATAAAGATCTAGAAGCTTCCCTCCAACTGCTCCAACTATCCATTCTTGATCTTGGCTTCTCCATGAATCTAGGACATAGCCCTTCAAGGTGCTATAAGACCCCCATACAAAATGGGAAATAAGAGAGATGCATAGGCGAATTTGAGAGATAAAGCCCTATTGAGTTCATTACTCACCTAATTGCATTGTGATATTGCTTTCTTGCACCCAATTGAGATATTTAAATGGCAATTTAAGCCATGGAGATCTTAGGAGGCTAGGAGATTTAAGAAACTAAATTATGCCAACTTCATGCACAATCTAAACAATTCAATCACCAAACCAGTTGAAGGACACATAGGTGACCATTAAGCATCAATTTATCAGGGAGATTCTGAGATTCAATCCTTGAATTAGAGGATAAACATATTGCAGGCTTAGCTGCAGTTGTCAGCCATGACTAACAGTGCTCACTACATGACAGAGTCATGGTCAGGGTGTCATATCTATTTTCAATTTCATTAGATTAGATTAATTTCATGTTTAGTTGCTTTGATAGAGATATTGACCAGTATAATTAGGGTTTTTAACCATTTTTCTCTCATTCTTGCAATTAGGATATTAATGGCCTTTTTCATGCTTTCATGCTTTCAAATTCATAATTAGGCCATTAGTTAGATTAATTGATGTTTCCTTTACATGCTTGATGGTAGAATTATCATGTTTAATGTAGTTTAACATGTTTCTTGCATTTTCTTGATTTCATGTTTCTATGGCATATTTTGTGCAATATTCCTTTCAAATCCTCATCAAGAGAGGCCTCCTTTGTTACTAATATGCTTCTTGTTGTTTATTGCATGCAATATCAACAGTGGTTTTGAAATGCAAGGCAAAAAATACCTCTAATCATGGAGAAGAAGGTCATTGACACCTTGAAGCAGGTTCGTTTCATCGTAGAAGGCATTTAAAGACACCTACCCTTGCAAGGGATTGTTCATACAATAATTATTGTATCAAATGGGTATCCCTAAGAGGGATGAATTTGTAAGCTTGAATTGACTCAAATTAATAGAAGATACATTTTTTGTTATGTGTTATTCTTTATCAATTTATGTATGAATGATCATTTTTACATGCTTTACAACCATTACAGCATTAAGTGTTTGCCCTTTAAAATGTTATTATAGACCCAAAAATCTGGTCAATCCAATTATGCTACCAAAAGCAATGGCTAAAATGACAAACCAAGGCCCCTAGGGCAGCCCTCACGAGGTATATAGTGGTTCTAACCACTTTGTGCAAGGTTTTGGAAGGTTCTAGGCCATTTTTGGGACCTTTTGGACACCCTATTTCTATTCGTTCCACACTGGTATAAATACAGAACCTATTCATCCCACCTTGGAGCTAATAGCAACATTCATCCTAAGGTGGAGAGAATAGAATGTTTGACCAGGAAAAAGTCAAATATGGACAAATGGCACCTAGCAAGGGTTACATTTTCTACTTGCCCATATACCTACAAGTCAGAGCATGTAGCATATTTATGCCTTGCTCCATAAGGGAGGCCAATTTAGTAGATTCTCTTCCTCCTCCAATGCATGTCGCCTTGGTGTCCAAGTGGTGCCTATTGACCTTGCATGCCCTCACATGCCTTTTGACCCATGATCCTCCTTGGGCCATAAAGTGGATGCATTTGACACATTAAAAAGAGAGAGGAGTTTTAGGAAAAAGCGACGGAGTGCTGCTAAGATTTCCTTTCACCTTTTGTGCCCATTTTTACCTCAAAATATCTACCTAGTGAAGGAGGTTTGCAAGTGAACTAGTAGGCATGATTTTTCATGTAACCAAACCATCTGAGTTAATTTACTCGCCATATTTGATGAAAATATCCCCATAGTGTTTTGTACCATTTCCTAGTGGAATTGGTGGAAAAATTTAGGCCGAATTGGTGGGTGTCCCACCCCCGAGCGCCCCCCAATTTGTGATAGTCCTATTCATCCCACCCTATGAAGAACAGAAATTTGTGAAAATTTTTATGATTTTTTTTAATTATTTATTTTCTACATGTTCATATTATGTTGCAGTTCAAATTTTATGTCATTTTGAGTTATATTGTTCGAGATATCGCAATTTTAGTGCTTTGTAGGGTCTCATGCAGCTCTACAATGGTCATTTGGGTAAAATCCTAAACTGATATTGATGTTGTAAATTTGATCATATGGGTGTTTATAAAATATTATTTTATGCATTCTATCCAATTTTTGTACATTTTGGATGTGTACGGGCAACAATTGTTCACTTTGGGTTTTGTAGGTTGCAAAAGGTCATTGGAATTGCAAAGCCCCATAGGATGCAACGTCAATAAAATTTATGGTGATATCTTCCCAAAAATACTTCTTTTACATACCATACAATTTCAAGTCATTTTGAGTTGATTTGATGCATATTCTCATTACTAGTCTTTTGGTGTTTGTGGGGATTGCATGTTTTTCATCATACACGCTTGCTATTTGATATTTTTGGTTTCCTTGTGTGTAGTTTTAGGTTCCTTATAGTGCATTAGGAAGGAGCATAGGTCATAAAGATCAAATATACAAGAAGTTGTAGCATTGGCCCGCCCACCTTGATTGTGGGTACGAGGAAAGACATTGGATGTGCACCCGAGTTACTTGAAGGATTTTGATCCTTGGGAACCCAATTTGTAAATAGTTATATCAATAATTTAAGCCCTAAAAGGGGAACTTTTGTAACTTAGATTTGATTTTCTTGATTAATAATAAATCCATTTGGCTTGCTTCATTTCTTGTTATTTGCTATCTTTCCATCTTAATTGCATGCTTCTGTTTGATGCTCATAAGAGATACGACATAGATACATGCATTTTTTATAATCATTTGGTGCATCATTTTTTCCTAATTTAGTGGAAATCGTGGTGGGACCTAGTACCTTTTGTTTTAGGTGAATTTTGGATCTCATTTTTCATCTTTTTATATTGCTTTCTTGCACCCAATTGAGATATTTAAATGGCAATTTAAGCCATGGAGATCTTAGGAGGCTAGGAGATTTAAGAAACTAAATTATGCCAACTTCATGCACAATCTAAACAATTCAATCACCAAACCAGTTGAAGGACACATAGGTGACCATTAAGCATCAATTTATCAGGGAGATTCTGAGATTCAATCCTTGAATTAGAGGATAAACATATTGCAGGCTTAGCTGCAGTTGTCAGCCATGACTAACAGTGCTCACTACATGACAGAGTCATGGTCAGGGTGTCATATCTATTTTCAATTTCATTAGATTAGATTAATTTCATGTTTAGTTGCTTTGATAGAGATATTGACCAGTATAATTAGGGTTTTTAACCATTTTTCTCTCATTCTTGCAATTAGGATATTAATGGTCTTTTTCATGCTTTCATGCTTTCAAATTCATAATTAGGCCATTAGTTAGATTAATTGATGTTTCCTTTACATGCTTGATGGTAGAATTATCATGTTTAATGTAGTTTAACATGTTTCTTGCATTTTCTTGATTTCATGTTTCTATGGCATATTTTGTGCAATATTCCTTTCAAATCCTCATTAAGAGAGGCATACTTTGTTACTAATATGCTTCTTATTGTTTATTGCATGCAATATCAACAGGGTTTTGACATGCAAGGCAAAAAATACCTCTAATCATGGAGAAGAAGGTCATTGACACCTTGAAGCAGTTCGTATCATCGTAGAAGGCATTGAAAGACACCTACCCTTGATAGGGATTGTTCATACTGTAATTATTGTATCAAATGGGTATCCCTAAGAGGGATGAATTTATAAAATAGATTAATTCAAATTAATGGAAAATACATTTTTTGTTATGTGTTATTCTTTATCAATTTATGTATGAATGATCATTTTTACATGCTTTACAACCATTACAGCATTAAGTGTTTGCCCTTTAAAATGTTATTATAGACCCAAAAATCTGGTCAATCCAATTATGCTACCAAAAGCAATGGCTAAAATGACAAACCAAGGCCCCTAGGGCAGCACTCACGAGGTATATAGTGGTTCTAACCACTTTGAGCAAGTTTTTGGAAGGTTCTAGGCCATTTTTGGGACCTTTTGGACACCCTATTTCTATTCGTTCCACACTGGTATAAATACAGAACCTATTCATCCCACCTTGGAGCTAATAGCAACATTCATCCTAAGGTGGAGAGAATAGAATGTTTGACCAGGAAAAAGTCAAATATGGACAAATGGCACCTAGCAAGGGTTACATTTTCTACTTGCCCATATACCTACAAGTCAGAGCATGTAGCATATTTATGCCTTGCTCCATAAGGGAGGCCAATTTAGTAGATTCTCTTCCTCCTCCAATGCATGTCGCCTTGGTGTCCAAGTGGTGCCTATTGACCTTGCATGCCCTCACATGCCTTTTGACCCATGATCCTCCTTGGGCCATAAAGTGGATGCATTTGACACATTAAAAAGAGAGAGGAGTTTTAGGAAAAAGCGACGGAGTGCTGCTAAGATTTCCTTTCACCTTTTGTGCCCATTTTTACCTCAAAATATCTACCTAGTGAAGGAGGTTTGCAAGTGAACTAGTAGGCATGATTTTTCATGTAACCAAACCATCTGAGTTAATTTACTCGCCATATTTGATGAAAATATCCCCATAGTGTTTTGTACCATTTCCTAGTGGAATTGGTGGAAAAATTTAGGCCGAATTGGTGGGTGTCCCACCCCCGAGCGCCCCCCAATTTGTGATAGTCCTATTCATCCCACCCTATGAAGAACAGAAATTTGTGAAAATTTTTATGATTTTTTTTAATTATTTATTTTCTACATGTTCATATTATGTTGCAGTTCAAATTTTATGTCATTTTGAGTTATATTGTTCGAGATATCGCAATTTTAGTGCTTTGTAGGGTCTCATGCAGCTCTACAATGGTCATTTGGGTAAAATCCTAAACTGATATTGATGTTGTAAATTTGATCATATGGGTGTTTATAAAATATTATTTTATGCATTCTATCCAATTTTTGTACATTTTGGATGTGTACGGGCAACAATTGTTCACTTTGGGTTTTGTAGGTTGCAAAAGGTCATTGGAATTGCAAAGCCCCATAGGATGCAACGTCAATAAAATTTATGGTGATATCTTCCCAAAAATACTTCTTTTACATACCATACAATTTCAAGTCATTTTGAGTTGATTTGATGCATATTCTCATTACTAGTCTTTTGGTGTTTGTGGGGATTGCATGTTTTTCATCATACACGCTTGCTATTTGATATTTTTGGTTTCCTTGTGTGTAGTTTTAGGTTCCTTATAGTGCATTAGGAAGGAGCATAGGTCATAAAGATCAAATATACAAGAAGTTGTAGCATTGGCCCGCCCACCTTGATTGTGGGTACGAGGAAAGACATTGGATGTGCACCCGAGTTACTTGAAGGATTTTGATCCTTGGGAACCCAATTTGTAAATAGTTATATCAATAATTTAAGCCCTAAAAGGGGAACTTTTGTAACTTAGATTTGATTTTCTTGATTAATAATAAATCCATTTGGCTTGCTTCATTTTTTTTTATTTGCTATCTTTCCATCTTACTTGCATGCTTCCATTTGACGCTCATAAGAGATAGGACATAGATACATGCATTTTTTATAATCATTTGGTGCATCATTTTTTCCTAATTTAGTGGAAATCGTGGTGGGACCTAGTACCTTTTGTTTTAGGTGAATTTTGGATCTCATTTTTCATCTTTTTATATTGCTTTCTTGCACCCAATTGAGATATTTAAATGGCAATTTAAGCCATGGAGATCTTAGGAGGCTAGGAGATTTAAGAAACTAAATTATGCCAACTTCATGCACAATCTAAACAATTCAATCACCAAACCAGTTGAAGGACACATAGGTGACCATTAAGCATCAATTTATCAGGGAGATTCTGAGATTCAATCCTTGAATTAGAGGATAAACATATTGCAGGCTTAGCTGCAGTTGTCAGCCATGACTAACAGTGCTCACTACATGACAGAGTCATGGTCAGGGTGTCATATCTATTTTCAATTTCATTAGATTAGATTAATTTCATGTTTAGTTGCTTTGATAGAGATATTGACCAGTATAATTAGGGTTTTTAACCATTTTTCTCTCATTCTTGCAATTAGGATATTAATGGCCTTTTTCATGCTTTCATGCTTTCAAATTCATAATTAGGCCATTAGTTAGATTAATTGATGTTTCCTTTACATGCTTGATGGTAGAATTATCATGTTTAATGTAGTTTAACATGTTTCTTGCATTTTCTTGATTTCATGTTTCTATGGCATATTTTGTGCAATATTCCTTTCAAATCCTCATCAAGAGAGGCATCCTTTGTTACTAATATGCTTCTTGTTGTTTATTGCATGCAATATCAACAGTGGTTTTGAAATGCAAGGCAAAAAATACCTCTAATCATGGAGAAGAAGGTCATTGACACCTTGAAGCAGTTCGTATCATCGTAGAAGGCATTGAAAGACACCTACCCTTGATAGGGATTGTTCATACTGTAATTATTGTATCAAATGGGTATCCCTAAGAGGGATGAATTTATAAAATAGATTAATTCAAATTAATGGAAAATACATTTTTTGTTATGTGTTATTCTTTATCAATTTATGTATGAATGATCATTTTTACATGCTTTACAACCATTACAGCATTAAGTGTTTGCCCTTTAAAATGTTATTATAGACACAAAAATCTGGTCAATCCAATTATGCTACCAAAAGCAATGGCTAAAATGGAACACCAAGGCCCCCTAGGGCAACCCTCAAGAGGTATATAGTGGTTCTAGCCACTTTTTGCAAGATTTTGGAAGGTTCTAGGCCATTTTTGGGACCTTTTGGACACCCTATTTCTATTCGTTCCACACTGGTATAAATACAGAACCTATTCATCCCACCTTGGAGCTAATAGCAACATTCATCCTAAGGTGGAGAGAATAGAATGTTTGACCAGGAAAAAGTCAAATATGGACAAATGGCACCTAGCAAGGGTTACATTTTCTACTTGCCCATATACCTACAAGTCAGAGCATGTAGCATATTTATGCCTTGCTCCATAAGGGAGGCCAATTTAGTAGATTCTCTTCCTCCTCCAATGCATGTCGCCTTGGTGTCCAAGTGGTGCCTATTGACCTTGCATGCCCTCACATGCCTTTTGACCCATGATCCTCCTTGGGCCATAAAGTGGATGCATTTGACACATTAAAAGAGAGAGGAGTTTTAGGAAAAAGCGACGGAGTGCCTGCTAAGATTTCCTTTCACCTTTTGTGCCCATTTTTACCTCAAAATATCTACCTAGTGAAGGAGGTTTGCAAGTGAACTAGTAGGCATGATTTTTCATGTAACCAAACCATCTGAGTTAATTTACTCGCCATATTTGATGAAAATATCCCCATAGTGTTTTGTACCATTTCCTAGTGGAATTGGTGGAAAAATTTAGGCCGAATTGGTGGGTGTCCCACCCCCGAGCGCCCCCCAATTTGTGATAGTCCTATTCATCCCACCCTATGAAGAACAGAAATTTGTGAAAATTTTTATGATTTTTTTTAATTATTTATTTTCTACATGTTCATATTATGTTGCAATTCAAATTTTATGTCATTCTGAGCTATATTGGTCGAGATATCGCAATTTTAGTGTTTTGTAGGGTCTCATGCAGCTCTACAATGGTCATTTGGGTAAAATCCTAAACTGATATTGATGTTGTAAATTTGATCATATGGGTGTTTATAAAATATTATTTTATGCATTCTATCCAATTTTTGTACATTTTGGATGTGTACGGGCAACAATTGTTCACTTTGGGTTTTGTAGGTTGCAAAAGGTCATTGGAATTGCAAAGCCCCATAGGATGCAACGTCAATAAAATTTATGGTGATATCTTCCCAAAAATACTTCTTTTACATACCATACAATTTCAAGTCATTTTGAGTTGATTTGATGCATATTCTCATTACTAGTCTTTTGGTGTTTGTGGGGATTGCATGTTTTTCATCATACACGCTTGCTATTTGATATTTTTGGTTTCCTTGTGTGTAGTTTTAGGTTCCTTATAGTGCATTAGGAAGGAGCATAGGTCATAAAGATCAAATATACAAGAAGTTGTAGCATTGGCCCGCCCACCTTGATTGTGGGTACGAGGAAAGACATTGGATGTGCACCCGAGTTACTTGAAGGATTTTGATCCTTGGGAACCCAATTTGTAAATAGTTATATCAATAATTTAAGCCCTAAAAGGGGAACTTTTGTAACTTAGATTTGATTTTCTTGATTAATAATAAATCCATTTGGCTTGCTTCATTTCTTGTTATTTGCTATCTTTCCATCTTAATTGCATGCTTCTGTTTGATGCTCATAAGAGATACGACATAGATACATGCATTTTTTATAATCATTTGGTGCATCATTTTTTCCTAATTTAGTGGAAATCGTGGTGGGACCTAGTACCTTTTGTTTTAGGTGAATTTTGGATCTCATTTTTCATCTTTTTATGTTGCAGGTGCTATTCATTCTAGACTAAAATGAACTCTAAATTGTTGTTTGTGCCACTCTGGGATGAATGAGAATTCATCCCAACCTAGAGAGAATAGAAAAAAAATATATTTCTGAGCAGAATTCCATAAATAAAAATTATTGGTAGTGATGAGGTAGGCGTCTGAATCTTCCATCTCAGTTTTGCACTTTCAAAAACTATTTTTATTTGGTTTTTCCTGTATCTTTTGCTTGTTTAGAAATGTTAAAAGTTAGTTTCCATTTTTATTAAATGCAAAATAAAAAAAACATATAAAAGGATAAAAATAAAATAAAATCAAAGTATGAATGTATCTCTATGGTTTTCTTACTTGTAGTCTACCCAATGGGTAGACTAAAATTTAGGGTTTCACATTTCTAGCTACATTTGTGAGTTCTTTTTATACTAACTTTATGAAAGTAAAACACACGTTTTTGCATGAATTTAGTGAATTATCATCGAATGCTTATTATTTTTACTTTATTTGGATTAAAAATAACCACACACCCCACAATTCACTTAAAGACAATTTGGTCGATTTCATCATCATCCACTAGTAGAGTTCAACGAGGTGGCTTTCATCTCCATTCATCGTCTCAAATCCCATGAACCTTATTCTTTGCCAAGGCTAGTTCCAAGATCCATCATAGCCTATGGGTTATAGCACGTATCTCTATTTGAAGAGGTATATCATAGACTACGGGTGAACTAGGTGAGGAACTGGTAGAATCTATGCTCCTTGGTCGTGTGTGGACTTGTTAGTCTAAAAAGACTCCCTCCAGTAGATGGCAGATTTTTGCGTAAAGAGACCAATACTTCATTTTTATGGGATGATAAAAAGAATTAGCTAAGGCATGAAGGAGGTCGTGATTTTACGACATGTCAGTTTTTCGTCGAGATGTGGCTCGAAGATGTCAGAAAGTGGGAAGGTGTCATGATTTCGCAACTTGACGGGTTTTCATCCATGAAATTGACCGAATGAGCAAATAAAGAAGGAGTGTCATGATTTCGTGACTTGATAGGTTTTTTCTAGCATTTTTCTCACAAAGGATGAAGTATAAGAAGATGTCACGATTTCACGACATGACGAGTTTTTGACCACAAAAGAACCTAAAGGAGCCTAAAAGAGGAAGATATCACGATTTCACGACATGGCAAGTTTTCACCTGCAATACAGCTCGAAGAAGCCCAAAAGGAGGAAGTGTCACGATTTCGTGACATGGCGAGTTTTCACTAATGAAGAAGTCTGAAAGGGCCGAAAAGGAAAAAGTGTCATGATTTCGTGACATGACTAGTTTTTGCCGACATAAATATATTTAGCAATAAATAAGATGCCATCAAAAGCTCGTGTCAGTAACTAGAAGTAGATAGTAGAGTAAATCAATTCCTAGATTCCTGTTATTTAGAATTTGTTGTTGGGAGCCATGCAAAGGATGTGGAAGCACATTATATTCTGATTGCTTGTAATTGATTGTAGGATCAAAATGTACTAAATATAGAGATTTCCATAGGGTATATATAAGGGTAAACGTACTCTTAAAAGAGGTCGGCTCTTGGATGTTTACAAGACTGGATGTATGTACTTTGAATACAAGCAATAATATTATGCTTCTATTGGCTTCTAGTTCACATTGTGCAAGTGTATGTATTAACATTTCTCACTTCTATTTCACATTATTGAAATATAGATTGTGTTAGTTCTAATATCTGGACTTATGCAAAACATAAATCATATTGTTGGAGTTGAAATATGATATATACATGTGTTAGATATACCTCTAAATCACATTGAGAAATCCATGATTTATGCAGGAAGATATATTGAATGCTTTGACAAGTAAAGTATATGTGTTCATCTTAGTTGTTGTTTAATCTGTACCACATGCAAGTTCTAGCTTCGGCTATATTTCCCTCTCTTTCAGTAATAAACTTTTCCCTTTTCCTATAAAAACCATTAAGGAACCAGCCTCCTCTGGAGATTAGACGAGAGATCTCATGATTATTCTTGCCTACTCAATGTTGACAAAATCAAGGCGCAAATAACAACCAAAGGCAGATTTTGTTCCAACAGTTTTTGGCATGCTCGGTGGGACCCAAAATCCCACAGTATTATATAAGGTTTGGTGTTTGTCTTCAATTTCTGTAAAATCTAAATCAAACCACCTGGCGACTCCGTCTGAAGGTATATACCCAAGAAATATCTTATCTATTTATTTGGTTAAGAACTCATGATTATTTTCTTATATGATAACCAGATCTAAAGCAAGAAACTCAGAAGAACCCATTGAGTTCTTCGAGTTACATCTTGGTAGCCTAAGAGTGCATCCTATTTTATCTGCTAGATCAAATCCACCTGCTACCAATATTACCACCCTTGTACCCTCTGTTTTGCCTATTTCTAGTATTAATCCATCTTCAATAATTACCAGTAGTTCTATAGTATAGGCACATACAATTGTTACAATGGTGGCTCCTCCACCACCGACTTATCTTACATGGAACCACATGGGTCCACTAAATCTAGCAGCTCAAAACCCGATCCCTATAGTAGCATTGAAGGCGTTACCTTCATATGATGGGATAGGTAAAACAACATATGAACATTGCCTAGATGTTGCAGCTTTGGCTGCAACTTATAACATCACTCAAGAGGACATGATGATCAGATTGCTAGTCATTTCCTTAAAAGGAAAAATGTTATATTGGTACAAAGCACTTCCTCCTCAATCGATAGCAACATGGGCAGAACTCACTGGCAAACTTGTAGATGAATTCAATCAACATGCAGATCCATTCTCACTACTTAGTCAGTTCACCATTATAAGGAAACATCCTCAAGAGGAAATTGTTGATTTTAATATTCGATTTAGTCACACTTGGGAAAGAGTACCCGTTGGATTGAAACCAACCAAGGAGCAAGTAGTATATTATTATTTAAGAGCTTTTGATACAGATATCAGTATGATAATACGGCAATCATGAATATTCACTTTCCCTACCATTTATCAAGAAGCTTCCATAGCAGAAAGGGATCTTATTGCCACAGGGAGATATCCACCTAAAGCAATAATGCCTATTTTTCTTGATATTCCCCAAATTCCCAATGCTATCTCTTCTAGCCCTTCTCAGCTTCCGAACACAAGCCTTCCAATATGGAATGGACCACCTTCCATCCCTACTATACAGATGCCTCAAGAATCCTCTAGCATTACCTCCTATTCCGACCATGCCTGCACTACCTGCACCACCTTCTCAGCCAGTCCCTAAAAATCAGCTCACTATTATACTAGATACAGTGAAAAATCTGGCAAATGATATGACTTCAATGAAAAAAGGGAAGCTGAGAGGAATTTTCAACCAAGAAGGTTCCCTCAGATAACAAGAGATGCAGTGCAATCAAGTAACAGGGGACAAGAATGATCAAATGTTGTTTATGCAAATGAAACAGAAGATTTCATAGAGCCTTCTATAGATTCTGATTATTGGTGCACTACGTGTAATGATCCACATGGAGAGAGTTCATGTATGATCCATCAACATTATGTACAGAGTATAGCTATTGAGAAAACAGAAAAGAATATGAAAGGTCATGTAAATATGATTAGAGAAACAGACCACAATTTCATGATGCCTATGGTAGAGCAAGTTACAGTCCTAACTAGATCTGGTAAAAAACCTCTGCAGGTAGACCCTAAAGAGCTTCAACCTTTGAGTTTTCCTCCAGCTCCACAAGCAGCTCCCAAAGGAAATTTACCCTATGAGAAAAGATCTCAAGTTCTAGCACAAAGCCCAAGACAAGAGATACATAAAGAATTCACTCCACGAAAGGAAACTGAGACTCAAGATCAAGCTAAAGAAAGGTTGAGATTTCCTTCATTGACTAAAAGACAAAGGACTGAAGCTACCCAAGGATACATAAATAGATATGATACTTTCACCAAGGAAAGAGAAAAAATTGTTGAATCATCTACTTTCAATATAGTTGAAGAAATGAAAAAGACTCCCTCAAAGGCGAGTATGTATGATGCTCTTCAGTTCCCTGGTCAAATTGACCTCTTGCAGGAATATTTAAAGACAATGAAAGATAAAGGTAAAACTATATCATCTTCAAATACAGTCCAGGCAAATCTAACATCAGCCACTGGAAAAAATAGACCTCCACCCTTTTATTTATCTCTTCAGATGGAAGGATGGGTTGTTCACAATTGCATGATAGATTCAGGTGTTGCTACTACAGTGATACCCAAAGCAGTATGTGATATTATGGGGATGGAATATACTAGAAGTAATCCAGGCGTCCTGTAGTTGGACGATACTCCTGTAAAAACTATAGGAGTGATAAAAGATATTCCCATACAACTCCACAGGATGCCTCAAGTGGTGGTTATACAAGAAGTAATAGTGGTAGATTTGGCACCATATTTTGGTATGTGCTTATCAAGAGAATTCATGACAAAAATAGGAGGATACCTATCCTTAGATTACTCTCATTTAGAAATACCTTTCAAAGGTAGGAGGATTAAAATATTTAATGAGAAACCATCTACTTTTCATGTGGAAAATATAGGGGAAGCTGAAACCGTGAATACGATGACTGAAGAAATTGGAAAAGTAGACCTAATGGAGGAGACCTTAGAAGATCTTCAAGCAGAAGATCAGTTTTCTATGCAGGATTTCAATGCCATGATAGAAATAGAAATAGGAAGTTATTCCATTGAAAAACCAAAAAAAAAATTGACACCTGCTCTTGAGGAAAATAACTCTCCTAATCAATTGTGGAAGCTTTTCTTTGATGGAGCTAGATGCAAGAATGGAGCTGGTGCCGGAATAGTTTTAATTTCTCCCACAGGAAAGGAAAGATTTTTCTCTTACAGATTGACATGGAGTTGCACCAATAATGCAGCAGAATATGAGGCACTTTGTCTAGGATTGAGGAAAGCTGAAAAATTGGGAGTGAAACAACTACTCATTTATGGAGACTCAGAACTTATTGTCAATCAAGTCACAAAAAAATGCATCAGTAAACAACACTACTTAAAGGCTTATAGAAATAAAGTATGGGATCTTTTGGAAGCCTTTGAGGCTCTAAATATGAAGTCTATTCCTAGAGAACATAATACCCACGCATATTTATTGGCATCAGTGGGAGCTAATTTTTGTCCTGTTAGTAATGTTATTCAGAAATCCAAAATAGTTAGACTTATATATAGGCCCTCAGTTCCAGACAAGAATATTTTTTGGCAAGTTTTTGAAAATGATGAGCAAATATTGGATTTTTTAATCCATGAAATGAATTGTTCCAGTAACAAAAATTTACAAGATGAGGAAGAAGAGGATATGATTCAGTTGAAAAATAATCATATTCCTAAAGGGCTTATCACCCTTGAAAGTCTGTTTGATAACAATGATAGGGCTATAGGCCATAAAATAAAATTTGATAAGCACCGGTATAAAGAGGTAGAGTTAGAACCAGGAAAAATGATTAAAGTCGAGGTTGGTTGTACAGAAGAAGAATTGAACCAAATCAGAGAATTATGCAAGAAATTTCCTGATATCATAGCTTGGGTGTACAGTGATCTAAAAGTATATAGAAAAGAGATTATCCAACATACCATTGAATTAGAAGAAGGAGCTAAGCCTTTTAGGCAAAAGCAAAGAATGGTAAATCCAAAGATAGAGTCTTTGATGAAGCAGGAGTTGCTAAAACTTCTTCAAGCTAAAATAGTGTATCCTATTAAACATTCTACCTGGGTGGCAAACTTGGTACCAGTTAGGAAGAAAAATGGAGACATTAGATTGTGTGTAGACTTTAGGAATCTGAATAGAGCATCACTCAAAGACCATTATCCCCTTCCTCAAATTGATCAAATTTTACACACAATTGCAAGGGCAGAAAGGTTTTCTTTACTAGATGGCTTTTTAGGGTATAATCAAGTATGGGTCAGAGATGAAGATCAATTCAAGACTACTTTTACCACAAAATGGGGAACATTTTCCTACCAGAGGATGCCTTTTGGTTTGTCTAATGTTGGAGCAACTTTCCAAAGAGCAATGGATGTAGCTTTTGGTGAACTTGCTAGCAAGATTATAGTCATCTATTTAGATGATATGACTATCTTTTCTCATCATAAGAAAGATCATATTACACACCTTGAACAAGTATTTGAAAAATGCAGAGAATTTGAAATATCTTTGAATCCAAAGAAATCTATATTCACTGTAGAAGAAGGTATTCTACTTGGTCATGTTATCTCTAAAGTTGGATTAGCTATTGATCCTGATAGAGTGAAAGCACTTTTGGAACTATCTCTACTAGTTAATAAGAAAGGTTTGCAATATTTCTTTGGACAAATAAATTTTGTGCAGAAGTTTGTTGCAGATTTCGCACAGATTGTCAAACCAATGACTGAATTATTGAAGAAATATGCACCTTTCAAATGGACCGATGTAAGAAAAAATGCTTTTAAAAATATCCTGGAGGAAATTGCCCAAGCACCTGTATTGGTTAATCCTGACTACTCACGTGATTTTATTTTATATGTTGTTGGTGAACCAAAAAGTTACACTGCAGTCCTTACACAAAAGGGGTAGATAATGAAGAAAGACCCATAGCTTTTCTGAGTTCCACTATGCATGATCATGAAGAGAGATATAATTTTATTGAAAAGCAAGTTTATGCTATCATGAAATCCTTGAAAAAATTTAAGCACTTTCTATCACAGAGCAAAATCATTGTTTATGTGATCCATCCTGATGTCAGAAATTTTATAATACAAGGAGAACTTGGAAAAAAGAGTTGGTTGGGTGACTAAGATACAGGAATATGATGTAGAAATACATCCAACAAAGATAGTAAGAGGTAGAGCCCTATGTCAAGAATTGGCCAAGCAAGCTACAGAAGAGCATGTAGAACCCCAAGATGTAATGGCTAATACAGAATCAGATCCAAATCCGAGAAACACTGATTGGATTGATGATCTTGTGGAGTACTTTCAAACTGGAATGTGTCCTAAAAGTTTGAATGCTTCACAAAGAAGAAGATTTAGAGCACAAGCTTTGAAGTACACCCTTCAATCAGAAGGGTTGTATAGAAAAAATATTGATGGTGTACTTTTGAGATGTATAAGAGAAGATGAGAAACAAAAGGTGTTAAAAGAATTCCATGGAGGTCTCTCTAGAGGACATTATTCAGGAAGATCCACTACTTTGAAAATACTCCGAGCAGGTTGTTACTGGCCTTCCATTTTTTAGACACTTACAAGGTTACTAGAAGCTATGAGTAATGTAAGAGATATGTAGGGAGGAATAGAAATGCTCCTATGCCCTTGAAACCTATCCAAGTCGAAGAACCTTTCTAATAGTGGGGGTTAGACTTCGTTGGGATAATAGAACCCAATTCATCAGCTGGCCATAAGTATATACTTACTACCACAGATTATTTCACTAAGTGGGCTGAAGCTATCCCTACTAAAAAATTTGATCAAGAGGTGGTGATTGAGTTTGTGGAAAGCTTGATTACAAGGTTCGGTGTACCAGATTCACTAATTACAGATAATGGATCAGCCTTTATCGAAGCAAAAATGATTGAGTTTACTAGAAGATATGGCATATATTTGAAGACTTCTTCCAATTATTACCCACAAGGTAATGGTCTAGCTGAGTCTACAAATAAAAATCTTCTCAGAATCTTGAAAAGAACATTAGAAGATAATAAGAGGAACTGGCATTCCTTGATCAATCAAGCATTATGGGCTGACAGGATCTCAATAAAAAAATCCATCAATACATCACCTTATTCTTTAGTCTATGGTAAAGAGGCTATTTTGCCTATACATATGGAAATACCAGCACTAAAATTTCTAAATCATATAAATGAAGAAGGAGGTCAACCTATGGATGCCCGATTAATGTAGCTCCTACAGTTGGAAGAACAGAGGGAAGAGGCTTATAATCATCACCAAAAACATATGGTTGACACAAAAGGATGGTTTAATAAAAAGACAACCTGCAGAAAATTTAAAGTGGGAGATCTAGTTTTGAAATGGAATGTGAAGAAGGCAAAGCCAGGAAATCATGACAAATTTGACGCTTTTTGGGAAGGTCCTTTCGAGATAATTGTTGAAAGGCAATTTAATTCTTTCCAATTACAAGATCAGCAGGGTATGGTTCTACCCATCACAGTGAATGCTTTTCACTTAAAGCTCTATTTTAAATAGAAAAGTAGAAAAAACTTATGTATATAATGTATATTATAGTAAGTGTGTAAATATTTTTGAAGTTATTTCTATTTTAGAAATCTTTGTCAGTATCCTGCGACCAACCAAAAATCACCAACAAGAAAAAATATGAAATTAGAAGGTGGCATATTGTCAGATATAGTGGTTCAAATTCAAAATTGCCATGTGGTTTTCTGATTGGTGGGAGAAAACTATTTTCAAAGAACTTTGATATGTGTTCCTTTTATTAAATATAGCGAATGATAGATTGTCGATAGGGATTTCAAATTTGCCATGTGGTCTTTCAATAATTGCATAAAGGAACCACCTTTGTAAATGGGAAAGCCTTGATAAGCGTAATTTTGATTTGCACAGTGAATAATCATTGATCAAGTTCCCAAAACATTTGAAAAGATGTCAAAAATAATGCACAAGGGGATTCGAGAAAATCTAGCTCACCAACCGTAATTAATGCACACCATGCATATGTTTTCAATTGACGTAAAACCCTAATTTTTCTCTTGAGTAAAATCCATTGCATCACTTTCTATTCCTATTTTTCAAGTTCAAGTTCAGTTCAGAAAGAGAGTTCAGTTCAAAAAGAAATTTTAGTGTGAAAAAAATCTCATGGCTCCAAGAAAGAACGCTCAGAAAACAACAATGGAGGGTCCGTCTGCTTCACCTTCAACAACAAGATGAGGAGAAGAAGTGAGTGAAAAATTTGTTGATCGAGATGCTAGGATTGGAGATACAGTAATGACATGGAAGGACCCAGTAAAAATTTGAAAAGATATTGAAGATAGAATGGTGACTAGGGTTTCTGCGTCTTCTCCTACTACTTTTGCCTTTCATTCATTGCTATACTGGTATGTGTATATCCCTATGCACCCTTGCCCCGAACTAGTGAAAGCAATTGCAAATTTTTATGATGAAAAGAAAAGGGTGGTTACAAATAAGAGTGGAAGAGTGCTTTTTGCCCTAAACCCAGATGCTTTCATTTTTGCTTTTGCTGCTGGGTATGTACCCACTTTTGAGCCCAAGACTTTTGACCCTGTAGACCAGGCAAAATATTTCGTTCCTTCTGAAAAAATTAAGAATTTTCTTTATACATAGTTGAGAAATCCACCTAATGGAGGAAAGATGCCTGAAACTCCTATTCCTATAGCTGAATTCAAAAACCCTGAATTATTTTCCATATTAGCTATGGTAGCAGGGTTAAAAACTGATGAAAAAGTTCATGGGTGGCAAATTGCCTTGGTCAATTGTATATCCAACCCAAAAAATTATGATTCTACGGTTATGGATAAGAGTATTCGACCTATGTTTTTTGACTGGCCAGGGTATTTATTTAAAGAAATACATGAAGGGTTGTCTGCTATCAAGAGAGGTTCTCAGTACTCTTTCCATTTCTCTTCCTATTTGGTGTGGTTGTTCTTTTTCTTTATGGCTAAAGAGCTAGCATTCATTTCTGTGAATGATAAATATGATAAAGGAAGGACTTTACCAGTGTATGATTGGACCAATGTATTATATAGAACAGAGTCATATTATGATTTCAATAGGGAATTTCTAGGTCCTACTTTGAAAATAATGTATGGGGAAGTCAGAAGGTTAACCTCCGGAGCTGAAAATATTTTATAGAATAAACATGTTGAGGAGGGTGATTGGTTTATACTCACCCAAGGGGTTGTTGTTAGGTTGTATGGTTTTACAGGAAAACCCTTCTTACTCCCACATTATGTTACTGATAGATTGTTTGCATTAGAATATGTGAGGCAAACTGAATATATTAATTTGAAATATGGCATGGGTATAGGTAAAACTGGTACCTATACCATACCTTTCCAGCTTGAAGGTATTGTGGTTTCTAAATGAGGTCAAAATGAGCAAATTGCTCAGGCTCTGAGAGATTTGGGGTTAATAGAAATCCCTCAAAGATGGAAATATGATCCTCTAAACTGATTTGCAGAGAGATAGGCTATTCTGAATAGAATTCCATTGAAGGTATACCATGCTTCTGTTAGGCCAGATATTGAAGCCTGTAGAAATAATGATGAAGATGCTCCATTAGAATGGCATGTGGAACAAATGCAGCCATTGCCTCCTTGGCATGACTTTTATGAACATGTGTTGCATTTTGACCTAGGAAATAATAAGGGGCATGTGTTAACTGAAAGCACCATTGCTAGAATGCAAAAAAGGGTGCAGATTGGACAATAGGAAAGATTCATGAATGGTGGACTATGAGAGTGCAAACAGACATGATTGAATCGAGGTATCCCATAAAAAATGACCTTGAATTCTCAGTAAGATATGACCATTATCAGAAATCTTGGTTAGGAATTTTCCCTGTGAAAATACCTCATAGTGTTGGTGGTAGCAAAGGGACAAGTCCTGAAGCTGCTAAAAAACAAAATGTTGAACAAGGGAAAGGTAAGAAGGTTGCAGTTGAACAACCATTGGCTCAAGCACAAACCAGGTTGAGAAGTTCAAAGAAAAGGGCCCCTGCAGAAGTCTTCACAAAAGAACAAGGAGAAACATATGGGAAGGCCGCCCAAATGATGTTAAAAATGGGATATGAAGGCAAAGGTCTAGGAAAAGAAGGACAAGGGATCACTGAACCCTTGTAGGGCCGAAAGAAGAGGAAAATGCCTGGCCTTGGGAGTTGATTCATCTAAAAGTAAAGCTCTAGTTTCTAAAACTGTTAAGTTTGTTCCCCCATCAAGTTCAGCTACAGAATCTGATGAAGAACCTCTTTGTATGAAGAGGAAGAGGCTAAAGTCTATAGCAGAAGTTAAAGGAAAAAATGATAAAATTGTTGAAGGAAACCCAATTTTTGAGCAAATCGCTCAAAATAATGATGCTGATAAAATAGAGATGCCTCCAGAGAATGAGCAAATTGTTCAGGATAATGAGGGTAATGTTCTAAATCCAGAGGTTACTGAACAAGAAAATGTCCAGATTGGGACTATGGATGATCCAAATGACTTTGCTCAGGAGGATCAAAATGTAAATATCTCTAAAGAAATTATTGTGAAACAAGAATATGTGGAACATAAGAGAAGACAACCTGGGGAATTCCTCCAAATGTTGAAATTATAAATCTTGAAGGAATTATTGATGGTGAAGATAGAATTGATAACAACAGAAATGTTGAGGTCCCTACACAAAGTGAAAATCCAGATCATATGATGAGTGAAAGGGACCAAGACCATGGAGAAGGAGATCAACATCAACAAGTGCTTCAAATGGACAAAGGTATGATTTCCCTTTTCCTTCAATATTTTCTCTCTACTTATTCCTACAGTGATTTTCCTTCCATTTCTTGTTCAAAGAAAGATATAATGTTCCCCTTGGATTCATGTTTTCTTCCCCAGAACCAACATTATTTTCTCAACTTCAATCTAAATTTGATGTTGAGTTGATCCCAAATCCATTTCTCTCTAGCACAAGTATTCCAGCTATTAAGTCAATATCTACTCCAAATGATGAGAGTCACCCCACTCTTTCAAAATTGAAAGATTTGAGAAAAGCAAATAAAAATGCTTTAGATTGGTGGACATCTCATTCTGCTGAAGATTCTAAAGCCCCAGCTCATATTCAAGAGATAATTTCCCTAGATCCCACCACAATGCAAAGGAAAAAGGTAAAATTAACACCAGTTTCCCAGAAATCAAAGAGGGATATGACCATTGAAGATTACCAAGCAGAAGATACAACTAAAGATATTACTCAGCTACATATGTCAGATGAGTGGGGAAAAGCTCAGGCCCATTTTGGGACTATTTACTTACATGGAGAATTTTTTAGAGAAAAGTTTGTCAAGGAACAAGAAGCCAGGAGAGAGTTAGAGTCCATCCTACAAGAGCAGAAACTGACTGAAAAAGCTCTAAAGCTAGAAGCAAAGAAGTGGGAGGATAGATTTGGTGAAGTTGCTAATGAAGCAGCTACATTTAAAGAAAAATTGAAAGAGGTTGATGAACAGATTCACTCTCTGACTCTACAGGTTCAACAACTCCAGCAGTAGTTGGTTGAGAAGCAGAACACTCCATCTGGTTTTTCCAAAGAAAAGGCCAAGGCGGTAAGAAGAGAAATGCTCGAAGACATATTGGCATTGAGCCTTAAAGCAAGGCCCATGTTATTGTACCTAGCCAAAGTGAAAGAAGTAATTGAGGTAGTCAGTGAAGAATTAAGAGCCTCAGTAAAATTTCTTCAAGAAAGGTCAGATGCAGCCACAAAAATTCAAGTTTTATCAGAGAAGATGCCCGAGAGTGTTGTTGCTAAGGTTCGTAGTGAAGCATGGTCTCAAGCTAAAATTGCAGCTAAGAGTTTCTTTAGGAGACTTAAACTGGTGACTCAGGGTGATAAACTACTTCAAGAATTGGAGGCTGAAGCAAAAGGGTTAGTGAAGCATTTAAATTTGGCTAATAAATGTGGACTTCCCTATTTATGGGATGATAATTCAAAAGTGTTGAGTGAAGGTGCCTAACACTATCCCTTAAAACTTTCACAGAAGATGAGTCAGAGATAGAAAATTGGGAAGAGCCTATAGAGGAAATGTTGATATTCACCATGGTGCAGAACCTTACATAGATTAAGTCTTGCTTACAAGAATTGATTCTAAGAAACAAGATAGTGTCCCATGATAAAGTGGAAGAGTTGCAGTATATATATCAGTTGTTTATGGATTCTTCAGATCTTGAAGATGAATACTGGAAGCAGGTTTGCCTTACCTATAATGAGGTGGTTAATACAATAGAAAAACTGAAGAAATCCAAACATGATAATCAAAAGCAGCTAACAGAAGGAGGGACTAGCAGCCAGCCATGAAATTTGTTTCAAATTATCTTAAGTTGTTAATGTATTTTTAGTAAAAAATCCATAAGCTACAAAAAGATATCTTGTAAAGGTAATGCTTTATTTTGCATTTCTTCTTGAATATTCTTTCCCAAAAAATCTCTCCTCTCCTGTATTATTTTATGTTTTAACTCCGTTTCCCAATGGATGAAGGTCCTGGATTCTAATATTTTTGCCAACAAAATTTCCTCGGAAGGTACCAAGAATGTTAGTCTAAAAAGACTACCTCCGTAGATAGCAGATTTTTTGCTTAGAAAGACCAGCATTTCATTTTTGAGACATGAGAAAAAGAATTGGCTAAGGCATGAAGGAGGTCGCGATTTCGTGACATGTCGGTTTTTCATCGAGATATGGCTCAAAGATGTTAGAAAGCAGGAAAGCATCGCGATTTCATGACATGACGAGTTTTCGCCCATAAAACCGACCAAAGGAGCAAAGAGAGAAGGAGTGTCATGATTTCGTGACAGGACAAGTTTTCACCAGCATGTTGCTCGAAAAGGATGAAGTAAAAGAAAATGTCGCGATTTCGTGACTTGGTAGATTTTTGCCCACAACACAGCCCGAAGGAGCCCAAAAGGAGAAGGTGTCACGATTTCGTGACATGGCAAGTTTTCGCTCATGAAGAAGTCTGAAAGGGCCATAAAGGAAAAGTGTCACGATTTCGCGACATGACTAGCTTTTGCCGACATAAATATATTTAGTAATAAATAAGATGCCTTCAAAAGCTCATGTCAGTAATTGGAAGTAGATAGTAGAGTAAATCAATTCCTAGATTCTTGCTATTAGAGTTTGTTTGTTGGAAGCCATGCAAAGGATATGGAAGCATGATTATATTTTAATTGCTTGTAATTGATTATATATCAAAATGTACTAATTATAGAGATTCCCCATAGGGTATTATTAGTCTAAAAAGACTACCTCTAGGAGACAACCGAGATTTTGCAATAGGGTGCCATCTTGAGAGACTCGATGCAGTCTATTTTTGAAGGGCTATAGAAAGAGAAAATAAGCTAAGGAAATATGATATCATGATTTCGAGACATGTCCAAATTTCATGGCAAAATGGTGCAAGGAAGTCAAGTAGATGAAAATGTCACGATTTCACGACATGTTACTTTTTCACCGATAAATCAAGAAGACAAATCCAAGACAAAGAAGATGTCACGATTTCATGACATGTATTTTCATTGAAGTGATTTTATGGAGAAAGACCAAAAGGAGCTGAAAATATAAAGACGTCACGATTTCGCGACATGTTGCATTTTCATGGCTAAGAAAGTAGAAAAGGGGTAGAAGAAGAGAGAATGTCACGATTTCATGACATGTCAGTTTTTCACCATGAGAAAGAAAGAAGAAGACATACGAGGCTAAAGTGTCATGATTTCATGACATGTTTTGTTTTCACTTAAGCAGGAGGCGGATAGAGTAGAATACTTGAAGACATCATGATTTCATGACATGATAGTTGTTCTTGACAAGATATATTCTTAGCAACTAAAACATGCCCTTACACCAAATTTTTGATCTCTCGGGGTGTCAGATGTAAATGAAGTGTCAGATCTGTTAGAATCCAATTTGTAGAAGATCTTTTGCTTATTATTAGAAACTAAAGTTAATTGCTTGTAATTGATTTGAGAATCCAAGATGTACTAGTTGTAAAAGATACCCATTTTGGGTATATATAGTGGTAGACACATTTTGAAAAGAGGTCGGCTCTTAGACGTTTACAAGATTGATGTACATCATTCTGGATACAAGCAAATAAAGTTACTCTTCTTCTGGCTTCTAACTTTCTGTGTGCAAGTGTATGTATCTGGTTCTCGACTTCTATTTACATTATTAAATTCTATATTGTATCTGTTCTAAATCTGAACTATGCATGTATGAATCATATTGTTGGAGTTAATATTAAGTATGCTTATATGTGTTAGATGAAATATCTAAATCACACTTAGAAAGTTATGATTTCTATATGAAGGTGTTAAAGAAAACTTGTAACAGTAATACGGACATCATATCCTGGTTGTTGTCTAAACTGCACCATGAGAAAAGCTTCTAGCCTTGGCTATATTTCCCTTTACAAGCATTTCCCTTCTTTTTGCTCTCTTTTCTCTAAACAAAGCAAAAAGGAACCAGCCTACTCTGGAGATTAGATGGATATTCCCAAGCTAGATCCGTCTATTCAATGTTGGCAAGGTCTAAGGTGCAATACAATTAACCAAAGGTATATTTTGTTCCAACAGTTTTTGGCACGCTCGGTGGGACCTAAAATCCCATAGTATTCTATAAGTTTTGGTGTTTTTCTTTAAAAGCCTTTCTATTTTAAATCTGAAGCAAAAAACCACCTGGCGACTCCGTTCAGAGGATTTAGACCCAAGTAATACCTTGTCTAAAAATATCTGGTTATAAGCTCATGAGTGCCTATGCATATGATAACCAGATCCCAAGCAAGAAAATCTGAAGAACCCATCGAGTTCTTCGAGTTACACCTTGGTAGCTTGAAAGCACATCTTGTGCTAGCTGCAAGATCTAATCCACCTGGTACTAGTACAAGTTCCATCGTACCAACTATTGGAGTGTCCTCAAATAGCTCCATAGTAACAATAAATACAGTAGCTATCATGGCTGCTCCTCCCATCCCAGCTCATCTTGTATGGAACCAAACTGGCCCGCTAAACTTGGCAGCCCAGAATCAGGTTCCCCAGGTAGCTCTAAAAGCTTTGCCATCATATGATGGGATAGGTAAAATAACAGATGAACATTGCCTAGATGTTTCATCATTGGCAGTAGTTTATAACATCACCCAAGAGGATGTGATGGTCAGGTTACTGGTCATATCCTTAAAAGGAAAAATGCTCCATTGGTATAGAGCACTCCCTCCTGGATCTATTACTTCTTGGGCAATACTTGTTGGTCGTCTGGTTGATGAATTCAATGTACATGCAGATCCATTCTCATTACTCAATCAATTCACAATCGTCAGGAGACATCCACAAGAAGAGATTGCAGATTTTAACATTAGGTTCACACGCACCTGGGATAGAGTGCCTGCTGGTTTAAAACCTACTATAGAGCAAGCAATATGTTATTATTTGAGAGCTTTTGATTCAGACCTTAGCATGATTATACGACAATCACGTGTTTTAACTTTCCCTGCTATTTATTTAGAAGCAGCTAAGGGAGAAGTTGATCTTATTGCCACTAGGAAATATCCTCCAAAGGCCCCATTGCCTATCTTTCCAAAATTTCCCCAAGCCCCTACTCTGAATCCTGTAGTACCAGTGACTCCAGTCATTCAGTTACCCCAGAATCTGCCAGCATTACCTCCTATTCCTACCCTTCCTGCATTGCCTGCTATTCCTCTCTGAGAAGTCCCCCAAGATAATCAGATGACGACCATATTAGATACGATGAAAACTTTATCAAATGATATGTCATCTATGAAAAAGAGAGAAGTCGAGCGACATTTCCAGCCGAGGAGATTTCCTCAGCTAACTAAATATGGAGCTTCGACAAGTAATAAAGGGCAGGAAAGAAAAAATGTAGTCTATGCTAATGAAACAGGAGATAATGGAGAGCCTTCTAACTCAGACTATTGGTGTTCCACATGTAACGATCCTCATGGAGAAGATTCGTGTATGTTTCACCAGCATCATGTGCAGAGTCTAATTAATGAAAAAGTAAAAGAAACAATGAAGGGGCACGTAAACATGATCAGAGAAGTAGATCATAATCTGGCAATACCATCTGTAGAACATGTCGTTGTCTTGACAAGGTCAGGAAGGAAACCTCTACAAGTTGATCCGAAGGAACTTCAGCCATTAAATTTTCCTCCAGCTCCCAGAGCTACTCCTCAGAAGGATCAGTCGAGTGAAAAGAAATACTCTAACCCTCCTCAGAGTTTTGTCCCAGCACCAAGGAGAGAGTCTCCTCCTAGAAAGGAGAGTGAAACTCAAGATCAAGCGAAAGAGAAACTCAGATTCCCTTCGTTGACCAAAAGGTAAAGAACAGAAGCAACTCAGGGTTATAGGAATAAATATGATCCATCTGCTAGAGAAAAGGAGAAAATTGTCGAGACACCCTCATTCAATATCATTGAGGAGATGAAAAAGACTCCCTCAAAAGCTAGCATGTATGATGCTTTGCAGTTCCCAGGACAAATCGATCTTCTTCAAGAATCTTTAAAGTTGATGAATCATAAGAGCAAAGTGCCTTCCTTTTCAAATTCTATACAAGCTAATGTTACTTCTGCTACAGGAAAAAATAGACCACCTCCGTTCTATTTGTCTCTACATATGGAAGGATGGATAGTACATAATTTTATGATCGACTCAGGAGCAGCTACTACAGTTATGCCTAAAGCAGTATGTGACATCATGGGAATGGAGTATACCAGAAGTCATCCAGGAGTGTTGCAGTTAGATGGTACTCCAGTAAAATCCATAGGAGTGATCAAGGATATCCCCATACAACTCCATAGGATGCCCCAAATAGTCGTTATACAGGAAGTGGTAATTGTAGATTTGGAACCATACTTTGGTATGTGCCTATCCAGAGAATTTACGGCAAAAATGGGAGGTTATTTATCTTTAGATTATTCTCATTTAGAAATACCTTTCAAAGGTAAGAAGATCAAGATTTTTAATGAGAAGCCATCCACTTTTCACGTAGCAAGACTGGAAGAAACCAGTACTATGAATATGATGACCGAAGATATAGGAGACGTAGATTTGATGGAGGAAACCCTGGAAGAACTTCAGTCTGAAGATCAGTTTTCCTTAAAAAATTTCAATGCCATGATAGAAACAGAGATAGGGAGCTACTCTATTGAGAAACCAAAAAAGCTATTGATCCCTATTCTTGAAAAGAATATTTCCACTAGCCAGCTTTGGAAGCTTTACTTTGATGGGTCCAGATGCAAAAATGGAGCAGGTGTCGGGATAGTTTTAATTTCTCCTACAGGACAAGAAAAAGTTTTCTCATACAGATTGACATGGAGTTGCACTAACAACGCGGCCGAGTATGAAGCATTGTGTTTGGGACTCAAAAAGGCCAAAAAATTAGGTGCAAAACAATTGCTGATTTATGGAGATTCAGAGCTTATTGTGAAGCAGGTCACTGGAAAATGTATCTGTAAGCAACATTATCTAAGAGCTTACAAGAATAAAGTGTTAGATCTCTTGGAAAATTTTGAAGCTCTAAACATAAAATCAATTCCAAGAGAAAATAACACTCATGCAGATCTTTTGGCATCAGTAGGATCAAATTTTTGTCCAGTCAGTAATGTTATCCAGAAGTCCAAAATAGTGAGACTGATATACCGACCTTCTATGCCTGACAAAGACATTTTCTGGCAAGTATTTGAGAATGACGAACAGATATTGGATTTTCTAATCCATGAGATGAACTGCTCTAATGATAGAGCATTACAATATGAGGACGAAGAGAGCCTGATTCAATTAAAAAATAACCACATTCCCAAGGGACTGATCACCCTTGAGAGTCTCTTTGACAACAATGATAGAGCCACTGGTCGAAGAATTAAAATTGACAAGCGACGGTATAAGGAGGTGGAATTAGAACCAGGAAAAATGATCAAGGTAGGTACCAATTGTACAGTAGAAGAGTTGAGTCAAATCAAAGAGTTGTGTAAGAGCTATCCAGAGATTATAGCCTGGACGTATAGTGATTTGAAAGTGTATAGAAAAGAGGTGATCCAACATACCATCGAATTGGAAGAAGGAGCTAAACCCTTCAGGCAAAGACAGAGGCTTGTGAATCCTAAAATTGAAGCCTTGATGAAGCAAGAATTATTGAAACTCTTACAGGCTAAAATAGTGTATCCCATTAAACATTCTACCTGGGTGGCAAACCTGGTTTCGGTTAGGAAAAAGAATGGGGAAATCAGGTTGTGTGTAGATTTCTAAAATTTGAATAGAGCTTCACTAAAGGATCATTATCCTTTGCCTCAGATTGACCCAATCCTTCATACAGTGGCAGGAGCAGAGAGGTTTTCTCTACTAGATGGTTTTTCTGGCTATAACCAGGTCTGGGTAAAAAATGAAGATCAATATAAGACTGCGTTCACAACCAAGTGGGGAACGTTTGCCTATCAAAGAATGCCCTTTGGGTTATCAAATGTTGGAGCCACGTTCCAAAGAGCTATGGACGTAGCATTTGGTGAACTCTCAAATAAGATCATTGTCATTTATCTAGATGACATGACAGTATTTTCCCATGATAAGCGAGATCATGCCACTCATCTACAACAAATATTTGAAAAATGCAGAGAATTTGGGATATCTTTGAACCCAAAGAAATCTATATTTGTTGTAGAAGAAGGTATATTGCTTGGCCATGTTATTTCTAAAGTTGGGTTGTCTATTGATCCTGATAGAGTAAAGGCACTTTTGGAACTTTCACTACCAGTCAATAAGAAAGGTTTGCAATATTTCTTTGGACAAATAAACTTTGTTTGAAAGTTCATCATTGATTTTGCTCAAACTGTTAAACCAATGACTGAATTGTTGAAAAAGGATGCACCTTTTAAATGGATAGAACCAAGGAAAGATGCATTTAGGAAAATCTTGGAGGCTATAGCTCGAGCTCCAATTTTAGTTAACCCTGACTACTCCCGAGGTTTTATTTTATATGTTGTTGGAGAGCAAGACAACTATGCTGCAGTTCTTACTCAGAAGGGAGCAGATAAAGAAGAAAGACCCATAGCATTCTTAAGTTCTACCATGCACAAGCATGAGGAGAGATATAGTTTTATCGAGAAGCAGGTTTATGCTATCATGAAATCATTGAATAAATTCAAGCATTTTCTATCTCAAAGCCGCACCATTGTTTATGTGATTCACCCTGATGTTAGAAACTTCATAATACAAGGAGAACTTGGTGAAAAAAGAGCGGGATGGGTAACCCGCATACAGGAATATGATGTGGAGATACATCCGACCAAGATAGTCAGAGGTAGAGCTCTATGCCAAGAGTTGGCCAAACAAGCAGCAACCGGGAATGTTGAAAGTCAAAGGATAATGGTGAATACTGAACAAAACCAAGTTAGAGAAAATACCGATTGGATTGATGATTTGGTGAAGTATTTTCAGACTGGGATATGTCCTAAAAATCTGAATGCTTCCCAAAGAAGGAGGTTTAGAACACAAGCATTGAAGTATACTCTTCGAACGGAAGGGTTGTACAGAATAAATATTGATGGTATACTACTGAAATGTATAGGTGATGATAAGAAATAGAAAGTATTAGAAGAATTCCATGGAGGCCTCTCAGGTGGACATTATTCAGGTAGAGCAACAACTTTGAAGATTCTTCGAGCTGGTTGTTATTGGCCTTCTATTTTTTTGGATACATATAAAGTAACTCAGAAATGTGAACAGTGTCAGAGGTATGTAGGAAGGAACATAAATGCTCCTATGCCTTTGAAGTCTATACAAGTCGAAGAACCTTTCCAGCAATGGGGGTTAGATTTTATGGGAATAATCGAACCAAACTCATCAGCAGGCCACAAATATATACTCACCACCATAGATTACTTCACAAAATGGGCAGAGGCAGTTCCTACAAAGAAATCTGACTCAGAAGTCATGATAGAGTTTGTAGAAAGTCTAATTACTAGGTTCGGCATACCCGACTCATTGATCACAGATAATGGATCTTCTTTTACTGGAGCCAAAATGATTGAGTTCGCCAGTAGGTATGGAATATATTTGAAAACATCTTCTAACTATTATCCACAAGGTAATGGTTTAGCTGAGTCTACCAACAAGAATATACTCAAGATTTTGAAAAGAACGTTGGAAGATAACAAGAGAAACTGGCATTCATTACTTAACCAAGCTTTATGGGCTGATCGAATATCAATAAAGAAGTCCATTAATACATCCCCCTATGCTCTAGTTTATGGTAAAGAAGTTGTTTTGCCTATTCATATGGAGATACCAACATTAAAATTACTGAATCAGATAGATGAAGAAGAAGGTCAGCCAATGGATGCCCGATTGATGCAACTTTTGCAATTAGAAGAGTCCCGAGAATAGGCTTACGACCACCACCAGAAACACATGATTGATACAGCAGGGTGGTTTGATAAGAAGACTACTTTCAGAAAATTCAAAGTTGGAGACCAAGTTTTGAAGTGGAATGTAAAGAAAGCTAAGCCAAGAAATCATGACAAGTTTGATGCTTTCTGGGAAGGACCATTTGAAATCATTTCAAAAAAATAGTTTAATTCTTTTCAACTGAAATATCAGTATGGTTGGATTCTTCCTATCATGGTGAACGCGTTTCACCTAAAGTTATATTTCAAATAAAATACAAAGTTGGAGTTTTATGTATAGTATAGTAGGGGCGTTATAAATATTGTAAATATTTTTTATTTTTTGGGTTTAATAAAAGTTTTTGTTGTAACCAATCACAGTGCAACAGTATAGTAGAAGGCGGAGAGAAAAGTTCATTTTTGTCATTTTGAAATTTCAAATTCAAAATTGACGCGTGGTTCTAAAAGGATGGCGGACAAAATCAATAGAGAATTCTCTTGAGAAGTGGTATTTTCTTCTGTACAAGAAGCTTCTAAAATCGACCACCTAGAGAATGTCTTGGGTAGCCACGTGTTGAGGAATAAATGAGCGAAAGTAATTGATCGGTCAGGTAGTGCAGAGTCCATCAGATTTTATTGCTATTTTTTACACGCGATTAATTAGCTGGTTAGCGTTTCAAGAAAAGACATTCTAAGAAAGGTGGCAGAAACAAATTTCGAAGAAATCTCGAGAGGATCGCTTTCACCAACCATAATTAATGCAATTCATCACGCATTTTTTTGAATAATGTGAGAAGGAAAAAGCTAATTTTTTGCTTCAGTGAAGTTTCATACTGTCACTTGCTATTTTCCAGCTCCCTCAGAAGAAAGAGAGAAAACCCCTACTGTGATACTTAGAATTTTTAGTTTTTCTCAACAAAAGGAAACTTTGAAGCAGTTTTCAAAGAGAATTTTTAGAAGATTTGTTGCTTGTAAGTTTTTCATGGCTCCTAGAAAAGGCAAGAAGCAAGAAACAGTGGTTGCATCATCTCCAACAACTTTAGTGGTGAGAAAATGAGAAGAGATAAGTAACAGATTTATTGACAAGGATGCACGGATAAGTGATACGATTGTGACCTGGAAGGACCCTAGAAAAATCAGAAGTAACATAGCAGACCGGGTGGCTACCGGAGTCTCAACATCTTCTCCTTCCACTTTTGCCTTCCATTCTTTTCTATACTGGTACGTATATGTTCCTGTACACCCCTGCCCCGAGTTGGTAAGGGCAATTGCTAATTTTTATGATGAAAAAGGGATGAATGTAAGAGATTGTAATGGGAAGGTTTTATTTACTTTAAGCAAAGATGCTTTTGTTTCTGCTTTCACCATGGGTCATGTCCCTACGTTTGAGCCAAAAGCCTTTGACCCCGAAGATCAGGCTAAATACTTTGGCCCTTCTGAAAAGATAAAGAATTTTCTGGTTTCCCAGCTGAAAGAGTTACCTGCAGGAGAAAACCCACTTGAGTCTCCTATTGATATCACCAATTTCAAAAATCCAGAGCTGTACTCTATTACAACTATGATAGCAGGTCTCAAAACCGATGAAAAGGTTCAGAAATGGCAAATTGCCTTGGTTGAATGTTTATCTAACCCCAAAAATTATGATACTTCTATCATGAGCAAGGGTGTGAATCCTATATTTTTTGACTGGCCAGGGTTTTTGTGTTCAGAAATTCATGAAGGGTTGTCGACACTGAAAAAAGGGTCTCAGTTCTCTTTTCGATTCTCATCGTATTTGATATGGTTATTCTTCTTTTTTATGTCTAAATATTTGGCTTTTATCTCAGTAAAAGATAAAGATGAGCAGGGCAGGGTTTTACCCATTTGTGAATGGACAAATGTGTTGTATAAAACAGAATCATTTTACGATTTCAACAGAGAATTCTTAGGCCCTGCTCTGAAAATAATGTATGGGAATATTAGAAGACTAACCCCTAAGGCAGAAAAGGTTTTGCAAACCAAATATGCTGAAGAAGGTGATTGGTTTATCCTCACACAAGGGGTTTGTATTAGATTGTATGGTTTCACTCAGAAACCATTTTTACTCCCTCATTATGTTACAGACAGATTGTTTGCTTTAGAATATGTTCGACAAATTGAACAAATAAATGTAAAATTCGGCTCAGGTATTGGGAAGACTAGCACCTGTAATATGCCATTTACTTTTGAAGGGATAATTGTAACAAAAAGGGGTCAGAACGAGCAGATTGCTCAATATTTAAGGGAGTTGGGACTGATTGAGATTCCACAAAGATGGAAGTATGATCCTTTGGATCGATTTGCTGAAAGACAAGCTATTTTGAATAAAATGGAAATGAAAAAATATCATGCTAGGGTTAGACCAGATATAGAAGAAAAAAGAAATAACAACGAAGATGATGCTTTGGAATGGCACATTGAGCGAATGGAACCTCTTCCCCCTTGGCATGATTTTTATGAACAAGTAGTGAATTATGATCCCCTGAATAATAGTAAGCATCAGTTAACCAATGAAAGGATTAGCAAGATACAGAAGAGAGGTGATGACTGGACCATTGCAAAAACTCGTGAATGGTGGTTAATGAGGGTACAAACAAATATGATTACTTCAAGGTACCCGATGAAAAATGATAATGAATTTAGTATTCAGTATAATTTACATCATGCATCTTGGGAAGGGGTTTTTCCTATAAGAATACCTCCTAGTGTTGGAGGTAGTAGAAGAACCAGCCCTGAAGTGCCACAGAGATAGGAAACTGATAAGGGTAAGCAAAAACAAATAGTAGCTGAACAAAAGTTACCCCTGGTGCAGACAAAACCCAAGACTTCTAGGAAGCGGTCAATAGAAGAAGTTTTTACCCAAGAATAGGGATAGACCTATGGCAAAGCTGCTCAGATGATGCTTAAAATGGGGTATGAAGGGAAAGGCCTGGGAAGAGGGGGACAAGGAATGACTGAGCCTATACAAGTAGAGGTAAGGGAAAAATGTCTGGCTCTTGGGGCTGATGCTTCCAGTAAAAAGGATTATACTTCTAAAGTTGTGAAGTTTGTCCCTCCCTCCGACTCAGTTTTAGAATCTGATGAAGAACCTGTAGCTGAGAAGATGAAAATATTAAAAGCCCTGGCTGATGCCAAGAAAGGCAAGAATGTTACTCAAATTTTTGTTAGTGAACAAAATGTTCAAGATATTCAAGAAAATATAGTTGAAGACTCTGCTGAAAATGGAAAGGATAAAGTAAATGAGGAAGGTAATAAAACTGATGCTCAGGAAGCTGAGCAAGAAAATTCTCAGATAGAAAACATAGGCAGTTTACCAAATCCGGTTCAAGAAAGCCAGAACCCAGATATTGTAAAGGAAGTGCTAGTAAAGCAAGAAGTTACAGAAGTTGAGAAAGGACAACATGGGGAATTTTCCCAAAATATACAAATAATTAATCTTGATGAAAGTGATGATGAAAGTGAGCAAAATGAAAATACTGAGATACGTGATGATGGTGGAATTCGAGATGAAGAATTGTCTGATAAATATGATGAGATTGAAGAAGAAGACAGAGATCAACAACAACTTCAAACGGGACCAGGTATGTCTCTTTTCTTATCTTCTTCTGTTTCTTCTACTTGTTCCTATTTTTACTCTCCCTCCTTTTCTGATATGAAGAAAGACGTAATTCTCCTTTCAAAAATGATTTGCTTTCCTAGAAAAGGCAACATCTTCCCATTCTCAACTCGATGTCAACACTGTGTTGGTCCCCATCCCTTTCTTTCCCAACATCAGTATTCCAACAGTTGGGGCTACATCCTCCCGAGTTGATGAGAGTCATCCGACTCTGACAAAGATAGAAAATTTGAGAAGAGTTAGTAAGAATGCTTTAGACTGGTGGAATTCCCATTCCGTTGAGGATCCAAAGATGCCTGCCAATGTTCATGAAATTATTGCTCTAGATCCTGCTACTATGCAAAGGAAGAAAGTAAAGTTAACCCCAATAACAAAGAAATCTAAAGGTGAAATGACTGCTGAGGATTACCATGCAGAAGAAATTAATGAAAATATCACTCGGTTGCCTATGCAAGATGAATGGGTAAAAGCTCAAGCACATCTAGGCACTATATATCTGCATGGGGGGCATTACTTAGAGAAATTTTTGAAAGAAAATGAGAAGAGGAGAGAGTTGGAATCAGTTTTGCAAGAACAGAAATAGATGGAAAAGGCTTTGAAGTTGGAGGTAAAAAAGTGGGAAGATAAATTCAGTGTTGTTGCCAATGAGGCAGCTAAATACAAAGAGAAATTGGGATAGGCAGATGCACAGATTCAGGCATTGAGTCTCCAGGTTCAGGAACTCCAACAACAATTAGCAGATCAGCAGAATGCCCCATCTAGATTTTCAAAAGAAAAAGTGAGAGATATGAGGAAAAAATTGTTGCAAGATTTATTAGTATTAGGCTTGAAAACACAACCTTTATTGTTATACCTGGCCAAAGTCAAGGAGACCATTGAAGTAGTGGGTGAAGAATTCAAAGCTGCAATTAATTTTTTGCAAAAAAGAGAAGACGCTGCCACTAAAATCCAGATATTATCTGAGAAAATGCCAGAGAATATAGCAGTGAAGGTACGAAGTGAAGTTTGGTCCCAAGCTAAGATTGCAGCCAAGAACTTTTTCAGAAAGTTTAAATTAGTGACCCAAGGGAATAAACTCCTGCAGGAGCTAGAGACCGAAGCAAAAGGGTTACTAAAAACTTTGGATTTGGCTATCCGAAATGGACTCCCATATCTCTGGGATGATAACTCAAAAGTTCTTAATGAAAGTGCACTCTCCTCATCCTTGAAGTCTTTTGTTGAAGATGAATCTGAGATAGAAAGTTGGAGTGAGCCCATAGAAGATACACAAGTAATGAAGATGGTGCAGAAGCTCACACAGGTTAAAACCTATTTGCAAGAATTGATATTAAGACAAAAAATGATTTCCTATGATAAAGTGGAAGAGCTCCAGTATATCTACCAACTATTCATTGATTCCTCGGACCTGGATGATGAATATTGGAAATATGTTTGCCAAACCTATCAGGGAGTAGTAGCTACAGTGGAAAAAATTAGACAATCAAAGCATACCAGTCAGAAGCAGCTAACTGAAGCTGGGACTAGTGCCCAGAATTAAGACAAATGTTTAGATTTTCCTTCTAAAGTATTTTATGTATTTTAGTAATAAGTCTTTAAGTTGTAACAAGAGTTTTTGACAAGGTAATGCTTACTCATCTGAAGTGCATTTTTCCTTACTCTTTGCTTTTTGTAAATGTCTTGTTTTGTATTTTTGACTCCATTTCCCAATGGATGAAGGGCCTGGATTCTAATATTTTGCTAGCAAAAAATCCCCCGAAAGGCGCCAAGAATGTTAGTCTAAAAAGACTACCTCTAGGAGACAACCGAGATTTTGCAGCAGGGTGCCATCTTGAGAGGCTCGATGCAGTCTATTTTTGAAGGGCTATAGAAAGAGAAAATAAGCTAAGGAAAGATGATATCATGATTTCGAGACATGTCTGAATTTCATGGCAAAATGGTGCAAGGAAGTCAAGTAGATGAAAATGTCATGATTTCGTGACATGTTACTTTTTCATCGATAAATCAAGAAGACAAATCCAAGACAAAGAAGATGTCACGATTTCGTGACATGTATTTTGATAGGAGAAAGACCAAAAGGAGCTGAAAATATAAAGACATCGCGATTTCATGACATGTTGCATTTTTGTGGCTAAGAAAGTAGAAAAGGGGTAGAAGAAGAGAGAATGTCACGATTTCGTGACATGTCAGTTTTTCACCACGAGAAAGAGAGAAGAAGACATACGAGGCTAAAGTGTCACGATTTCATGACATGTTTTGTTTTCGCTTAAGCAAGAGGCGGATAGAGTAGAATACTTGAAGACGTCATGATTTCATGACATGATAGTTGTTCCTGACAAGATATATTCTTAGCAACTAAAACATGCCCTTACACCAAATTTTTGATCTCTCGGGGTGTCAGATGTAAATGGAGTGTCAGATCTGTTAGAATCCAATTTACAGAAGATCTTGTGCTTATTATTAGAAACTAAAGTTAATTGCTTGTAATTGATTTGAGAATCCAAGATGTACTAGTTGTAAAAGATACCCATTTTGGGTATATATAGTGGTAGACGCATTTTGAAAAGAGGTCGGCTCTTAGACGTTTACAAGATTGATGTACATCATTCTGGATACAAGCAAATAAAGTTACTCTTCTTCTGGCTTCTAACTTTCTGTGTGCAAGTGTATGTATCTGGTTCTCGACTTCTATTTACATTATTAAATTCTATATTGTATCTGTTCTAAATCTGAACTGTGCATGTATGAATTATATTGTTGGAGTTAAGATTAAGTATGCTTATATGTGTTAGATGAAATATCTAAATCACACTTAGAAAGTTATGATTTCTATATGAAGGTGTTAAAGAAAACTTGTAACAGTAATACGGACGTCATATCCTGATTGTTGTCTAAACTGCACCATGAGAAAAGCTTCTAGCCTTGGCTATATTTCCCTTTACAAGCATTTCCCTTCTTTCTGCTCTCTTTTCTCTAAACAAAGCAAAAAGGAACCAGCCTACTCTGGAGATTAGATGGATATTCCCAAGCTAGATCCGTCTATTCAATGTTGGCAAGGTCTAAGGCGCAATACAATTAACCAAAGGCAGATTTTTTTCCAATAGGTACATATAAGAGTAAGCATTTTCTGAAAATAGGTCGGCTCTTAGACGTTTACAAGACTGGATGTATGTACTTTGAATACAAGCAATAATATTATGCTTCTATTGGATTTTGGTTCACATTGTATAAGTGTATGTATTAATATTTCTCACTTCTATTTCACATTATTGAAATATAGATTATGTTGGTTCTAAGATCTAGACTTATGCAAAACATAAATCATATTGCTGGAGTTGAAATATGATATATACATGTGTTAGATATACTTCTAAATCACATTGAGAAATCCATGATTTATGTGGGAAGATATATTGAATGCTTTGACAAATAAAATATATGTGTTCATTTTAGTTGTTGTTTAATCTGTACCACATTCAAGATCAAACCTTGGCTATATTTCCCTCTCTTTCAATAAATTTCTTTTCTCTTTTCCTATAAAAAACCATTAAGGAAACAACCTCCTCTGGAGATTAGACAAAATATCTCACAATCATTACCGTCTATCCAATATTGAAAAAATCAAGGTGCACATAACAACCAAAGGCATATTTTGTTCCAACAGGACTTCATTACCACACATTATAGGTGGGATAACATGACCTAGAGTTCATAGCTAGTTATTCAAGCTACGAGTATATAGGTGAAATCCATTTAAACTCAAGATTATCATTCAACAAGATTTCAAACATACAACACAAGGTCATTCTTTACAAACAACACATTTGAAACACACAAAATAGTTTAGGGATTCACATCTAAAACTTAAAATATATAATCATATGTCTTATTGAGTGTTTCCTTTCTTGTTTACTGTTTCATTAAGAATTTGTAAAAAATATAATCATCTAGGGTTTGATAGAGTTACAATGGTGTGCACCCACATCCAATCCCAATCATGAGTGGAAGTTGTAGAGAGTGGGCTAGGAGATATGAGTCACCTCTGCTATAGCCCCAGGGACTTGGTCATACCTCCTTGATGAGCCTCTACTAACCCTAGCCCCAAGATAGCAGGGCATGAGCCACACCTACGAGGGAACCCTATGTGGGACACCGCTAGAGGTGATGGACCCTACCTAGGAGAGTGTTCCTAATATTAAGATACGTCACATGCCTTCTTTTATGAAATGTAATAGCATTATGAGGTACTAATAGGTAGAGCGGTGCCACACATCCACATACCTATCATGTCTAACACACCTATTTGTAGGCCTAAGGTGAACTTCACATACTGAGTAGAGTAGGTTGATCCGACCTCACCCTTACAACACCTTGATAGGATATAGCAATTTAGGCAACCAAACGGGTATGATACTCATCACTTAGAATGAGCTAACTCTGCCCTTCCCTTCCTCGTTCATGAAGGAATGTACAAGGATATCCTCAATTATCCTCAAGAATAGTATTATGTGCATGCCTGATGTTCCTATACACCTACTAAATGTTGAGCATTTGAGGTGTTGTCATTGTTGTCAACACTTCTACTTTTTCTCCTAGTTGGCATCCTATTCATCATGGTGATTATGCTGTAGCTTTGGGCAATGTTGCAAAATGTTGTGTGTATTTGAACACACCTTTTACTGAGACTTTGGAGGTATAATTTGTGGTTATTGCATATCTTATTTCTCTTGGTTCTATGTTTATGGCACATTTATTTATGTAAAGGTGATATAAGGTTGCATTTGTATTTTCTATGTGCCTTGGTGCTATATTGTAACATTCAACATTTATTTATTTCCACTATGTCATCTCCAAGTTCCTTGGAATGTGTTCCAAGACTTAGGAATGGAGGGAAAATTGATTTTAATTATTTAATAATGCATCATAAGGGTTA
Organism: Wollemia nobilis; assembly: GCA_028583015.1. Classification (NCBI taxonomy): domain Eukaryota; kingdom Viridiplantae; phylum Streptophyta; class Pinopsida; order Araucariales; family Araucariaceae; genus Wollemia; species Wollemia nobilis. The sequence continues at coordinate 317,714 of JAQPPZ010014629.1, read as the reverse complement.
GGAATTATTTCCAATATTTATTGGAATTTATTTTGTGGTGCAAAAATGGAAATATGCTAATTGGGGTGTTCAACTTGGTGTGGGACTCACTTTATGACATCCGTCATAGTGGTGTAAGGAAAGAATATTTTGCTGCCCTATTTTTGTGGGATTTTGGAGATATGGGACGTGATAATTGCCAAATTAGTGTTTAGACACTTTGGAATATTATTTTTGTTGTGTAAGAGCATCTCCACTTTGATTGGCAATGGTGAGTGTGTGTAGTGGTGATGGCAACAATTTCTTTTTTGGAAAATTAGAAATTTCCTCAACTTGGGCGTGATTTTTTGAGTGATTTTCTACTCATGGTTTTGGAAACCATTTATGGTTTCTCTCCATATCATTTATCTATAAATTCAGTGTTTGAGATGGTGGAATTATGGAGTTTTTGTTGAGAGTAACAGGGTGCCTAATGCTGCCAAAATTTCTGTAGAAGACATAAGTGTATAGATTTTAGCATGCAGGTTTGGGAACCTATTGTGGATGGAGAGAGAATAATTTTGATATGTTTATTGCAGGTTTTGGATCATATTTGACAGAAAAATCATTTTGCAGTGGTTGGGTGCACAGTTGGTTTGCAGCAGTGTTGTTGGTTTTGAGCTTGCAGGCTTGTTAGAGCTTGCTTTTACTGGAAGCATTTTTATGCTTTATTTTTCATCATATTATTATTATTTTGATCTGATATAGGTGGGTTGCAGCCCTCCTTCTGTTGTGGCAGAGAAACTTTAGTGTATTTCATTTTGAGGCTTGTTCTATGCAGAGTCATAGCAAGCAATTCTCTTTGGGAGGTTTTTTACCCTTGTGGTTTTCCTCCGGCATATCATGTGTTGTGGGTTGTTTCTCTTGCATATATGTTGCTGCTATACATGAGTTTATTTCTGTTTTAAATAAGATTTCAAATTGGAAATTAAAGTTTTAAATTGCATAGATTCACCCCCTCTCTGTGCCATTGTTATACTAACAATTGGTATCAGAGCCTGGTTGTCCTTTTAGCAGCTTAATCAGCTCAGATTGATTCCTGGTTCACAATGGCTAATAGGGATGTCAACACTGGCAAGGTGCCATACTTTGATGGGAGTGATTATGCATTTTGGAGTTACAATATGATGGACTATTTGGGTTCTCTTGGTATTGGTGTGTATCTTTCAGTTAAGAATGGTTATGCTTTTCCTGCTACAATTCCTACAGATCCTGATGCAATCAAAGAATATGAAAACAATATGAAGGCCAAATATACTATCACAAATGCTCTTGCACCAAGTGAATTGGTGAAGGTTATGGGTTTGCAAACAGCAAAAGAAGTATGGGATAAGTTGCAAGCTATTCATGAAGGTAATGACAAAGTTAAGGAAGCTAAACTTCAAATTTTTAGAGCTCAATTTGAGAGTCTCCGAATGGATGAGAATGAGGATATTTCTGCCTACATGCTTCGTGTGAGTGAGGTGATCACTTCTCTTAGAGGTTTAGGAGAGACTATCATAGATAGTATTGTTGTGAAGAAGGTTCTTCATTCTTTGACTTCAAAGTTTGATTCAAAGGTTTCTGCAATTGAAGAAGCAAAGGACTTAAACAATCTCCCACTAGATGAACTACATGGCTCTCTTATTGCATATGAGATGAGAGTTGGTTGCAGCAAGTCTACTAAAAAGGAGAGTGCTTTCAAAGCATTCAAAAACATGAAATTGAATCCACAATCCGATGAAGAGAGATTCTCCGATGAAGAGCAAGCAAACTTTGTTCGAAAATTGAAAAGAGGAAAAGGGAAATACAATGGAAAGTTGCCATTGAAATGTTTTGAGTGTGGGCGCATTGGGCATTTTGCTTCAAAATGTCCTTACAAGGAGCACTTAGATGATGATGGTGAGAGTCACAAGAACAAGAAGGAGTACAAAAAGAAAGCTTCAAGATTTAGCAAGAGATTCTCAAGGAGAAAGGTTTTGATGACACATGAAGATAGTGATTCTTCAGATGAGAGCATAGATGATTCAGATGAAGAGGCTACTGAAGTCCTCTTTATGGCTATTGAAGACAAATCCAATATAAATGCAAACAAAGAGGATGATGAATCTGAAATTGATTTTGAGGAAGAGCTTGCAATAGCATTGGAACAATATGAAATTGAGAGAAAGAGAAACAAAAGGATGAATGAAAAGATCAAGGAGCTAAACAAACTCAATGAAGACTTGTTGATGCAACATGAAGAGTCAAAAAGATTTGCTGACCAAAATATTTCAGATTTAGAGGAGTCCAATAATGTGGCTACAAAAATGATACAAGACTTAAAAGTTCAAGTTGAAGAGTCCAAGAAAATAATAGATGATCTTAAGAATCGGGTATGTGAAAAATCTGATTTGTGTTGCAAACTAAAAGAGGAGATTGTTACTTTGAGAAAGCAACTTGAAAAGGCTAATTTGGATTTGAGCACTAATTTTAAATTTCAGAAAAGTTCTAATCAGCTTGATGAGCTTATTGGTAGTCAAAGATACACCAAAATCAAGTTTGGTTTGGGGTTTGATGAAGGTGAAAGTTCATATGTTGCCAAAGATGCAAAATCAGTTGGTGAAAGCTTGAAGAATGAGAAACCCATTGTAGAGAAACCCCAAGGAGATAAAAAGAAAGAAGAAAAGGTCTCAAATCAGACCAACAACAGAAATATGCCTTATCATACCATAAATACCAGCAATGATGAGTTTCAAAAGGTAAAACATCAAATGGGAAGAGCACCTAGAAGGAGTTTCAATTCATGGCATCAAGTTCAATACAAGTATACTCCTTCCTTTTCTGGTTATTGTTTTAAGTGCAATACTTATGGTCACAAGATGATGGATTGTAGGCTTAATGTTAGGCCTAAGAGCTTTGTTAGTCACAACTCATTTGCTCCTCTCATTGATTTTCATGTTGAGTGTTACAAGTGTAATAACTTTGGTCACATTGCTAGAGATTGCAGAACTATTTTTGTGACTAATCAAATGCAGGATAGAAGTAGCAACAAGCCTCCAAAGGTGCAAAACAAGAAATCCATGATGCATAAAGACCATTTTCCCAAGAAGGCCGTGAGGTATGAGGAAGATAAGAAATCAGAAAACAAGCCCAAGATGACATGGGTTGAGAAGGGAAAGTCAAAACAGGAAGACATTACTAAGCATGATTCATTGATTGTTCAAACCGCTTTCAAGGCACAAAGAAAGGCTACATCTTGGATCATTGATAGTGGATGCTCTAGTCACATGACTGGAGATAGAAGGCAACTTACAAGATTGCAAGATTATGATGGTGGTTCAGTAAAGTTTGGCAACAATAACAATGCAAAGATTGTGGGTAAAGGTATGGTCAACATCAACAATGGTAAAATCACTTCTCATGATGTTCTTTTTGTTGATGGCCTCAAGCATAATCTTTTAAGTGTTAGCCAAATGTGTGATAGTGGCAAAGATGTGATTTTTAAATCAGATGGTTGTGAGATTAGATGTGCTATGAGTGGTAAAATATTGGCAAAGGCTACAAGAACTTCAGGAAATTTGTACAATCTTTGTAGTGCAAATGAGAAAACATGCTTGGTTGGACAAGTTGATGATAGTTGGTTATGGCACAAGAGGCTTGGCCATATTAACTTTGATAGCTTGGTTAAGATCAGCTCCAAGAATTCAATAAGACATCTTCCAAAGTTGACTAAGCCAAACAATAGCATATGCGCATCATGTCAACAAGGCAAGCAAACCAAATCACACTTCAAAACTAAGGAATATTCTACAACAAGGCCTTTGGAGCTTGTGCATACCGATGTGTGTGGTCCTATGAGGACTAAAGGAACTAATGGTGAGAGGTATTTCATTTTGTTTATTGATGATTATTCTAGACTAACATGGGTATCTTTCATGAAGGAGAAATCAGAGGCTTTTATTTGTTTCAAAGTGTTTAAGGCTATGGTTGAGAATGATACAGGAAAGAGGATCAAATGCTTGAGATCCGATAGAGGTGGTGAGTTCACTTCTAGTGAGTTTGATAATTTTTGTCATGAGCATGGTATTAGAAGACAACTTTCAGTAGCAAGAACACCTCAACAAAATGGGGTGGTTGAGAGAAAGAACAGAATAGTACAAGAAATGGCTAGAACAATGCTTAATGATTCACAGGTTGCAACTAGATTTTGGAAGGAAGCAGTGCATACAATAGTATACATACAAAATAGGTGCATGCTTAGAGTTCATAGCCATATGACACCCTATGAACTATGGATAGGAAAGAAAGCTTCAGTTAAGCATTTCAGAGTATTTGGGTCCAAGTGCTACATAAGGAGAGATGAGTACAATCTTGGCAAGTTTGAAGATAGAGCAGATGAGGGGATTTTCCTTGGCTACTCCACCAAAAGCAAGGCTTATAGATGCTTCAACAAGAAGCTTGGAAAAGTGGTAGAAAGTGCAAATGTGAGGGTTGATGAAGGACATGTTCCCAAAGTTGATCTTGAGGAGTCTTCACCATCACAGTTTGAACCATATGAGGAAGAAGAAGTGCAAGATGAAAACAAGCAAGTTTCAGAAGGAGAAGAACAAAGTGAAGCTACCAAGTCACCTCCAAAATACATCAAGAAGAATCATCCAATGGATCAAATCATAGGTGATCCAACACAAGGTGTGCAAACAAGGAGAAAATTGGTAAGACCAAATGAGCAAAGTCACTTTTCATTGTTATCACAAGTTGAGCCTAAATATTTTATTGAAGCTTCTAAGGATAATAGTTGGACTCATGCTATGGAAGAGGAGATTAATCAAATTGAAAATAACAACACTTGGGAATTGGTTCCAAGACCAATGAACAAAAATGTAATAGGAGCCAAGTGGGTGTTTAGAAACAAGCTCAATGAGGATGGCAAAGTTGTTCGAAATAAGGCAAGATTAGTGTGCAAGGGGTATGCTCAAGTTGAAGGTATTGATTTTGATGAAACTTTTGCTCCTGTTGCTAGATTAGAAGCCATCCGAATGTTTCTTTCTTTTGCTGTTCATAAGAACTTTAAGGTTTATCAAATGGATGTGAAATCTGCTTTTCTTAATGGCAATTTGGAAGAGGAAGTTTATATGGAGCAACCTGAAGGATTTCAGCTTGGGGATGAGAACTATGTTTGCAGGTTAAAGAAGGCTTTGTATGGGCTCAAGCAAGCCCCAAGAGCATGGTATGCAAGGTTGGATAAGTATATTTTGCAGCAAGGCTTCCAAAAGGGTAAGGTTGATAGCAACTTGTACTTCAAAGTTGTTGATTCCCATCAGCTAGTGATTGTTGTTTATGTTGATGATATTATTTTTGGTGGAAGCAAAGATAGTATGTGTCATAATTTTTCTGCTGCTATGCAAAGTGAGTTTGAGATGTCTATGATTGGAGAGTTGTCTTATTTTCTTGGTCTACAAATTGCTCAACTTGATAGAGGCATTTTCATTTCACAATCAAAATATGTCAAGGAAATATTGAAAAAGTTTAACATGGAGGATTCTCAACCTGTGAGTACACCTATGGTAACCGGATGTAAGCTAAGTAAGGATGATGAGTCTCCTCTTGTTGATCAAACACTCTATAGGTCTATGATTGGAAGTTTATTATATCTAACTGCTTCTAGGCCTGATATTTTGCAAGTTGTTTGTATGGTTGCTAGATTTCAGAGTGCACCCAAAGAAACACATGTGAAAGTTGTTAAGAGGATTTTCAGATATCTCAAGGGGACTATGGAATTTGGATTATGGTATCCAAGAGGAAAATACTTCACACTTAGAGCCTACACAGATGCATATTGGGCAGGATGTGTTGATGATCGGAAAAGCACTAGTGGTGGTGCTTTCTATCTTGGTGACATGCTTGTTTCTTGGCATAGCAAGAAGCAAGACTCAGTATCACTCTCTACTACTGAAGCTGAGTATATTGCTGCTGCCTCATGTTGTACTCAAGTGCTTTGGATGAAACAAATGCTTGTAGACTTGGGTATTCAGATTGGTGAGCCTATCTCTCTTCTTTGTGACAATACTAGTGCTATTAATATTTCCAAGAACCCAGTTTTGCATTCAAGGACTAAGCACATAGATATAAGGTATCATTTCTTGAAGGAGAAGGTTTCTAATGGTCTGGTTGCTTTGGATTTTGTGCCTACAAAGCAACAAGTTGCTGATATATTCACTAAGCCATTGCCTATGGAGACATTTGAGCATTTGAGACAACTCTTGGGAGTTGTTTCTTCTCCATCTCACTAGATATTTTTGTTGGTGCACATCCTCAGGGGGAGCTTCTTATGGTCTGATTTTATGCTCCTATTTCTGATATTTCATGTTCATATTTTCTGATGTATGCTTGAGGATGATGGTTGCAGAGTTTGGTGTTGTTCGGGTTGATCGGTTGTTGCCTAGTTGCTTGGCAACTTCTTGCAGTTTGGTGAGATTTTGTTGGGTATCTCTTTGCTGTTGTAGCTACTATACTTTCATGTTGAATATCAGTTCATATCAGATATATATATCAGTTATTTTCACAACAGCAAGGTTTAGTATTGTTTGATGCATTCTATGGTACCTGGTTGTAGTGTTGTGCGAGCTAGTGGCACTGTATCTTGTGTAGAACTTCTTTGGGGTATCTTGTAATATTTCCCATTGATGTTTTCATCACTACACTCTGTTATTTCATATTCACATCAGTTTCAAGTGTCTTGGTGCTTTGGTTCAGGGAGAGTTGTAATGTTTATCATGTTTTCAGATGCACTGGTTGCCCTTTGTCATTGATTGTCAAAGGGGGAGAGAGTTGGATAATCTGCTTCTTGTGCTCTTTGATTTCAGATCTGTATGGTTGGTGTTAGGGGGAGAAATTTGATGTTGTTTCAGGTGTGAGATATGTTGAAGAATGTTGCACTTCTTGGTTTGTGCTTTACAGGCTTTACAAGACCTTCTTGTTGCCTATTTCATGGTCTTGGTTGTTGTAGTTTATCTACAGATTATTTGGTGTTGCCAACAATGCCAAAGGGGGAGATTGTTGAGAATTTGAGGTGTTGTCATTGTTTTCAACACTTCTACTTTTTCTCCTAGTTGGCATCCTATTCATCATGGTGATTATGCTGCAGTTTGGGCAATGTTGCAAAATGTTGTGTGTATTTGAACACACCTTTTACGGAGACTTTGGAGGTATAATTTGTGGTTATTGCATATATTATTTCTCTTGGTTCTATGTTTATGGCACATTTATTTATGTAAAGGTGATATAAGGTTGCATTTGTATTTTCTATGTGCCTTGGTGCTATATTGTAACATTCAACATTTATTTATTTCCACTATGTCATCTCCAAGTTCCTTGGAATGTGTTCCAAGACTTAGGAATGGAGGGAAAATTGATTTTAATTATTTTATAATGCATCATAAGGGTTAGGAATTATTTCCAATATTTATTGGAATTTATTTTGTGGTGCAAAAATGGAAATATGCTAATTGGGGTGTTCAACTTGTTGTGGGACCCACTTTATGACATCCGTCATAGTGGTGTAAGGAAAGAATATTTTGCTGCCCTATTTTTGTGGGATTTTGGAGATATGGGACGTGATAATTGCCAAATTAGTGTTTAGACACTTTGGAATATTATTTTTGTTGTGTAATAGCATCTCCACTTTGATTGGAAACTGGTGAGTGTGTGTAGTGGTGATGGCAACAATTTCTTTTTTGGAAAATTAGAAATTTCCTCAACTTGGGCATGATTTTTTGAGTGATTTTCTACTCATGGTTTTGGAAACCATTTATGGTTTCTCTCCATATCATTTATCTATAAATTCAGTGTTTGAGATGGTGGAATTATGGAGTTTTTGTTGAGAGTAACAGGGTGCTGCTTAATGCTGCCAAAATTTCTGTAGAAGACATAAGTGTATAGATTTTAGCATGCAGGTTTGGGAACCTATTGTGGATGGAGAGAGAATAATTTTGATATGTTTATTGCAGGTGTTGGATCATATTTGACAGAAAAATCATTTTGCAGTGGTTGGGTGCACAGTTGGTTTGCAGCAGTGTTGGTGGTTTTGAGCTTGCAGGCTTGTTAGAGCTTGCTTTTACTGGAAGCATTTTTATGCTTTATTTTTCATCATATTATTATTATTTTGATCTGATATAGGTGGGTTGCAGCCCTCCTTCTGTTGTGGCAGAGAAACTTTAGTGTATTTCATTTTGAGGCTTGTTCTATGCAGTAGTCATAGCAAGCAATTCTCTTTGGGAGGTTTTTTACCCTTGTGGTTTTCCTCCGGCATATCATGTGTTGTGGGTTGTTTCTCTTGCATATATGTTGCTGCTATACATGAGTTTATTTCTGTTTTAAATAAGATTTCAAATTGGAAATTAAAGTTTTAAATTGCACAGATTCACCCCCCCCTCTCTGTGCCATTGTTATACTAACAACTAAATACAATGAGCATATGCTCAGGCCTAAACCTCAAGTCAATGTAGTAGTCCTAAATAAAGGGAAAAACATGATAGATATCATGAATTATCTTGAATGATATCAGTCTCAAGGTAAGGCTCCTAGGCCCCCTAGCCCTCACATGGTAGAGAAAATTAAACAAGTAGTTGCAAAATATGCAGAATGCCAAGCTTAGTTCAAACAACTTTGACATGATAAAGAACAACTAGACCACTTGCATCAACTTGAGAAAGAGAGAATCAAATGGTAGACCAATGATAAATTCTAGAGTACTTTATGAGAAAGGGTTCCTACCCATAAGACACATAGATAGGAGGTCCACCTAAGGCAACCCACACTCATTCAAGATAGGTCTCCTAGACCTTATCCAATGTTACCTTAATGACCTCCTAGTACAAATTAGGACTTGCCTCCTAGGCCAAACATAGGATGCCCACAATGGGTAGATACCCCTATCTATAGACCAACTCGATATATGGCTTGTGGGGTCTACATTGATTATGAGTCGGAGGTAGAGTTTTTAGAGATGCCCTCCTAGGGCAGGGGGGGAAATATGCCACCATAATGTAATAGGTTGGAGGATTCTAGACCTCCACCACAGGATGTGAGCAAGGATGAGGTGATTAAATACTCAAGCCCATATCAAGCATTTTTAGAGTACCTAGAGTCAGTAGAGAACAAGACCTCTAGGTCTGGATCTCAAAATCCCACTCTATACCAATTGTATAGTCAGCCCCTTCATCCTTCAGTTACTACCCCCCTTATCTAGAGTAATTCAAATTGCCTCATTTGGCTATGTTTAAGGGAGAGGAAGATAGATAGGAAAATGTCACTAGATTCCTAGGTTAATGCTTCGACATCCATGATAATGATGCTTTGCTTTTGAGGACATTCATGACTACCCTCTTTAGCCCTACCTTGGTGTGGTTTTACCAACTCCCTAAGCATAGCATCCATAACTTGGACTAACTTGTAGATGCATTTCTAGAACATTTCACCTTCAATACCAAGAGGAAGGTGATGTTGGTTGATATCACTAGGTTAAAAAAATATGATGATGAGTCGATAACAAATTTTGGCAATAGGTGGCAAGCCTTGCTCACCAAGCTACCTTATCTACTCCTCATGTTGGATTTGACTCAGATGTTTGCCAAGAGTTTCCTAAATCCAATATCCTTGTTGTTGCAACTACAACAGTATCCCACTCTCGAAGATGTCCTGGAACAAGCTAGGACCATTGAAGATATCAAGATTCAAAAGGGGAAAATTACAAAGCCTCGCAAGAAGGAGTGGGACAAGAATGCTAAGAACACCCCAGTGTAGCCTAAACTAGCAATAATTAATCATGTTACCATTAGTATCCCAGGGCCGGTGCAAGTAGTGCCACCTCAAAATCCTAATTATTAGTCCATGCCTAGGAAATATGCCAAGTACAACCAGAATAGTCATGGGAAAAATCAATAGCATCGCCCCAATAAATAGTTCACACCCATTTCAGAGTCTATGGACTCATTGTTTGAGTGCCTCTTAGTGTCTAATTCAATAAATCTTCCTGAGAGTCGACCCATCAACCCAAATGCACCCAAGTCCAAAGGGTATATAGAAGAACTATATTGCAAATTTCATAGGCAAAATGAGAATGATGTGTAAATGTGGTACAATTTTAAATACTTGGTGCAAGACATGATTGATAGGAAGGCTCTTCAGGTGGACAACCCTATCATGCCAAAAAACTAATAGATGGAGGTCTTAAAATACCCCTTGCCTACCCATGCAAAGTAGGCCAAGCCAGTGCCCCAAGTGAATGAGGTTCACCATGCCCCCCTAAGCAAGGGTATGTCAACATGATCAACAATTTCATGAGGAATAGACAATACCCAAGCCTAGCCATACCACCTGTATCTTATAGTGATGTCCCTTCGACATCATAGCCATTATGCCTCTTATGCTAAACCTACCACCTAGGCCTATGGCCACCATTAAGAGTAAGCTTACTTAGAGCTTAAGAACAACATCTGCCTAGCTCTCCATATATGAGCTCATTCAACAATCACAACCTCATAGAGAAGCTTTGATGGATATTCTTAAGTCCATAGAGCTTCCACCCCAGGAGTCTAACTCCAAAAACTTTGTTGGGCATGTACGACATTGCATAGAACTTATCATTACCTTCTGAGAAGATGAACTTAAATCGGTTCCAAATGATATGGTGGACCCTCCCTTGCACATCATCGCATGTGTAAATGGGACACCATACAAGAGAGTGTTGATAGACATTGGGTCTTATAGCAAAATCATCGCTATGATAGCTCTCAAGAACTTGAAGCTCCCAACATCCAACATTATCGCATCTATATATACCCTCTAAGAATTCAATGATGTCATATGCTCAATGATTGGTACGATCATCCTACCTATCTAGATAGGGGAAAATACCATCTCAAAACTATGCCACATCTTGGAGGGTGAGATGGTGTAAAATATCCTGTTAGGCAGACCATGGATCAGGGACATGAAGTGTGTCCCTTCCATTGCTCACCAATGCCTCAAGTACACTTATGAAGGGCAAATTAATTTCATCCTTATCGACCTAGAGCCCTTCAAGTATTGTAATATGGTGCAATAGCTCCCAAGAGATTATTTGAGAAATATTTAGAAGAAATATTTTCTCTATGGAGGTAGCCCACATTGGGTGAACCACGTTAAAATATATGTCTCTATTGTGTATGGTGTTTTGTGCATTGCTTTGATTAATGCTATTGATACTGCTATCTATACACTGCATAATATTGATTTGAAAAGAAAAGTAAAAAGTGATCTTATACTGTTCACCCCCTCTCTAGTATAAGCTTGTGTTCTTCAATTGGTATCAGAGCGGGTTCCTTCAGAAGAGTTTGACAACTTGAAGGAAAAGTGGTCTAAGAACACAATGGATCAAAAGGATCAAAGGGATGGGTCCATCAATAATGCAGTACCAATATTTGATGGAAGTGACTTCTTGTATTGGTGTATGCTAATGAGATTTCACCTGATGGCACTTGGCAATGAAGTTTGGGATGCAGTGGAACTTGGATATGATTCAACAATCAATCCTCCTATAGATAAGGAAGGTAAGCTTCTAATGCATGCAAATTCAAGAGCTATGAATGCAATTATAAAAGGATTGCGTAGATCAAAATCTATGAAGGTTATGGATTGTAAAACAACAAAAGATATGTGGGAAATACTGCATAACATATATGAAGGAGATAAAGGTGTCAGGAAATCTAAGATCAAAAATCTCAAAGGAGAATTTGAGAACTTAAGAATGCGAGATGATGAAAACATTCATGACTATCTCAATAAGATTGATGAACTTGTACATGAGATGAGAGGTCTTGGAATGAAGGTTGATGAATCTGATGCTTGTGATAAGATCTTGAGAACTCTTCCAAAAAGGTATAGTGAAAAGGTTTCTGCTATAGAAACATCAATTGATAGTGATTCTCTGACAAGAAATTATTTACTTGGCATGCTTACAACTTTTGAGATAAGAACAAAATATCCTATCCCTCCAAAAGAGGCTACATTCAAAGTGAACAAGAATATAAAGGGTAAGAAGATAGAATCAAGCAGTGAGTCATCTAGTGATGAAGAAGCTAATTATGGTAGAAGAGATAAAGGTTCCATAAGACCCATAGATCTAAGATCTATTAAGTGTTTCAATTGTGGAAAGTATGGACATTTTGCAATAGATTGTAAAGAGCCAAAGAATAACAATGATGAAGAAAAATAGGATCACAGGTACAGGGAATCTAAAAATATAGGTACCAGAAGAAAAGCAAGGATGGACAAAACAGACAAGGAAATAAGTTCTTCCAAAGACAAAAGAGAAGCTACTATGCGGATAATGCAAGTAAGTACTCAAATGATAGTGATGCTAGTTTTTCAGACAATGATAGAGATGAAGTCCTATTTATGATTGAAGAAAAAGAACCAGTTAAGAAAAGGACTCCAGTTATTCTCAAGTGTTTTAGATGTGGTAAATTTGGACATCTTGAAGATGATTGCACAAGGGATGGTTATAGTTTCAGTGATGATGATTTTGAAGATGCACTTGAAAGACCAGATGAAAATATTCTAATGGCATTAGAAGAAGAAGTGAGTGATCCTATAGAAGACAAGCCAAAAGAAAGTAATGATGTGGACAAAGGTAAACAAATAGAGGATTATTCAGTAGAGAATGGTTATGATCTCAAGGGAGAACTTATCTATGCCCTTGACACGGTAAAGAAGGTAAGAAAGCAACACTCTAAGCTTGAAAGTCAGTTTCAAGAATGTGATGAAGAAATATTATTGCTCATAGAGGATTTAGAAAAATCAAAGGCTAAGGCAAACAAGTTCAAAGATAAGTTAGAAGCAAAGATTTTGGAATGTGAGAAGTTAGCACAAGAAGTGGCACTACTAAAAGAAGATTTAGAAGATTCCAAGAATAAGCTATACAAGTATGTAACCAATGCAAATAATGTGGATAAAATAGTCAAGATACAAAGAGGAGCAACAAACAAGACATGTCTTGGTTCTAAATAGGTTCAAAATAAATGGGAAGAAAAGTCTACTTCAAGTCTTGAAGAAGAAGAAACTTTAGAAGAAGATACATCAGAAGAAGATAGTATAAGTGGGAGTGAGACATCAAAGGATGAGTTGGACAATAAAGGGTTCAACAAAGATAGGAACAATGCATAGAGAAGGTACATATGGAACAACAATCAGAATAGGAGACCAATGAGGTCAAGACAAGGAAGCTTCAATGGAAGATGTTTTTCATGTCACAGGTTTGGGCACATGGCTTCACAGTGCAGGACACATGAAAGACAAGAATATGGGAAAGGACAACTTTTCCATGGGTATTGCTACTCATGTAATGAGTTTGGTCACAAGGCAATGAATTGCAAGATTCATGATAGAAGAGGATATGGCTTCACTAGGAGAAATCCTAAGACATTTGCACCTCCAAGGAATAATAACATTAAGTGTTATAAGTGCAATAATGATGGTCACACAACAAGATGGTGTAGAGCAAATATTCCAAAAATAGGCATGAACAAGAACAGGAATATGAACAGGAACATGAACATGAATAGGAACAAGAATATGAATAGGAACAAGAACATGAATAGGAACATGAACATGGATGAGAATAGAAACATGAACAGGAACAGGAATGATGACAGGAACAGGGATGATGACTTGGATAGAAATAGTCAGAGGATTCAGAAAACTCAAAAAAGAAGGGAAAAGGATAAAGGTAAAGAACAATGCTTTTGAGAGTAGAAATACTCCCACCCCAGAATTAACCACCTCATGAGGAGGTGGGGGAGGGGCTAAGCTAAGAGGCTCATTCTTAGCCCCGAGCCCTCAAAGGTGACCCTTTGCCATTGATGTCAAAGGGGGAGAGATTTGTGTATTGTATTGGGGAGAGTTTTGGGAGAGATTTGATATTTGAGAGAGCATTGAGCCAGGGGAGCAATGTCCTAGGGGAGCAAAAGAAAAAGAAAGGTCAGGTTTCAGTAAAAAGGATATGGGTTGCCATCAATGACAAAGGGGGAGATTGTTGGACATTTTGAGTCCCTAAGTCAAAGTTGTCATTGATGTCACCAGATGAGGTCATCAGTAATTTTAGTAGGAAATAAAGGGGACAAAGATGGTTATTTGATATCCAGGAAGAAGGCAAAAGATCGAGTGAAATAGTGCAAAAGACAGAAGTTAAAAAGGAGTTATAATATTTATTTTATAAATTATTTAAATTCAGCATGAATTTAAATTTTATAAATAAATATTAAAGGTACTTTATCGAAGGATTAATATTATAATGGTGGTTATTATAATATTAAAATTGCCATGGTGAAAACCCAAATAAAATAATTATAATCCTTATTATAATATTTTATAAGGCAAAAGGGGTTTTATAAAGTCCAAAGGAATTTTAATTAAAACCCAAGGTTGGGTTTTACTAAGGCTTTCGAAGCCTTAAAGCGCCGATGTAATGCATTTCAATAAAAGCACCGACGTCCTAGACAAAGGAGGAAGGGCAATATAAATACATGCCCGAAGTTGTTTATTAAACTATCCTTGCTCGAATAATTAATTGAGTGGCACATGCGAAAAATGAGCTCGTGGCTTAAAACATTTGAGAAGGGAAGCATAGGATAACATGGAGAGAGACCACCCCCAATTCACATTGGGTAGTGTGGCCTAGTGGTAGCTTGGAGAGCATGAAGACTTTGGTAGCATGGAGGTCGTGCGTTTGATTCTTGCGAAGAGGTTTTTGGTGGAGTATTGTGGAAGTTTCAAGGACACATTTTTTAAAATGTGGGCAAGGAAAGCATAAAGAGGAAGCACGTGGTGCTTCCCCCTTTGCGAATGAGCATGTAGCTCATGTGGCAACCTTAGCCATGGCTAAGGTGCTCATGGTGAGGGTAAGTTGTGGGGTCAAATCCCCTTGAGGTAGGTATAATTTTTGTTAATTAATTTTTATGGTTATGCCCTAAGGTTGGAGTGATAAGGATGTTATAAGGTTTATTAAAGTTTTAATAAACTTTATTAAATAGAGGTTGTAGTGATTATTTTTGAAGGTGGAGTGTTGATAATTATTTGAGCTTTATTATTTGGAAATTATTATTTTGAGAGTTATATTTTAGGAGGTATAAGGAGTTATGATAAAGTGTTAATTGAGATTTATTTTGAGACTTGTTGGTTATTATTTTTGATAAGGGTTTTCTTCTAAAAGGACTTTGGTGGATGTGAAAATTAAGTTGGAGTAAAAAGGTGTATTTAAAGTTATATTTTGCATTGTGATTTTAATTAAAGTCCTCTAACCCTTATGTGAGTTTGGAAAAGAGATTTTGTGAAGTGTGGCAGATTTTGTGGACAACTCCTTGGCAAAAAAAAGGTATGGGCAAAATTCTTCTCTATTGAGTTGGTTGATTGGCTTTATTGAAAATTAAGTTTGGAGTGAAAAGGAATTGATTAGGGTTTCCTTTTCAAAAGTGGTTGAGTTAATGCTTCAAGGTTTTATGAATTGAGAGTTGTGATTAAAACCTTGTTTTATTAGCATTGTTGTTGAAGCCAATTGGTTAGAGGGGAGAGTTGAGTTAAGGTTAGTGAGTATGCAAAGAACTTGAACTTGAGTTAGAAAAGAACATGAGTATCATTGTTATGTGAGATTTGTTGTTGGGCATTGTTGGAAACATTTTGAGTTGGGTGATACATGCTTGGACTAGGGTTTGTGAGAAAGGGTTGTTCCTTGAAGTGATTGGTTGAGTAGAGTTGATTGAGCCTAGTCAAGTGAATGTGTGAAGTGGTTGTTCAAGTTCCATGAAACAAACTATTCTATATTCTAATTTGAGTTGAGATTGAGCTTTGAGAATAGAACATATTGAGTCTCTAACAATTCTCTTTATGCTTCTATGAGATTGAGTTGAGAAAGTGATTGAGTATTGAGTATAGAACATATTGAGTCTCTAACAATTCTCTTTATGCTTCTATGAGATTGAGTTGAGAAAGTGATTGAGCATTGAGTATAGAACATATTGAGTCTCTAACAATTCTCTTTATGCTTCTATGAGATTGGACAAGTTTTGTGTGGACTTGTTAAGATGATTTGAGGCAAGTATTTGAGAAGGCTTGTGGACTAATTTTGTGTGAGCTTTTGTGGAAGCTTGCAATGCAGATTTGAGCAAGTCCTAGAGAGGACTTATTGAGCAGATTTGGACAAGTTCTGTGTGAGCTTGTTGAGTAGATTTGGACAAGTTCTATGTGAGCTTGTTGAGCAGATTTGGACAGGTTCTGTGTGGACCTATTGAGAATATTTGGATAGGTTATGTGTGGATTATTTTTGTTGTGGCTGATCCACAACACACCCCAAAATTGGGGACCCACCTTTTTTGCATGCTTTCAAAGAAAACTGCAGTAGCCCAGATGCTAAAAAAATCAAGAAAAAAGCAAAAAATTTCACTAAGGAGAAAAAGTGTCGCGATATCGCGACATGTCGCTCTGTCGTGGCCGAAAATAAAAAGTTGTCGTGATATCGCGACATGTCGCTCTGTCGTGGCCGAAAATAAAAAGTTGTCACGATATCGCGACATGTCGCTCCGTCGTGGCCTTAAATGAAAAATTGTCGCGATATCACGACATGTCAAGCTTTCGCGGCCCAGAAAAGCGGAAGAGGCATTGATCGAAAATTGTCACGATTTCGTGACGTGTTGTGAAATCGCGGTCTAGAGAGGAGAGAGAAAGATAGAATGGAAAATTGTCACGAAATCGTGACATGTCACAAAATCACGGTCAAACCAGTCAAACAGGGCAAGGCGCTAAAAGCGTCGCGATTTCGCGACAGAAAGCAAAGCAAAGGGGCACAAAGCGGAAAAGCGTCGTGATTTCGCGACAAAAAAGCAGCAAAGGGGCACGAAGCGAAAAAGCGTCGCGATTTCGCGACAAAAGTAGGCAAAGGGGCATGAAGCAGAAAAACGTCACGATTTCACGACAGGAAATAGCAAAGGGGCCCAAAACAGGAAAAGTGTCACGATTTCGCGACAGGAAGCAGCAAAGTTGTACAGAAGGAAAATATGTCGCGATTTCGTGACATGTCGCGGTTTGTGGCCAAAGGCGAAGACAACGAAATAGAAAAACATCATGATTTCACGATAGGAAGCGAGAGAAGGAAAAAAAATGTCACGATTTCACGACAGAAGAGCGAGACAGCTCGAAAGAGAAAAGCGTCATGATTTCGCGACAGGTTGCATCCACGCGGCCCGAAGCAAAAAAATGTCGCGATATCGCGACATGTATCATTTTCGCGATGCATGAGGAGAAACAAAGCTGTTGACAGAAAAACGTCGCGATATCGCGACATGTCTCATTTTTGCTGTGCATGAAGGCGGACAAGGCTATTGGCAGGAAAATGTCGCGATATCGCGACATGTCACGTTTTCGCGATGAAAGTAAAGGAGCAAAGCTACATGCTATTTTTGGTCGCGATTTACATGGGGCCATTACAGAACATGCAAAAAAGTGCGAAACACGTGGCATACATGTGTAAGGGCTGCAGAGGCGTTACAGTTCACAGAGAAGATCTCGAGCACAAAATCAAAAGCAATGGAAAGGCGGGGAAGGTGAAACGAAGCAATCTGGAAGATGAAACGAACCGTCATGGAAGGAGAAGCAGTTTGCCAGCAAGTATAAAATGCAGAGGCACAGATTGATACGAGGTCGAAAACCGCTGCGAGCGGGTTGCAGAGTTGATGGTGATTAGCCATTCTGGGCTCGCTTTGGAGTGCTTTTCTTCCACTTGTTCTAGTTTTGGAAAAACTAGAGATTCTGCTATTGTAACAGGACATATTTTTTAATGCAGAATTGTTCAAAAATTTGCATTTTATGGGCAAGAAAGGATGAGAAATTTTTTGCATGCTTCATTTTAACTGTTCTATTTTTCTCCTTTCAGATTTCAGATTTATAAATGAAATACATGCCATTGTTTTGGGTTATTTCATGTGAATGTCTGCAATCTGAAAATTATTTTAAACCCTAGGAGCTAGCACCTAGTTTACTTTGATTGTGTTTGTTTTGCAGGTCAAATAGGCTAGGTTGCATGTACGAAACTCTCACGTATTCGGTTTTGTCGGAATAGGATAGCATCAGACTGAACGTGTTCAATGTTTAATTTTTTGTATTTCTATTTCATTTTTATTTTATTTTCCAGAAGGTTCAACTTAGTTAAAACAAATATTTAAAAATTATAAAATCTAAAAAAAAGTAAAATAATGAACAATCACTAAAGTTTATGATGAAATAAATCAACATTGCCCCTTGTTTACAGTTACTTGCAATCACTAAGGTGTTCCAAGCATTTAAATTGATTATCTTTATTTGAGATTACTAATACACAGTTGCAAATGCTAATACAACGGAGACCTTGGAGAAGTTGGTTGTTTAACTTCTTTGCAAGAGGGGATTTGGAACCCAAATCCTAAGGAAGAGTGTACTTTCACAAGTGTGTGAAAATACCACTCAACATTTTGGCGCTAGAAGGAGGGCATGAAAGGGTTTATTTTATCATGATTTTAGATGCTACAGGTTTATAATTGTTTAAGAGCTTTCCATTGCTAAATATTTCAAGTCCATTTGATTAGCATCTTCGGCCTCCTCTAACACCACTCAACATTTTGGCGCTAGAAGGAGGGCATGAAAGGGTTTATTTTATCATGATTTTAGATGCTACAGGTTTATAATTGTTTAAGAGCTTTCCATTGCTAAATATTTCAAGTCCATTTGATTAGCATCTTCGGCCTCCTCTAACACCACTCAACATTTTGGCGCTAGAAGGAGGGCCTGAACCGGTTTATTTCAGATTGATTTAAATGCTATAGGGATTTAAATTTTGAATATTTCATGCCCTATTGATTATTATCTTTAGCCCTCTTTTAACAATACAACTTTGTACTGTTAAAAGGAGGACATGAATTGCTATGCATTGGTCTAACGCTTTGATTGTTCATACAGGAATAATGTGATTTGATTTGATTTAAAAAAAAATAAATAATAAATATAATAAATAAATAAATATATAATTTTTGGGTATTAAAGTTATATTCTTTAAGATTCACTAATGGCTATGTTTTCACCGTGGATGACAGGTAGCCCATTGAACATACCAGGAGTTCAACATTATTTGCCCGTTGGTTTTGAGAGATGTCTTCCTCGATTTTTGTCTAACGGGACAAATACTGCAGGAGAACACATTCAAGCATTCAAATTTGTTGTGAATCACTTAACAATTTGGCATGATGATGTTGTTTGTAAAATGTTCCCTTACACCTTGGACAAAGTGGCATTTGATTGGTTTACAAGTCTGCCCTTAGGGTCTATCACTTCTTGGGCTCAACTAGAGGCAGCATTTCTTAATCAATTCAACAAAAAGCAAGTTGACCCAATCCGCATGTATGAGCAGTTTTTCACTATTAAAAAAGGACCAAGTGAAAATGTGAAGTCATTTTCTGAAAGGTTCTTTGGATTATATGCTCAATTAGTGACATTTTATGCTCTTCAAGAAGAAATGGCTCTCCAAATATATGTAAATGCTCTTGACCCACTCATTTCCACATATTTGCGAGGGATGCCTCAAATCACATCTTTGTCACAAGCCTATACTCAAGCAATGGCAATTGAGCAACAATTGAGTTGTCAAAATTATGGTGTGGGTTTTGGATCATATAATCTTCAATCATTTAATACCTCCTTTACCCATCCAATGATTTATCCACCTCAACCAAATTCAAGTGTAAATCAATTTCAGAATCAACAATCATTCCCAAGCTTCAATCAATTTCAAAATCCTCAACCTACTATGCAAGATCAACCATCTTTCTTAAGTATGAATCAACTTCAAAATACTCATCTTGATTCAAAGGATGTTTCTAAAATCAATTTTAATGATTTTCATAAGAATATGATTTTAGGCAAGGGAGGAGTACTAGATCCAACTAGTATTGAAACATGTGACAAATTGGAAACCCTTGACTCACCAAAAGATGAATTCTATGAGGATGAATCTGTTTCGGATGACATTGTTGAAAATGATGGCCAAGAAAATCCACACCTTCCAAATTATGTTAAAATTGAATCATGGGTTACACATGTGGATTATGATAGCCTTATCAATTTGAATACAAGCAATAACCCAATTTTGGAAGTAATTGAACCATCTAAGGAAGGTGAAGATAAATTTGATGAGAAACATGTTGATGAATTAAAAGATGAAGAAGAAATAGTTGAGCATCACAATTTGATTTTGAAAGATGATCATTATGATTCTTGGGAAGAGTATGCTCACTCCAAAACTGCTAATGAAATTTGTGTGCCTATTGATATGCGAGATAATACAATTGCCCTTTCATATGAGGATATTACAAGTCCTGTGCAATCTGAGAATGTTTTGGAAGAAGGGTTGGAATCTCATCAAAGGTTGGAGAAGGATAATGATTTTACTACCATGGATGAAGAAGGAGAATCAATTGTTTTTGTTCCCCTTGAGGGGCAAGAAATCAAAAATCTTGATCCACCTATTGTTTCTACAATGTCTATGCCATCTCAAAATGATGAAATTACAAAGCCTAAGTGGTGTGGGTTTGATACTATTGATGATCCTAATGAAAATATGGATTTTGAGGCAACTCAAGCCATTGATCATGGAAAGGTGTCACGTGACACATATCTTGAAAAATTAGGCTCTTGTTTTGAAAAATATGGACGCATGTTTGATTGGGTGCCTAACTTTGGTGTTTTTGAACAGGTGTTGGATGATGAAGAAGACAATGAAGAAAAAGAAAAAGCTACTAACACTCATCAAGTTGTGATAAATTCTAATCATGATGGGTTGAGTATGGGTGACAAGGTGAAATCTTTACCTTTGGTAGTAGCCACAAAAATTTTAAGTGATGGGTTACATGATGTCCCTTTGGATGCTAATGTCATTAATGATGAAATGTCAAATCTTGGTGATGTTTGTCAAGTTTTGATTGATTTTGATTGCTTTAAAATCTTGAAAAATAATTTGAATTCAAGACTTTTAGAAATAGGCTCTTGTTTGCAATATCTCACATTTGAAAAGGAAAGCCTACTTCTAAATCATGAGTGGAATGATGAAACTTGCATTTTAAAGAATAGACATGATAAAATTGAATATCAACCATTGTCTAATCAATTTGATTTGAATCTCACCTATGATGTTGCTAATAGAACTAAATCAAATTGGTATGGTGAGCATGGCAAGTTGAAATTTGTTGCATTGCTTGGTCTGATCTTATTGTTGTTGGATGCCCACAACATTTGGCATGTGTATTGTGACATATGTCTTTTGAAATGTTCTAATCATGTTTGGGATCCAGGAAAGTAATAGTCCAAGCTTGGCATCATCTTGTACTATATTGTATATAAATTTTGGTTTTGGTTTTGGGTTTGTGTTTTCAAGTTTCATTTTGGGATTGCTTAGTTTGGATTAGGTTTTATTTAAGTTGTGTGGTTGATTTCATTTGACATGTTTAGTTTGTTTTGAATAAAAAAAAAAAAAAAGAAGAAAATTTGAGATGTCAACTTATGCCTAAAATCAGGAGAATATGAAACATTGGAATTGTGTTGTAGAAAGCTCCACAAGTAACACAAACATTTAAATAATATCGTTTGAATCTTGTGATGCATGAAGTTGTCAGTTTTGCACATTATGGTAAAATAGATGATATATTCCAAAAGAAGCAGTGCATTCATACCTCATGTCATATTCCACATTGCATATACATGTCATCTCGAGTTACATTTTCATTCCATGGGCAATTATTGAGAAGGTGTTGAATCCTCTTAGGATTATTACATAACATATATTAAAAAGATCCTAAGGTTGGGAAGCTGCTGCCCAAGCTATCTTGAACCAAGCACATTCCATGCACATTAAAAAGAATCTTGAGCAAAATGGTCAAAACCATACTTGGATGAAAAGGTGAGGTGAAAAGAATATTTCATGTCTGTCCTATCATGCAACATAATCCTTAAAACAGTGGTTTTTACCATTTCCATCAAGCTTAAAGCCTAAAACCAGAGTAGTAAGGATAGGGTTAAATCCTCATCGAACTTAGGTTGAGGATCCAACTCCCCAAAGCTCTGATTTGACCTACATGGAGTAGTAAGGATAGGACTTAATTCTCATCTCGCTTAGGTTGAGAATCCGATTCCCCAAAGCTTCCATTTTTCCCATTTCATCATAAAACTTGGATTGGAAGGATCGTACTACATGTCCTCTAGCAAAGGATGGGTAGTCATCCCAAAGGTCCAAGCAATAAAAGTAAAACTAATTTTTTCCATTTCATCTCAATCTTGGATTGGAAGGATTGTACTACGTGTCCTCTACAAAGGATGGGTAGTCATCCCAAAGGTCCAAGAAATAAAAAATTAATATTTCCCATTTCATAAATCTTGGATTGGAGGGATCGTACTACATGTCCCTAGCAAGGATGGGTAGTCATCCCAAAGGTCCAAGAAATAAAAGAAAAAGAATGAATGAAAGCCAAGTCATGGATTATGGGGTTAAGTATGCTCATGCGTGGCAACATGTCTTGCCTAAAAGCAAGACCACATTGCTCATATGGATAGACTAGCCCGACCATTTCATCCATAACAGGTTAAATTATTTTGTTCAAGATGAGGTAATGAACTCCAAATCAGAATAGTAAGGATAGGGTTAAATTCCCATCTCGCTTAGGTTGGGAATCCTATTCCCCAAAGTTCTGATTTCACTCACACTTGCACATGGGTTCAAGATGGTAGTGACACATAACCAACTTTGGGATCTAGTAAAATTAATTCAGTATACATATTTTTGGTCCTAAGAGGGTTTGACATTTTTAATATGTTTGTCCATGATATTAGAAGGTTTGAGCATTTATAAAGCAGGTTGTTACATCTCTAGCATCTTCATCATACATCAAATCCTGCACAAATCATTCATAGCCTTGCATACAAATCATAAGTGAAACTGACAATGGAATGTTGAACAAGTTCAAATGATAGGGAATGAAACACATTGCACACACCGAGCTGATACTTAATGATTCTGATGTTTCATGTATTTTTGATCTATCGGTATTTGTTTATCTTCTATGTGCTGACGCCTGTATCTAAGCTTGTATGTTTCAGGTTGGGTTCTCACCAAAATGCTCAAGAGCATTTGACAGCAGAGTCGCCATTTGTTGTGGCTGATCCACAACACACCCCAAAATTGGGGACCCACCTTTTTTGCATGCTTTCAAAGAAAACTGTAGTAGCCCAGATGCTAAAAAAATCAAGAAAAAAGCAAAAATTTCACTAAGGAGAAAAAGTGTCACGATATCGCGACATGTCACTCTGTCGCGGCCAAAAATGAAAAGTTGTCACGATATCGCGACATGTCGCTCCGTCGCTGCCGAAAATGAAAAGTTGTCACGATATCACGACATGTTGCTCCGTCGCGGCGGAAATGAAAAAAGTGTCACGATATCGCGACATGTCAGCTTTCGCGGCCCAGGCAAGCAGGAGGAGGCATTGATCAAAAATTGTCACGATTTCGCGACGTGTTGTGAAATCACGGTCCAAAGAGGAGAGAGAAAGATAGAATGGAAAATTGTCATGAAATCGTGACATGTCACAAAATCACGGTCAAACCAGTCAAACAGGGCAAGGCACTAAAAGCGTCGCGATTTCGCGAAAAGGGAAGGGGACGTGAAAACTGTCGTGATTTCGTGACAAAAAGGAGAGAGAAAGGTTTTCGTGTAGCGAAAAGGGGCACGAAGCAAAAAAGGTGAGGAAAAAAGGGGCCAAATAAAAGGTCACGATTTCACGATAGGAAGCGGCAAGTGGTACGAAGGAAAAATGTCGCGATTTCGTGACAGTGTTTTCTGGCCAAAGTGCAAGACATAAGTGAAAGAGAAAAGCGTCACGATTTCATGATAGGAAGCGATGAGACGACCTAAATGAAAAGTGTCGCGATTTCGCGATAGGAAGCAGTGAGATAACCCGAAAGAGAAAAGTGTCACGATTTCGTGACAGGTTGCATCCACACGGCCCGAAGCAGAAAAATGTCGCGATATCGCGACATGTATCATTTTTGCGATGCATGAGGAGAAACAAAGCTGCTGACAGAAAAACGTCGCGATATCGTGACATGTCTCATTTTCGCTGTGCATGAAGGCGGACAAGGCTGTTGGCAGGAAAATGTCACGATATCGCGACATGTCACGTTTTTGCGGTGAAAGTAAAGGAGCAAAGCTACATGCTATTTTTGGTCATGATTTACATGGGGCCATTACAGAACATGCAAAAAAGTGCGGAACACGTGGCGTACATGTGTAAGGGCTATAGAGGCGTTACAGTTCACAGAGAAGATCTCGAGCACAAAATCAAAAGCAATGGAAAGGCGGGGAAGGTGAAACGAAGCAATCTAGAAGATGAAACGAACCGTCGTGGAAGGAGAAGCAGTTGCCGACAAGTATAAAATGCAGAGGCACGGATTGATACGGGGTCGGAAACCGCTACGACAGGGGTTGCGAGAGTTGATGGTGATTAGCCGTTCCGGGCCTCGCTTTGGAGTGCTTTTCTTCCACTTTTGCTGGTTTTGAGAAAAACCGAGAGATTCTGCTATTGTAACAGGACATATTTTTTAATGCAGAATTGTTCAAAAATTTGCATTTTATGGGCAAGAAAGGATGAGAAATTTTTTGCATGCTTCATTTTAACTGTTCTATTTTTCTCCTTTCAGATTTCAGATTTATAAATGAAATACATGCCATTGTTTTGGGTTATTTCATGTGAATGTCTGCAATCTAAAAATTATTTTAAACCCTTGGAGCTAGCACCTAGTTTACTTTGATTGTGTTTGTTTTGCGGGTCAAATAGGCTAGGTTGCATGTACGAAACTCTCACGTATTCGGTTTTGTCGGAATAGGATAGCATCAGACTGAACGTGTTCTATTTTAATTTTCTGCATTTTATTTTATTTTTCCAGAAGGTTCAACTTAGTTAAAATAAATATTTAAAAATTACAAAATCTAAAAAAAAGTAAAATAATGAACAATCACTAAAGTTTCATGATGAAATAAACCAACATTGCCCCTTGTTTACAGTTACTTGCAATCACTAAGGTGTTCCAAGCATTTAAATTGATTATCTTTATTTGAGATTACTAATACACAGTTGCAAATGCTAATACAACGGAGACCTTGGAGAAGTTGGTTGTTTAACTTCTTTGCAAGAGGGGATTTGGAACCCAAATCCTAAAGGAGAGTGTACTTTCACAAGTGTGTGAAAATACCACTCAACAGTTCTGTGTGGACCTATTGAGCATATTTGGACAGGTTCTATGTGAGATTTATGAACAAATTTGGAAAGGTTGTATGGACCTATTGAGCATATTTGAGCAAGTTCTGAGTGGACTTGTTGAGAAGATTTGAGAAGGTTTTGTGTGGACTTATTGAGCAGATTTGAGAAGGTTCTGAGTGGACCTATTGAGCAGATTTGGATAGGTTCTGAGTGGACCTATTGAGTAGATTTGAGTAGGTTTTGAGTGGACCTATTGAGCAGATTTGAGTAGGTTTTGAGTGGACCTATTGAGCAGATTTGTGATAGATCGAATGGACTATGTTTAGTGTAAGAGTTGAGTAGAGTTGTGCTAGATCCACTGGAATGTATTTAGTATAGCATTGAGATAGAGCTTTGGAGGTGACATAGTAAAGAGGACAGAGTCTCTAGTGGATAGAGATCCATCATCCAGGACATTGAAGATAGGTCTTCTAAGTGAGTACAAGAGTCTTCAAGTGGAGAGAGATCCACTAGTCAGTGTAGTGGAGGTAGTGTCTTCTAGAGGATCACCAGCCAGAGCAAAGGAGAAGGAGTTCTCCTATGGATAGATATCCACAAACCAGATTTAGGAGATCAACATATCCTTTGGACAGAGGTCCATAAACATTGTAATTGGGAAGGATTCCCAAGAGATCATTTGATAAATATTTAGAAGAAATATTTTCTCCATGGAGGTAGCCCACTTTGGGTGAACCATGTTAAATATGTGTCTCTATTGTGTATGATGTTTTGTGCATTGCTTTGATTACTACTATTGATACTGCTATCTATACACTGCATAATATTGATTTAAAAAGAATAGTAGAAAAGTGGTATTATACTATTCAACCCCCTCTTAGTATAAGCTTGTTTTCTTTAGTCATATTCACAAACAAGGGCAAGAGCATAGTAAATCAGTCCATTGGGGGACATACCCAAAAAATCACTCGAATAGAGTGCACACTAGAGGCCTCATACGGTTGATCACATAGATAGATATCATAGGATGGTGTTAGAGAAGAGACATCATATCCTCCAAGACCAATTGGAGGATGTTTGTGAAGATTAGGAACACCTCAAAAATGAGAACACTCAGAGGCAAATGTTCATAAGACAATTCTTATATGAACAATGCATGCACGAACATAGCATCCTTTATCATAAGGAGCATGTTGAGAGGGACAACCGATTGGCTAGTGTTGGTTTACATCCCCTAGTGAGCATAGGGAGCATATTGATAGACGAGCTACTTTGTAGCCTAATTTTCACCTTGAGTATATAGACACTCATACTCACCATGCAACCCAACATAGAGATCGGTGCCCTACATCCAAACACCGTGGGCATAGGTAGTATGAAGAAGAAGTGGAAGAGGAACTAGATCAATAATATCCTAAAATCTCCCAAGTCAAATAGGAGGATGAGCGTAGTCCTTCACCTCAACCAAAGATAAATTTACCTCCAAATGTACCTCCAATGTAATCTAGAGAAGATGAGTTTTTGTCTTCACAGGCTTATAAAGCCTTGGTAGAAAAATTTAAAGTTATTGAGAAACAAGGAATGACTTATCAAAAGCCCACCTTAAATAAGATTCACAATGAACATTTATGCCCATTAGTACCTATTATGGCCTATCATGAGCATTTTGATATGCCTAAGATAGAAAATTTTAAAGGAGAGGACACTTAGGAGCATGTGATGAGTTTTCTAGACATGTGCTTTCAGATCAAAAGTAATGATACCTTACTCCTATGGACCTTCATTACAATCCTATCAGGCCTAGCCCGAGAGTGGTTCAACCAACTCAAGAGGTATAGCATCACCAATTTTGAGCAATTTTTTGATGCATTTTTTGAACGCTTCTCCTTCAACATCAAGAAAAAGGTAAACCTATCCGACCTAGCTAATTTATTACAACATGATGATGAGATAGTTATGGATTATGAGAAAAAATGGAGAAATATGATGGCCAATCTACCATTATCCATCCCCTCATATGAATTAACTTGAATATTTATGAAAATTTGTGTCAAGCACATTTTTCTATTGTTGTAGTTACAACAATATCAGACATTCGAAGAGGCTTTGGCAAAAGCCAAAGTGATTGAGGATATCAAGTTACAGGAGGGTAACTTGAAGTTCAAAAATAAGAAGGAATGGAACAAGAAAAGCACTAAGAAATAATAGGCCAAACCAACCCACATTAATCAGGTGGTTTTAAACCTTCAAAAATGAGATAAGAGGTAGCATCAATGAAATTATCAAGCCCAACCTCCTCCTATGCAATATAAGTAGTGTAACAACAATCAAAAGGGTATGAATAAGGAACAGTGCCCACCTCACCAATTCACACCTTTTTTGGAATCAATTAATTTGATATTCCACCAACTGTGTGAGGCCAAGACCATATGCTTACCCAAGATCAAATTATTGGACCGTAATCAGCCCAAACAAAAGGGGTATAGGTATGAGATGTACTACATTTTTTATAGAGCAAAGGGACACGACATTGAAGTATGTTGGAGTTTCAAATATTTAGTATAGAATATGAGAGAAAAATGTGAGATAACTGTCGACAACCCTCAGGCACTGGATAATAAAAATATGGGTATTTATAAAAATCCTCTACCTAACCATGAGGTACCAAGGAACAATATTTGCCAAGTTAATCAAGTACGCATCGAGCCACCAACCCATGGGTTCATCAAAATGGTTAATGTTGTCACAAGACATGCGAGGTATGAAAGACCAAATCAACCTCTAGATCCCATTAGAATCCAATTTGTGCCTCCTCCAAGGCCAACCTAAAATGTGCCAAGCCCATCAACTAGATTGATGGTAACAATCAGGAGTATTTTAGTTCAAAACCTACAGACAATTCCAGTGAATTTGTCAATCTATGAGCTGAATTAGCAATCTCCCAAGCATTGAGAGATGCTCATTGACATTCTAAGGTCCATAGAAGTGCAGTACCAAGATCCCAAAGTGTTCACACACTTTGTCATACATGTACAATAGTGATAGGAATTGATCATACAATTTCATGATCTTGAAGTCAAGAAAGTTTCCACTATCATAACAGACTCGCCACTCCATATCATTGCATGTGTGAATCACATACCATTCAAGTAGGTTTTGATTGATACGGGATCATCAATCAATATCATCATGACCAAGGCATTGACATATTTGAAGTTTTCGAAGTCACATATTATACCTTCCACTTTCACCTTGAGAGCATTCAATGATGCGTTATGCTCGATGGTAGGTACCATAGTTCTACCAATTTAGGTTGGACTAAATACCATCCCTATGATGTGTCATGTGATTGAAGGTGATATGCAATATAACATCCTTTTAGGGAGGCCTTGGATATGAGAAATGTGTTGTCTCCCTTTAATTCTTCATCAATGTGAATCTAGCAAATTTTCTAGGGGATTTTGTGATCCTCTCAATGCACCTAGACATATGACTAGCATCACTGATCAAAGAGCTAGGAGGTAAAATAAAATAAGTGTGTGTAAAACCTATAATGTTTGCATCTCAATGATCAAAACACACAATAACTACTTCTACTAGACTGTCTACATCTAGAATGCATTAGGATGATAGGAGCTAAAAGCAAATATGGGTAGAAAAGAGATAAAGAAATCACCCAAACCAGTTGTTATTGAGATTCCTATTCCCATGGAAGTAGAGAATGCTCCAGGGAGAAGTCAAAGAGGCATCTCATCCTACTTTTCTTATGTCTTCAATAGGGTCATCTGCACCTCAGGTGACCATTAATTTGGTTAATCCCAAATTGGGGAATATATCATGCAGAATGTGATATTTATGTTGATCATTGAGAATGCACAAGACATGGGCCAACCAAATTCCCATCATCTTCCTATAGGAATGATGGTACTACTAGGTGTACCTCCTAACCAAACTAATTTTATCTATGGAGGGCTCGACCAGCTTGCATATTGCACCTCCATGGATGAGGATGATGATGAACCATTTGCTATAAATATTCATTATATTTCTAACCTAGAGTATGCCTTATGATATTTTGAGTGTTACCATTGGCATGGTTAAAGTCTTGGATTATTCGAGAAAGGGCACAAGGGGCTATATGAATCATAATATAATTTGCCTACTGATAGGTTCAGGTTAGGATGCTACAATGGAGGATAGGATGAAATCCTCATGGAATTTTTAGACTACCTATACCTTAGTCTAGGGGGTGAAGTTGAATTCAATCCTTATCACCCCAATCCATCTACCTTTCGAAGGGATAACTAGTTAGTGTCTTATGTCACTATAGAACCACCTAAGACATATCACGAAGACATCTTGGTGGATACCAGTCCAAAGCATATACCAAGAGAAAATTTGGGTGAAAAAATATGTGAGGCAACCAACAACACAAGCCTACAAGTTTATAATGCTAGCTTAGTGATATATTATAAGTCAGAATATCATTCTTATGAATATAGAGTAGAGTTCATATTTGAGATACGTGGACTAATCTCATACATGAGAGTGATGATGATGATGAGTCCTCAAATGATGAGCAATCTAAGGATGAAACTGAGTTGGCTTACCTAGGCCCTCTCAACTTACATCATTTATTACCTTTGGAGATAGTCATTGAGGATGAGCAATCCTCCATTGATGATAGCAGTTATCAAGAGTGGGCTCACATGGGACCCCATCTTCCTAATCACCCAATTCCAATAGCTAGTGGAGGAGGTGTCCATTATGACAGTGATGAAGAATATGAGATAGAGAGAACCTATTTGGGACCTCCTTAATTGCATCATCATAATGCATCGTACACTATAGAGGACATGTATAGAGAATAAATCTTAATCCTCACCTAAGAGAAAGACCATATAATTTAGATAGGATTTATAATATGGTCTTCCTTGATCTACCGATATTCAAATACCTCCTTGAGCCTAGTGATCCTATTTTCAATTCTATCCATAGACCAGATCTATAGATCCCCATACCCCTAGAACCACATCTTGGAGATGGAAGTTACACAAATGTAGAGTCACATGCACATGGTCCTAGAAATATGATCCTCTCCATCAATATGATCTCCATTAATTTGACCACTCAACTTTGCAATCCAGCCGATCCATATAGATGATTGTATCTTAAATTATATGCTATTGATTGGGATCACACTGACTCACCACTAGAACCTAAATATTTTTTTCCCAATGAAGAAATATTGCAACCTTTTCATTTTGCACCAGGTTGTGCATATGATGTTTATCATGCTAAGAATTCTTCCAACATGAAACCCATAAACCCAAAATATGACATCCATTTGATCCCTATGCCTCACCAGCTTGAGGAGGTATCCCATGTATCAGTAGAGAAAACATTTTATGGGGATATCAATGATGATCCCACCAATCCAAATAAGGTTAAATTTAGAGAAAATTTGTCTCCTGATGAGCGTGCAAACCTCATCCCTCTACTGAAAGAGGGACCTGATATCTTTGCTTGAACTTATAAGGACATGCCAGGTCTTAATCCAAAATTAGTTACTCATAACCTCTTGTTAGATCTGTTGAAGAAAATAGTCAAGAAAAAACTCAGGAAGATGCATCCAATAGTAGCCTTAATGGTTAAATATGAATTGCAAAAGCTATTGGATGTAGAGTTCATCATTTCCATTGACTATCTAGAATGGTTATCAAATAAGGTACATGTAGTAAAACCTAATGGAAGGATTGGTATCTATATAGATTTTAGATACCTCAATAAGGCAACACCAAAAGATTCATTTCTATTGTTGAACATAGATGCTCTCATAGACACAACTGTAGGTCATGAAATGCTCTTCTTAATGGATGGTTTTTCTGGTTACAACCAAATTTGTATTAAGACCAAAGACCAGTATAAGACCATGTTCACAATGCCATGGAGGACATTTTGCTACAAGGTTATGCCATTTAGTCTTAATAATTTTTGTGCTACATATTAGTGGGCTATGACATATATATTTCATGACTACATGCATAAGATCTTAGAAGATTACATTGATGACTTATTGGAAAAGTCATTATTGCATTTAGAGCATGTTGAGGTCTTGAGGAAGGTCTTCGATTACCTGATAGAGAATAATCTCAGGTTGAATCCTAAGAAGTATGTATTTGGCATAAATTTAGGAAAGGTATTAGGATTCATCATTTCAAAGTGAGAGATAAAAGTTGATCCAGCAAAGGTCAAGGCTATTTTAGAGATGCATCCTCTCATGAATATCAAGGAATTAAGAAGCCTTCAGGACAAAGTAACATCTATAAAGTGATTTATCACATAGTTATCAAATAAATGTCAACCCATGAATCGACTGCTACACAAGGGGGTCCCATTCAATTGGGATGAGGATTTTCAAGCATCCTTTACTAAGATTAAGCACTACCTAGCGATACTACCAGTGTTAGCTCCACCAAGACCATATGTACCATTCTTTATATACATATCAGAAACTAACTTTGCATTGGGAACCATGTTAACCTAAAAGAATGTGCAAGACAAAGAACAAGCCATATATTACATTAGTCGAACCTCGGTAAGTTATGAGCTAGAATATGCATACGTGGAGAAGCTATGTTTAGCAGTAGTGTTCTCTACCAATAAATTGCAACATTATATGTTAAGTCATATGATGTATGTCATATCAAAATAAAAAAAATTGTAGTATATGATGAGCAAGACATATCATAATACATAGATTTGGGCAAGTTCTTGGTGAGCTTGCTAGAGCAGATTTGGGCAAGTTCTTGGTGAGCTTGCTAGAGCAGATTTGGACAAGTTCTTAGTGAGCTTGTTGGAGCATATTTGGATAGGTTTTGTGTGAGCTTGTTATTCAACATTGGACAAGTTTTGTGTGAGCTTGTTATTCAGCATTGGACAAGTTCTGTGTGAGCTTGTTATTCAACATTGGACAGGTTCTATGTGAGCTTGTTATTCAACATTGGATAGGTTCTGTGTGAGCTTGTTATTCAGCATTGGACAGGTTCTGTGTGAGCTTGTTATTCATCATTGGATAGGTTCTATGTGAGCTTGTTATTCATCATTGGATAGGTTCTATGTGATCTTGTTATTCAACATTGGACAGGTTCTGTGTGAGCTTGTTATTCAGAGTTCTATAAGTTTTGTGTGAACTTGTTATTGCCTAGCTTTGAGCAGATCAAATAAATTATTGTATTGGATAATAATCCTTATTTCTATGTGAAATATTATAAGGAGATTATCTGGTGGAGTACTCCACATTGGGGGAACCACGTTAAACCTTGTGTCTCAATTATGTGTGGTGACTTGTGCTCTTGCTTACTACTACTATCTAAGTTATTAATGCACACTGCTATATTTGGTTATTGCAATTAAGGACATTAATTGATATTAGTTTGGAAAGAAAGTAAAAAATGGTCTTATACTATTCACCCCCCTCAGTATAAGATTGTGTTCTTCAACATGTGGGTCACATCACCATTCTCCAGATGCAGCTTAGGAGGCATGGGATTATTCCTAAGGAGGCACTTGGTGTAGGTGGCTCATAGGTCAGTGGGCACTCCTCCTCGGGGTAGTCTTTTGCTTGTCCTAGCCAGAGAATGTGGACTTGGACAGAGAGATCGGTAGTTTCATGCCATTCGACTTGTGACACCACCACAGGTGGAGGTGGCACTAGGGGAGGTGATGCAGGGGGCTCAGCCCCTATATTTGATTGATGATGGTGCTTTATTCTGATTCATTTTTGAGGTCGGATTGACCTACTTGACTATAGTCCTATGGGTATTTTTTCACCTTTTATGGACTTGACACACATATTTATATGATATCTTTACTTTATGACTCATTATGTGTATCGTTTACTGCTCATGTTTTAGTTACTATTTTGTTTTATGATCGATGTGGCGATGGTATGATGATGATTTTATGTCTATGTTAGATGATAGATGATATTGTGGATGTTTAGATGGATGTTTATGCAAATTCTCATATGATATGATGTGATGTATTATGGATTTATGGTTATATACAAATGGATATTGCCTATATGTTTTATGATGTGCTTTATGATGTAATGATGGATGATTTGGTGTATATGTTATGGATGCAATGTTATTTTCAAATGGATGTTTAATTTTGCTTTAATTGTATGCATCTAGCTTATGTGATGGTATGGTATAAATGAACTTGTATGCTTTAATTACTTAAAACATAAGGAGTGCAAGTGATATTAACAATCTTAATGAGTGATACCATAGAAAGTAAAAAATAATCATGAATTTAAATAATCACTCTTATCATAAGAATTAATTAAGTATTCATATGTGAGATGTAGTGGTGTGGAATGTATGTATTTTATTGATAAGTTTTAGTAAATTAAAAGATATAAAGTAGTCAGTGGTCTTTTATATACTCTTTCTAATATATATGCGGTGCCTATCCTACTATATTGACACCCCCTAATTTATGTAATCTTATAAATAAATTTATGGTATGATTGATGATATGATTTGTTGCTATATAAGAATTTTTGGGGCTTTTCCAAGATTCAAACACTCTAGTTACCCTATCAATGATTTGTATTGCCCAATCAAAGATTTTTGAAAAGTAAGGTTTTCATCATGGACCTAGATATTTATTATCCCTATGTGTGCAAATGAATATATTTATATAGAAATCAAATATTTCCTCTGATGTTAGGTAGGATTCTTTTAGCCCATTGCTAAGATCGGGTATCCTTAAGTGTTCATCTTATCCTAATGTTGGACTTAGTTGGACTATATCACTAGGCAGTTTTTGGTTACCTATTGCTAGCTCATCCACATTCAAACATTGGTCTACACAAATGTGTAGCTTTTGTGATAGACATATCATCATGCGTAAGTATTTCTCCTTCTAGTTTTGTATAATGCTAAGAATTCTAGGGATTCAAGCTTCATTCCCTTTTTTTCTTCATTTTGACTTAGGATACTTGCTCTTGTTTAGTGATGAAAATCACTATTTATTTTAATTAATGTTTTTTTTTTATTCTCCTTTGAGCAAGGGATTCTAGTAGTGATCAAAATCACTGTTTATCTTGTTTTTGTGCTTTTTGATACTTTGAATAATGAATTTTGAAATTTGAATTTTGCTTTGACTCGGGATTTTTTCTAGTTTTGATTAAAGCAAGGGATTTCTGGGTAGGGCAGAGTTTGTCCTTTTGTCAATTCTTATTATTTTTGAATTGGTTGCACAGATGGATAAGCAAGGATGATCCTTTTTGCTTTAGGCAACCTAACTACTTTATGGCTTTCATCTTTCCCTTGTACCAACTAGAATTTAGTGTTTGTAATTAGTGTTGGGATCTTGAGATATGCTAGGCTTTGTCACCACTAGACCTTGCTCTCTAATAACCAAGATGGTTTTCCACAAAAGTTGATAATACTACTAGCTTATGGTTGAATACCGGAAAAACTTAGCATATTATGTATAGCAACATATAATGGTTGTGTTAAAAAACACAGTTACACACATGTATTAATGGATGTAGTGGATTGGATGATTTATGATACAAACTGTGGCATCAGTTGTAAGGCTGTGATTATGAAATTGTAATGCAATTACGTGGATGCAAGATATGAGATGCAATGGTTTTTGTATTTTTGATGTTTATGTTGTTTTTGTATTTTTGATTAATTTGACAAAAGGGTTTATTGTGCCTTTGGGGCTTTTGATTTTGACCAAGTAGCATGAATTACTCTTGTAGCCTTTTATGATTGGAGTTTACCAAGTGATTTGAATACCCTTGGAATATTTTAATTTGATTTTAACCAAGTAGTTTGAACACTCTTGGAGCATTTTGATTTGATTTTGACCAAGCGGTTTGGATACCCTTGGAGCATTTTGATTCGATTTTGACCAAGTGGTTTGATACCCTTGGAGCCTTTTTATGTTTTTATGATTTGTTTGTATTTTTGATTCTTTACAAAAAAATTTTGTGCTTTAGAAATATTTGAATGTTTTTGTGTTTTTATGACATATTTGAATGTTTTTGTGTTTTTATGTATATTTGAATGTTTTTGTGTTTTATGTATAGAATGCCTTTAAGTGAATAATATTGAGAGGTTCAGGCTCTTCAACACCATCTAATGATATAAGGCGATAAACTCTAGGCCCAAGTATTTTTGCAACCATGTAAGGGCCTATCCAATTTGCCACAAATTTATCTCGTAGATGCGACGGTAAATTAGAATTTTGTTGGTTTTCTTTAAGTACAAGATCCCCAATTTTAAATTCTCTTAAGTGGACATTACTATTGTAATCTCATGCTAGATGATCTTGGTAAACACGAAGATGCTCTAAAGCATTGACTCGGCATTCATCAAGAGGTGTTAACTGATCAAGGCAACCTTGTTGTGTTGTATCATCATTAATTAAGTCCCTTAATGCTATGCATAGAGTTGGAATTTATAACTCTAGTGGCATGATGGCCTCAGCACCATATACTAGTAAAAATAGTGTTTCCCCAGTGCGTTTTTGTACACTATTTCTGTATGCCCATAGTGTCAGAGGCAACTACAGGTGCCAATCCTTGTGATTGTCTTGTACCATCTTCCTCAATATAGAGACTATTGTTTTGTTCAAGGCTTTTGCTTGCCCATTTTCTTGTGGATAATAAGGCATTGAAAAACTATGATGAAGATGGTATTTTTTCATTAAAGCACGTACATTTTTGTTCTTGAAAGATGGCCCACTATCCGATATTATTTTTGAAGGGATTCCAAAATGACTTATGATATTATGGAGTATAAACTCCGTAATCCTTGATACAATTTTTAATGTTAAAGGAATCACTTCAACCCATTTAGTGAAGTAATCAATGGCCATTATGATGAATGTGTTGGCCTAAGGATGGGGGTGATATCTTCCCTATCAAGTCTAGTCCCCATTACGAGAATGGCCATGCTACCTGGATGGGTTGCAAGGCTTGTGATGACAAGTGTGTGAGATTTGCATGATGCTGGCACTTAGTACACTTCTTGATATACTCATAGTAGTCCTTTTCTATGGTGGGCTAATAGTAACCCATTCTCAAGATGCACTTAACGATGGCCATGCCACTAAAATACCCTCTGCTTGTACTATTGTGAGCTTGTAAAACTGCTTAGGATGCTTCTTGGGGCTCAAGACAATGGAGTAGTACTCCATCATATCCTTGTTTGTAGAGGATTTATCCTAGAAAGATGTATCTTGTTACCTTTTTCTTAAATGTTCATATTTCAGTATGCGACAGACCTAGTGGTACCATTCCAAGTTTTAGGAAATCCTATAGTTGGGAAATCCAATCTTGATAAGCTACAACCCCTATAGAAAATATGACCTGCTCCTGTTGTGTTCCACTAGTGAAAACAAATTGAGGAACGATCCTATGGTGTATGGTAGTGCCACACTCCATAGGACCTTGGGAAAGCAAAGACCCCCAAGGCACCATTTGCAAGAAATATCTAGCTGCAAAGGACCAATATTGACTTGGTTCAATGTTGATCATGTTGACTGATTCTTGATTGTCAAAAGCTTCATGGCGTATTGCTAAGTGTGAAAGCACTTTTACATGAATGGTTGTAAAATCAACAGATAAATTTTGAGGGATTAAGGATCCTAAAGATGCCATGGTGTCTGTAAATCTATTTTACGTATGAGGGATTACCTCGATGTCATACCATTCTAGTCGGGTTAGGTAGGTGTCAACAAGTTCCTTGTAGGTCTTTAGGAGTGGGCACCTGCATTGGAATAGTCCTTTGACTTGGTTTACTATGAGCAAGGAGTCACCAAAGATATTCAATCTTTTAATTCTGATTGCTATGACTATTTGAAGTCCCAAGATCAAAGCCTCATATTCCATATTGTTGTTTGTGCAAGGGAAGTCTAGTTTGAATGATAAGGGCAATGGAGCACTCTACGGTGTGATAAATACAAACCCTGCTCTACCCCCTTGTTCACATTTTGAATCATCAAAGAACAATGACATGTATCTTTCTTTCTTAGGTTATTTGAGTTCTAGTGGATCTGATAATGAAAAGACTACATCATTAGGAAACTCTATGATGAGAGGCTTATTATTCTGAAGAGTTGCTTATGCTAATTGATCAACTATGACTTATCCCTTAATGAAATTTTGGCTTATGAATTCTAGATCAAATTCTATCAATAGCATGATCCACTTTGCGGTATGCGTGTTGTGATATGTCTTGCACATCATGTACTACAAAGGATTTTGTTTTGATATAATGTAATTCATATGGCTCAGCATGTAGTGTCACAACTTTTGAGTTGCAAAGACCACTACTAAACAGAGCTTTTTAACATACGCATACCCTAGCTCATAACTCACCAAGGTGTGACTAATGTAATATACGGCTTGCTCTCTATCTTGTGCATTCTTTTGGGCTAGCATGGTACCCAATAAAAAATCAGTAGCCAATATATATAGTAAGAATGGTGTGTTTGGCCTTGGTGGAGTCAATACTGGTGGTGTTGCCAGTTAGGTTTTGATCTCTATAAAGGCTTAATGGCACTCTTCATCTCAATGAAATGGGACTTCCTTATGTAGAAACCGATTTATGGGTTGGTATTTGTCTG
This sequence comes from Wollemia nobilis, assembly GCA_028583015.1. Classification (NCBI taxonomy): domain Eukaryota; kingdom Viridiplantae; phylum Streptophyta; class Pinopsida; order Araucariales; family Araucariaceae; genus Wollemia; species Wollemia nobilis. The sequence continues at coordinate 279,725 of JAQPPZ010014629.1, read as the reverse complement.
ATAATTATGCAATTAATCTTTTGATGGATGTTATTTTGCCTTGTATGATTATTAACTCCCTAATGTTGGTAGGGGCAGCCATTTCCAATATAGCCTTTACCTTTGCAAGATCAACCTCAATGCTTCTCTTGTAAACAATGAACCCTGAAAGCTTGCCAAAAGTTATGCCAAAAATACACTTCTTAGGATTCAATATGATGTTGTGCTCAATGAGGTGATTAAATACTTTTCTAAGGACTTCAGCGTGCTCTTGCCACAACAAAGACTTGGCAAGCAAGTCATCCATGTAATCTTCCAAGATCTTATACATATAGTCATGGAATATGTAGGTCATGGCTCGTTGATATGTGGCACCAACATTCTTGAGACCTAATGACATTACTTTGTAACAGAATGTTCCCCATGGGGTAATGAAAGTTATCTTGTACTGATCTTCATGTTTAATCTGGATTTGATTGTATCTAGAAAATCCATCCATTAGGAAGAGCATCTCATGGCCTGTGGTGGCGTCTACAAGAGCATCTATATTTGGCAATGGGAATGAGTCTTTTGGAGTTGCTCTATTTAATTATTTGAAGTCTGTGTAAATACAAACTCTTCCATCGGGTTTCCCCATGGGCACCATGTTTGATACCCACTCAGGGTAATCAATAGGAACTATGAAAATTGCATCCAACAACTTTTGTAATTCACTCTTTACCATCAAGGCAATATTTGGATGCATTTTACTCAAATTTTACTTGACTGGTTTCTTCATGGGATCCAATGAAAGGTTGTGAAAAACTAAATTTGGATCTATCTCAAGCATGTCCTTGTAATTACTAGCAAAAATATTTGGTCTCTCTTTGAGAAGAGGAATTATGATGGCTTGTTCCTCTGGAGATAGACTTTCTCCGAACTTGACTTTCTTTGGTTGAGTAGGATCATCACTGATGTCCACCTCAAAAGTTGCTTCTATAGCCATATGTGACCCATACTCCAGCTGATGAGGCATGGGTATCAAATGAATGTCATTGGTGGGATTCATAGGTCTTGTTGACTCATGATCCAAACTAGCATGGAAGACATCATGGGCACAGCCTGGTGCAAAATGAAATGGTTGTAACATTTCCTTGTTAGAGAAAATATCTTTAGGTTGTACAGGTGAATCGATGTAGTCCCAATCAATAGCCTCTACATCAAGATGCAATGATTTTGTAGGATATACCATATTATGAAGTGGAGTGGTCAAATCAATGGAGATTATGTTTACGGATGGGGCAAAATCTCCAGGACCACATGGGTGAAATATTGTTTTAGATATTTCTCCATTATGCTCGTGATAAGGTTCTAGCGGTTTGGGGATGAATGGATCCTCCCTATGTGGCATGAGAGTGGTTGGATTACCTCTATATACATACTACAGAATGGGGTCATTCGGCTCAAGGAGTTCTAGGAATGCAAGTGGCGATGGGTTAATCATGCGATGGATGGCACCTAAGTCAATAGGTCTCCCTAAAAATCATAATCTAGGGTCTATGGCTCGAAGGGCTACTTTTTGTGCTACTAACTCATTGACTTACTACAAGTGGTGAGGCCCTAGATATGCCATTTCAATTTTGTCCTCAAAGTCATCATTGCTTATCCAAAAATCGTTGGCATTGGTATGCAGCCCTAGGATGAGGGGCTCATGTCTTAGCCCTAAGTAGGCCATCTCTATTTCATCTTCATATTCTTCATCACTTATGAAGATACCATTGGCATTGGTGTGTGACCTAAGATATGGGACACATATCGTGGACCTAGGTAGGCTCTTTTCATTGAGTCTTTCGACTCATAGTCACTCTCATCTATTATGTATCCACTCTCATCGTGGCTGGACCAAGCAGGGTTTTGTAAATAACAAGGTCTATGGTAGACCAAAACTATTTTTTCTTCATCATCACTAGCCTTATGTCTATTATCTTCTTGCTCCTCATCCCACAAGTTGTACCCTGTTGGGGTGGCTTTGATTGAGGAGTTTGAATGATAAGTTTCTAGTGGTGGTGTATTTACCATGGCCACTTGGATTTTGGGACAATAGATGGTTCTTGGGGGGTGATAAGGGATGAAATCAATGTCTTCTCCTAACCCCAAGCTTAATCTATCCAAGGCTATTGCTAGAGAGTCATCTCGACTTTTGATATAATAGCCTAACCTGAACCTATTAGTGGGAAGTTGATATTGTGGCTCGTATGGTCACCTGCACCCTTACTCATATACACCAAGATCGTAGCCATGTCAATGGTAGTGTTCAAAGTATCTTAGAGCAAACTCGGGGTTAGAGAGGTAATGAACATTAATAGTGAATAATTTTTCATGATCCTCCTTTATGTCTAATGATTTATGGGCGCAGTCTAGTCCAGCATATATGAAATTGGTTTGGTTTAAAGGGATTCCAAGTGGAACCACTATTCCCACTAGTGGTCTCAAGTCCTTAGGTTTTTCCATGTCTTGTGCAGACTCAATGATGGGTGTGAATGTAATGTTCTGCACAAGGTATTCTCCAATCCCTATGCTTGCCAAATGTATTGATGCATATGATGTGGACGATCCTATAGATGATACTGGTGAAGCGGGATGACAATTACTATCCTTATCATGATCCTAAAGATCCTCTTATTCCATAGGATTTGGTATTTCTACAATGGCTATAGTTGGCACTTCTTTGGGCCTTCCTTCCTCGACTAAGGGTACCTTTAGCTTCTGGTTGTCTTTTGGTTTAGATGTTGATGGTACTTTAGAAGCATTGACTATTTTGAGTTCATCAAGAGGTGTTGATGTGCATGGGTCTTTTCTTACCCCTTTGTGTTTGTCCTCTAGCATAGATGAAGGTCCTACGTACAGGTGGGTAGAGGGAATGATAAATTCTCCTAGAAAATCCACCTTATGGACATATTTGAATGGCTCTTCATCAGCCGAAACCACATAGACCTTGTCTTCGTGTACATACTTAACACATTGGTGTAAAATGGAAGGCACACACTTCATGTCCCTTATCCAAGGGCACCCTAGGAGGATATTGTATTGCATGGATCCATATAAAACATGACACATCATGGGGATGGTCTTGTGCCCCACCTTGATGGGTAGGACTATCGTTCCTATAGTAGTGCATAAAGCATCATTAAAAGCTCTCAATGTGTAGGCTCCTGGAATGATATTAGATTTGGGGATCTTAAGGTTCTCGATGGTGGTTGTGGTGATGATGTTGATTGATGAACCTATATCGATCAAGACCCGCTTAAAAGGTAAATCATTGATTGACACAACAATGTGCAGCAGAGGGTCTAGTAAGGCAATGGATATTGTCTTAATCTCATGATCATAAAACCAAATCATAGGTTCCTAGCATTGTTGTACTTGCCCCACAAAATGTGTGAATGCATTTGCATCCTATGGCTGGAGCTCAATTGATCTCAATATTTCCATCAGAGTCTCCCTGTGCTTTGGGGATTGTTGTATAAGCTCATAAATGGATAACTTAGCTAGAGTTGATTGCAAATTCTACTCTAGTATATTCTGAATGGTCACCAAGGGTTGAGTTAGTAGACCCAAAAGATTATTTTACCCCTTCCTTTTTCTAGGAGTTTTCGGGGCATCTACAGGAGCCGTAGGAGGCTATGGTTGGATGTATCATCTACTCCTAGTGGCAATGTTAATGATTTCTACCATCCCGATGCACCCATGGGTAGGCGTATCGATTTGGACTTGATTGACTTGGGCGACTTGCCCTCTAGGAGCCTCATGGTTGGGCAACGAGTTTTTTTATATGCCCATATCTCGGTTATCGGGAGCCAATGGGTTGTCGACTTTAAGTTCTCTTGCCTCAATCATATTTTGCACTTGGTGCTTGAAACCCAATGAAAAATTTGATGTCATGCCTTGGTATCCTATGATAAGGGTAAAATTGATCTTCCCTATATCCTTTCGGCTTAGGATGGTTGGTATCTACAAGGGGTATATCAAGAAATATGATTTTCCTAGCCTCGCTCAACTGATTAAAAATTGATTGCATTGATTCATTCAGGGGTGTGAAGTAACGAGGTGGCTTGCATTCTCTATTTCACCCCTAATTGTTCTTTTGATCATAATTGGTTGGTAGGGATTGTGCTTGATAATTTTGTGGTTGTTGTGCACCCTCATCCTTAGGTGTAGCCAATACAACTTGATTTACTGGAGCAGAATTGCCATGCTTTTGTTTGTATCTATCATTTTTACCATTCTTGTTCCACTCCTTCTTGGCTCAGAGCTTAATGGTTCCCTCATCTATTTTAATGTCCTCAATGAGCTTGGCTTGTGCCAATGCTTCCTCAAATGAAGGATATGGCTGAAGTTGTAACAGGAGGGAGATGTGTTTAGAACAAATTTTGGTGAACATGCAAATGATTTCTTCTATGGGAACGGAGAATGATAATTTTGCCATGACTTTTATCCATCTATTCTCGTACTCCATTACTGGCTCATCATCATACTATTTCAAATTATCCAGGTCTAAAAGGTTCACCTTCTTCTTAGTACCAAAGGAGAAATGCTTTAAGAAAGCATTTACTAGTTGTTCAAAGCTAGTTATGCTATGCTTGGTCAGTTAGTTGAATCATTGAGTGGCAACACCCAAAAATATTAATATGAATATTCTTAGCATAAGAGCATCATTGTCTTCAATATGAAAACATGCGTTGATAAAATTGGTGATGTGCTCTTGTGCAGCCTCTTCACCCTTAATTTTTTCTAACCTAGGCATCTCAAAGTGCTCTCAAAGTGCTTAGGATATGGAGGACTAGGTATTGATGGGCACAATGGTTGGTTGTGTATTTTTCTCAATGTTGGCGAGTTCCCAGCTATCTCTTGTTTCTCAAAGGTTTTCATATTTTCAGCAAGCTCTTGAAATACCTTTGATGCACGTATTTCCTCCTCTTGTAGGCCTACTCATGATGGTAATGGAGGTGGCTCTCTATTTGTTTGATTTGTTCTGTTCTCTTCCCTCCTATGAGGGGATTTAGGATTGTGATCCTAGTTTGTTATGTTTTCCCTTTTCCCCCAGTTGGATCTTGTTAATGGTTTGGTGGGTGGTTTCATTGTGGTCTCTCTCATCTAGCGTGCCTCTCCTAAGGTGAGTTAGTGTGTCTAATTCTTTGGTGGTCACCACCATTTGTCTATAAATTTCTAAGAGCTAGCTGCTCAACTTGCTCTCTTAAACACTGCTCATGTTGGCACAAGAGTATTTCTCTTTGTTTATCTTGTTTGAGAGCTTCTACTAGCTCTCGCTCTTTACGTAATACATTTTCTAACCATATCACACGTTCAAATTGTATTGTCATAGAAGACTCTGATTGATCTAACTTTGTTCTTATGTTTTTGACTCACATATTCCTTAAAGGAGTTTTTGCAGTGTCTTAACTCTTGCTAGCTAGTGTGACTTGTTCTATTTACTGTTGAGTGTCTCTATAATAAGATTATGTATTTCTACTGTGGGGTTGATCTGAGGTACCCCTAGAATGAGAGGTATTTTTAGAAGTCACGGTTCATGAACTTCCAGATGTAGAGTGTTCTGTAGCTATAGTTCTTTGAGTTGAACTTTGATGAAACCTATCCAACTCATCTAGTTGTCTTGTTTTCCATGGCTGATCTCGTGGGGTGCCATTTATACCAATGAGGTCATAATATAATGGAATCCTTCCTCTTGTATGAAGGGTATATTTTTTTTGGTCCCTATGACTTGATGTAGCTATATTTTCTTGCCCTTCAGTGGGCAGCCTAGTTTCATGCGTTTCTTGTGAAGCTTGGGGTGTTGCAATTCTTGTTTGCCCTCTTGATGATGAAGGCTTTGTGGTGACATGTTTTCTCCATGAGTATGGAGATGTAGCAACCTTGTCATCCCTATGTGAAGATTGAACTTTAGAACCTTCTTTGTGTCCATGTGAGGAGGAATAACTTGAAGCTTCCTCACATCTTTGAGATGTTTCTATGTGTTTAGAGGAGGCCCTTGAGGTTTCCTCATGTCTCCTTGATGAGGATGGTTGTGAAGTTTCTTTTTTTATGTGACTTTGTTCCATGATGTGGTTCCCTACTTGGGGTTTCTCGAGGAGAACCCCCAATGGTTGAGTTATCACCCTTAGACTCGTGAAATTGTGTCTCATGGTCTTTCAAGTAGGTCTCTCAATGTTACTACGACTTCACCTAAGGGTATGAGTTGCTTCAGACTCTCCCTCGGTATCAGACCGAGGATGTTTACTTCTTATTTTGACCATTTTGTTTATGAATTAGTCTTTTAGATTGCACTTTTAGAGATAGCCAAACAATATCAAGCAAATGTTTATCTTGATTAACAGATTATGTGTGCCCTATACTATTTGTTGTATTTTGATGTGTTGTTCTTTGCTTTCTTGTTCTTGTTTGGATTTAGAAAGAGGAGACTCACTCATAGTGGGAATAAAGAACACCCACGCCAAACATGATTTTCTCAAAAGAAGCTAGGGTACACCGCTTAAGTCCCAGTGGGGGGTTTGCCTAGCTCTTCCACCTTGAACTAGATTTTTCCAATGGTGGGAGATAGTTTGAACACAAGTATCTTAGTGCCACTATGAAGGAGTTCTTCAATCTATTTCTAGGAGAATCTAGGGGGCAAACCGGTGGAAGGAGATGAATTCCAACATCATTGAACTGAATTGAGGGTTGGTGATGAAATCCAACTCCCCAATGTTTAAATGATATGTGCATGTGTGGTGTTTATTTTAAGATTGCATAAAGTAAAGTGCATCATATAGCAAAAATGACTCTTTCCTATTTGCCTAGGTATAAAAATATGTTTCAATATTTCAAGAAGATGCATGAGCTACTATGATTTGCATGATCGCACTTTATTTCAAGAAAATATGGCCTCTTTCAGGGCCTCAAAGCAATCAAACAACATAAAATGTCTAGCACATTGGATTCTAGTGTGAACTTTTCAGGCATAAGCCACTATTCCTAGCAACGCCTAGTATAAATCTAAAAGAAGATCTAAGATGTGCAATATGCTAGTTCTTTCTTCTTTTATTCTTTCAATTTCCAAACATAAATGTGTTTTAAGTTCACTATTTTAGACACACAAAAGCAGAAAAAAACTAAAAATACCAGAGGAGTTGTACCAACCTCTAATCCAGCTCAGAGAACCTTGTTTCTGTCCTCTTCTACTCTCCAGTTTCGGTCGCTGTCGACCAGAGTGGCTGATTTTTGGCCGTTGTAGCTCAGAGTGGCTACTATTTGGCCACTATAGACTAGAGCGACTATTGTTTGGCCACTGTAGCTTAGAACGGCTAGACCTGCACACAAAAATAAGTTAGTATTTAGGTAGAAAATGAAAAATTAGTGGGGGTCCCACCGTGATCGCCATTTGTAGCGACCCCAGGGCACACACACTGCTCTTACTCTACTACTTGCAATGTATTAAAACCAAAAATGAAATAAAATACCATGTAAAGCATATAACACAAAAGCAAAAAAAATAAATCTCTTTATTATTTGTATTCAGATATCGGTTACATGTTGGTCTCTCTTAGGGATACCCATTTTGATACAATATGGTTACAAGTGGGTAAGATGTCCCCTAGCAAAAAGGGGTGGTGTGCTTCCATAAGCGTCTCAGTTTTGCACATGAAAATTTATGAGGGCTTACAGATGCCTCCTTCTCTAGGTCTATTTCATAGAGGGATCCTTTTGTTCTTGTATGCTACAGATTCCGTTCGATGAACATGTGGCCCTGTAAGCAATGAAACAACAACACATGCTTAGATGTTCAAGAATGCCTCCCCGAATGAGGTTGTTAGCAATGAATATATCAAATGAAAGTAAGTGCAACTTAAACTAATGCTATGAATGCAAAAGAATAAAATGAAGCTATGCTAATGATGTGCCAAACACAATAATGAAACTAATGTCTAAAACCCTAAGCTAGGCCCACGGACCACTGTCCAAGACAATGATCGCTAAGATGGATCTTGTCCTCTTTGCCCCAAAGCTATGGGTAAAAGCCTGTATCCGATGTTGAAATGGTGGTCACTTTTCTTGATGTGTTGAATATCCTTTATGTGGTAAACCCTCAAGTGGACTCTTCAATCCGATAGGGCTTCGCTACAAGAAAGCTCTCAAAGTCTCAAAGCTCTCCTCAATCGTCCCTGCATAAAATCTTATCAAGTGCATAAAAGGTCTCAAGAAGGTCTAGGAATCTCTATAATCCCTCCAATGTGTAAGAAGCTCTAGAATGTATATGTTAGTGCTCTCAGGTTTACTCCTTATATTGGGTGTGAAGCCCTAGGTCTATGTTCAAACCCTAGGATTGAATCCCTCATGTGTACTAGATGTTAGCATGAGAAGCTTTTGTATTTTCTATGTTTAGAGGGCCAGTTAACTAAGGTCTAAATGTAGACTCAAGTCTCCCATATGGACTGGCCATGAAGGGGAATGCAAAGTTATTCGTGCTCACCTTTATTGCATGCAGACTACCACTTTCACCCATGATTGGGCATGTTTATCGACAAAATGTTATCTTAGGGCTTAGCCACTATCATCTATAGTGGCTAAGATTAGGCCATTGTTGTTTGTAGTGGCTAAGTTCTGGCCACTCTAAGCTTGAGTGGCTAAGGTCTGGCCACTCTAGTCTTGAGTGGCTAAGCTTGGATGGGCTTAGGATGCCCTAGATGAGTGGCAAGAGCCACTTTTGATGCTTGGAAGGCCCAAGGTATGGTCATATGGCCTATGAATGTGCCTATGTGAGTAGTTCCCCTAAACATGACATGTTTTAGGTGTCTATAGGTAACAATTTTATTTGTAAGTTTAAACTTCAAACATTGATGAAGAGTGGAAGGGACAACCCTCATCGTATGAATCCAAGGACTTCTAAGAAGTAGGTTGTAAGGTGAAGGGAAATATGCTACATAAAACAAATTATCCATGATATTGGGTCCACTCTTAAGGGGAAGAATTATAGTGCCTTGGTATTCTTGAATTTCATTGTTAAAATATTTTATAATAACATTTGATTCATTGAGATATTCTTCCTTTAATCCGAGTTTTTGGAATAATTGATAAGTGCATAAATTAAAAGAGGAGCTATTATCTACCATGACAATTTTAATAGATGTTTCTTTAATAAATCCTGTAATGTAAAGGGAGGAGTCTTCTTGTGAAGTAGAGGAAGGAATATCCTCATCATAGAATGAAATATAGTTAACCCCAAGAGGGCTTACACCCTTAATTGTGTGCTTAGGGAAAAGATCATGAGGAACAAATTTTTGTCTAGGTATCTTGAAGAAAGTTTTCCTATGAACATGTGAACTTTGTAATGATTCTAAAAGGCCTATCTTTGCTTGAGGATTAATCACTTGTTGTTGGCTATCAAAATGGATTTCAGATTGATATTTTGATGCTAAAGATGGGCTTTCTATGCTTACATTCAATTTTGGATCATTATCTAGAGCCAAAGATAGTTTTGAAGGTTGGTCAAATGAGGAATCCATCTATTGAATATCAAATTGAGTTGATTGAACTTTAGGTTTCTCATTTGTAGTTTCTATTACAATATTAGTGATATCATTGTGATGGGACATATTAAGATGCAATATTTGATTGGTTTCCTATTGTTGATAATTGAATAGGGCTTCTTGGGAGATCCCTATGTCTTGATTGATTATGGGTATTTTTTGTGTAGGAGTTTTATTTTTTATTGGAGATTTATAATCAGTTGTAGATTGTAATTCCTTTATAGTAAAAATACCCTTGTCAATCAAATATTGAATTGCACATCTTAAATTTCTACATTTTTGTGTCATATGTCCATCCACTCTATGATATTCACAATATAGCTCAGGTTTATACCAATATGCTATGGTATCAGGTTTTCTTATGGGAGGGAGCTCAATCCTATTTGTATCAAGTAAATTCTTGAGAATTATATCCATTGGTTGATTGAGCTTAGTAAATTTACGTGGTGAAGGTTTTCAAGAGGTTTTTGATAATTGCCTTAAGAATTTAGCCATAAAAGGACTTAATGGTTTATTACCTTTTTTTTATTTATTATGGGTAGAATGATAATAGGAAGATTATGAAGTATGATGTGAGTGCATGATAAGATTGGAAGAAGAAGTATTTTTTTATTTAAATGGATGTGTTGTGTTGAAATAAGAATGTTGAAATGGTGGAGAAGGATTGTATGTAGATCGATAAGCATAATATGGATATGTGGGAGAAAATATAATATCATTATGAAGAGGATTGGAAAATGGATTGTCTTGTTGGGGTAAGGATGAAAAATAAGAAAAGTGTGATAAAGGTGATTTTGAATACGGATGAGGTTGGTCATAATCAACAAATCTATTTGGAAAAATTTTCCCAATACTACTAATGGGCTCATATTGATTTGAGTTAAAATTCATTGTTTCTTTAATACTTCTAAAATTAAAATATGGTATCTACTATTTAGAATTGAATCTAAAACATATAAATTTGAAATGATGATTTTGTTGTTGTTTTTCTTGTACATATATTTTTATTTTTTTTATAAATCATAAAGATACTTAATGTTATTCACGTCGGGTTCACCGAAGAATGTAAGCCTAAAATTTTCATGTTCCTTTCCCCTAGACTGATGGATCCGCGTCTCAAAGGGGAATGGGAAAATAATAGATCTACACCTCGAAAGAGAGGCACTTGATCATGCCTTCTTGTGGTGATTTTTTGATGAATTGGTTTTTGGGTTCACCAAGAAGCATTTATGGCTGCTTTCGAGCCTAGGTTTTAGGATTTATTTTAGATGAATTATTTTTAGTTCAAATCATACATACACCTAGGTTTTGGCCTTTATGCAACTACAACTATCTATATGCAATTTTGATTCAATGAAGACAGTAAACAATGGACACAAACTAGAAATGCAATGCCTAAAACTATGGCTAAAATAAATTATAAACCTTACTTGACCTGGATGTTTGATGAAGATTCTGAGGCTTGTAGTAGGACAGGATCACATATGTTTTAGTTTGAATCATCTCTGTTCAAGATAGAATAATCTTTGTTTCAATAATAATCATCTCTATTCTAGATAAAATCACTTCTATTTCAGAAAAAATCATCTTTATTCTAGAAAGAATCGCTTTCGATTTGGTACAATCGTAAGAAATTATGTTGCAATCCTGGAGCAAGAAAATTGACAAAAAATAGGGGATAGAAAATAAGGTTTCTTGCAAATTATGATAGTTTCTCATACTCCAAGTCATAGATTAGCTTTAATTTCTATATGAAAATGGATATGAAATAACATGAGAAAAATACAATAACAATTCAACCTACTATGCCATGAATTTATGCAATTTTAATCCTGATTTCATGATGCAATTAATTGGAATGATGGTGAACATCAAGATGCAATATCTAAATCTGAGTAATAAATTAAATGGACATGATGTAATGCATAGATAAACAAAAAATTGGGAAAGAAATGGAAACAATGATTTGAATCCTTGTCCCTAGCTGATCTGAAGATAGGATCACCTACTCTCTGACAAAATTGCCTGTCACTTCTATCACAATTGTCTGTCACTTTTATCGATCGCCATGTGATTATGCAGATATTTGGGGTGATTATAACTGAGACCTACAATGACAAAGGATGAAAATAAGAATGTTGGAAGGTGTAATTACATAACAATTTGGAGCAAGGGGTCCTCAAGGGAGTTCAGAAGCAATCTCAAGGAATCAGAGTCCAACCAACCAGGGAGTCAGAAGGAAAAATGGAAAATGGCATAGATTAAATAGGCCAAGGAGGGGTTTGAGGAAGTTGGGAGGTTAGGCTAAACATGGAGGAGGTTTTTATCCATCCTATGTTTGCCATATTCAATATACTTACCAAACTCCCTGATACGAATGACGTCCAAACCAGGTAAGCCATTTTAAACCGGATTTTGTCTTTTAGAAAATTTGGCAAAATTCTATTGTGGGACAAAATTTCCTGGCGATTTTGTCGATCGTCGGGCGATTTTGTTGATCGGTGGACGATTTTTCCCAATGGTTAAGAAGTTTTTATTTGTTGTTACAAAAAATGAGGAAAACAATGTCAAAATTGGACACATTATATACCATTGAAAAACTCTTTTCAATACCTATTCAATGTGCATCACCTTAAATTTGATGCACTTAAATTGATTAACTCAGTAAAAACATTAAAATTGATAAAACCATCAAATTTACCTAAGTCTACCCAAAAATCATTCAAAATTAGCAAAAATCCATTTGCATCAATTTTCGTGCCCTCAAACCAATGTTGTTTTGACCGTTGGGCAAAATCACCTAACTTTCAACAAAATCGCTTGAGCGTCTAGCAAAATTGTCAAGCGATTTTGCTCAAAAATAGAATTTTCCCAAGTTTGCAAAATGCCAAAAATATGTTTCAAACCATGTTTCTAAGTTTGGAAAGAGGTTGTAACGATAGATTCTGGCGAGATTAGGCAGGGGGCAAACATAGGAGGGATCCCAACTCCCTCCCTGTTTTGGCCTAACCTCTTGATTTCCCAGATTTATCCCTAATCCTATTTAATCCCCCTCTAATTCATTTTTTAGGGTTGACTCCCTGATTGCAAAGCATGCTAAGTGATCCCCTAAGAAGATAGCAGAATTGAGAAGCCATTAGTATAATCTTCCCATCTTCAATTTTCTTGTATTTGCCTAAAATCCATCATTGTCCCATTACCCTCTTTAGAAAATTTTCACTTGTAGGTTGCAGTCAAAATCGCACAGCGAATGATGAAATTGTAGAACAATTGATAGAATCGTGCTACGAGCAGGCGGAGTAGGTGTGCAATTTTGTAGAAAATAGCAGCGATCCTGCTGACTTGGCAGCGATCCTTCTGACTTGGTAGCAATTTTGCTCATAGATCATCTAGGGGTAAAAACCTTTATTCTATTTGTTCTTCTTCCTTATCTTCCATCTTATTTTATTATTTAATTATATTTTCATTAATTTAGCAATGTATCTCGAGTATTCACCATCGTGTTAATCAATTTTTAATTTAAATCTGCATTTTACTTACATAAAATTCATGAACATTTAGACTCTTGTACTTACATATATTACAAAAAATATTTATCTTTCATTTATTTGAAAAGGAATGCTTAAATAGGAAACATATCAAAGTTTGAATCATATTTGTGCTAGAAAACCATTTTGTGTCTTGTGTTTTGTTGCTATAAAATTGCAGCGAAATAGCTTGCGATTTCAGCAAATTGTTTAGAGATTTTGCCTAGAACAACAACGATTCTACCAAAATAGCAGTGATCCTGCTCTGCATCAAAAAAATCATAATCTTCATCAGACATCTTGATTCAGGTATGTTTTGAATTTCTTTTAAGCATAGAATTAGCAACTGCATTTGTCATTTCTATTCTTGTCTATTGTTTTCATCAAAAAAGTAAAAAAAAATCACATCATAGATAGGTTAGTTGCATTTCAAAGGCCAACCTTAGGTGTTTGTATGAGTGATCTAAAAATAAACATATTAAACCTCATTCTCAACCTAGGTACGGAAACTGCCATCAAAAGTTTCCTGGTGAACCCACAATTCGTCAAAAAATCACCACAAGAAGGCACGATCAAGTGCCTCTCTTTCGAGGTGTAGCTCTATCATTTTCCATTCCCATTTGAGGCATGGATCCATCATCCTAGAGGAAAGGAGTGCAAAAATTTTAGGCCTACATTCTTTGGTGAACCCGACGTGAAACATTATATTATCTTCTAATTCTTAAATTAAATATTAAAATCAAAATCAAAACAAAAACCAAAATCAAAACAAAAAAACAATAGTTAAATTGCATTTGCATTTTAGATGGTAGATTATTATTATAGGAGAGCTATTAGTCTTAATGTTACTACAATATTAGCAATTCAAGAAGTCTCATACTTTAATGAAAGTGAAAATATAGCATCTAAAGAGTCATGGATTAAATTAGATAGAAGAATAGACGTTATTGAAAGTAGACAAGAAGAACTTAAACAAATCTATAGGATAGACTTGGCTAGAATCCTGGATCCTTATAGAGAACCTGCCTATTTTGACCTTCAAAGATCTTGTGAAAGGTGGTTGACTAATAAGAGAGCCTTGATTTCACCTAATTTCTACTCCTTTGAAACCTACCTAGACGACACCATAGTGACACATAAGTTTTTAGCTCACGTAGAAAGTCAAGAAATAATCCTAGACGATAAGAGAAGGCTTAATACCGTCCCTAGAGATGTATTCTATAGAGAGCATTGTCATGAGCTATATTTTTATAGGTCTAACCTAGAAGTAGATTGCATTACCTTTGCACAATTCATAAGGTTCCTACAAGACAACTTCAAATTTGAAGAAGAGCATTACATGAAACTTGATCAATTAGAGCCCATTAATGATATACATAAATTATTTCAAGAAGATTAAAATCTACTATTACCTAGCATGTGATTATTTGTGTGTTTAATTGCTTGCTCTACGTGTCCTAGATTAAAAAAAAAATCAATCTAAAAATAGTAATTTAATTTAATTAGTTAGGTATATATAAATAATATATATACCCCAAAACCTAGCACATATATATCTATGAAATCAACTTAATTCAAAATGCCTAAATTAAGGAATGGTAAAGAAACTGAGAATGAAATAGAAGATCAAAAACTAGAGCAAGAACAAGAACCATATCAAGAACAAAATAATAATGAAGAAACTCGATCTGAAGAAGAATATGTTTCTTCAAATCATGACAATGATAGTGAGGATGTAGAACTTAATCAACCTAAATTAAATTCTAAAGGTAATATTAAATTTGAATCCGTTGAAAATTTTATATCTTTTATGAGAGATAATATGGATGATCTTAATCAAGCAATAGAAGTAGAGAAGCAAGGAAAAGGAAGCCTAGCAGATTCTTTTACAGCTGCACTTAAAAGTGCATACCAACCCCTTATATTACACAGAATCTAGTGAGGATCAAGACGAAACACCAAGACAAAATATGATACATATAAATCAGAGGCCTTAGAAACAAACAACTCAAGCCTCTAAGATTCCTCTTAATAATGTTAGAACAAATGCTAAGCAATAGACCTTTGCTTCTATACTTTCCCAAGCATTTAATAAACAACAGAAGGGTAAACAAGTGTAAAATAATAATTATCAAAAGATAGTTCCACAAAGAAATACTTTGCATAACACTATCTCAATGGGAAATCCTAATACAGTTGCACCTAATTATTATCAAGGATATAATGATACGATGCAACCAAACTAGTTTGGTGGACATCAAGGGTTGGAAGCAATGGTAAAGCAATTGGCTTCCCGCTTAGACCAAATAGATCCTTACCATCCCTCATACAACTATCAAGAGATGTGTAGTCAACCCTTGGATCCCATCGTAATAGCTAAACCTTACCCTAAGCATTTCCCTATGCCAGTATTCATTATATATAAGAGAACTGAAGATCACATCGAGCATTTACACATGTTTAGAATAGCATGTCATGATGTCTCGCATGATGATTTACTGATGCTTAAGATGTTTCCTAAAATTTTAGGAGGCATAGCCTTGAAATGGTACTATAAAATTCCTAACAACTCCTTAAGGAATTTTGAAGAAATAGCTGATATGTTTGTACATAAATTTAGTGCCTACATAGAGAGGCATGTGACTATTAAATATTTTTACAATCTTAAGCAAGGTAAAGATGAAAGTTTTGCAGAATTCCTAACTAAGTGGAGACAAATTTTAAGCAAGTTGCATTTTGCATTACCACAAAGAGAAATGCTAGACATATTCATAAATAATTTACAAGAACAATTGTCCTATGAACTTTCCACGGCTACTATAACATATTTTGACCAAGCTATTGACATAGGGAGAAGGGTAGAGAGAACCCTTATTAGAAGAGGTCAATATAAAAATAAATATGAAGATAAGAATTCTAAAAATCAGTATAAGAACAAGCAAGTAGTCGGTGATGGAGTTACCGATAGTAGGAATAATCAGAATATCAACCTTACTGAAGTTGTGAAGAAGTTCATACTAAAATATCTTGATAAACCTCCAAGAGAGTTTACCAAATTAAATCAACCATTACATATGATTTTACCTCAGTTATTAGAACAAGGCTTAATTCGGTTGCCTGAAATAAGGCAACCCGATACAACTGTAGTGGGGTTTAGAGCTGATTTACACTGTAATTTTCATAGAGTTGATGGACATTCAACAAATTTTTGTAAAAGGTTAAAGCATATGATTCAAGATTTAATTGATAAAGGAGATATGGAGGTAGAGAAATTTCCTCCTAGAAATGTCTAAAATTATGGTCAAAAACAACCCCAAAAATAGAATGCAAATCAAAATCTGGATATTTTTCAACATCCTTTACCAAAACATGGTAAATAAGCTATAAATCAATTAGAACAACATAATGTTCCCCATCCAACTAGATATGTGGGAACTATTAGTGGTTTTATGCCTCATAAAAATTTACAAAAGCCATATGCTACTACGACATCTCAGATGACTGTCAGACCCTTAAGAGATTTTCAAATAACAATTGTAGAGAGTAATGAAGGGAATAGTGAAGGCAATGATGATGAAATTGAAATGGATACCACTTCAAATAATTAATATAGTTTAGAAGATGAATTTGAAGCAATCACTCCTATTACAGATCAGATGGTTCCAGAAGAACCATTTTCAAGAAGAGTGACCACTAGACCATCGTTACAACAATGGCTCTCAAATGAACAAGCGCAAAATGCAAGACCTTGTAGCAATTTTGTGGGGACTATAGGAGTGGTTACAAGGCAACAGGACCAAAACCAAAATTCATAAGACCAAAGTGATAAAGCAAACCCATTTATTCTAAAAACTCCTAACAAAGGAAATAATGCATTTGGTTCACAATAGAGAACACCCTATGATATTAATGAACAATTATCTACCATTACAGTGAGAATTTCTCTTCTAGACATTTTGAGAACTTCTCCCACTCATAGAGATGAATTAATGAAAAATCTAAACAAAATGATGGTTCCAAAATATATTGAACCAAACACTATAGTAAATTTTGTAACTTTAAATGAAGTAAACTTCATAGATTTCAAATATAAGGAAATACATCCTCAAAGTATATTTGGAGATAATCCTTTATATATTATAGCAATTATTGAATATATAGGAGTTAAAAGAGTTCTAATAGACAATGGATCTTCACTAAATATATGCACTTATGATTTTTTTCAAATATTTGGGTTTAAGAAAGAAGGCATGCAAAAAAATGAGATGCTTATTAAGGCATTTAATGATGAGACTCAAGAAATGTGTGGAGTAATGAAAATTTCATTGCAAGTTGGTCCACGAATTTTGAATACGACTGTGTTTGTTGTACCCTGATTTGCATCGTACAACATTATTTTGTGTCAACCTTGGATTAATGCAATGAGAGCAGTTCCTTCCACATTACATCAATGTGTAAAATTTGAATTTAAAAATCAATTGGTTATCATCCATGGATACCCTAGACCTTTTGACATGTGTGCTCTGGTATAACCCATAGGAGTTCCATTATGTCCAGCCATGACTTCTATCCCTCAGAATCCAAATACACCCATAAAGCACTATAAGCCTAAATCACATTCTAAATAACCATCACCTAAATCATGTGATAAAGTATCAATAAAAATAAAAGAACCATCCCCTTCTAAAGGAATATTTAATCCTTTTCCTAAACCTGTAGGAACTGAATTACCTATAGACCCTACAGAGTTTAAATTTTTAACATCTATGGAAAATGATAAAGAACATAAGCCATATACCTCGTATGCAGTTTCAGATGAAGGATTAGCTGATTTATCCTCAATTTTGGCACCAACTGAAGAAGTTAATCTAGCTACGCAAGATTCTAAGATATTATCCAAGTCTTCCTCATCTCACCGCACTTTTGGAGTACCTAATAAATGGAGCATTTGTCATATTGGGAGCTCTATATTTATATTTGCAAGATATGATTTTGGAAAGTATTCAATATTACAAATTTTAATTGATCAAAATAAATTTGCCAAATGCTATTTTTCTGATAAATATGTAATACCAAAATAAATAATGTGCAATTTGGGATATAGAGGTAAAGGCTTAGGACCTTATCAAAAGGGTATAAGAGAACCTTTAGAAGTTATTGAATGGCCAGCGTGATGTGGTCTTGGACTCATCCCCATGAAAACTGACCCATTTCCATAGAAGGATGATGAAAATCTCATGATATATCAATAATACATAGAATTGAAAGCAATGTCTAGAAAAGTGCATACATGTAACATGTTAACATTAGTATATCTAGACATGATTGCTTCTATGGATGAATGTTTAGAAGGGGACATATATCATGATGTGTCTTTAGAAGAATTTTTTTAAAACCAATATTTCTTTTATAGATCCATGTCATGCATAGCCCATATAGAAGAATGTAATCCTCAAGAGGAATTAGCTAAATGCACTTTGGAAGAATTAAAAAAAATGGGTGTATCTCCTGCACCACCAAATTTTGAAAGAGACTTGAACATTGTTGTAGACAATTTTCTAAAAGTTAACATTGGTACAGAAGAAAATCCTCATATGGTCAAAACTGGATCCAAATTGAGTGAAGAAAAACAAAGATTATACATAGAATTTCTCACAGAATATTCAGATGTCTTTGCATGGACATATGCAGATATTCCTGGCTTAGATCCTTCTATAGTCATGCATCATCTAGTAGTGCACCCTGATGCTAAACCAGTAAAGCAAAAATTAAGAAATATGCATCCTAAAGTTGCACTATTAGTCAAAGGAAAATTAGAAAAGCTCTTAAATGTCATTTTCATACAAGCAATTGATTATGCAGAATCAATTTCTAATGTTGTTCTAGTCACTAAGAAAGAAGCCACAAAAATTAGGGTTTGCATAGACTTTAGAGATATTAATGCGGCATGCCCTAAAGATGATTTTCCTCTCCCTAATATGGATAAAATCATAGATTTTACATCTTGGAGTGGAATTTTATCTCTTATGGATGGTTTTTTAGGATACAACCAAATCAGAATTGATCCTGAATACCAAGCAAAAATGGCTTTCATCACACCTTGGGGAACTTTCTATTGGAAAGTTATGCCTTTTGGTTTAAATAATGTTGGAGCAACATATCAAAGATCCATGACGTATATCTTTCATGATATGATGTATGATATTCTACATTATTATGTTGATGACATCATAGCTAGATCCAATGAAGAAGATGATCACATTAGAGATTTAAAGAAAGTATTTGATAGACTAAGAAAGTATCTAATACACTTAAATCCAGATAAATGTGTATTTGGGGTGAAATCTGGCAAGTTATTAGGAGTTATCATTTCTATAAGAGGTATATAAATAGATCCTCTAGAAATTAAAGCTATTCATGATATGCCATCTCCTAAGAATATATCAGAATTAAGAAGTTTGCAAGGAAAATTACAAGTTATTCGTTGCTTCATAGATAAGTTGGCAGATAGGACAAAACCTTTCCTTAAATTGCTTAAGAAGAATGTATCCTTTCAGTGGGATAAAGAGTGCCAAAAAGCTTTTGACAACATTAAGCAATACATTCTTAATCCTCCAGTGCTTGTTCCGCCTAAACCAGACCAACCTTTTATTTTGTATATTTCGGCTTCAAAACTTGCGCTTGGAGCTATGTTAGCTCAAATTGATAAATAAAAGAAAGAATGAGCAAAATATTATATAAGTAGGACTTTAATAAATTATGATACAAGGTATACTCCATTGGAAAAATTATGTTTAGCAATAGTATTTTCAACACAAAAATTGTGCCATTATATGTTAAGTCAAACGACATATGTCATTGCTAAATCTGATCCATTAAGATATTTAATGAGTAGACCATATCTGTCAGAATGCACAGCTAAATGGGTTATTGCTCTTAGTGAGTTTGAACTCATATTTATCAGCTAGAAATCTATAAAAGTCCAAGTTATAGTAGATCAATTAGTTGTTGCTCCTGTGGAATCTACTCAGCCTATGAGCATCAAATTTCTTGATGAATGCCTCAACTTGGAAGAGGATCACTCAAAAACTTGGACATTATTTTTTGATGGAGCTAGATGTATGAGTGGAGCAGGTGCAGGTATTATATTAAAATATCCTCAAAAGCACCTAATCCCTTTATCCTTTAAATTACAATTTGCTTGTACTAATAACACTATAGAATATGAAGCTCTAATCCTTGGATTACAAGTCGCTTTAGCACTAAAGGTAAAAACATTATTAGTTTTTGGAGATTCTCAGCTCGTCATAAATCAAATTAATGAATTTTATCAAACACGAGATGAGAAACTTCATCCTTATAAGGAATATGTGTTAAAAATTATATCATTGTTTAATAAAGTAACTTTAGAAGCTATTCCTAGAACTAGTAACCGCGCTGTCGATGCTATGGTTACGACGACTTCTTTGTTGCCTTTGGAGTTGGACGATGAATATGCTACTATTATCATCAGAAAACTCTATGAACCTACTTCTCCTAAGTCATGTATGGAAAAATTTGATGTTTTTTTTATTAATGAAGTTACCCCAGAACCGTGGTACATAGACATTTTTAATTTCTTACAAAATGGAACCTTCCCTGAAGGATTTGATAGAAACCAACGTAGATTGTTACGCAAACGAGTTATTTTCTTCGTAATAATTGGTAATACCCTTTATAGGAGATCCTTTGAAGGTATATTATTAAGGTGTCTAAATTTTGAAGAGTCTAAGAAATCCCTAAGTGAAGCTCATGATGGGTCTTGTGGAGGACATTTTAGTGGAAGTGCTATTTCTAGAAAACTTCTTAGAATAGGTTATTTCTGGCCTTCAATGGAGAAAGACACAAATGATTATGTGCATCAATGTGACAAATGCCAAAGGCATTCTGACCTTGTCCATGCTCCTTCCCAAGAACTCCAAACCATAGCATCGCCTTGGCCTTTGTCTAAATGGGGTTTAGACATTATTGGTAAAATCAACCCTGTTTCATCTGATGGTCACAAGTTCATCATAACTGCAACTGAATATTTTACAAAGTGGGTCGAAGCTATGCATTTAGCTTCTTGAACAAGAATCCAAGTCTCAAAATTCATATTTAATCAAATCATCTGCAGATTTGGAATTCCATCTAATCTTATTTTTGATAATGGAACATGTTTTAAAAATAAAGATATTAAGAAATTGTGTCAAAAGTATAAAATCCAACATAGATGGTCCACTCCTTACTATCCACAAGGAAATGGCCAAGCTGAAGCATCTAACAAAACTTTAATCAAAATATTAAAAATAATGGTTAATAAAATAGGTCATGATTGGCACATCCAATTATATCCTGCTTTATGGGCTTATCAAACTAGCGTTCGTACTCCCACTGGTGCTACACCTATTGTCTTGGTATATGGTGTCTGAAGCAGTTTTTCCCTTTCAATTAGAAGTTCCATCCCTATCACTTTTACTTCAAGATGCTGAAGTAGGAGATGAATATCATGCTAGCAGACTTAGTCAGCTAGAACTTCTGGATGAAAAATGCATTCATGCTTTAGAGCACCTTCATGCTTACCAAGACAAACTTAAAATATCATATGCTAAAAAGTTCATAATAGATAATTTGAAATTGGAGATTTAGTTTTAAAATAAAATCAGAGGAATACTAATGCAAGAAAAGACCTTAAAGGAAAATTCTAGCCCAATTGGCTGGGACCATTTATCATCATTGCTAAATTTGGTTCAGGTGCATATAGATTGGCTACCTTGGAAGGAAAATATCTCAAGGAACCCATGAATATTATGCACCTCAAACGATACTATGCATAGATCCAAATCTTCATATTTGTACATATTTGTAAATAGGTTCTTCACGCACTTTCAAAAATGTTCCTCAAAATAGCCAAACAAATTACAAAATAAGAAAAATACAAAAATATTTCCAAAAGCTTTAATCAAAATTTGCTAAAATAGCAAGTAATATTTTCCTTTATCTAGGATTAAATTCAGAAGTTATCTTGAACCACACACTTAAAAATTTGTAAAATTAAATAATTTTTTATATCTGTTATTTTGATTATAAATCTCTCTTATATCAAAGAACACTATTTTCACTAAATAAATTTTCTGTTTATGAATGATGTTGCTACTTTTTGGAACCAAGACCCACACGTTACACATTAAAGATGATTTATTGCAATCTTTGAATAATGGTACTGCATAGTGAGTTTTAATGCTTTAAGCAAAAAAATTTCCCTGCTATCCTCTCATGTGCATGATCTAGAATGAATGAGAAATAAAAAAAAGGACAAGATTCCATCCTACCCAAATAAAAATCCCTTGCTCCACATCTAAGCTAAGCAAGTATCCCAAAAGAAAAAAAAAAAAATGAAAAATATAAAAAGAAAAGCAATAAAATCCCCTTGTTCAAAAAAAAATGAACAAAATCCCTACCCTCTGAAAGTGAAGAAAAGAAGGAATACATAACTTGAATCCCTGGAATTTCTCATTTTGTCAAAAATCATGAAGGTAAGCCCCATAACATGTGATTTGTGCCCAACTTGCTTGACATTGGGTAATTCCTTTTCGCGTGGTGACATGTCTGTCACATTAGCGAACTTCTTTTGTACAAACCAATGTCCATTTGTGGATTAGCTAGATTTATGGTAATTTGACTCACATAGCAGTTCATTCCTAATGCATGCACAAAATCATGGTTAAATAACATTTCACTTGCACACACATTGGTTTCATTAAGTTTTCTCCATCATTTATCTACTTAAAATCAGTAAACAAAATTTACACAAGGCACACACATTTGCTATTTGAGAGATTTTGTATCATTATGATAGCATCAAAATGGAAATAAATGCACTTCACACACAAGGGTTCTAGATAAATTTGAATTTATTTTTTTTTGAGATAAATTAAAATATTGCGTTGATATTTTATTAAATTTCTACATATCAAACTTAAAATTACAAAAATTCAAAAAAATATATCTTTTTTTGCAATGATGGTATTATTCCTAAAGCAATTAGGGATTCCTTGCCTAGAAAAAAACATCTTCATAAATTTGTCATGTTAACAAAATATTCCAAATAACTCAAAAATATTATATCTAAAGTTACATATTCATCCTGCATTGCATTTTGGTTTTACTGCAATGATGGTATTATTCCTAAGCGATTAGGAATTCCTTACCTAGCGAAAACCATCCTTCTAATTTTTCATGCCCAAAAATTCATCGTAAGCATCTATAAAACCTTTTGCATATGTGATACAATGATTTACACAACATTAATTTTGCATTTTACAAAAATATTTTTTATCCTGCATTTTCATGATGACTTTTTGCGATGATAGTATTATTCCTAAGTAATTAGCGATTCCTTGATTAGCAAAAGCCATCGTTCGACTCTTGTATGCCCAAAATTATACCTTTTTGATCAAAAATCAATACATATCATCCTATAAAAAAGCCTTAAGAATTTTCTTAAGCACCCAACCATTTAATTTAGCAATATCAAAATACACCTCATAACAAGATCAGCTTTGTGACTTAACAAGCTTAGATATCCACAACAGTCACATAACAACGCCACATCCTTCGAGGTTTATTGCTAAATTCACATTTCCTATTTTTAGAAACAACAAAACCATTTTACATATCTTAATGCAATTTTACATTAAAACATTTTATCAAATTTAAAATACAAC
Organism: Wollemia nobilis; assembly: GCA_028583015.1. Taxonomy (NCBI): domain Eukaryota; kingdom Viridiplantae; phylum Streptophyta; class Pinopsida; order Araucariales; family Araucariaceae; genus Wollemia; species Wollemia nobilis. The sequence goes on along the minus strand of JAQPPZ010014629.1, from coordinate 255,914 downwards.
TCTTTAAAATCAAAATGCAAAATTAATCATCAAACACATTGACACATAAGGCAAAAGATCAAAATCTATATGTATCATCAAAAAAATATATATATACAATAGTAGGTTGGTATGCCACAATAGTCATCATTGGCATACTCAGTAATCCAAAAATACATCATCAATACATCATCAAAAGTCCAATCCTCACGATTGTCCAACACCCTTGGTGCTTTGTGCATCGTCACCTCCAGGAGGTGGAGGAGCCTAAGCCACAGTAGTCTCTTGAGTGGAATACTGAGATCTTTGACTTGCATGAGTTAGTGGCTTGTGCATTGCTGGGATATGTACTCTCTCTCCCTCTGGGATGATCATGAACTACATCACCTAGTAGAAAGAAGCTCACCCAAAAGTCCTGGAGAGCATATCCGCTATCCCTCCCACTCCTCTTTATGCCTGTACCATCACCCGGGCTAACTCTATCTCTAGAATCTCAATGTGCATCCTCTGGGATGCATTAGTCTCTCGTAGCATGGCATTATCTGCCTGAAGAGTAGCCATCGCACTGCTCTCACCCTCCTCTGTGGCTATCCCCTTCCCAGGGAAATCTGGTCTAGGCTCCTGAGGAGAGGGTACCTCCATCTCATCTCTCCCCTGGGTCTATGGGACCCTTAATGGTCTTAGCAGAGGCCCACCATGGCCCTATAGTCCTATAGTATGAGGATCTGCATCCTCCCTCTACCATGCAAGTGACCGCCCTTGGTCCTTGCACCTTTGCCTCGAGCCACGAACTCTACATTGGCCTGCTCACTGGTCGCTCTGTGATGTCAAAGCACCCGCTCCATGTCCCTGTGCATTGGCCCCCTCTGTCATGTTAGTTTTAGAGGGCAGACTAAGTCATACCATGTCGTGTAGTCCGTTGTAACCCCTACATCATCTCGAATAGCTATAACAATAGGGGCATCATCTAGAGCTATATCTAGGAAGTGCCTCATGTCAAATGCATCATTGATAGAGGTCAAATCCCTAGTGGTTTGAGCGTAGTAAAATATCTAACAACAGGGATCCCCTATTGTAAGCTAAACTATCAAAGCACCCAGTCCGCTTGATGGGGTTCCATCTCCCCATAATGCATCTACAACCAGATAAATCATCTGACATGAGCCAAATCTACCCTATCCTTGGCCCATCTTGGGTGGCCCCTCCATGATCTCCAGGTGATGGCATCCCCCGTAAGCTCATCAAAAAGTCATCTGGAATCATCTAGGCTAATCCTTCGAACTCCTCCTACCCGAATTTCCCAGCAATAAACTCGGGGCCTCCTTTCCTCTACTGCTGCTACCGGTAGCCCCTCAGGCCTTCGCATTATGATGTGCTCCCAACACCAGACCAGTATAAAAGAGGTAAGCACTAGAGCCACCCCCTCCCTGTATACAATATTGTATAGTGTCCTATACAAGCAACACAAGCAAAAAGGATCCCATGCAAATTGAATCCGGTGGTCCCGCATATCGGCCACTACCCTTGCAAGTAGCCAAGGCAATCTGCAACTGCTCTTGTGGCACAACAGCAAGCCACCAACTACTCCTAACAATACCGATGTCAGAGGAGAAATCTTGGGTATCTATCTTAGAGCAGTAACAGAGACCCCACCTGACTCTAGCCTCATCTAAGGATCCTCGAATAATATCTAAAGTGCCCAAGCCCGATGATCTGACCCTGTAACCCATTGGCCCTAAATGGGGATCCACAAGATCCTCCAGACATCCTCTAGGGTGGGAGCCATCTCCCAAGTCAACAGTCGAAAGGTGGATGAACTAGGATACCACCTCTCTGCCAAAGTTGTAAGCAAAGTGAGGTCGACAAGAATTTATGGCATCTTAGCCACATGATGCAGTCCCACCATGTCCAAGGTCGCCCGATCACCATCAGACATGTTTTCTAGGTCCTCTTGGAAACCATCATAACACCACTCTCGGATCTTCAAACTACCCAACTGCACACACAAAAGTCAAAAATTTAAAGTTAATTACCAAAATTACATTAAAACCCAAAATCGCATTCAAGTTGTCAAAATCATTTTGATTTTGATGAAATCATTCTTGTTTCTAGCGAAATCGCCCTCGATTCATCAAAATCACTTTGGAAGTCCTAAATCACTGCATTTTTCTATAGCAATTTCACCAAACCCTATGTGATTTTGTGATCTCGAGGCGATTTCACTGAAACAAAGGCGATTTTGCCTCGCATCGAAAATTACGGCATACCCGAATTTAAAGTCCAAATTAAAATTCAAAGAAAATCATAAAAAACATGAAAATTGCATTAAAAAGTTAAAAAAAAAACTTAAATTAATGCTTACCCTCTCTCTGCGCACTAGATCCGCTCTATGTGTCAATCCTGCCATCGTGCACTCAGAGCTCTTTTTCTCTCTGGAAAGTGAACAGTAAAAATAAAAATGAAATTTCTTATTTTGTTTCTCTATTTAAGTCAACTTGAAAATTTCCTTTTTTTTTAATTTTCATTAATTTGTCGAATTAATGCAAAAATCGAAGGGGGCAGCAAATAAGACGTAAAAATAACAAAGTTAAAACAATGAACTAAAAAAGGCATACAATTTTTTTCTCTGCTACCTTGAAAAACATGCTATTTCATCTTTAATGAATTTTTCAAAAAGTCGCTAAAGAGGGGGCAAAATGGAGCACCTTAAATTTGATGCACTTAAATTGATTAACTCAGTAAAAACATTAAAATTGATAAAAACATCAAATTTACCTAAGTCTACCTAAAAATCATTCAAAATTAGCAAAAATCCATTTGCCTCGATTTTCATGCCCTCAAACCAATGTTGTTTTGACCGTTGGGAAAAATCGCCTAACTTTCAGCAAAATTGCTTGAGCGGCTAGCAAAATCGTCAAGCGATTTTGCTCAAAAACAAAATTTTCCCAAGTTTGCAAAATGCCAAAAATTCGTTTCAAACCGTGTTTTTGAGTTTGGAAAGAGGTTGTAATGATGGATTCTAGCGAGATTAGGCAGGGGGCAAACATAGGAGGGATCCCAACTCCCTCCCTATTTTGGCCTAACCTCCTAATTTCCCATATTTGCCCCTAATCCTATTTAATCCCCCTTCTAATTCATTTTTTAGGGTTGACTCCCTGATTGCAAAGCGTGCTAAGTGATCCCTTGAGAAGATAGCAAAATTGAGAAGCCATTAGTATAATCTTCCCATCCTCAATTTGCCCGTATTTGCCTAAAATCCATCATTGTACCATTACCCTCTTTAGAAAATTTTCACTTGCAGGTTGTAGTCAAAATCACACAATGAACGATGAAATCGTAGAACAATCGACAGAATCGTGCTATGAGCAGGCGGAGTAGGTGTGCGATTTTGCAGAAAATAGCAGTGATCCTGCTAACTTGGTAGCGATCCTCATGACTTGGCAACGATTTTGGTCATAGATCATCTAGGGGAAAAAACATTTATTCTGTTTGTTCTTCTTCCTTCTCTTCCATTTTATTTAGTTATTTAATTATATTTTCATTAATTCAACAATGCATCTCGGGTATTCACCATCATGTTAATCAATTTTTAATTTGAATTTGCATTTTGCTTACATATAATTCATGAACATTTAGACTCTTGTACTTACATCTATTACAAACATTTTTATCTTTAATTTAGTTGAAAAGGAATGCTTAAATAGGAAACATATCAAATTTTGAATCATATTTGTGTGAAAAAACCATTTTGTGTCTTCTGTTTTGTTGCTACAAAATTGCAGCGAAATCGCTTGCGATTTCAGAAAATTGTTGAGTGATTTTGCCTGGAACAAAAACAATTTTGCCAAAATAGCAGTGATCCTACTCTGTATCAAAAAAATCAGAATCTTTATTACACATCTCAATTCAGGTATGTTTTGAATTTATTTTAAGCATAGAATTAGCAACTGCATTTGTCATTTCTATTCCTGTCTATTGTTTTCATCAAAAAAGTAAAAAAAAATTGCATCATAGATAGGTTAGTTGCATTTCAAAGGCCAACCTTAGGTGTTTGTATGAGTGATCCAAAAATGAACATATTAAACCTCATTCTCAACCTAGGTGTGGAAATTGCCATCAAAATTTTCCTAGTGAACCCACAATTCGTCGAAAAATCACCACAAGAAGACACGATCAAGTGCCTCTCTTTCGAGGTGTAGCTCTATCATTTTCCTTTCCCCTTTGAGGCGCGGATCCATTAGCCTAGAGGAAAGGAGTGGAAAAATTTTAGGCCTACACAATGGTATAAAATTTTATAATAATTGACATGATTTGATAGGGTAAAAATTATCTTGAAGATGAACTTACTTCTCTAGAAGAAAAACTAAGAAAAATGAGTCAATTTTTCATGTCTACAGATAGTCATCTCAGAATCTTCAGCTGTGAGGTTCCCTTGGAACCTATTGGCTAGGACTAGAGAGGTGATGGTGAGTTCAACCAAGTGGTCTTTGATTTTGGCATGGGTGAGCACTCTCCTAGCATAGCTCTATCATGATATATATTAGATCATGCACCATAGTAGAGTGGGTATCGGCTATAGCATCCTCCTACAGGTTTGGGGCTGGAAGTACATCTTGATTGAGCACCCTGTGGACTTACCCCTAAATATTACAACCATTGATGAGGCTAGTAAGTGCTGTGTTGCCTGATGGCCCCAAGAGCAGGAGGGTTTTAGGAGTAGGTCTCATGTAGGAGATCTAGACCACTACATCTCCAGATTTGTATAGCTTCACCCTTAGTAGATACAGTGACGACCCTACATGGACTACCCAGCTTGGACAAAAGTAGATAGGTACCTGCGTCAAGCATGTAGAGATAGGTGGATCATTGGACTAAAGGCTGACATACGTGAGTACAAGTTCTACTATTGTGTCTTGAGGTAGTTTGGGATTCATCAAGATGTCCCAGAGCTGCTGACTATATATAGACACTTGGTCCTAGAGAGGGACCTGACTTGGCCCCAGGTGCCTCCATTGGGGGATGTTGATGATGACTTCCAAGAGTTGATCCTAGTAGACGTATGCACTACTGTAGACTATGATGCCTGATGGACTAGCCTACAGTGGCATGGAGAGGGTCCTCTAGGCTAAACAATTGATGGCTTTGCAGAAGAGGGTGCAAAGGGTACAAATGTGGATCCTCATGGGCACAGGACCCCCTAACGGATAGAAGATTCATGGGCTACTATAGAGTAGGGCCTTCCTATAGAGGCAGAGGAGGAGGGATTAGAGGAGGGCAAGGCACATCTAGACAGTGAGGTGGGATAGTTGAGAGCCCAGATAGCCAAACTCCAAATCTAAGTTGGAAGACTTCGTACTCAGTTGCTATAAAGGGATACTACTATCACCACTAGAAAGGTGAAGTTATCTCATGGTCAAATCCAGTGGCATAGCTATGATGAGGAGAGAGAAACTTTCTAGGCCAGGATTACCATAGCCAACATTGAGATTAGGAAGATAACTGGTGAGTGTGATATTTTATAGGCTAAGCTAGATGTTGTGACCATTAAGTGGGATCTATTTAGGGCAGCGAGGGGAGACCACTCACCTGCACATATTTTCATGGCATCTCTCACGGTACCATATTCTTTACTACCAAGAGGTTGTGACCCTATGGAAGAGATCAAGAGGATACATACCCTCATGGAGGAGGGTAATGATCGACATACGAGTGTAGCTCACATTGGCCAGCTAGAGGGTCACATTAGGCTACTAGAAAAGGAGGTTCCATATGATACCCACACTACAGGGACCCACAGGAGGAGGTCTAGGATCAAATAGATAAGGCAGTCATATGATAGCTCCAACTACAAGACTCATAGGACAGAGGGGGTTGTCTCCCATGCACTAGGTATCTTTGGTTTGGGATAAGCACAAGATCCATAGTAGGTCCCACAATAGGCTCTATAGTAGGCTCTTAGATATGGGGCTAAGGGAGGCAGAGAGGGCTCCAACATAGGTTGACCAAGGGGGCACAGGCCAGAGCTATGGCATAGATTTTGCTTTTTGTACCATTCTAAGTGTAAGATCACGAACCTACATAGTTGTATCCTGTGGGTATTTTGATGTACCCCACTATTATGTACTCTTTGACACACACACACACACACACACACACACATATATATATATGATATGACAGTTCATCTCATTACATGTGTGCTTTATTTTTGTTTTTTTTATATTTATGCTATGTATATGGATACAATGTTTAATGTTAAATGCATGTATGATTTATTTTCTTTTTATGCATTTAATTTATGCTACTTATGACATAGTTTATACCATGTATATATATATTGCATATTTTTTCTATAATTAATGCTATGCAAATTGACATGTATGCTTTAATCATTAAAACACAATGTATGAATGTACGTGAGTTTAACAATCTAATGGTTGACACCAAATAATGTATAACAATCATGCCATGTAATTGCTATATCTTTATGAATATTTGATAAATTGTACACCCATATGTAATATGCAATTATGTATTGTTTCTATTTATAAGCTTTTCTAAATTAAAAGAATGTATAACATAGTTAGTGGTCGTATAAATATAATTTTTGATATCCATCTGGTAACTAACCTATATCATGTATAAATTTAACAAATAAACTCTCATAAAATAAAATTGATTTTTGATGATAGCATTTGAAAATGGTTGTTGCTATTTGGGAATTTTTGAGGCTTGCCATGAGACTCAAACATCCTAGTTGACTCATCAAAATTTGTATATTGACCATACAAGACTTTTGAAATATAAGGCTTTTTCTAGGATATGCCAAAACTATTTATTACCCCTATGTGTGCAAGTGAAATATATTTGATAAGGCATAAGCATACCTCGATGTCAGGCGTGATTCTTTCAGCCCATTGCTAATATTGGGGGTCTTCTAATGTCTTACCCAATCCTAGATTTAGATTTTAGTTGGACTAGACCACTAGGCAATATAGGACACCCAAAGCTAGCTCATCCACATTCAAATATTGGTCTATACACAAGAAAAATGCTAATGTATCAGAAATATCATCATGCATAAGGTACAATAGTGCAGGTAATTCTAGGGACTCAAGCTCACCCCCTTATTTTCTTTATTTTATTGGGATACTTGCTTATATATAGTGATAAAAATCACTATTTATTTTCTCTTTTTAGTGACAATAATCATTGTTTATTTTACGTTTCTCTTTTTTCTTGAGCAAGGGATTTGATACTTATTTCACTTTGAACTTGATTTTGATCTTCATTTGATATTTATTTGAATATTGATTTGAATACTAGGGGTTTTTAATTTAAGATATCAATGTGGGATATCGATCTAGGGTATCGATGGGTATATCAACCTTTGATATTGATCTAGGATACCACTTTGGGGTATTGCTTCTTCATTTTTAAGCAAGGAATTTATATGGGTAGGGAGTAAACTTATCCTTTTTCCAATTTACATCACCCATACCATCTACACGGGGGGATAAGCAAGAAGAAACTTTTCACCTCAATATACCTGGTCCTTCTTCATAGCGTTCATCTTCCCCTAGTATTAATTAGGAGTTTGTAATCTGTTTATTAGTAATAGGATCTTGATATGCTAAGGGCTATACTAACTAGACCTCAGCCCAAAAAACAAAGCAAGTTTTCTTACCAACTCTTGAGAAGACCACTAGGTATGGTTGAATGATCAGAAAACCTTAGTATATTATTTATAGCAACATGATGGGTTGTGTTAAAAAACACATTTACTCACAAGGGTGATTGTTATATGGTAAATGCAAAGATGCATGATTGAGACACACATGTGGTGTCGTTTGTAAGATTGTAAACACAACCTATCCTAATGCAAAGGTTACATATGGAAATTCCTAATGAAATGCAATAAAATGATAATATAAATTAAATGTAATTATGCTAATGGAATGCAATACGTAATTGAAAATGCAATGATGCATAATTTTTTTGATTTTCAATATTTCTATTTTTATTTAAATTTTTATTACTTTTCAATTTTTATGGATTTTGAAAATTTGATTTGACCAAAGGGCTTACAGAAACCTTTGATACCTTTAATGGGATGACCAAGGGGCTTACATATGCCCTTGGAGCCTTTTTTTATTGAGCAAAGGGCTTATAAATGCCTTTGGAGCTTTTTCTGGTTCTAGGCATAGAACACTTTAAGATGAAGGATATTCAGAGGCTCAGGCTCCTCAATTCATCCCAGTGATGTCAAGCGATATGTCCTAGGTCCAATATTATCAGAGATAATATAAGGACCCAACCAGTTAGCCATGATTTTGTCTCACATTTCTAGCGGTAAATTTGAATTCTATTGGTTCTCTTTCAGCACAAGATCACCAACCTCAAAGTCCCTCATATGGACTTTGTTATTATAAGCTCATTTTAAATGTTCTTGATAAACGTGAAGGTACTCAAGGTCATTCACATGATGTTCATCAAGTAGCATCAATTGATCTAGGTAAGATTTTTGTGCGGTGTCATCATCAATGAATTATTTCAATGCGACGCACATCATTGGAATTTCCAATTCTAGGGGTATAATGGCCTCTGTGCCATAAACTAGTGAAAACAGATTTACCCTAGTGGGTGTTAAAATGATAGTCCTATAAACCCATAGTGCAAGGGGTGGCTGGATGTGCCAATATTTGTGGTGTTTTTGTACCATTTTTTTCAATATGGAAACCACTCTCTTATTCAAAGCTTCAGATTGTCCCTTGCAGATAGTATGGAGTTGCAAAAATGTGTTTGATTCTATTCTTAGATGTCAAAGCTCTCATAGTTTTGTTCTTAAATTATGTTCCATAATCTAACACTATCTTGGATGGTATCTCAAAATGACTTATGATATTGGTGAGTATAAACCCAGCAATACAAACTCCAGTTGTCGTTGTTAAGGGAATGGCTTCCACCCACTTTTTAAAATACTCAGTAGCTGTAATAATAAAAGTATGCTAGCCTGATGATGGAGGAGATATCTTATCAATAAGATCAAATCCCCACTGAGAAAATGGCCAGGCCATTTGGATGCACTATAAGTCCTATGATGGCAAGTGCGTAATATTAGCGTGATGTTGACATTTAATACATTTCTTAACATACACATTGAAATACTTCTCCATAGTGGGCCAATAATAATCCATGCGAAGGATGCACTTGATGATAGCCATGTCGTTGAAATATACATCGTACTTACCATCATGAGCTTCTAAAATTACCCAATATGACTCTTGGAGCTTAAGACAATGAAGGAGGACTCCATTGTAGCTTCTACGGTATAGGATGTCTACTAACAAGATATATTTTATCACTTTCTACTTGAATGTGTGCTTTGCAGCACATGACAATCCCTATAGGATTAGACCATGTCTAAGGAAGTCATATATCTATGACGTCCAATTTTGATAAGCTTCAGCCTCAACTAACAAGATGAGAAGCTCCCCCTACAATTCTACATTTGCAAATGTAGACTGGGAAACTACCCTATGGTGAATGGTGGTGGCATTCCCTATCGGATCCTGTGAGATCAAATACCTCTAGGATGCCTTCTTGAGAAATTCTATGGCTCTGTAGAACCATTCATGGCTTGGTTCCACATGAATCATATTTATTGACTCTTGGTTATCCATTGCTTTGCGTTGAACAGTGGAATGTGACAACGTTTTGAAATTGATAGTAGTAAAATCAATGGATGGATTCTAAGGGATTAAAGATCCCAAATATGCCAGTGTTAGAAAATATATTATACAAATGATGGATTGCCTCGAGGTTGTACCACTCAAAATAATCTAGATAGGTATCAACAAGATCCTTGTAAGCTTTCAATACCATAAATTGATATTAAAATAGTCCCTTAACTTGGTTAACAATGATAAGGGAATTGCAAAATATGTTTAGCCTTTTGATCTTCATGGTGATAGCTATTTGGAGACCCAAAATTAGGGCTTTGTATTCAGCATTATTTTTAGTGCAAGGAAAATCCAACTTGAATGACAAGGGCATTGGAGTACCTTCATGTATAAACAACACTATTCCTGCACCACCCCCTTGCTCACACTTCAAACCATTGAAGAACAAGGTCATATCGGCTTTGTTATTTGGTTCCTTAGGTTTAGGTGCTTTTGATAAGGCAAATACTACATCATTAGGAAGCTTTATGATGAGATGTCTACTATTCTTGAGAGGCACCTCAGTCAGCTGATCAGCTATGACTTGTCCCTTGAAGGACTTTTGGCTAATGAATTCCAAGTTGAATTTTTTCAATAACATGATCCACTTTGCAATACATGTATTATGATGTCTTGCTCATCATATACTGCAAGGGATTTTGTTTTGATATGACATGCATCATATGACTTAACATATAGTGCCGTAATTTATTGGTAGAAAACACCACTACTAAACACATATTTTCCATGTATGCATATCCTAGATCATTATTTTGGGCCAACATGTTCCCTTGAAAATTATTTTGGGCCAACATGGTCCCTAATGCAAATTTGATTTCCAACATATATAGCATAAATAGTATATCTGGTCTTGGTGGAGCTAGCACTAGCGACGTCACCAGGTATTACTTAATATCAGCAAAGGCTACTCTACAGTTCTCATCCCAATTGAATGGGACCCCCTTATGTAGAAATTGATTCATGGGTTTATCCAATAATTGTGTGATTAATCACTTTATGGATGCTACTTTGCCCTGCAGGGCTTCTTAATTCCTTGATATTTGTGGGAGGACACATTTCTAAAATAGCCTTGACCTTTGTTGGGTCGACTTTGATGCCTCATTTTGAAATGATGAATCCTAAGAGCTTTTCTAAATTTATACCAAATATGAACTTCTTAGGATTCAACCTAACATTATGCTCTATTAGGTGATCGAAGACCTTTCTCAGGACCTCAACATGCTCTTCACATAGTAATGACTTTGCCAATAAGTCATCAATATAATCTTCTAAGATCTTATGCATTTAGTCATGAAATATGTATGTCATAGCCCGTTGATAAGTGGCACCAAAATTTTCAAGGCCAAATGGTATAACCTTGTAACAAAATGTTCCCCATGGTGTTATAAATATGGTTTTATGCTTGTATTCGGGTTTAATCCAAATTTGATTGTAACCAAAAAAACCATCCATTAAGGAGAGCATCTCATGACTAGCAGTTGAGTCTACTAGAGAATATATGTTTGGCAACAAAAATAAATCCTTTGGTGTTGCCCTATTTAGGTCTTTGAAATCCATACAAATATGGATCCTTCCATCAGGTTTTCCTACTAGCACCATATTAGATACACATTCAGGATAGTCGATGAAAATGACAAACTCTACATCCAAAAGATTTTGCAACTCGTATTTAACCATTAAGGATACTTTTGGATGCATATTATTGATTTTATGCTTGATTGGCTTATTTTACAGATCTAGCAAAAGGTTATGGGTAACCAATTTTGGATCTAGACCCGACATATCCTTGTAAGTCCAAGCAAAGAGATCAGATCTCTCTTAGTAGAGAGATGATGTTGGAACACTCATCAGGAGTCAACGTTTATCCAAATTTAAAATTACTTGGATTTGTGGGATCATTACTTATATCCACTTTAGAGTTTTCCTATACTGACATATGGGACCCCTCCTCAAACTGGTGAGGCGTAGGGATCAGGTGGATGTCATCCATTGGGTTTATTGGTTCTTCATCGGAAGCATCCTTAGCATGATAAAAATCATGTGCATAGCTTGACACAAAATGAAATGATTGTAACATTTCTTCATTGGGGAAGAAATATTCAAGCTTTAAGGGTGAATCAGTGTGGTCCCAGTCGATAGCATCTATATTAAGACACAATGGCTTGGAAGGATTGACTATATTGTGGAGTGGAGTGGTCAAATCAATGGATATCATATTTATGGAATGGATCATGTCTCCAAAACCACGAAAACATGACTTAACATTAATGAAACTTCCATCCTCAAGATGAGGATCTGGGGGTATGAGGATCTCCAAATCCGATCCATGAATAGATTTTTAGATGGGATCATTGGGCTCAAGGAGCTCCATATATGTCAATGGATCGGGAAACACCATATGATAAATCATATCATGGTTTGGTGGTATTCCCCTAAGGAAAGGATGGATTTTAATCTCTCTATGCATGTCCTCGGTCATGTAAGGTGCATTGTGGTGACATAAGTAGGGAGGTCCTAAATAGGCTCTCTCTGTTTCATTTTTATCATTACTATCATAATATAGACCTTCACCACTCCCTATTAGAATTAAGCTATGCTCTAAATGTGGTCCCATGTAGGCTATCTCTTGATAACCATTATCTTCATTGAGAGGTTATTCATTCACACTTGTCAATTCCATTGGTAACAAGTGACACAAATGTAGAGGATCTAGGTAAGCCAATTATATTTTATCCTCATATTGTTCATCATATGAGGACTCATTATTGTCATCACTATCAGAATCACAACTCAGTCCATCTCTCTTAGATATGCACTTTGCTATTCCTTCATCAAAGTGATCTCCTAACTCGGAATCCTCTATGACATGTGTATTATTATCTAGAAATCCTGTGTCATCGGCTACCTCATGGATTTGTTGGCCCAAGTTATATCTTGGGATGTGTTTTGGACCGGTCTCCACCAAGATATTTGCATGGTATCTCTTAGGTGGCTCTATAGCGACGTAAGTCACTAGTCGGTTATCCCTTATAAACATGGAGGGATTATATGATAGGGATTAAAATCCACTTCACCCCAAAGACTGAGGTATAGGTGGTCTAAATATACTATAAGGAGTTCATCCTATCCTCTAGTCTAGTATCCTACTCCAAACTTATTAGTCGGTAACTGATAGTATGGATTCAATGGCCTCTTGCACCCTTGTTCGAACAATTTGAGAATGTAAATGGTGTAGTATGAGTTGGATAGATAATGAAAATTCACAACAAATGGTTCATTATCATCCTCATCCATAGTCATAGGAGATGCAATTTGGTCCAACCCTCCATAGATGAAGTTTTTTTGGTTAGGCGATACCCCTAATGGTTCCACCATCCCTACAGGGAGGTGATGGGCTCGCAATCATCCCATGTCCTATGCAGTCTCAATAATAGGCATGAACATTACATTCTAAATAATATACTCTCCCAATCTAAGATTAACCAATTGGATGGTCATCTATGGTACATATGATCCTACTGAAGATGCAGGTGAAGCAGGTTGAGGTACCTCTTTGACTTCTCCTTGAATTTCCTCTACTTCCATGGGAGTAGAGGACAATGATAATTATATTGGGTTCCTGCTCTACTTATTTCTCACCCATATTTGCTTTCAACTTCCTATCATCCTGCCATATTATGGATGTCGATGGTCTAGTAGAAGTAGCTATTGTATACTTGGATCGTTGTGATACAGATGTTGCAGGTATGGCATACACTTATTTGATTTTGCCTCCTAGTTTTTGAATTGGTGATGTTGGTTGCACATCTAGGTGCATTGAGAGGAGCACAAATTACCCTAGAAAATCTATTAGATTCACATATTTAAAAGGGTCTTCATCAGAAGGCACTACGTGAATCTGTCCCTCATGAACATATTTGATACATTGATGTAAAATAGAAGGGATGTAACATATTTATTGGATCCAAGGTCTCCCTAGAAGTAATTTATATTGCATAGCACCTTCGATTATGTGACATATCATGGGGATGGTATTCAATCCTACCTGAATAGGTAGAATTATAGTACCGACCGTTGAGCATAGAGCATCATTGAAAGCTCTCAATGTGAAGGTGGAAGGTATGATATGCATCTTGGGTAACTTTAGGTAGGTTAATGCCTTGGTCGTAATTATGTTGATCAATGATCCCATGTCGATAAAGAGTCGCTTGAATAGTATGTGGTTCACACACACAATTATATGAAGTGGTGTATCGGCTGTTACAGTGGAAACTATCTTAATCTCATGGTCATAGAATTGCATGACCAATTCACTGCACTGCTACACATACCCCATGAAGTGTGTAAACACTTCTAGATCCTAGGACTGCACCTCTATAGACTTCAAAATGTACATAAGTGTCTCCCTATGCTTGGGAGACTACTGGATGAGTTCATAGATAGATAACTTTGCTAGAGTTGTTTGTAGGTTCTGAACTATCCTACTTCGAATTATCACCATCGGTCTAGTCGATGGGCCTAACACATTTTATGCTGGCCTTAGAGGAGGTGCAGCTTGGACCCTAATATGTTCTTGAGGTTGATTTGGTTTTTCATACCTTACGTGTATAATGACAATGTTGACCATGCCTACAAAATCATGGGTTGAAGGTTCAATTCATACTTGGTTGACCTAGCCAGCATTATTTCGTAGTACCTCATGATTTGGTAGAGGATTTATAAAAATCCTCATATTTTGATTATTAGGCACTTGTGGGTTATCCACAAGAAACGTACCTTGTTCGATAATATTTTTCAAAAGATATTTGAAATACCAACACACCTCAATGTCATGGCCTTTATATTAGTGAAATATGTAATATAGATCATCTTTATAGCCTCTAGGATTAGGCTTATTAAGATCCAACATCCTAAATTTGGGTAAGTTTGTGGCCTTAGCCTTGCATAAATGATGAAAATTTGAAGCCAACGACTCTGATAACTGAGTGAAAATGTGAGATGGATGTTGCTCCTTATATTTACCCCTTTGATTTTTGTTGTGTTGCTCATATTGTGTAGGTGGAGGTAAGGCCTGATAGTTTTAATTTTGTTGCCCTTTATCTCATTTCTGAATGTTCAACACTACCTGATTAACATGGGCTAGTTTGGCCTATTTTCTCTAAGTGCTTTTCTTATTCCAATCCTTCTTATTCCTTAGCTTCAAGTTACCCTCCTGTAACTTGATATCCTCAATAATAATGGCCTGTGTGAAAGCCTCTTTGAATGTTTGGTATTGTTGCAACTATAAAAATAATGAGATGTGCTTGGCACAACTCTTCATGAATATTCATATTAACTCAAAGGATAGGATGGATAATGGTAGTTTTACCATCATCTTCCTCCACCATTTTCCATAATCCATCACTGGCTCATCATCGTGTTGTGCTAATGTAGCCAGGTCAGATAGATTTGTCTTTTTCTTGATGCCAAAGGAGAAACGTTCAAGAAATGCATTGGCTAGTTTCTTGAAACTAGTGATGTTGTGCCTCTTTAATTTGTTGAACCACTCTTGATCTAGGCCTAAGAGGGTCATAATGAAGGTGCACAAGAGCAAAGCATTGTTGCTCTTGATCTAAAAGCACATATCTAGAAAACTAGTCACATGCTCTTGTGCATATTCCTCTCCTTGGAACTTTTCTAGCCTAGGCATCTTAAAATGCTCTGGGTACGCTAGAATGGGCACTGATGTGCATAGAGGTTCATTGTGAATTTTTTTCAATATAGGATTTTTATAAGATGTCCCTTGATTCTCTATGGCTTTGACCTCTTCTACCAAGGCTTTGAAGGTCTATGAGTATTGGATATCCTCTTCTCAATATTACCTTGGAGGCACTTTTAGAGGTAGATTCTTTCTTTGTCGAGGTGGTGGACTAGGCTCACCCTCATCCTTGAGTTGGGAGATTTTAAGATATTCTTATTCCAATTCCTCTCCTGCTTCTTCCTCATACTACCTCTACTCACATTGTTCAGACGTTGGATGCTGATATCTATATTGAACCATGTGGCAAGTATGTGTGTCTATATACTCAGGGTATAAATTAGGCTGTGAAGCCACTCGTCTCTTGAAATATTCCCTGGTATAACTATAAGGGGGTAGATTGGTTCTAGCCAATCGATCCTCTCTCTCGACATGCTCCTAATAAAGGATATTTTGTTCATGCATGCGTTGTTCATATAATATCTATCTTATGAACCTTTGCATTTGAGTATTACATTTTTGAGGTATTCTTTCTATGTGCAAACATCCTCCAATTGGTCTTGGAGAATATGTTGTCTCTATTATGATACTAGTCTTTGAGATTTGTCAATATGATAGGTCATTTGAGGCCTCTAGTGTATGTGCTCTATTCGAGAGGTTTTATGGGTATGTCTCCCAATGGACTAATTTGCCACGCTCTTGCCTTTGTCTATAAATACAACATTCATGTTAGGCTATTTTCTACTCTGTGCCTACATGAGATTCAGGAGCACACATATCACGAGAATTCTTGGAGCAATCTATAGGTTCTCGATCAGTCTTAATGGTGCTTCTGCTACACATGCTCGTAAGTCATGATGGTGCAGATATAGGCTTATATCCTAGCTATCCTAGAACTCTGTCTAGACCATCCAACTAACTACTATGCCATGACTCATATGGTGGTGTGCCTCTAGCTCCCACTTTTTATATGTCTATAGTGAACTTGCAAGGTTCACTCCTATGGGGAGTATGCATAGACCTATTATCAGAAGTAGTCCCATATACTCACCCCTGAATGGGCAGATATAAAGCCTATCTATACTCTGACACTAGAGGTCGTAAGACTCCCCTAGCTACAAGTCGAAGAGGTATCAATCTAGATCCCTCAATGATATATTCTTTAGCTGATCCTATGGATCCACGTGGGATGCAGTCATGGTAATAGATACCCTATTCGGGACCCCCATATTGGGATGCCCCATGCTTTGATATTTGTCTAGAG
Source organism: Wollemia nobilis (assembly GCA_028583015.1). NCBI lineage: Eukaryota > Viridiplantae > Streptophyta > Pinopsida > Araucariales > Araucariaceae > Wollemia > Wollemia nobilis. The sequence goes on along the minus strand of JAQPPZ010014629.1, from coordinate 239,191 downwards.
TAATGTACAGTACTTCCTCTAATTGAGGTATTCACAACAGAATCCCCTCGTGTAGAGTTATCCCCTCTAATGCTAGATGAACGTTGTCTATGAGGATTCTGTGATTGACGGCATTCTACATTGTGTTGTGCATTAGGTGGAGCTTGGGCTTTGATCTCGGGTCTATGACCAGATTGACCCCTTCGTGTTTGCATCATTTTATTATATTATGAGTAAATTTATTAACAAGCAAAGTAAACAATGATAATGATCTTATTTTAAGTTTTTGCTTATGAATCCTAAACAGTTTGATGTGTTTTCAATTTTTTGTATCAGTAAAGAACTCTCATAATGTTTTGTAAAGCATTGATGATTTTCTCAATTGTTTAATGGCTTTCACTTATATACTCATAGCTTGAAAACTGACAATGAAAGTCATGGTCACATAAACCAACCTATAATATGTGGTAATGAAGCCCACACATGATCAGGGATCACAGGTCCTACTATAATCTCACCCATTTTCACCCAATAAATGTCATACCCTCTAAAGAGAAATACATGCAAATTTTCTAGGCTATGAAAGGATCTTGAGTCCGGCCTTGGTCTAGAACATAGGGTATGAGGGAGTTGGGCCAATGGATGGAAATAACTACCACCATCATTGAAACCCTACTAGTGGTTGGATGTGACTTCCAACTCACTAGTGTTTAATGTGAAACATGGTGTGTGTGGCTCTTTTTATTTTTCATAAAGGAAATATGCATAATACAACACTCACATGATCATTTTCTACATGATATGCATAAAAAGGATGTTTGATATTCAAAAAATATGCATGCTACATCCTATATGACTTTTTGACAATGTAACTTTATGATGAAACTGGCCTTTTATTAGGCATCAAGCATGCAAACTCACCACACAAATTATTCTAACACGCTGGAGTCTAGGGTGAATTGCAATCAGCAGCGCCTAGTGAAAATTAATAAATGTCAACCCTAAGGACCTACATTCATTTTATTCCTATTTCGTGGTTATCCTACTTAAATTTCATTTTTTATTTCTAGAAAAACATAGATAAATAAATAATGCACATAGAGTGAAAATGGGGCCTACCTTAGGTCCTCATCTGATAAAGCTTTAGCTCCCTACTCTATGATTTATCTATTTCTAACCGCAGCTCTGTCGCACGGTTGCAACTCTTACCCGCACTTGTCAACTGTGGGCTAACTTTTTAACTATGGCTATCAACCGCGGTGAGTACCTACCATAAAAAAATAGACCATAGTCAGTAAATTATGGTCACAATTATGGATTCCCATTGTGATTGTATTTTGTACTATCAAAAAAGGCTCGCATCTAATCTATATATTGCAATTGATGAAAAATACATAAATAGGCATGCATAAATTGACAACAAGAAATAAAATGAATAAAAATAATCCTTTATTGATTTCAATGGAGCTAAATTACATATTTTTCCTCTTAGGGATAACAATTTGATACATCAATTACAATGGTGTTAAATCCCTCTCAAGGGTATATGCGATTTCAAATGTCTTTCAGGATGACATGAACTACTCTAGGGTGGAGATGGCCCTCTTCTCCATGATCATAGGGAATGGAAAGCTTTGTATCCTTTGATACATATTCCTTGTGGTCAAGAAACAACAAAAGCAAGTTAAAAGCAAAGGTAGCCTCTCTTGATGAGGCCTTTTGAGGAGATTATACAAAAAGATGCTATAGCATGCATGAAATCAATAAATTGCATAAAACATGTTAAACCTATGGAAATCTTATAAATATTTCTTGAATCATGTAAATAGAAGATGCAACTACCTATCTAATGGCCTAATTATGTAAAATAAAGCATAAAGACATGAAAACTAGCAATTAATATCCTAATCACTACAATGGAAACAACATGCATCAAAACCCTAAATCTATCATTCAAAGTCTCCAAAATGCTAAATTACCAAATAATAAGTCTAATATAACTTATTAAACTAATATTCAAAAAGTAAATCAAGGGGATCTATCCCCATTTGCTCATCACGGGTCTAATGAGTGGCTGGCACTGTTCATCGCGGCTAATAGTCGTGGCGGAGCTTTGAGTAAACTTGCCCTCCAAATTAGGGCTTACTCTCTGATACACCTTGCCAAATTGATGGTCAAGGGTCACCTTTATGTCCTATAATAGGTTTGGTGGTTTAATTTATCTGATGGTGCATAGATTGCACAAATTGGTGTTTCTTGGCTCTCCTAGGCTCTTAGGTCCTCCATAGTAATTCGATCTCCAATTGGATAGCAAAAGTGTCCCTCTCAATGCATGTAAATGGGTATGCAATTTGATAGGGCTTATATCTCTTTTTACTAATTTTAAGGGGATTATTATAGGATTTTCCAAGGGCTAGGGGTGGCTTCTTCATGAAGTCGAGATCAAGATTGGTCATTTGAGCTTGTTGGACGAAAGGATCTAGAACCTTACTCACTCAAACAACTCTAATCCATAACCAATTGGTCATTTCAATTGATTTTGGGTTCAATTAAGGCCAACTGATTCTAAGGCTTTACTGCGATTGACATGAATGGTCAGCTCTGCTAACCATGGGTGTTAGCAGTGACTAGCATTGACTAGGAACATATGCCCAACTGAGTGGTAAAAACCACTACTATACCTTGGATTTGTCCATAGGTCTTCCATATGGTCTTCTAGCATGTCCCATATGAGTATTCATCTTGATATGACATGTTTTAGGTGTATACACTTGAAAAACCTACTTAAATCTGCTCACTAACTTGGTCAATCCTACTCATAAATCTACTCATAAAACCTGCTTAAATATGCTCACTAACTTGCTCAATCTTGCTCACAAAACCTACTTAAATATGCTCACTAACCTGCTCAATATTGCTCATAAAATTGCTCAAATTTTCTCACAAAACCTACTCAATTCTTCCCAAATCTTGCATACAAACAATACTCATATATTTCCCAAAAGTGCTTTCTTCAACTAAAGTAATTCAGACATATTCTACCCATAATTATTTTATCTTCAAGAACATATAGAAAATGATATGCAATAACAAATGCCCAATATGTTATTTCACATTCATTAAGTCTATCACTTTCACATGTCTCACATGTGTTACATAAAAATATAGCTTTAGTCTAGCACTAAATAACTGACCTGGTGATTTTTTTATTTCCACCTTTACTTCAAAAACCAATCACAATGCACAAGTTTATCCATATCATCTACTCCCAAAATAAATTATGAAAAATACACAAAATTGCTTACAAATTTTATCTGTAACTCCTGCATATTCACTCTCTTATTTCAATCAAAACCAATCCATACCTTTGCTATCAAAACTGATCTATAAATCTTTATCAATTATTCCTAAATTCAGGAAATAACAATGCACATCCAATAATTTCTTATATATCCAACCTTATGACAACAAAAAAAAATTCCTCAACCAAAACCACCTTGAGAAGGAATTAAATCACCATACCTCTAAAACTGCCTTGATGATGATGTGCCTTCAAAACCTATCTTGAAAAAAAAATCTTTCTTGTGCCACTTCAAAATTGGTTAGAAAATATTTTTTTCAAATCATCCATATTAAAAACCCTTCTCAAAAATATGTGCACAATAAGGCTTGAAAATAATACTTTATAACTTTTTTTAGTATCACAAAATAAAGCTTTTGATGATGACTAAACCTTCAAATCTCCCTCTTCTATCATGCAAAAATACAATTAAAAATAAACCATAATACACCTTATAACTCCTTCACATAATATGCAAAATACAAATTTCAATATTTTCCCATACACCTTATAACTCCTACTCACCCAATATGCAAAAGAAAATTTTCAATTTATCCCAATATACCTTATAACTCCTACTTACACAATGTAGAATATAAAATCAAATATTATCATTGCACCTTATGACTCCCACTCTAATAAAAATAAAACATTTAATTTACCCTTACCTCAATAGCCAAAAATCTCTAATCATCACAAAGGAGATTTGATCTCCACACCTTACCAAATACAACACTCTCAAGGGACCGTCGACTAGTTAAGCTAGCCCAGTGGTCAAAAGCAAAAGGGCTCAATATCAATATTTGTGACCTTTGCAACTTTATCCTCTCAAACAAATAATGTACAAAAAAAACCTCACAGTGGGATTTGAACCTTTCTCTCACTACACAATAGCACCCTATCATGGGCTAACCAACCAGCTAGGACACCCCATCATATGGGAACAAATATGCATGAACGAGTATATATTCTACTTCAAATTTTATCAATTGTCAAACATTCTCACTGCGCTCCTTTCCCTCCTTGTTCGCTGAATTCTATGCGCTGGAATAATATCAAGTTGCGCTCATAAGCTTGGCATTCTCACTTGATTTTTACTCCTTATTTATACATGCATTTTCATTTTCATCATGGACATCGGTGCTATATTTTGTTTATCTATTTTTATGCTTATATTTTATAACGTTGGTGCATTTCAAACTTAAACTCATTTGTATTATAATATTTAAATATTGGGATTTAAATATTATAATATTTTACTTTTTTTTTTTGAAAAAATTGAAAAACTTGTATTAATACAAAGAGCAGTTACAAAAGGGAGAAAAAACATCCCTACCAAGAACCAAGAAGCAAGAAAACAAGCACAAAGTGCAAAAGGACAACACTTTCCACCTCAGAGCACTAAAAGACAACAAGGCACGAAAACGCGACATGTCGCAAAATCACGACATGTCGCGATATCGCGACAGTCAAACCAGCCGAGGCCGCGCCCGAGCAACCGATCGCGAAATCGCGACAGCCAAAGCCAACAGCACCTGAACACCAAAAGTGTCGCGAAATCGCGACGAGATCTCCACTTGGCATCCAGTCCTCAAAATTGTCGCGATATCGCGACGAGCTTTCCTCTTGCCACCTCTACGCCAAAAGTGTCACGAAATCGCGACAAGAATTCCCTTCGGTAGCAAGTCCTCACAAGTGTCGCGAAATCGCGACGGGTTATCCACTTGGCGACCATTCATCAAAAGTGTCACGAAATCGCGACGAGTTTTCCAATTAGCTCCAGTTCGCCAAAAGTGTCGCGATATCGCGACGTGTTTTCTCCTCGGGGCCCAGACCTCAAAAATGTCACGAAATCGCAGCAAGTTGTCCCTTTGGTGCCCATTCTTCAAAAGGGTCACGAAATCGCGACGGTTTTTCCTGTTTGTGCCAATTCTCCAGAACTGTCGCGAAATCGCGACCACATTACGCCTTGGCACCGAAACGCCAAAAGTGTCACGAAATCGCGACGACTTTTCCTCTTGACGCACAAGCTCAAAAAGGGTCACGAAATCGCGACGTCTTTTCCCAAAGTCGCCAGTCCGCCAAAAATGTCGCGAAATCGCGACCGTTTTTCCTTCTGGCTCCCAGTCTTCAAAAATGTCACGAAATCGCGACGATTTTTCCCCTTTTCTTCGATTCACCAAAACTGTCGCGATATCGCGACGATTCTCCTCCTTAGCGCCCCTGCTCCAAAAGCGTCGCGAAATCGCTGCAGCTTCCTGCCAAAGGCCGCGTCGGCGCAATAGGTCACGAAATCGTGACAACTTCCAACCGACAGCCGCGACAGCGCAACGGGTCACGAAATCGCGACAGCATCTCGCCAAGGGCCGCGACAGCGCGACATGTCACGATATCGCGACAGGTTCCCTCCAAAGGCCGCGACGGCGCAACCTGTCGCGATATCGCGACAGTTTCCCACCAAGGGCCGCGACGGCGCAACAGGTCGCGAAATCGCGACAAAAACTACCCTTAGCAAAAATTTTACTCATTGACTCAAGAATTGTGCAAGTCCCTGCCTAATCACAGCATCCTCCACAGGCATGTCACTGTGCAGCTGTACCCCTACCTCTTTCTCCGCACCCATCTTTGCAAGGAAATCGGTCATCGAATTTAAATCTCTACTCACATAGACGGGGATCACATCTTCTAATTCCCTCCATAGGTCCTTGATTTGAGAGACTAAAATCTGTAACCTCCAAGCTTTCGAGGCAAAGTTCCTCATGCAGTCTAGAGCACCAACCAAAATTTGTGAATCTGACTCAAGGATTATCTTCCTGTGTCCCTGATTAACAGCCCAGATGGAGGCAGTTTTGATAGCATAGGCTTCTGCTTCATTGTTGGTGGCTCTTCCCAGACCTTGCAATTCCCAGTAAAGCACAGATCCAGCATGATCTCGGCACACAACACCAATTCCAGCACAGCCCGGATTGCCTTTTGCAGCTCCATCTGTATTGATTTTAACCCAACCTTTTGGGGGAGGTTTCCAGCTGACTGTGTCCTTTTTCACTTGTTCAACAGCTCCCTCTTCCTGTGGTCCAGGATCAATCGGATTTGCCTCTTCAACATATGTGGCAACTGTTTCCGTGACTTTGCTCCAGATAACCTGCCAAATTCCATCTAGCGAAGAGAAGGTTTCTCTAAAAATACGAGCATTTCTCTCCAGCCACACCTGCCACCAGATGAAGAATAAACCAAGTTCCCAACCAAGTCGAAGAGCTTTAGATTTAAATCTGCCTCTCTTCCATCTTTCCCAAATATTGTTTCGAGTCAGAGCACCATTAGTCTGGAGTTTAAAATGAGAGAACCAACGCTTCCAAATCTGAAACGTGAAAGGGCACTCAAACATCAGATGATCGGCAGTCTCCTCATTCTTATGGCATAAAACACACTGAGAAGGACCGATGATTCCTCTGTTTCTGAGATTGTCAAAGGTGAGAATGCCATTGTGCATAAACTTCCAGGCGAAGAAGTTCACTTTCGGCCAGCCCTTGGAATGCCAAATCTTCCTCCAATCTTGAACCAAAAATAATTGCGGGGGAGGGTCTGGGAGAATCTGATCATATCCAGCCTTCACTGTATATACCCCAAGGTTCCCATAGCCCCATGCTAACTCATCCTCCTCGTCTCTCCCCGTGAGAAACCTGGCAGTTAAGATGTTGGTCAAAATGGGTGCCAGCTCCGGAGGGATAGTGATTGGCCACTCCTCCAACCGCTTAAACTTCTTGAATTTATACTCACCCAATTGGCTAGTGTTGAAATAATTCTCAATGTTGACCCAGCCCTTGGATTCTATGGCTGTTTTAATTGGTTGCAATTCGGGATATTCAGCAATAATGGGTGGGTACTGGTCCCATGAATCAGTCCAAAAATGAGCCTTCTCCCCTCTTCCCACTTTCCAAAACAATTGGTCTTTAATAACTTGAGATCCCAGCTTAAGAGCCTGCCACACTAAGGATCCATTACCATCTAGAGGGAAACGACTCACTTCATTGGGGTGAACATGGCCCAGATACTTATTGGTTAAGATTCTACTGAATAAGGATGTTGGCTGGGAAATCCACCTCCAATACAATTTACCTGCCAAAGCTTTGTTGTTAAGCTTGGAGCTTCTCAGTCCCAGCCCGCCTTTTTCCTTGGGCTGGGTAACTTTATCCCAGCTAACCAAGGCCCATTTCCTCTCACCTTTTGCTCCTTCCCATAAGAATCTTCTAGCCATTTTGTCCAGCTCTTTCCAAATAGAATGTGGGGCAGCCAGGATAGAGAATTTATAGATTGGCATGGCCTGAATAACTGACTGTAAGAAAGTTAATCGGCCCCCGTAGCTTAACCATTTATGAGACCAATGGTTCATTCTGTCTTTAATGCCGTCCAAAAGATCCTTCCAGATGTCTTTTTTTAATTTCTTGAAATGCAGAGGAACCCCCAAGTAAACTACAGGAAGAGAGGTTCTAGTGAAACCCAAGATCTCTATAACTCTGTCCTGTAGCCTTTGGTCAAGGTTGAAGAAGACCACTTTGGATTTTTTGTCATTGATAACTTGATTGGAGGCCCTAAGGTAAACGTTAAGAGAATCTCTGATTCCTCTGGCTTCCCTGAGACTGGCCACTCCAACCAGGCCTGTATCATCCACAAACTGTAAATGAGTCAGAATTTCTTCACCTACCTTGATACCAGTTATCAGGCCTTGATGTCTTCTCCTCAAGAAGAGTCTACCTAATCCTTCAACCAAGATAAGGAATAGATAGGGAGAGCAAGGGTCCCCTTGACGGAGACCACGAGTGGCTCCAAAAGGAGGCGAGGGAAGCCCCTTAATTAGAACAGAATAAGAAGGTGTAGAAACACAACTCATAACCCAGTCTATCCATTCCTGGGAGAAACCAAAGGCTGCCAACATCTTAGACAGGAAGCCCCACTCCACCCTATCATAAGCCTTGGACATATCCAGTTTGATGAACATTCCTTTATTACCAGATTTTTGCATTGTATGGATAGCCTCCTGGGCGAGAACCACCCCATCCAAGATCTGTCTACCTTCTACAAATCCCCCTTGCTCTGAGGAAATGATGTTATGAAGGAGAGGTTTAAGCCGTTCAGCCATTATCTTTGTGATAATTTTATAAATCACGTTGCATAAAGCAATAGGTCTGAAGTCAGAGATATGAACCCCTTCCTCTCCCTTAGGAATTAAAGTGATGAAGGTATGATTTATTGCCTTAAGCATTCTTTTATTAGTTCTGGACTCCTCTGTAACAGCCAAAACATCTTCCTCCAAGGTATCCCAAAAGGCCTGAAAAAACTCAATAGGAAAACCATACTGGACTCGGAGATTTGCTTGTGCTCATTCCAAAGACCACATTCTTCAGTTCATCTCTATCAATGGGTCTAAGAAGGGCCTGATTTTCTTCTTGAGAGATAATAGAGGGAATAACATCAATAACTTCATTTTGAGCCTCCACATCTTGCTCCCTATTTTCCTTAAAAAGTTTAGAGAAATAATCCACTGAGTGGGAGTGCATACCAGGAAGAGTATCATAGGAGTGTCCATTCTCATCTTGAAGGACTTCCATGTTATTCATCTGTCTTCTAGCACAGGCTGATCGATGGAAAAATTTTGTATTTCTATCTCCTTCCAATAGCCAAGAGTTTCTAGCTCTCTGTTTCCAGTAGGTTTCCTCTTGGTTATCAATGTCCTCCACTGCTTTGCGCAAGGCATCATCCTCGGTTTTAAGCTGTTCAGTAATTGTTCCTTCCCTGAAGTGTTTTTGCACCTCCTCCCAGCGAGCCACCAAGGGAGCTCTTTGTAGCTGGAAATCAGACTTATTAGCGTGCCTCCACTGTTTCAATTTAACTTTGACAAAATGAAGCTGTTTGTGGAATTTAAACATTGCTGTCCCAAAAGGTAGACGACCATCTTCCCACCATTGCAGAATTTTCTCTCGAAGATCCTCCTTTTGTAGCCAAAAATTCTCAAATCTAAACGGTTTGTGGTGATGCCCTGTCATAGTCCCTCCCTCCATCAGAATGGGAGAATGATCGAAAACTGGGCCTTCCAAAATCTAGAATTTAACATTCCACTTAACAAATGCCTCCTCTGAGACCAGAAAATGGTCTAACTTTACCTTCCTGCTATGTGGCTCCCTCCTCTTGTTGGTCCAAGTAAAAAATGTTCCAGGGCCTTGGATATCCACAAGGTGAAAGGCCTGGACCTGGGCAATCAGAAGCCGGTCCCCTGGGTCCAAAACTGGGGTTCCACCTTCCTGATCCCGAGCAGATAATTTAGCATTAAAATCCCCAGCAATGATCCAGTCTAAATCTTGTCTTGAGGACCTCATGTTGTGTACAACTTTCCATTGGAGCCTCTGGCTATCAATGCTTTGAGCCCCATAAAAATTTGTAATTAAAACATGTTCAGCTGTGACATTATTCCTAAAGTGAGATGTGAGAACACCCCTCCAGGCTATATGTTCTAAAGCAGTCCATTCCAGAGGGTTCCAAAAAGTGACAATTCCCCCTGAGGCACCTTGAGCAGCCACATCCATATAACCAGCACCCCTCCATATTCTATTAACTGTTTTACACATAAGGTCTAAAGACATTTTTGTCTCCTGGATGAGCAAAAAGTCTGTTTTGCATTTTCCTAAGAGTCTTTGAACAGCAGATTGATGGGTTCTACTGTTTAAACCCCTAACATTCCAAGATTGAATAATCATTGAAAACCTTGAGAGCAGTAAGAATCAATTGTCCTCACCGATCCTCCAGTGATCAGCTTGTCTCCTTGCGTTGCTATTAAATCCTTATTAGACTTCCTGCCTGCTCCTTGAGAATTATTATTCTTGGATCGCTTTTCCACTTGAGTAATCCCCAGGGCTGGCCTTTCTCTGTTCTTTTTTGCACTTCCCATAATGACATCCTTACTTTTCGGCTGTGCTTGGGAATGTATTATCAATGCCCCTGGATTCTCTGGCTGCAATATCTCAGTGGACTCAATCGCCTGTTCTAAGACAGGAGGAGATGAAGGAGAAGAGTGAGTGTGGGTAATATTAGCCTCAGTATTCCCATCCATTCCGTCCATGACTTGGTCCTCTTGATCAACTAGTGATTTAAAAATTTCATACCGATTGGCTGGTTTGAGTTGTGCTTGCTCCTTGCCAGTTTTCTTTTGCTTTCTCCTCCGTTTGGGCTGTTCAAATCCATCCTTCTGAACATCATTACCCTGCGGAGTATTAGAAGGATCTTTGACAAGAGTAGACTTGCCTTCCCTAGGGCGATTTGGCGCGCCCAGCGGAGCCTCCTCTTTTGTGTTCACAAGGCTTGGACAAAACCTTGCCAAATGGCCATGCTTATGGCAGACTCTGCATCTAAAGGGCAGGGCCTCATAATCTAACTGCTGTATCCATGATAGTCCTGCTAACTCAAGTTCCACCTCTATCGGGAGAGGCTGGCTAATATCCATTTCTACACAGATTCTTGCAAAAATAGCTGCATTACCCTCTATGGTATCTTTAGAGACGCCCAGATGTCTGCCAAGGGAGTTACCAATCATCTCCAAAACCTGCTCACCCCAGAACTCCATCGGGAGAGCGTATAATCGGATCCAGACCGGGACAGTCGTGGGTTCGATACGAGGATCGAAACCCACTCTCCAGGGTTGAACAAATAACCCTGTCGGGCCATGGTTCCTTTTTTTTGATTCAAATGCTCTGTTTCTATCGGCTAAAGAAGAGAAACTAATGATGAAATACCCATTGCTTATGAACCATAAGGAGTACTCACCGTGAGGCTCCCAGTTCTGTCTGACCCAGGTGTGCAAAAAATTTAGGGTAGGTCGGATACCCATGAATTTACAAATCGGATCATGGTTAGCGCGATAGATGACTGTGTCCTCGACCATCTTGGGTTCAATGACAATCTTAGGTCTGGAAGCGGATTGTGGGAGGCATCCATTAACTCGGTGTGCAGTTGAGTTCTTACCAGCATTCTTGAAGAGCGATTGAAACGCATTCCTCTGGGCTTCGACATTGGAAGAAGAAGCATTTTCTTTTACCATCTCAGCATATGAGCTCTTTCTCCCAGAGAGAGGGTCTGGAGGAGACCCCATTGGGCCCTCCTGGGGCAGCCGACAATCCTTCAGAGAACCACTACGTCAATTCACCAAAGGCCCTGGATTTTCCAACGCACCAGAAACCCTAGAGCATCGCCTGTCGCCTGCTTAAAAATTTTCCCGCCAAATCGCCAGAGATCTTACTATTTTTTCACAAAGCTTCTTAAGTTGCACATATTTTGCAATTAAGGAGGAATCTATTTTACTTTTTAAAACTTTGTCCAAAGCCTTTTATGATTTTAAACTTTTTTCCCAAGATTTTAAAATTTTTTCTTTCTTTTAAATATTTATCCCAAGCATTTTTACATCATTGTCCATCTCTTTTATAATATTTAAATTTGATATTTAAATATTATAATTCTTAAAAATAATTGCCTTGCTTTGCAATAATTTTTCCTTGTAAAATATATTTGCCCTAGATGAATAAGCCCATATTTGACCTCAATGATATATTGTCCATCCTTATAAATTTTTCAACCTTGAAGAATATTTATGCCTTGAATACCATGCTCCTTTGACATCAATGACAACTCAATATTTCTAACAAATTTTATGAGCAAATTTGAGCTAGTTTTGTGAGCATATTTGAGCAGGATTTGTGAGTATATTTGAGCAGGTTTTATGAGTAGATTTGAGTAGATGTTATGAGTAGATTTAAGATAATATTTGAGAAGGTTATGGAGATGATTTGAGCAGAGCAATGAGAAATATTTATGAGCAGGTTATGGAGTTGATTTGAGCAGAGTTGTGAGAAGTATTCCAAGCAAATTTTGGAGCTAATTTGAACAAGAGTTTTGAGAAACATTATGATAAGGTTTGGGAGTAGATCTGAGCAGTATTTAGAGCAAAGGAGATTGGTTTCACCTATGGATTGGTATCCAAAAACCATAATACAGAGGATTTTTGTCTTCTATGGATTGATGTCCATGAACTAGAGTAAGAGGGTATTGGTGTCTCTTATGGATTGGTGCCCATGAACCAAAGCAAAGGGTATTGGTTTCTCTTGTGGATTGGTGTCCACAAAATTAAGAGGGTATTGGTGTCTCTTATGGATTAGTGTCCATAATATTAAGAGGGGATTGGTATCTCCTGTGGATTGGTGTCCACGAACATTGTAATAGGGTATCGATGTCTCCCGTGGGTTGGAGCCCACAATTTTTTTTGAGAAATTTATAAGCAATATTTCTCTATGGATGTAGCCCATATTGGGTGAACCACGTTAAATATATGTCTCTTATGTGTATGGTGATTTGTGCATTATTTAATTATTTCAATTGATGATATTTGAAGTTATTGCTTTGGAAAGAAAATTAAAATTTTTATCTTATACTATTCACCTCCCTCTAAGTATAAGCTTGTGTTCTTCAAACCCATAAGAGAAAGTTTGAAGACTTCGAGATGAAATATGAGGAATATATTGCTAGGTATCTACTTCATGTTTATGATATTATCAAAACCATTCGTAGGACTTGGAGAAATTATTGAAGACTCTAATATTGTTCAAAAAATCTTGAGGTCACTTCCCATGAGGTTTGATGCAAAGGTTTCAAAAATTGAAGAAATAAAGGATCTCAAAACTTTGAGTATGTATAAGCTACATGGGATTATCATAGCCTATGATATGGGGATAGAAAAAGATCAAACATCCAAATGATATGCATCATTCAAAGCCTCAAAGAAGGCAAAAATTAAAGAACCAAAATCAAGTGATGATTCAAGCGGTGGAGAAGAAGTTAATTTTGTGCAAAGGAATAAGAAGGGTCCAATAAAACACAAAGGTATGTAGTATGTGAAATATTTTAATTGTGGTAACCTTGGTCATTATGCATCTAATTGTCCACAAGCTAGAAGTAGCAGTAGTGAAGAAGAAAATAAATATGAGAAAAAGAAATAAAAAATATTTTATATCGAAAATAAAAACATGCATGGTCAAAACAAGCATGAGAAGATCTTTCAAAGACACAAGAAGAGTTTTTATGTTGAAGAAGCAAGTAGTTATTCTAGTAGCAGTGATGAAAGCTTATCCAATAATGAAAAATAAAAAGTTCTATTTTTGACCATAGAAGAGAAATAAGATGATCATGTTGTTAAAAATCAAGAAGAGAAAGATTTAGAAGATGAAGATGAAGCCAAAGTTGACATAGAAGAGGAACTTATTTTTGTTATTGAAGAGTTGAATAGGATTAGAAAGAACTCAAGATTGAAGCCTCAAGTACAAGAGGATGAGAAAATAAAGGAAAATCTTCTCCAAGATCTCACTGACTTAAAAGTAAAGGTTGAAGAGGCAAGGAGAATTGAATAAGGTATGGTTAAATAGTTAAAGGTAAAAGAACTAGAGTGTGAAAGATAATAACATGAAGTTGTCATTCTAATAAAGGGACTTGAAAAATATAATGATAAGATATATCAGTTTATAAAAAGCTCAAAAAACTTGGATGATATTATCAAAGCACAAAGATCTCCATTTATGAAGACAAGACTTGGTTTTGAAGAAGGTCAAGAGAAATAAAAGGGGGAGTCAAGCTCAAAAGAAATATAAGCATCAAAGAAAATTATTTAATAAGAGCCCAAGACCTATAATTAAATGTTGAAAAGTGTAAGCATAAATGGGGAAGAAAACAATGCACCATAAAGGAACATGGACCATCACAAAAAAACAAAGAAAGAACCATGCACCCATATCCTCCAAGGCAAGATGAATATTCTTGTAGGTTTATTGTTTCTTATGTAATAATTTTGGTCATAAAGTTGTACATTGCAGGGTTCATGGTAAGAATGATTATGGCTTCACCAAAAGAAATTTCAAGTCATTTGCACTTTTCAAGGATTACAACATCATGTGTTACAATTGCAACAATTTTGGGCATAGAGCTAAATGGTGTAGAACAGTGTTCCCTAAGCTCTCAAAGTCAAGCAAGAAGAAGGATAGTCAAAATATGCAAAAGGATATGATCTCCAAAGTTTGGAGAAAGAAAATAAAACAAGAAGAGGAGAATAGTAATTTGTGTGTAACTTTACTCCCATCTCAAAATTGATCACCTCAAGACAAGGAGGTGGTGAGGGGGTTGTGTTTAGTGTCTTATATTTTATCCCCAAGGAGCCCTTTTCCATTGATGTCAAAGGGGGAGAATTTAAGTGAGGGGGAGTAGCTTATCAGGGGAAGAATATTGTGAATCTAGTTGCAGTAAAATATTTTTTTTTTGTAGGGTTCCCATCAATGATAAAGGGGGATATTTTTTAATATATCAAGTTGTTATTAATTTCAAAGGTAGAAATATCTTCAAGGATGAGATGTTAATATCAAAGGAAGAAATATCTCCAAGGATGAAATATTGAGTTATCACTAAGTGCAAGGTAGATATCTTCAAGGATGCTTTAATATTTAAATAATATTTAAATATTAAAGAAGGAGGTTCATATTTAAATTAGAGGATTTAAATATAGTTTAATAGTTTAAAAGTTTAAATATTTAGCAGTTAAATATTTAAAACCTTGGGCAACCTCCTTGCAAAAGATTAAAAATTTGACAATTCAAAAATTCAAATGTTTGGGCACCAAGGGACAAAACACATAATGGTTGAGCTGAATTCATTGGGAACCAAAGGACAAAGAATATAAATATATGATTTAAAATTAAATTCAATGGAGCTAAGGTTCGAAAGAGATATCGATCAAGTGAAGTGGCGGTAAGTAGAAGATGAAGGAGACAAGTGGAGATAATTTGGTGATAGCAAAAATAAGTTTAAATTTGATATCATGCCTCATTAGTTTCAACCACTGGGTAGTCTATCTGGTTACTAAGCTCGCGTGGAGAACTTCTAGGTAGGAGGTTGAGGAGTCAAAACCTTCTGATAACATTTTACTGAAGATAAAGTTGTGAAGGTAATAAAATCAGTTTTGTGCGTTGAGGTTTCATGTGCTAGGATAGCACAACAAGTTAAAGGGCTCGTATTAGGACATTGGCCTTCTCAAGATTAAGGGATCGAATCCCATTGATGGTAGTGAGAGGTATTTATATTTATATTTTATTAAATTTGATATATGAGGAGCTATAAGGTATAGTTTTGCAATTTAATCTTGGAAATGATAAAAGGGAGTTATAAGGTATAGGAGTGTGATTTAATTTTTGGAATAGGGAGTTATAAGGTATAGTGTGGTGATTAATTTTTGCAAATAATAAATGTGATTTAATTTTTGCAAAAGGAGAAATAAGGGTTCTTATTGTTAAATAAATATTTATATTATGAGTTTCAAAAGGAAGATATAAGGAGTTATTTTTAGGCTTTATTGTGTATATTTTTGAAAAGGGATTTTGAGTGGATGATTTTATATTTAATAAATAAATGAAAAAAATAATTACTATAGAGCTAAAATGCAACACAAAACAATGCTAATTAAAACAGAACTCAAGTGAATAAAATATTGCACAACAAAATAGAATTTATATTGATAAATGAGGGGAGCCTAGAAAATCTGTTGTTACAATAGTGGATCCAAGAATCCCTTGATACAATATTAAAAACTTTTCTAGGGTTCTCTAAAACCCTAGCCACAAATAACTGGTGGTGTCTTCAATTGCATCTTTGCTTCCAACAAGGTTGAGTGGGCTTTTGTGTATCCGATATCGAGCCACTCTAGCTTAAGCAGTTTTCCAATGCTTGTGATGTACTTTCAAAACCTGCACACAAATAAACTAGAGAATCAGTAATAAAAAATGAGGGATCCATATTATGAGCCCTCATAAATCACAACTTAAAACCCCAGTTATAGAAATAAAAATGTTAACAGAACAAGACAATATGAAACATAACAACAAAAATAGATTTACCTTGCTTTTGATGATTGTTTGTTGATGGATGGATATGTTGTAGGTTGATGGCAAGGGACTACCCTAAAAACACTCAAGGATCTTGCTCAACATCAAAATAGGGTTCTGAAATACTTGCAGGTTATTCATGAACACAACAGGGTGCTCAAGATGTCTACAGAGTATAGTAGGATGCTCGAGATATCTACGAAGAGTAGCAGGGCACTCGAGAAGTCTATGGAGTGCATAAGGGTACTTGAGAGGTCTATGGAGTGCAGCAAGGTGCTCGAGAGGTCAAATAAAACCTATTAAAGTAGATCTAATGAGGGTGAGGGATGCCACGATGATGACGGTGAGCGAGGCAATGGAGGAATGGTAGATGGATTAGGGGAAATGTAGGTTTAGGGAACTAAAGGCTCAATTGGAACTCTAGGGCACTTAGAAAACTTAGGTTTCTTTCTATAATTAGGATTCCAGAGAGTTTCCAAGGATTTGTTGAGTGTATATTTTACCCAATTGCAAAATACCACCACATGCAGAGTATTTAATAGAAAACTCTCTCTTGAAAAGAAACCAAATGACAAACATTCAACTTCTCCAAGGTTTTGGTAAAATATCTAAATATTGTAATAGTTCCAGAAATAATTCAATAATGCATGTGACCATAAACAAGGGGGCTTTTGTTGGTTCTAAACAATGCTTAGTGATTGAAATATCTAACTAAAAAGCCAATGTAAAATAAAAGTAGTTATTTTTAGGGTTTTTTAAATTGATGCTACCCTAAATCCCTATTAGTAAAGTATTTTATCTTCACTTAAAAGGTTTCAAATGATAAAATGTGGAATTTTCCACTTCATTTTAATGTTTGTGCCTTTAAGATGAAGTAAGTTTTAGATAGTTGGGTTCATTTTATCTTCCTTATGTTGATGCCACTACCCTAATAGTAGTTAGTAAAAGTTAGCGTGTTAGCAATGTTAGCAAAATTAGATTTCATTTCTTATATTAATTTAATGTGAAATAGTAGGTTAGTATCCCTCCTAAACCATGTGTTTTATCTGAAAGCTTAGATTAATGAATTTTGGAGGTGCAAAAATTCTATAAAATGACCAGAATGGAAATAACTTGAAAGCTTAACAATTCTAGAAATGGACCAGAATAGAAATGAAACTAAAAGGAAATTAGCAAAAATTCTGAAAAATGACTAGAATGGAAATAAAAGAAACTAAAATTCTGGATGGACCAGAATGAAATGATTGAATGCTTGAAATAAAATGAACTTAACAAAAATGAATGAATAAACAATGCAGATTTGGTTAGTTGAAAAAGTCAAATTCTGAATTAGTTTAGCAAGCTCCTCCTTGCAAAATCCCAAGTTATGAGGTAATCATAAAACAACTTGAATTAATGGACCTGCAACATAAGCACAATACCATCATTTCCAACCCATTTCAACCCATTTCATGGCATAAGACAATGGCTAGAAGTCACTAAAATACAAAAAATATAAGACACTAAAAACGTTAATTTTATGATTAGAAACCTTCCTTTTGATTTTGCTCACAAAAAAAAGTGCTCTTTCTTATTACTTTTTGGAATGTTACATCATTTCCAACCCCCCCTAAACAGGTAGGATAGCAACATATAAATAATTCTTAGAAGTCCTTTCGCTTCAACTTCTTTCACAATTAAAATAATAAATGGATATAAGAAAATAATCCATCATCATTTTCTATGATTTAATACAATAAAATAACACTTCTAAACATTATTTTAAAACAATAATAAAACCAAAAATATAATATTACGTAACTCCTTATGTCTCCCCTTTCTCTTATCACATAGGCATTTTACCCAAGAACACCCCTTTGCACCCATCAAAATGAATAATAAAAAACATTTAACTATACCTTATAACCCCTACGATTTTAGGCCTCCTTTAAAATATTGAATATAATCAAACAACATTCACATTAAAATAAAGCAAGCCAATATAATTCAGCAAGATTTTTGTTGTGCTCTTCGAAACCAAGGCCCGATGGTATCTCTTCTAAGCCATACCAAACATTCCCAAGGATTGGGATGATGTGCCCCCATCCTGGGCACTTTGGTTTTAATATAACCTAGTGAGACCATCACGCCATCGACATAGCCATGGCACTGTCAACACCACGTCATGGTGCTACAATCGATGCAACCATGGTACTATCAAAACAACATTGCTATGGTGCTGCATCCGATCGTAGCCATGGCGCTATCAACACAACATCAGAGGGCTACCATCGATGCAACCATGGCGTTGTCAACCCTTCACCATGGCTATCGAGCTCCTTGCTCTCGCACTCACGCTATGCAATACCAATGAAAAACTTTCCATGCTCTCGAGGTAGACTTTATCTCCATCGATTAGTGTTACAAATTGCCCTAATAATGTTTCTTTGTTGGCTTGTTTGACGGTATGCCTCTGGTTTCAATTGTTTCACTATCAAATCCGGTACCTTATGTGTTGTCCTCCTAAAACCCTAACGCTATCTTTGGACTGCTTCCTCTTTTGCTAGCATTATGTAGCCTCGAACATTTTGGAATAGCCACCCTTGCCTTCGATCGTTTTGAATAGCCACCATCGCCTTCTCCTGCAATCAAACATAACATGGTCAAACATATTATTATCACATCCTTTGTAAAGTATATTATAATAATATTATTATATAAAATATAATAATATTATTATAATAATAACATTTTAGAATAAAATAATCATAATAATATTATTATAATAACATTTCATAACATCATAATAATATTAATTATATTAGGTAGATAATAGCATATTATTTTCTATCACAATTTATTTGTACCTTTTGTATCCTCTTCTTGTTTTAGATAATGTTTTGGTCAGACCTTGCTTTATTAAACACATTCCATCACCTTAGATAGTATGAATAACATTAAACTCTATTTATCAAAATGGATTTTAATTAATATAAGCATTAATGCCTAGATTAATTAATCATTAAATATCAAACAACTAAAACAATTAAAATCATTAACATAAATGGTCAAACATCACTATTCTTACAAGCCAAAGAAAACAAAAAACCTTTAATACCAAAACATGACAAGTGGGTCCCCAAGAATCTTGGGGTGGTTGTGGAAACTCCACAACAAAATGGCGACTCTGCTGGGAAATGCTCCTGAGCATTTTGGTGAGAACCCAAAAAGAAAATTTGAAAACACACTCCAAACCAAGAAGCAGCAAGTGTTAGCAAATGCATAAATAATGTCAATAGACTCATAAGAACAATAAAATATTAGAATCATGCAATATAACATTGTGTGTGTGAAGTACTCCACACCTTATTGTTTGTAACTTTTTCGCATTGCATCACCAATTTTACTTGACTAGAATTATCGCAATGAATATGGAGAGCTTTGAGGGTAAAAATTTTATAGCATGGGTAGCACATTCTATGGTGGCTTGGGCAAACACCTCAAAAATTTCTAACCATCTTAGGATCAAATGTGTGTGCGATGAATTCATTGACCAGATCTAGAGCTTGGTTATGAGTCGTCATCATCAAGGGTCAGTGTGTGCAAGTGGACCTTAGAGCTTTGGGGAATCGGATTCTCAACCAAGGTGTGATGAGAATATAACCTTATCCTTTACTACTCTCATATTTGACCAAAATAATTAAATCGATTATTGATGAGGTCATCAAACTAATCTATCCTCATGGCGGACATAAATATCAACCTTACAGGAGTCATGTCACCAAGCATGAGTGTACTCCATTGCCAATCAAGTGTCTATAGCCCCAGTTGAGGTTAACCCCATAATATAGTCTTCTTTGCTTGGCTTTGCTCTATATTTTTTTTCCTTAAAGAATTTTGGGGATGACTACCCATCCTTCTAAGGGACAAGTAGTACGATCCTTACAATTCAATTTAGAGTTTTGGAGAATCGGATTCTCAACCAAGGTATGATGATAATTTGACCCTATCCTTACTAATATGATTTGAAATCATGCTAGTGGTGATAACCATTATTTTATGAGCATAAATATTCTAGTGGTAAAAACCATTATTCATGGACTATGTGCAGGGCGGGATAGACCAGAATTATCTTTTCGCCTCACATCCCCATCCAAGTATGGTTTCATATTATTTTACCCAAGATGTTGGACATGGAAAAAAATGTGATAGACCCACGACAACTTTGGCAATAGTTTCCAAACCTAAGATCTTCCTAGTGTTCTTTGTGCCTTTGATCCCAAGATAATTAGACTTCACTTTCAGTTTTTGGGTTTAGCATATGGAGGTGGATTGATCATGATGTTTATGTGATAATAATGTGCCCTTGAGACATGGGTGGATGATATGCAAAAATCAAAGACTTCATGCTTCATGATCTGCAAATAATATTCACATTTTCAAGCCTTTTTGCCATATGATTCCAATGTTTCACATCCTTTTAGTCTTGGTTGACATTCATATACACATAGGCTGACCTCTTACTCTTACAATCAAATCCAAAACTAGACAACCTTGACACACTAAAAACTCCTAAAATCAAAGAAAACAAAATAAACAAGAAATAAAACTAACAAGACAAACAATCAAGCAAGCTGATTAGTGTACATATAATACAATGACTCTACTCTTAGGCCTGAAAATAATGCTTTAAATGAAGGTCATTGATGGGTAAGGCCAAATCCTTTCCATCCAAGTTTTTTACTCTGAAACTATTTTCACCTAGGACTTTGGTTATTAGATAAGGTCCCAACTACAAGCAATCAAATTTTTCATGTTCTCCTCTTTTCTCATGCCTTTTATCCCACAATAAAACTAAATCTAAAGCTTTGAAAGCCTTAATTTTGGACCATTTATCAAACCACCTTTTGATTATGTCTTGATGTTTGCTGAAATGAATCATGGTTTCCTCCCTCTTCTCATCAAGATGCATTAATTGTGTTAATATGGTTTCAAGTTTATTATCAGTCCCAATATAGTCTTTTATAAAATGTAAAGTTTACAATTTTAGATTAGTGGAAAAAATAGGATCTTTCCCATAGACTAAGTGATAAGGAGATGTCCCAATTGACTCCTTGATTCTGGTCCTATCTATCCAAAGGGTAAATTTTAACTTACTATGCCAATCTCTAGGGTTCTTTTCAAATAATTTTTTGATTATGCATAATAAATTTGTATTTGATGATTTCGCCAAACCATTTCCTTGGGGGTAATAATTGGAAGAGAATTTTAGGCTCACTTTATTGTTGTATGTCCAATTTGTAAATTCTAAAGAGGAAAATGCAGAACCATTGTCACTTACTATGGAGTTAGGCATTCCAAAATGAGTGACTATGTTTTCCTATAGAAATCTAATCACAACCTTAGAGGTGGCATTCTTAGTAGGTATAGCCTCTGTCCACCTTTTACAGTAATCAGTAACAATGAGGATGAACTTATGGGAATCGAACGAGTTAGGATTTATCACCCCAAAAAAGTATAATCCCCATTGTGCAAATGGTCTCGTCTCTACCACTGACTACAATGACATTGCTTCATTTCACTCTCTATTGGATGCCACTTGGCATATGTGACATGTTCTTACATGTGTATGTGTGTCTTTAAAAAATTGGGGCCAGTAATACCCAACTTTAAGAATCTGGTGTGTTGTTGCATTTGCTGACCTGTGTCCAGTTCCATACTTACCGTGGAAGACTTTGAGTACTTGGGTTGCTTCTTCTTGAGTAATGCAATGAAGAAAAATTCCTTTGTGATTCTTCCTATACAACACAACAGATTTAATCAAAAATATAGTTGATTTAAAATGTAGTGCCCTGCGCTGAGTGGAATTCAAATGAGAAGGGCACTTACCATGTAACAAAAAATATACAATATCTACGTACCATTCCTCTGTAGTGATATCATTAACCTCATAGTTTTGGCACGTTATTGAAGGGTCAATTTCTATGATGGCCTTGAACAAACCTTGTCCACGCACTATCTTCATGGGCTTTATCTCTAAGTCAAATTATTGAAGGGTAGAAAGCCATTTCCTCCTTATTTCACCTAGCTCAATCTGTAAGAACATGGACTTTACTGCAGGGTCAGGAACTATAGCAAAAACTTTACTATGCACAATGTAACACCTAAATTTTTTTATAGTTTTAAACAAGGCATACATTTGCTTGTCTAAGGAAGAATACCTCAGCTTCACATCCTTCAAATGAGAACTCAGAAAGGCTATAGGATTTTCAGCGTTGTCTTCACTTTTCTAAGTTAACACACTTGCAAAAGAATGATATGAAGCAAATGTGTAAACATAAAATGATTTAGCATAGTCTAGACTAATGAGAATAGGGGCTTTAGAAATAGCATCCTTGATGCTTATGAAGGCATCCCTTTTATCACTGGTCCACTTTATCAGAACATCCTTTTTTAGCATATCATTTAGGGGCTTGGCAATCTCAACAAAACCTAAAATGAATTTTCTCACAAAGTTAATCTTACCGAAAAAGGACCTAAGCTCCTTTTTGCTATTGGGATGAGGAATATCCTGGATATCAGCTATCTGCTCTAGGTCTATAGCAACCCCATATTTCAAAATAACATGCCCTAACAAATTACCCTATGTTACCCCAAAGATGCACTTTTTTTGGATTTAGGGAAATTCCATGTTCCCTGTACCTTTGGAGTACTTTCCTCAAGTCTTTAACATGATCTTCCCTCTTCTTGGAGAAGACAGGGATATCATCCACATAGACAATAATGCACTTACCAATTATCCCCTTGAATGCAAAATCCATGGCTCTTTGAAAAGTGGCTCCAACGTTCAACAAACCAAACGTCATCCTTCGATAGGTAAATGTTCCCCACTTAGTGGTGAAGATCATATTCATCCTATCATTTGGATGTATGAGAATTTGATTATATCCCGAGAATCCATCCAAAAATGACATCATTTCAGACCCATTTACCTTTTGGAGTATCTCATAAATGGTGGGTAATGGGTAATTGTCTTTTTGCAAGCTTTGTTCAAATTTCTAAAGTCTATGCACAACCGAATTTCTCCACTCTTTTTCCTAATAGGGAAAATATTATCCACCCATGTGGAATGCCTAATAGGGAAGATGATTTTTGCTTCCAGAAACCTCTTCACTTCCTTCTCTATCAAGGGCTCTAGGATTGGTTTAACTGTTCTTTACCTCTGTCTAAAAGGCTTGGAATCAGGCTTTAGAGAAATAGTATGCATGATTACATTCTGGTCATATGTTTTCAGCTCTTCATAGCTCCAAGCTATGTAATAAATGTACTCTCCTAAAAATTAAGCTATTGACTCTTCTCATTGTGTGCATGCCTTTGCAATGAACACTTCATGCGAATCTACTGCACTCCCCAAATTGACTAAATTGTATGATTCCTTTGGGGATGGTATTTTTATTTTCTTTTTATTTTGATATCCAATATCAAACAACTTTTCAATAGAGGCCCTATCACTTGGCATCTCGTTCCATACTTTGGTTATTCCTACTTCTACTTGCCTCCTCTCTTCTTTGTCTATAACCTAATTTTCAAATATACTAGAATTAGTAACAAAACTAAAAATGTGTCTATCACTATCAAAGACCTGTAAATTCGTGACATTGTATAGTATGGAGGGGCAAGGCACTAACTCTATGGAAATTTTTTTACATTTTTTATGGTCAGCAGGTGAAAGCATGCTGGCCGCTATGGCTAAAAAATCAGCCATTTTATTATTTTTTCTTGAGATGAGGGAAATATTGAAATTATCAAACTCATTAATTAATTATCTCACTATGGTTTTATAGAGGTTCAACCTCTTGTCTCTAAAGGTATACTACTCCTTGACCTGTTTGACTACTAACTCTAAGTCTCTCAATGCCTTAAGGCACTTTACCTTTTCTCTTAGGGCTAACTGAAGTCCAAAAATTAGGGCTTCATACTCCGCCACATTATTGGTGGCCAAGAACTGTAGTCTATAGGAAGCAATCAAAGGCTTACTACCAGGACATGTGAGCTCTATCCCAGATCTCATACCTTATTTTGATTTGGACCCATCAAACTTTAGGGTCCACACCCTCTTGTTTGCTTTCGACGTACCATGGTAAAGATTATCATTTTGGGACCCTTCGGCTATGTCTTCTATGTCAAAATTGTAAACCTCTAATTCTATTTTAGTAAACTAAATCTCATTGGGTTTATTATACTCTGTAATAATTTCCCTAAGTTTGGACTCTCTGTCTACCTAGATTTGATTTACAACCACATATGGGAGGAATCAGTCACCACATAACCATTGATATTTCTGCTCCAATATCTCCCCAAAACCATGCCATACTTGGTAGTAATATTTAGCACAATGATATCCATGTAATGTTGGAACCTAGGCTCTGAGTTGATCTAAACTAGGACATATTTACAACACCTACTACATCCACCATAGATATTTCCAATTGGACCACATTATTATTTGAATGAACAGGCTTAAGTCCTAGATTTTGGCTTATCTCAAGAGGCATGATGTTGTCCGAGGCACTAGAATCAATCAAACAGTTGTGTAAATTCTTGCCTGTGATCCTAATGGTTATGAGAAAAGGGGGTACCTCTGGTTTCTCTTTCCTCATAGAAATTTGGGGTTCTAAATATTTAACC
The DNA here is from genome assembly GCA_028583015.1 of Wollemia nobilis. Taxonomy (NCBI): domain Eukaryota; kingdom Viridiplantae; phylum Streptophyta; class Pinopsida; order Araucariales; family Araucariaceae; genus Wollemia; species Wollemia nobilis. The sequence goes on along the minus strand of JAQPPZ010014629.1, from coordinate 214,249 downwards.
TCATGAATTTGAATTAGGCAATTCAATATTTTCCCCTCGATTTTATCCTTCCCCAACAATTGAGAGACCTCATACATTGAGATATTGGCCTTGGTCATTTTCATGTCTTCTTCCAAGTTATAAGTGGATGTTCCAAGATTTGACACTTTTGGCATTGTCCTAGGTGCTTCCAAAAATGTAGGTGGTGGATTCACATCACCTTTCGTATCAGGAGGAACTAAAGGGTTGTTTGGGGGAGTAGAGGATGTTTTGGGGGAGTAGAGGATTTGACACTTTCGGCATTGTCCTAGGTGCTTCCAAAAATGTAGGTGGTGGATTCACATCACCTTTTGTATCAAGAGGAACTAAAATACTGGTGATTGGACTTCCCAAAACTTCTAGCGGTCTGAGCTTCCAAGGCTTCATCCCCTTCCTCTCCTAACAAATTCATATCTTCCTCCATCTCATCATTTTCTAAATAATGAATAACTTCATACACCAAAGCATCCGACTTTATATGGCAATAATGATGCATTTCCTCATCACATGACTCTGACTCATCATAATCCCCTAATGCATCAGCCTTATTGGCTACCGAATTGGGTACATGCCCATTGTTAGGCTACATATTGTACGGTCCTATTCTCCTATGGTCATGGTTTTGATTGGGCATGGGATTTTGGGAAAATTGTTATTGTAACTAAATGATGTCATTGCCCTATTTTATGGTCATTCTCTTGAGCTCTTCTAGCTCAAAATTTGAACCTTGTGGTTGGAACATGATAGCCCCAGATCCACTGACATTTTTGACATTAGCAACCTTTGGATTAGGCACTAAGGTTTGACTCTGGGTATTTTGGGTCCACCATGGACCCTTGGCCTATAGAGGCACAACCATGGGATACGCATTTGAGGCCTGAGTACTACTCACCTCAAATATTGGCAAGGTTATCTAATTAGCAGCCATCATTTGTAGAGTGGGTGGAATGGCAGCATTAGGGTATGTCAAAAAATATGGAAGCGTGGGAGCGAATGGATATGACTGATGATATGGCAAAGCATTCATCATGGGCATCTGAGGTGTCACAACTTGATTCATCATGGAAAATTTATTGTAATGGCCATATTGCCTTAACACAAGAAATTGAGGCATAGTGCCACCTTGCGGTGTCATTTGTTGCTCAATAGTCATGGCTTCAGCATAGGATAATGCCAACATTGTAACTTGAGGATTTCTCCTAGTAAACATGGTTGTCATCGGGTCTAAGGCTGTAAGGTATAATTGAAATGCCACAGTAGTGTCTATTACAAAATGATGAGTCACGTTTGTGTAAATATTTTGGAATTTGGTATTAAATGTTCTAATAGGTTCATTAGGATATCTCTTTCATGACATGAATTGGTTATACATGATGGTAGGATCTAGCAATGATATAAATTAATTAACAAATGTAGATTCCAACAAGGCCCAAGATGTAATGGACCCTATAGGAATATTCCTATACCATTCATGAGCCATTTGGTCAAAGCGATTAGGGAAGAGTCGACAAGCGACATCTTTATGACTGACTCCCTACCTAATCATATGGTCCTTGTAAATTTGAACATGCTCTTCAGCTGAAATGGGACCATCATGGACAAACTTAGGGATAGACCTCTCAAGGTGCCTAGGTATGTCATGGACATCCCTAGGTATACTTAACAAAGAACTTTGGGTACCAAACTAGGGAATTGGTTGTTTCTGCTGCTGTTGTTGGGCCATATTAACCAAAGATAATAACTCTACTAAAGTAGGATACACTTGATGTAGCTCTTGCGGTGGAATTAATGGGTGCACACCCACTAAAGGTATTCATATTTAGAGGTCTGAGAGCTAGCCTTTCCAAATCTTGGCAAAGCATCTCTAAACCTAATGTATTAGAAGGCTCATACGAGATTTCGATCCCCTGGATTTTGTATCTTGGTTTCCTAGGTTTGGGAGAAAGACTTTGAAAAATGGTTTCCTTAGTGGTTTTAGACCTAGTAGCAATGCATCTAGGTGGGTCTAGCCTGAGAAACTTAAATCTATTCTACTAAGGTTTCTCACAAACTAGTCAAGAGTAACATGTTGCACCTACAAACACAATATTGTTGAACCATAACTGACCACGTTAGCATTAGCAAAAAAAACTAAATCACAAAGCATAAAATAAGGCCCTCCTTCTAGCGCCAAAGATGTTGTGTGTATATTTTGATATTTTTCCCAATTGCAAAATACCACCACATGCAGAGTATTGAATAAAAAACTCTCTCTTGAAAAGAAACCAAATGAAAAACATTCAACTTCTCCAAGGTTCTGGTAAAATATCTAAAGATTGTAATAGTGCCAGAAATAATTCAATAATGCATGTGACCATAAACAAGGGGCTTTTGTTGGTTCTAAAAAATGCTTAGTGATTGAAATATCTAACTAAAAATCTAGTGTAAAATAAAAGTAGTTCTTTTTAGGGTTTTTTAAATTGATGCTACCCTGAATCCCTATTAGTAAAGTATTTTATCTTCACTTAAAAGGTTTCAAATGATAAAATGTGGTATTTTCCACTTCATTTTAATGTCTGTTCCTTTAATATGAAGTAAGTTTTAGATAGTTGGGTTCATTTTATCTTCCTTATGTTGATGCCACTACCCTAATAGTAGTTAGTAGAAGTTAGCGTGTTAGCAATGTTAGCAAAATTAACTTTCATTTCTTATCTTAATTTAATGTGAAATAGCAGGTTAGTATCCCTCCTAAACCATGTGTTTTATCTAAAAGCTTCGATTAATGAATTTTGGAGGTGCAAAAATTTTGGAAAATGACTAGAATGGAAATAACTTGAAAGCTTAACATTTATGGAAAGTGGACCAGAATAGAAATAAAACTAAAATGAAATTAGCAAAAAATCTGAAAAAGGACCAGAATGGAAATAAAAGAAATTGAAATTCTAGATGGACCAGAATGAAATGATTGAATGCTTGAAATAAAATGAACTTAACAAAAATGAATGAATAAACAATGCATATTTGGTTAGCTGAAAAAGTCAAATTCTGAATTAGTTTAGCAAGCTCCCTACAAAATCCCAAGTTATGAGGTAATCATAAAACAACCTGAATTAATGGACCTGCAACATAAGCACAATACCATTAAATCAAGTGCAAGACTCAAAGAAAATAATAGAGAAATTGCATCATCTTGACCTTCGCCTATTGCAAACCATTTCATAGCATAAGACAATGGCTAGAAGTCACTAAAATGCATAAATGATAAGACACTAAAAATATTAGTTTTATGATTAGAAACCCTCCTTTTGATTTTGCTCACAAAAGTTTGCTACCCTCTCAAAATCTAAAAAATGCTCTTTCTTATTGCTTTTCGGAATGTTACATCATTTCCAGCCCCCCTTAAATAGGTAGGATAGCAAGGTATAAATAATTCTTAGAAGTCCTTTCGCTTCAACTTCTTTCATAATTAAAATAATAAATGGATATAAGAAAATAATCCATCATCATTTTCTCTGATTTAATACAATAAAATAACACTTCTAAACATTATTTTAAACAATAATAAAACCAAAAACATAATCTTACATAACTCCTTATGTCTCCCATTTCTCTTATCACATAGGCATTTTACCCAAGAACACCCCTTTGCACCCATCAAAATGAATAATAAAAAACATTTAACTATACCTTATAACCCCTACGATTTTAGGCCTCCTTTAAACATTGAATATAATCAAACAACATTCACATTAAAATAAGGTAGGCCAATATCATTCAATGAGATTTTCATTGTGCTCTTCAAAACCAAGGCCCGATGGTATCTCTTCGAAGCCATACCAAACGTGCACAAGGATTGGGATGACGTCCCCCCATCCTGGGCACTTTGGTTTCAATATAACCCAGTGAGGCCATCACTCCATTGACGCAGCCATGGCACTGTCAACACCATGTCATGGTGCTACAATAAACACAGCCATGGCACTATCAAAACAATGTCACCATGGTGCTACATTTGATCGTAGCCATGGCATTGTCAACACCATGTCAAGGGGCTACCATCGATGCAGCCATGGCATTGTCAACCCTTCACCATGGCTATCAAGATTCTTGCTCTCGCACTCATGCTGTGCAATACCAACGAAAAACTTTCCATGTTCTCGAGGTAGACCTTTATCTCCATCGATTAGTGTTACCGGTTTCCCTAATAATGTTTCTTTATTGGCTTGTTTGATGGCATTCCTCTAGTTTCAACCATTTTATTGTCAAATCCAATGCCTTATGTGTTGTCCTCCTAAAACTCTAACGCTATCTTTGGCCCGCTTCCTCTTTTGCCAGTGTTACGTAGCCTTGAACGTTTTGGAATAACCACCCTTACCTTAGATCGTTTTGAATATCCGCCATCGCCTTCTCTTGAAATAAAACGTAACATGGTCAAACATATTATTATCACATCTTTTGTAAAGTATATTATAATAATATTATTATATACAATATAATAATATTATTATAATAATAATATTTTAGAACATTATGATATAATCATAATAATATAATTATAAAAACATTTTAGAACATCATAATAATATTACTACTATATACATAATATAATTAATGTAATTATATTAGGTAGATAATAGCATATTATTTTCTTTCACAATTTCTTTGTACCTTTTGTATCATCTTCTTGTTTTAGGTAATGTTTTGGTTAGACCTTGCTTTATTAAACACATTCCATCACCTTAGATAGTATGAAGAACATTAAAATCTATTTATCAAAATGGATTTTAATTAATCTAAGCATTAATGCCTAGATTAATTAATCATTAAATATCAAATAACTAAAACAATTAAAATCATTAACATAAATGGTCAAACATCACTATTCGTACAAGCTAAAGAAAACCAAAAAAAATTAATACCAAAACATGACAAGTGGGTCCCCAAGAAGCTTGGGGTGGTTGTGGAAACTCCACAACAGGATTCAAGGGTTGAGTCTTAAAATGACTCATATTAATAGTCCAACTTAGGGCATACTTTAGGGTTTCAATGACACTTAATCATGTGGTTGAGATTAAAGCATATCTAAGGGTGGACAATCAATCTAGGATGTGGCATGGATTAAGGTAAATGGACGGATGAGATTAAATGAGATCGTATGGCTAGGAATAATCCACTTTATAAATATATATTTATTAAATATATTAAAATATAATATAAAATATTATATTTAAATATATAAAATAAATATATATAAATAAATATGAATAATGGTTGAAAATGGCAAGAAATAGGGATGGTGGAAAAATGGATGGCGGGAAAGCATGAATGGAGGACAAGTGGCTAGATTTTGGTGTCTATAGATGCCCCTTTTGTACCATGTTGCGTGAAACACAATATGGTGCAAAAATATGAGAAACCTGATCGGGCTAGGTGTAGAAGCAACTTCTCTTTCTTGTTGGAATGTGGAGACAAAATTGAAGGCAAAAAATAAAGAATTTAGAGTTATTGCATAGTTTACCCCCTCAATTGGTGAATGAGGCTCACGAGCCAATAAAAAAAGAATGAATGAAAAAAGAAATGTTGTGCAAAGAATGAAATGTGAATGATGAAATGTGTGACCATTTTTTACCTCAACGGTTGAAGGGGTTTGGGAGAAATGTGGATGATGATTGCATTTGTTTTTACCCCAATAGATGAAGGGTTTTGTGATAAATGTGGTTGATTATTACATCTATTTTTGCCCCAAAATATGAAGGGTTTTGTACCAAATGTATATGTCATGATCATGTAATATGTATCCCTTTATGGAAATATTAGAATCAAATTTAGTTGCCCCAAATTTGGGGTGATTTGATCATGTTGAATAAATATTGCCATATGGCCTCATTGATATGCAATATGAATATGCAAAAAAAAAAATGTGGTCAAATTCGGAGGGCCAACTAGTGACTATTAGATAATTCCTAAGATCAGAACCAATCACCCTAGCTAAAGACAATCACCATGATGACTATCAAAGAAATGTGAAATGATGTGATGTAATTTTGTCCATGTTTTTAATCCCCATGAACTAGGCCATCAATGATAGCTATATAGCAAGATTAATCTTGTTAGAGTTTCACTTGAAATGTGAGGAACCAAATTTGATTGTGCTTTCAAACTAGGATATATGGAATGATGATGATGACCAAGTGTTCTTATGGTAATTTATTCATCTTACCAAATTGCATGGATGCAAATCACTGCAATCACCAAGTATTTAGAACAAACCACTATATATAAGATTCACTGAAATTTAGTGTATATGTAAAGAAATGGATGATGGGGTATGATAGTAAAATTTGAAATTTTGATAAGGGAATGTGATGATATATGAAAATAGAACTGACTAGTGAATGTTGAATAGCATATTGGTTAATTTTGCACCTCTTGGACACAAAATTCAATTTTAATGTGCTGAATCAACTCAGATTATCATATAAATTGGTGGGATGATGGGAATTATGATGTAGATGATGAGAATGGTTGTTTTGTAAAAATTTGGACTAGTTTGATGTGTTTTGTAATTGGAAATTGTGTTTTTATGACTCTTGGTTGTAAATGAAAATTATACATCCAAACTGATTTCTATTTTCACAAAACTTGATTTTATGATGGAATTGATGTGTGGGTAAAATTTGGTAAAATTTGGAGGTAAGATATCAATTTTATTGATTTTACATTTTCTTGATTTATGCATCAAATGCCCGCATGCGTTTTTAAGATCAAAAAAATACCTTGGTGCATTTTTGTGTGCTAGAGAATGTCCATGCATGCTTAAGCATATCTAAAAACATCCATGCATGTTTTAGCATATCTGAAAAGCCTCAGGGCACTTCAGTGCACATGCAATTGCTATAAATATCCTGCAAGTGAGAAAATGAAGCTCATTTGTGTGGTTTCAAGTTTGAGAAGTTGCATATAAGGAGTGGAGTGAAGTGGAGAGTGAAATGAGATTGTGGAATTTTGGCATGAAAGCTATGGTGGCATAGGGAATGAGTGATATGGTTGGGGTAGAGGTAAGGTTTTCCAAGGTAATGCTTTTGAAGACTCTTTTGTGTTGTGTAAATTTTTGTTGCTTTTATTATTTTTTTTTGCTCATGAAATGTGTTTATTACTATAGTTGCAAATTTTGGAGCCATGATACCAATTTTATCCTCTTATTATTGGGATGATAAAATTATTGAAAGAGACATATTAGAGTTTGTTGAGGGTGGTGGGGCTTGAGGATGTGGCCTGACTGGACATGGTGAGGGTGGATGATGGGTATATTTCAACTTTGGTTGAAATATGGGATGCGAATAGGGATAATTTCCAATTGTTGACTAGGGAGGTGACCATTACCCTGGAGGATGTGTATCACATTCTCAAGGTGCTAGTAGAGAGGCTGAAGATGGAGGTAGGCTACAAAAGAAAGGCCTAGATGAGAAATATGTTTGGAGATAGGTGGGAGGAGGTGAGGGTGGAGTTTGGGTAAATACTATACTTGACCATATATGTGGCCAAGAAGTTGGTTCTCCTCCCAAAATTGGTGATGTTCATGTTGGTGAACATAGTGATACCCAATAGTATAGGTTTTAGGTTCCAATGGAACCTATTAGGATTGGTGAGTGATTTGCTCACTACATCACAATGATATGCATGGGCTCCTACTTTGTGAGCACATGTGTACTGAGATCTCTATGAGGTGACACGACGAAGGAGGAAGGGCTTAGGATGCAACTTACTTCTCTAGTGTCAGGGATAGGAGCACTTCCTTTAGTGATTGGGATAGGGTGCAACCCTTTGCTAGGAGATGGGTAGTGGTAGAGGAGGTATAGTTGAGTCTTATGATGTGATCTAGTCCATGGTATCGAGATTTGTGGGCTGGACCAACATCTACCCAAGTGACATGGAGGTCTTGGTGAGGGACCATGTGGATCAAGAATAGGGATCAACTGTAGTGAGTGAGGCAATCAAGGTGGATAGTCAGGAGGAGATGGAGCGAGGTGTACCTCCAATTATCATGGGTGTTGCAGCAGTTTTTCTTACCACATAGAGTACTTGATGAGTTGGTGTTGTATATGAGGTATCAAGAGGAGGTGGGGCTTCTATGTGCTATGGAATGGAGGGAGGTAATTAAGGATGACAAGGAGCTAGAGGTCCCTGATGTGGATGATGTGGGGGTGACTCCAGAGTATGTGGTGTGGTTTGGCACCCAGCTAATATGGGTACCTAAGGTGGTTACTAATGGTGGGCATGATGCTAAGGAGTATGATGAGGCTCCAAAGTGACTGAGACATCTTCAAAACAGTATTCAAGGGAGGATATTGAGGGGTACAATGCAATAGCCTCTTGTGGTTAGCATAGAAAAGTATGAGGATGAGGATGATGATATGGAGGAGATATCAAATGTGGTGAGGTTGTGAGCAAATATAAAGTAGCTATAGGCTGAGAGGGAGGCTTTAGTGTAGTCTCATGATGAGGTTGTAGCTCAGCTATGGGTGAAGCTTAGTGCATGGCATGTGATGATAGCTCAGATGCAAGTAGAGCAAGCAACTACAGGAGTTTGTGGATAGGATCAAGAGATTATCGTGAGACTCCAAGCAAAGCTTCTAGGAAAGGAACGTCGACATGGGTTGGAATTGCACTGACTCCAAGCTAGAAAGGAATATGTGCACTCCTTGGAGGATTTATTCATGGAGCATCATATCATGCTTTCAGATCCTCCTGCTTCCTCTAAAGTTGAGTCATCTTGACTAGCTGAGTCTAGGTAGAGTTCTAGGTCTAGGGTTCCTACTAGGTCATAGAGGTCCTCTCATAGACATTATCTAGTGCTTAGATGCACTTTTTGTATATGAGACTTGTTGCTCTATTGTATGTAGCCTTTGGGCACTCATTGTACATGAATATATATATATATATATATATATATACATATATACATGGATTTTACCTTTTGTGTTACATGTTTTTGTGTGAATGATTTTTGTGAAATGTCATTGTGTAATGCATGTTTGCATGGATGATTAATGCAATATGGAATGTGCTAATGATCAATTATAGTTTAGATCTTTGCTTGACATTTTTTTAGCATTGCTTTTTAATTAGGGGTACCATAATTGGTGGCATATGGGATGAATGACTTTTGACATGACATGAATGTTGACATGGAAGAAGATATGGATGTTGATATGGAATACTGACTATTTTTCTAAGACTCAAACATGCTAGTGGCATAAAACAGACTCACTAAAATTGTCTAATCCCTCTAAGACAAAATGTGTGTGTAGTGGGTTCATTTACTGAATCAAGAGCATGGAAATAACCTAAGATAATTAAGAACCAGTGTGTGTGCAAGTGAGTTTATTAACTCATCTTGAGTAAATTGGGTAAACCTATTATAGATGAAACCAAGAAGCTAACTTGTCTATATGAGCGGTAAGAGGTCTCTTTTAAAATAGACATATTGCCACACATGAGTGTACTCCATTGCCAGTAAATCATCTATAGCTCTAGTGGAGGCTAAATCCATAGTACATGAATTTTTTTGCTTCTCTTAAGTTTTTGGGATGACTATGTAACCATCTGACTAGAAATATAGTATGATTTTTATAACCCAATTGATCAATGGTGTGTGATGTAAAATATTTAGAGTTTTTGTTAGGAATTTTTCCCTACTCTTTCTTTTATTTTTGGAATTGTGATAGTGGTGATAACCACTATTTTTAAGTACTATTTTGCATTATGGGACTAGAAAGGATGACCCTTTTCAATTCAAGGTTCATACCAAGTATGGTGTTATACCACTTTGACACTATTTTTAAGATGTGAAATTGGGTTTGGTTCAAGAATATTTTGGACTCAATTTCTAAAACTCAAGATTTTCTTAGTGTATATGTGCAATGGTCCTCAAAATAACTTGACATGTATTTTAGAGGTTGCTTAAAACACTAGGATTGACTAAGTGACCAAAAACACCTAGAACTTTATGTAAATGTGGTTTGTGTGAATGGTAGCATGACTTGGTGGAATTATGTGTATGACTTTGTGAGGGTGCCCTTGATTAAGGCAACATGATTTTATTGGACCAATTAAGACCTTGAACTTAATAAATGATCCCTAATATGGAATGCAAAATGTGGATGTGAATGCAATGTATGACATGCAATTTTGTGAAATGTGAAATGCAATATGAAATGTGGGTGAAGTGCTTTATTTTTGGAAAGTATATGCAAGTGAAATGCAATGTTGTGAATGAAATGTATGCAAATATTTTTGTGTATTAGACATATATATACATATATAGAAATCAAATCATGCATAAAATATTCTCAAGTGTATAACATTAAGTGTTTCAGGTTCTTCCTCTCCCTCTAGACTAGCAAGCCTATAAGTACCATTACCCACTTTTTGTGTGACAATGTATGGACCTAACCAATTAGCCACAAATTTATCATGAAGATGCAGCAATGCATTGGTGTTTTGTTGGTTCTCTTTAAGGATAAGATCTCCTATTTGGAATTCATGTAGATGAACTTTGGTATTGTAAGCATGTTTGAGGTGGTCTTGATAAACTCGTAAATGTTCTAAAGCATTGAATCACCTCTCATAAAGAAGTGTGAGTTGGTCAAGATGTGCTTGTCTAGCAATGTCATCATCTATGAATTTGAAAAAAGAAATTTGCAAGAAGGGGATTTCAAGCTCAAGAGGCATGTTTTCTTCGGCTCCATAGACCAATGAAAATGACATTGCCCTTGTAGGCATGTGGATGCTTATTTTATAAGCCCTAATGTCAAGGGAATTTGTGTATACCAATCTCTATGATTTTCTTTGACAAGTTTCTTGAGGATAGAAATTAAGGTCTTATTGGAAGCTTTAGCTTATTCATTTGCTTATGGATAATAAGGAGTCGAGAAACTATGTTCAATGTTGTATTTATCACAAAGTTCTTGAACATACTTGTTCTTGAAAGACTTGCCATTTTTTGAAATATTTTTTAAGAGAATACCAAAATGACAAATGATATGATGAAGTATAAACTCCACAAATTCTAGGTCCTATCATACTAGTTAAAGGAATTGCCTCAACCCATTTTGTGAAGTATTCTATAGCTATGATGATGAATGTATGTTGTACTAAGAAAGAATGTGAGATTTTTCCAATTAGATATATATCCCATTGTGAAAAGGACCAAAGGCTTTGAATAGGTTGTAAGGCTTGTGATGGTACATGAGTTAAATTAGCATGTTCTTGGAACTTCTTGCAATGTTTGACATAAGTAAAACAATCACGTTCCATTGTGGTTCAATGATAACCCATGCATAAAATACACTTTGCAATGACCATTCCACTAAAATGACCATAAAAAGTACCATCATGAGCTTAAACAATGGCTCTGTGTGCCTCACTAGCCTCAAGACAATGAATGAGGACTCCATCATAACCATGTTTATACAACACATCCCCCAGTAGAATAAAACGAGATGCTTTTTGCTTGAATGTGCATTTGGAAGTTTGAGACATATCAGATGATAGTGTTTCAAACTTGAGAAATGCTACTATTTGGCTTAACCAAGGCCCATATGAATCTAACTGGATAAAGCAAATATCCTTTTCATCTTTTGATTCAACATGTGCAATTGTATATTTAGAGAGTGTTGAAATTATTAGGGGTTGTACCTCTCCAAAGGAGTCTTTTAGAATTAATAATTAAAGAGAGGCCATCACATCTGTAAATTTATTAGTAAAACATGGAAAACTATTGATTTCATACCAATAAAACTTAGAGAGCATCTTCATTTCTAATTCATTATAAATATTAATGGTAGGTTCTTTACATTGGTATTCTCCATTTATTTGTTTGATGATAAGTTGAGAATCACCATATATCTAAATACACTTAATGCTCATAGCTATATTTGATTGAAGACCTAGGATTAAGAATTCACACTTTGCAATGTTTTTTGTGCATTAGAAGTCGAGTTTGAATGATAAGGGGATAGGTACCCCCTATGGTGTATGAAACATGACTCCAGCAACCTGATATTTCATGCACTTAGAGCCATCAAAGAATAATGTGATATCAATGTCTTCCTTTGAAATGATATCTTCTTCTTGTTCAGTGATGACAAATATTATATGGTAGCTCAATAATCAAAGGATGATCACTAGGTAGTGGAGCTTCCACCATTTGGTCAACTATTACCAAACCTTTAATGGATTTTTGGCTAATGAATTACAAGTCAAACTCAGTAAGGAGCATTATCCATTTAGCTGTGTAGGTACTATTGTAAGTGTAGGACATCATATAATGCAAAGAATTTTATCTAGCTATGAAATAAGTTGTGTGGCTAGGCATGTATTGTCAAATTTTCTTAGTGGCAAAAACCACTACTAAGCATAATTTTTCTACATAAGTGTATCTGGTTTCATAGCTTACCAATGTTCAACTAATATAGTAAACAACTTGCTCTTGATTTTTTTTATTCTTTTGTGCAAGCATTATCCCTAATACAAAGTTCATTGTTGAGATATAAAGATAAAATAGGACCCCTAGATGAGGAGGAGCTAATAGTGGTGGAGCATCTAGGTATTGCTTAATTTCATCAAAAGCTTTTTGACATTCATATTTCCAATAGAATGGCACCCTCTTTTGTAGTAGGTGATTGAATGGCCTACATTTGTCAAAAATTTGTGCAATAAAATGATGGATTGATTGAATATTTTCCTTGTAAACTATACAATTCCTTTAAGTTAGTTGGGGGAGGCATCTCCATAATAGCCTTGACCTTGTTAGGTTCCACCTCAATGCCTCTTTTGGAGAAAATGAATCCTAGAATTTTGCCTGAGGTAAAACTAAAGACACGTTTATTAGAGTTCAACCTTACATTATGCTCTAGGAGTCGATCAAAAATTTCTCCAATACACCAATATGTTCTTGTTGAGTTTTAGATTTAACCAAGATATCATCCATATAGTATTTGATAATCTTATAGTTGTAATCATGGAAAATGTAAATCATGGCATGTTGATAAGTGGCACCTACATTTTTTAGGCCAAAGGGCATCACCTTGTAACAAAATGTTCCCCAAGGTGTAGTGAATGTTGTTTTGTGTTGGTCATCAGGATTTATTTGAATTTGGTTGTATCTTGAGAAACCATCCATGAGTGAAAGAATTTCATGGCCATCACAGGTATCGACAAGAGTATCAATGTTTGGGAGAGGAAAGTTATCCTTAGGATACACTTTGTTAAGATATCAAAAGTCAATGCATATGTGTATTGCCCCATTAGGCTTGAGAATGGGTACCATGTTTAAGGTCCACTAAGGATAATTGATAAGAACAATTAAGTTCATGACTAAGATTTTTTGAAGATCTATTTTTACCAAGAGGGCCACGATAGGATGCATTCTCCTAAGTTTTTGTTTGATCAGCTTAATATCAGGTTGTAAGGTGAGATTATGGATAACCAAACTAGGTTCAAGATCGAGCATGTCCTTGTATGAACATGCAAATATGCCCTTATTCCTCTTGAGTCGAGCAATAAATTGCTCTTTTTTGTTGGGTGATAAAATTATGTGAAGCTTGACAATTTGAGGATTATCCTTGTATGAACTAAGGTCCATGTCGATGGTATATTCAATAGATATATGGGAACCTTTCTCAATATGATGGGGCATAGGTATCATATGAATGTCATCTAAGATATCATCAAAATATTTTGTCTTATCCTCATCTATTTCTACCTAGAAAACCTTAGGATCCAAAGGTGAAGATGAAGGTGAAGGCAAAGGGGATGGAGGAATGTAGTTGGTAGAAGCCCTTAACAATTCCTCAAACAAGACAAATTAGGCAAAGGATGGAGGAAAGGAGATCCGGTCTATATCAATGACACTTATATCAATTGGAATTGGCTTAGTCAAATCGTATGGATTACGGAGTGGGGTAAATAAACCAACAAGATTCATGTTGACTTATATGGATGGAATTTATGGAACTTAGGAACTGATGCTAAGGGCTTGGTTAAACTGAATAGTATCAATCAACACAAATAAATGGATTTGTCTAAATGATATATACATATGCAAAGAAATTAAATGTTTTTGTTCATTTTTTATTGATTTTTGATTTTTTTTGTAGTGGTGATAACCACTATTTTTGTGTTATGTACATATGTTACAATTTGGCTTATGAAATGGCTTAGTGGAATGGAGGTAGATGTTCATCGGTAGGGGCAATTTGCTCTTGTGGAAGAAGCAAGTGAAATATAGGCTCATGGATGGGAAACATGTTGAGATAAAACTCATATTGTTTAGTATGGGAAATAATGGGTTTCGATTCTTCTTTAGATTCATACGAAATTATCGACATGAACTTGAATTCTTCATAAATTTTATCATCAAAATTACTGGGATGGAAGGCTTCTTCTCTTGAATTAAGTTTAAGCCTTTAGAAGTCTTGTTCAAGAGAAGAGGTGGTGGAAATTGGGTGGTAATCTAACCCTGAACGGTCGTGCACCTCTTGATATGGGACATTGATAAGTTGATGCACTCCATGTTCATGCAATCCTAGGCCATGACCTTGATAATTGACTATGTGGAAATATCAAGATGAAAATCCCGTCATGCTTGGAATGTTGGTAATTGTTGGTTATTTGGGTTCTTCTATGGGAGTTATACTTTATGAAGAATCAATCCCCCCATATACAAAATGTATGCTATTTGGAGCTGAACCCATGTTATATATTGCTCCTATGGCCAAATGTGGGTCACATGGGCAACCAAAATCCTTAGAACTAGGAATGGAAAGTGGTGTAATGGTGATATCTTGGACCACATATTCACCAATACCAAGATTAGTGAGGTGGACCTTAGCTTGGGATGACATGGAAGGACTATGGTCAGATGATGGCTTAGGAAATGGTGGAGATGGAGGTATATCACAATCCATCAATTTGACATGTGAAACATTAGGTGATGGTGATGGATTGGTTAGATAAGGCTACTGAATGGACAATGGTGATGAGGATGGCAATGATGAAGATGATGTGGATTGATTATGACCACATGTGTATGTATTCAATGATGACTATGATGGGGCTGTGGAAGCTTGATGATGATTAGTGACAGGGATATCCTCAGTAATGGGATCATTTGATGAAGAGATTGATGAAGTGGTAGATGGATTGGATGATGGTGAAATAAAAATTTGAGTGGAAGGAAGCATGGACTCAGGAATTTGAAATAAAATTATAATACTTAAATGGCTCGACATCCAATGGTATGCAATGCACTTATCCCTCATGAACATATTTCAAGCATTGATGTAAAATAAAAGGGACACATCTCATTTCCCTCATCCAAGGTCTTCTAAGGAGTACATTGTACACCATGGATTCTTCTAAGATGTGAAACATGGTGTGCAATATTTTGATCCCTACTT
This sequence comes from Wollemia nobilis, assembly GCA_028583015.1. NCBI lineage: Eukaryota > Viridiplantae > Streptophyta > Pinopsida > Araucariales > Araucariaceae > Wollemia > Wollemia nobilis. The sequence goes on along the minus strand of JAQPPZ010014629.1, from coordinate 198,788 downwards.
TTATGGATAAAATAGTAGTGCCAACTATGGAATACAAAGAATCATTAAATGCTTTAAGGGTGAATTATGACTTGGTAATATGAGATGGATGAAGACTTAAATGATGAAGAGTGTATGTGATGATGATGTTGATAGAGGAACCAATATCAATTAACACTCATTTAAAAGGCTTCTTGTCAGTTAGGGCCATGATATGTAATGGAGGGTCTACGAATTCTGATGATATTAGCTTAATATCAAAGTCATAGAATGTTATGGAATACTCCATGCATGTTTGGATGCTCCCCACAAAGTTTCTAAAGGCATTAGGATCTTGTGATTGTAGTTAAATGGATTTTAGGATATCCATTAATGCCTCACAATGTGAAGGAAATTGTTGGATTACCTCATATATTAACAATTTAGCAAAAGCTATTTTCAGACTTGTAGTTAACCGACTACTCAATGAGATGACTAGTCGAGGTGGATGGTTGATAGGCAGATTTTGAGTATTTTATTGACTAGCGATATGGATGGATGATGAAGTATTGGGGGAAAATTGGATGGGTGGTGATGTAGAAGGTTGTGACACACTTGTTTGAGGTGGTTGCCTTTGTTGGTTGTTCCTTTGATCTCTAGTTACCACATGGATGACCCCTACAAACTCTTGGTACTATTTTATGTGATTGACTTGATTAGGAGTTTTGGTATCAGTCCCTGCTATATTTGGTTGCACCTCCTCGTGATGAGGAAGTGGTGTTTAAAATATACCAAGGTTTTGGTTTTTTTAAGTGGGGATTATCAAGCTTGATTACCCCCAAGTCAATAAGGTCTTGTACAATGTCTTTAAATACATGACAATTATTAATGTCATACTCGTTTTGCCTATGATAAGGACAAAACAAATTCTCTTGATAGTGTTTACTACATCTAGCGAGATCATCAGGTCTAATTTTGAGGAAAAGAAATATTGTTTATGTCATATAACCTTTTAAAAAGGTAAGCATATGACTCAGCCAATGGGTATATTGGTAATTTTGTTAGATAGACTGTCATCGGGATGGTTTTCCAAATTTGGTATTGTGTTTTGCATAGCTTGTGTTTTTTAGGGTATCGTATGATAAGCAATTTGTTGTGGTGTTTGTTGCATGATTTTTTGTTGAACCATTACCAGCTAGCTCATGACCACTTGATTAACTTGATTAGGTTGAATGGCTATGGTAGCCTGTGTTGATTTTGGTTGGACAGAATAGTTGCTTTTGTATTGGACCTTGTTTTGGTATTCTTTCTTTTTAGGCTTTAATATGCCTTCTTAGATTTTGATCTCCTCAATGACTCTAGCCTGAGCTAAAGCTTATTCAAATGATTGATAATTTTGTAGTTGAAGCATCCAATAGATGGGTTTTAAGAAACTCTTGGTGAATAACTTAATTATCTCATCCATTGGTAGGGTAAATGGCAATTTGATGATGACAACCCTCCAATGGTTTCCAAAATCGTAGATAGATTCATCATCATGTTGTATTAAAGCATAGACATTAGACAATGAGATATTTTTTTAATATTTAAGATGAAACTATCAAATAATTGATCAATCAATTGCTCAAAAGTATAAATACTATGGCTTGGAAATTAATTATACCATTCTATGGCACCTCCTCCTAATGTTTGAGGAAAATTTCAAAGCATGAAAGCATTATCGTTTTGAATTCTAAAGCATGCATGAAAAAATGTGCTCACATGTTCTTTAGGATCCTCAATTCCCTTAAATGTTTCAATCTTAGGTACCATGAAATCTATTGGATATGGTAGTGAGGGTACCAAAAGATAAATTTATTGACTGATCAATTGGTGTAAGGTTGGTTTCTAGTTTGAAAAACCATGAGTATATTTAATCAGTTGATATATCTATTTTTGCATGGCATTAATTCAAGTATCTTCCTCAAGAAAGTGGAATACCTGAATAACCTGATGATTTTATGATGGAATAGAGAAATGTTGTGGAGGGACTAAGTGAATTTGATGGAAATTGATGAATGGGAGATTGTTGATAAAAATATGGGGAATTATAGAATGAGGTTTACAAATGAAGGTTATTGTTAGGCTGGCCAATGGGAATAGGATGGGTGATGGTATGGCTTGGTGGGAGAACAAGGATAGTAACCATAGAAGATTGTGGTGCCCATGATGGACCCTGGTTAACAAGAATAATTTGAGTAGAGTTATGTAAAGGCTTAGGGTTTGCTTGTACTTGTTATTGAGCATCTTTATCTAAGAATTTATTCATGTGTTACCATACCTTACTAATATCTCTATAAGAGGCTAAGGGTGTGGAGGTAGATGGTATGGAATATGTGGCTTGTGTACAAGTTACACTAGGTATGGCAAATTGTGAGGCTGGAACCTATGAAGTAGCAATAGCATGTGCTTCATATAAGGGGTTGGTGTAAGTGAAAGTATATGAGGTGCTAGGATCACATGAGGGTTGGGGAATGGACATATGGTAAGAAGGTGCAATTGATGCCTCAAAAATAGGATTGGTATACACCTACAAGGTGGATGGGGAATGGGAATAAATAGTCTCTTGTTGAGAGTAGAATTCTATCTAGGTGAATTGGGAATGGACTTTAAGGCATAGTTAGATGACTTCATGAGAGCTTCTAATCTTGCCATATCTATATGGTTAATGTGATGGTTTATGGTAGGGTAGGTTGACTCCTCTTGGGGCATATCCATATGAAAGGCTATGGAGAGCAAAGAATGTGATGGACCTGTAGACAAATATGTCTGTGTCACATTCAGGGATTCTACCATAGAAGTGGTGGGGAAGGTGGATGAAGGTTATATTTGATTATTTTTATTTAGTGCTTGTTTATTTTTTGAGTTAGGTCCATAAAGTAAATAAATCAAAATACAAATTATGTAGTCAACTGAAACACCCAATTTAAATTTTACAATAAAAACAAATAGCCAATGCTAAGTTTTTTTAACGCATGTATCTTACCTTGTTCATTGGTTATCTTATTTTAATGTAAGTTTATTTCTTTATGTTTCAATATTGTGTGTTTCAAATGTACTAATCTAAATTAATAAAAAAGAAAGGTAAAAACTATGGTGAAGCTAAGGCAACGAGATTCTTGTTGGTGATAAAATCCAACAAGTTTGTTTGGGTTGACCTAGGGTTTCTAAGGGTAGATACTGGTGGATGGAGATGAATACCACTATCACCAAATCTCAAGCAATGGTTGGTGATGAAATCCAACCACTACTATTTTAAGTGAAGTGTTCTATGTGTGAATTTTTTATTTTAAGGTTTTCATAAACTAATGTGGACAAACAATGTTAGTAACAACTAATTTCATAAATCTAAGTTAGAATTCAACAAGAGAATGCAAATTTATCTAAAGGGTGTGAAGTACACCGCTTAAGACCCCTTATCAAAATAGTCGAAGGGTTTGTCCACCCCTCTTCCTGGAATCATCCAATGGTAGGAATACTCTTGGCACCCTAATGATGTTCCTACTTAGATATATAAAAGAATATACTTCTAACCCTAAAATACAACTCTAATTTATGCATATTATCACTTCAAATGCAATTAGAATGCAACACTTTATATCTATGAATACATTATAAATAGAAACCCTAACTTGAATGTGTGAATGGATGCAAAAATAAACCTAAAATGTGAACTAAGATGAATTATTTTCCATATTACTTAGTGATTGTTCATTTTATGCCTAAAATCTAAAAAAGAAAACATTAAAGAACCCAAAATACATAAAATAGTAAAACTAGATTTTGGATAGTGGACTTATTGGATAGCCTACGTATCTGCTCTAAATCACTATAAAATGCACTTGGGAACTTTTGATACACCTTTGGTAACTTCTATAATGCATCTGGGTGTTTTTGAAATACCTATGGGTATTTCTAGATGATCCTTGAGTGCCACAGAGCATTCGCGCACTTCCTACAACTTTTGACAAACCTTTAGAAACCCTAACAGGTGAAGAATTCTTTATTTATTATTATATAGATATACAAAATAAGAAAAAAAATAGTAAATTAGATGGAAACATAAATAAAAAATTGAAACCCTTAGGGGTCCCACAGTAATCACCATTTGTAGAGCTAAAAACATGACACCAAACAATTCTAAATAAAAAAGAACTCAAGCGAATAAAATATTGCACAACAAAATGAAATTTATATTGATAAAGGGGAGGGGAGCCTCGAAAATCTATTGTTACAATAGTGGATCCAAGAATCTCTTGATACAATATTATAAAAAAATTTAGAATTCTCTGAATCCCTAGCCACAAATAACTAGTGGTGTCTTCAACTACGTCTTTGCTTCCAACAAGGTTGAGTGGGCTTCTACATATCTGATATTGGGCCATTTCAGCTTAAGCAGATGTCCAATGTTTTTGATGTATTGTTAAAACCTGCATACAAAGGAATCATATAATTAGTAATAACAAATGAGGGCTCCATAGTGTGAGCCCTCAAAAATCACAACTTAAAACCCTAGTTATAGCAATGCAAATGTGAACAAAATAAGATAATATGAAATATAACAACATAAACAGATTTACCTTACTCTTATTGACTGTTTGTTTATGGATGGATCTATTGTAGGTTTATGGTAGGTGCATGTCCTAGAAACACCCAAGGATCTTGCTCGATGTCAAAATAGGGCTCTAAAATTCTCGTGGATTATTTATGAGTACAACAAGGTGCTTAGGATATCTATAGAGCACAACAGGGCACTCGAGATATCTATGTAGGGTAGTAGGGTGCTTAGGAGGTTAGTGGAGCACAATAGGATCCTTGAGAGGTCTGTAGAGTATAGAAGGGTTCTTGAGAGGTCTAAAACGTGTAGCAGGGCATGCAAGAGGTCCAATTAGATCTACAAAAGTAGATCTGATGAGGGTAAGGGATGCAACAACGATGGTGGTAAGTGAGGTTATGGAGGAATGGTAGATGGATTAGGTAAAATGGATGGTTAGGGCACTAAAGGATCAATTGGAACTTTAGTGCACTTAGAAAACTTATGTTGTTTTCTAGCTAATTAGGATTCTAGAGAGATTTTAGGGATTTAGGGTTTGAGTCTTAAAATGACTCATATTAATAGTCCAACTTAGGGCATACTTTAGGGTTTCAACAACACATAATCATGTGGTTGAGATTAAAGAATATCTAAGGGTGGAAAATAAATATAGGATGTGGTATGGATTAAGGTGAATGGATGGATGATATTAAATGAGATCGTACGCCTAGGAATAATCCACTTTATAAATATATATTTATTAAATATATATTAAAATATAATATAAAATATTATATTGAAACGGGAAAAAGTTGTTATTTGCTCAATATTTATATAAAGTAAATGCACATGTCCAAAAATTTCTCTTTATTCATTCAAAATGGGATTCATAGGTTACAATAAGGATTATAAGGAATCCTTTTCATAATGAACATCAAATAGACTGATAGCTGCTCTTGGGTTCCTTGATGTAGGTGGGCTTCCTGCATATGTGGGCCACCACTGTTGTTGATGTGGATGCTTTATCACCTATTTTATGACCTAAAAAATAGGGTTAGAGTGTTTGGGGGCTTGCCTTGGTCAGGACCTATATTGATGAAATATGATAAAAATAGTAAATGAAATTGAACTAAAATACTATAAAAATAATGGGAAACATCATAATATTGTCAAATAAGGCTTACCTAACAAATTAAGGGTGATTTGACACTTGTAGACCCAATTCATAGATCAAGAGGTGAATTGATTCTATATTCGTAGGCCAAGGGGTGAATTCAACTATAAGTGGTTTCTGCTAAATATCCTTGCATGGATGGGATCCTAAGGTACTGTAATGTTGCTGATCTAGTTTAGATATCCATATCTACACTTCTGGTTGCATTTTTATAGACTTTCTATACTTTGGCTAAAAATGGAGAGAGGTAGAATGAGGGATTAGGTTCACTATTTATAGATAAACCTAAGGTGTAGGGGGTGTGGTTAGGAGAACTAAACCCTATGTTCAAGTTCTATGGAGGTTAGGTTAGTGTTGGCAATTTTGGGTACATTGGGTACTTTGCCCTTGATCATGTGTATAAGTTGTCATTGATGTCAAGAAGCTCTTGAAGGAATTTGTTTGATGTCAAAAGTTTTGCTTTAATAAAATGTTTCTTGGAGGTTCTGGCATGACAGTTTCAAAGGTCTTTTGTAAACCCCAAGTTGGCAGGTTTAAATATTACAAGTGGATGCATTAGTTTAATGCATTTGGGTCTAGGAGGAAGTATTTATTTAAATAATTAAAAACCTTGTTAAGGTTCCCTTTAATTATTTTTAAATAAATATTAAATTATTGTTTGCAATGGGTTCTCCTAACCCATGGTGCTATGTTTTAAGATTGTGGGTGCTAGCCAAGACCTCCACCAACATGTTAAACTCCTCGCCGACATCAAGAGCTTATGGTAAAAATGCATATAAATCTCCCTCGATGAAAATCAAGAATTATCCAATCCGAATTTTGAAAAGAGTTGCTCGCTATGAATTTGTGATCTGCTATTCGATTTCTTCCTCGTTGTGATTTCGTGATCCGCTGTTTGAATTTCTTCTTCGATTGTGTCTTTGTTGTTTTTCGTAAACCCATAATTTGACTATGTCCTCACCATTTGTCGTAAATCCACCGTAAGGTTTTTGTCTTCATGTTCACGTCAGAAGAAATGGAGGCACTATTGTTTTATTTAATCCCTAGCACAGAAGGAACAAGGTTAACAGCGTGAGGTTTAAACCTCACCGGGCGCCTTTGGTGCACCGATAGTGGCTAGGTTGTTGGCGTGCTACCCGAACGGGAGGTTTCGCGTTCGAATAACGTGAAAGGGTTTTTCATCATGAAGTGGACGTAGCGGGTGGTGTTAGAATTCATGCGCAATTTCTCCATAGCGCGATTTTTGATGTTGGCCAAGGTATTTTCAAAATTAATTTTTGCTAAGTGTATTTTGCGGATGGAGGAAGTTTATTAGAGGGAAAAATAGCTTAGGAGTTATAAGGAGTGTAAAGCTTGTTTTATTTTGATAAAAGATTCTTTTGAAGGTGTTGTCTGAAATATCTTATTGCATTCTTATGAGAGATAAATTTTATTTTTGATAAGACTATAAGGGAGAAATAAGGTGTATAAGGGATAAATTTTTCTTGTAATGTTGAGAATGCTTTTGGTTGATTATGGAAATGAAAGCATGATGTTTTAAGGTTAAAATTGCTTCTTGTGTGAAGTTGTGAAACCTTAAGTGGGCAGCTTTGATATTGACATTTGCTTTCATTAAATTGGTAATAATCAAGCTATTCTTTACTTGGTTAAAGTGTTGGGCTTATTCCTTTGTTGATGATTTGAAAAGTTGTTTTGTGCTATTGTGATTTGAGTTGGTTGATGCTTTTTGTTCAAACAATATTGGAGAGAAAAGGAATTCTACTTGTTTCCTTTTCTAATGTTGATTGTGAAATGCTTCAAGGTTGTGTTTTGAGCTGAATGGTGTTGATTGAACCTTGTTTGATGAGCATTGTTGTTGAAGACCTAATTGATGGTGAAAAGAACATGAGTATCATTGTTATGTGATTATTTTCATAGTTGGCAATTGTTGGGGTTTCATGTTCTTGAAAGAAAGTCTATCCTATCTATTTCAGATATTGAGTTGAGTTTTCAGATTTGAGATTGAGTTTTGAGATTGGGAGTTGAATATAGAACATATTGAGTCTCTAACAATTCTCTTTATGCTTCTATGAGTTTGACAAATCACATTGGGTCTCTAAAAATTCACCTTGTGATTTCCTACTAAGAAAGTTTTTTTTGGTGAGCTTGTTGAGTTTTGGATAGGTTTCGATGGGGACTTGTGAGTAGTCTTGGACAGGTTTCGGTGGGGACTTGTGAGCAGATTTGGACAGGTTCCGGTGGGGACTTGTGAGCAAATTTGGACAGGTCCTAGCAGAGGACTTGTGAGCTAAGTTTGATAGTTCTATCAGAGAACTTGAGGACAGAGGTGCACTGGTTCTTTGAGAAGAACCTAAGGATAGATTTGGCAATTCTTTGAGAAGGCTTGTGTGTAGAGGATTGATTTGTTCAAGCATTATACAGATCTAACAAATAGAGGAAGACTTGTACTAGACCGACAAACTATGTTTGGTACAAGTTGATGAGCTACTGTGGACGTGATCATAGAAGGCAGAGGTCTCTTAGGCTAAGCATTGAGGATAGGAGGTCTTCGATGGAAAGGAGTTCCACGTGCTGGCAAGAGGTAGAGGCAGTTGATCTTCTGAGGGATTATTTCTAGAGCAGAGGGGAAGGTATCTCCTTTGAGCAGAGGCTCATAAATTTTGATTGGGGGAAGATATCTCCTTTGGTCCAAGGATCATAAACATTGTAATTGGGAAGGATTCCCAAAGAACTTTGAGATAAATTTTAGATAAAAGTTTTGTGGACGTAGCCTAGCCATTTTGGATGAACCACATTAAAATTAGTGTCACTTTGTGGATGATATTGTGCATTGCTTTGATATTGCTTTGGGTATATTGCTTTACTGTTTTGAAGTAGAAAGGAAAAAGTAAAAAGAGGTCTTATACTGTTCACCCCCCTCTCGAGTATAAGCTTGTGTTCTTCAATTGGTATCAGAGCCAGTGCCTTCAGAAAGTTTAACATCTTGAAGGAAAAGCTAGTAAATAACACAATGGATCATTCAAGTGGTAATGCAGCACCTATTCTTGATGGGTCAGATTTTGGTCTTTGGAGTGCAAGGATGAAGGTTCATCTAATGGCACTTGGGAATGAGGTTTGGGAAGTGATTGAAGATGAGTACACTATTCCTGAACATGGTCCTAATACTAAATAAGAAAGGCTCCTACATCATAGCAATTCAAAAGCAATGAATGCAATCCTGAAAGGCTTACAGAAAGCAGATCTCACCAAAGTGATTCACTGCAAGACAGCTAGTGAAATGTGGAAACAGTTGAAGGTGGTTTATACAGGTGATACAAATGTTAGAAAGGCCAAGTTGAGACACTTCAAAGGTATGTTTGAACAACTCAAGATGAATAATGATGAAAATATTAGTGACTACATGCTTCATATGGATGAGGTTGTTAACTCCATGAAAGACTTAGGTCTTGAGCTTGCTGAAAATGATGTTTGTGATAAGATTTTAAGATCTCTTCCTAATAGATTTAGTGAAAAGATTTCTGCTATTGAGGAAGCTAAAGATTTAGATAATTTGAAAAAGGATGAGCTCCATAGTATACTTGCAACATTTGAGTTGAGAACTCAAGTGAAGGTTGATGTCAAGAAAGAGGCAGCTTTCAAGGCCACCAAGAAATCCAAGGGTAAACAACTTCAATATAGTGATGAGTCTTCTAGTGATGAAGAGGCATATTACATCAAGAAAGGCAAGTTCTCTAGAAAACACAAAAGTATGAAAAATATAAGATGTTTCAATTGTGGAAAGTTTGGTCATTATGCTACTGACCATCTTGTTCCCAAGAATGAAAGTGATGAAGATAAACAAGATTCTAAGAGCAAGGATTCGAAAAGCACAAGCATCACAGGAAGAACAAAGATGAGCACAACAATCAAGGAAAGAGGTATTCTCACAAGCACAAGAAGAGTTTCTACCTAGACAAAGCAAGTAAGTGTTCTAGTAGTGATAGTGAAAGTTCTTCAAGTGATGATGAAAATGAGATGTTCATATCAGAAAAAGAGGAAGAACCGAAACATAGATTCATTATCATGAAATGTATTAGATGTGGAAAATTTGGTCACCTTGAGGATGATTGCACAAATAATGATTTGGTTTCTAGTATGTATGAGGATGCTTCAGAAAACTATAAGGAAGATGCATGTATGGTTTTTGAAAAGGGTAGCACCTCTAGTGATAAGAAATCTGAAAAAGGCTTTGATGGTTCAAAAGGCAAACAAATAGAGGAAGATATAGAGGAAGGTGAAGTAGATCTTGAAGGTGAACTTATTAGTGCTCTTAGTGCTTTGAAAAAGGAAAGAAATAAGAATGCTAGACTCAAGGATAAGTTAGATGAATGTTGCATGGAAAGATATGAGCTTATAGAAAGTCTTGACTTCTCTATAGCTAAGACACAAGAACTCAAGGATGAGTTAAAGTCTAAGGTTCTTGAGTATAGCGAGTTGGAATAAAAATTGGCTTCTTTGAAAGAGGAAACTAAAGAGTACAAGGATAAGCTTTACAGGTTTCAAGATAGTTCCAAAAAGGTTAAGTCACTCATCAAAGGTCAAAGAAAGACAACAGATAAAACAGGCCTTGGTTTTGTTAAGCCACACAAGGAACAAGTTGGAGAGTCTAGTAAGAGACTCCAAAAGGAAGAGAGTTCTGATGAGGAAAATATTTCAGAAAAGGAGTCCTTGAATGATAGATGCACATAAATAGAAAACAGAATTCAGAATGAGAAGAAGAAGTATTTAGGACCCAAGAGGTCAAATAAAGGAAAGTTTCAAGGCAGATGTTTTGCTTATCATAGGTTTGGTCACATGGCTTCACATTACATGGCTCAAGTGAAGAAAGTAAATGACAATTTTAGAAGTGCTAGTTTCTTTCAAGGGTATTGCTACTCTTGTCAATAGTTTGGGCACAAGGTAGTTTATTACAAGACAAATAACAAGAACAGGTTTGATCAGAATAGGTTTGATCAGAACAGGTTTGGTTAGAATAGATTTTGTCAGAACAGGTTTGGTCAGAACAGGTTTGGTCAGAACAGGTTTGGTCAGAATAGGTTTGGTCAGAACTGGTGGATTCAAAGATCAGGTTTACCTCAGAGAAACAACATCGTCAAGTGTTTCAAGTGCAACAATGAAGGTCACATAATTAGACAGTGTAGATCTAAAATTCTAGAATACAGGAATAGGAACAATGGCATGATCAGGTCCAAGGATCAAGGCATGGACAAGAACAGGGATGAGAACAATAACAAGAACAGTGACAAGAATAGGAATATGGACAAAGAGTTCAAGAGAAGGCCCAGTAAGGAAGTTATAGACGCTGATTATGATCAGTGCCTAATGGGGGTTTTACTCCCACCCCAGAATTAATCACCTCATCAGGAGGTGGGGGAGGGACTAAGCTAAGAGGCTCATTCTTAGTCCCAAGCCCCAAAGGTGACCCTTTGCCATTGATGACAAATGGGGAGAGATATGAGTAAGGGGGAGAGCTTCAAAGTGAAGGGGAGAGCTTCAAGTCAGGGGGAGCAAAACTTCAAAGGAATATTCTCAATTGTTAGCATAGTTGGTTTCATTTTTGGCTCTTGAGAAGTTTTTTTAGTAAAGGTTTGCCATCAATGACAAAGGGCGATATTTTTGGCAATTTTGGGTACATTGGGTACTTTGCCCTTGATCATGTATATAAGTTGTCATTGATGTCAAGAAGCTCTTGAAGGAATTTGTTTGATGTCAAAAGTTTTGCTTTTATAAAATGTTTCTTGGAGGTTCCGGCATGACAGTTTCAAAGGTCTTTTGTAAACCCCAATTTGGCAGGTTTAAAGATTACAGGTGGATGCATTAGTTTAATGCATTTGGGTCTAGGAGGAAGTATTTATTTAAATAATTAAAAACCTTGTTAAGGTTCCCTTTAATTATTTTTAAATAAATATTAAATTATTGTTTGTAATGGGTTCTCCTAACCCATGGCGCTATGTTTTAAGATTGTGGGCGCTAGCCAAGACCTCCGTCGACATGTTAAACTCCTCGCCGACGTCAAGAGCTTATGGTAAAAATGCATATAAATCTCCCTCGATGAAAATCAAGAATTATCCAATCCGAATTTTGAAAAGAGTTGCTCACTGTGAATTCATGATCTTCTGTTTGATTTCTTCCTCATGATTTCGTGATCCGCTGTTCGGATTTCTTCTTCGATTGTGTCTTCACTGTTTTTCATAAACCCGTCGTTCGACTGTGTCCTCGTCGTTTGTCATAAATCCGCTATAAGTTTTTCATCTTTGTGTTCATGTCAGAAGAAAGGGAGGCACTATTTTTTTATTTAATCATTGGCGTAGAAGGAACAAGGTTAACAGTGTGAGGTTTAAACCTCATCGGGCACCTTTGGCGCACTAGTAGCGGCTAGGTTGTTGGCGCGCTACCCGAACGAGAGGTTTCGTGTTTGAATAACATGAAAGGGTTTTTCATCATGAAGTGGACGCAGCGGGTGGTGTTAGAATTCGTGCGCAATTTCTCCATAGCATGATTTTTGATGTTGGCCAAGGTATTTTCGAAATTAATTTTTGCTAAGTGTATTTTGCGGATGGAGGAAGTTTATTAGAGGGAAAAACATCTTAGGAGTTATAAGGAGTGTAAACCTTGTTTTATTTTGATAAAATATTCTTTTGAAGGTGTTGTTTGAAATATCTTATTGCATTCTTATGAGAGATAAATTTTATTTTTGATAAGACTATAAGGGAGAAATAAGGTGTATAAGGGATAATTTTTTCTTGTAATGTTGAGAGTGCTTTTGGTTGATTATGGAAATTAAAGCATGATGTTTTAAGGTTAAAATTGCTTCTTGTGTGAAGTTGTGAAACCTTAAGTGGGCAGCTTTGAGATTGACATTTGATTTCATTAAATTGGTAATAATCAAGCTATTCTTTACTTGGTTAAAGTGTTGGGCTTACTCCTTTGTTGATGATTTGAAAAGTTGTTTTGTGCTATTGTGATTTGAGTTGGTGGATGTTTTTTGTTCAAACAATATTGGAGAGAAAAGGAGTTCTACTTGTTTCCTTTTCTAATGTTGATTGTGAAATGCTTCAATGTTGTGTTTTGAGCTGAATGGTGTTGATTGAACCTTGTTTGATGAGCATTGTTGTTGAAGCCCTAATTGATGGTGAAAATAACATGAGTATCATTGTTATGTGATTATTTTCATAGTTGGCAATTGTTGGGGTTTCATGTTCTTGAAAGAAAGTCTATCCTATCCATTTTAGATATTGATTTGAGTTTTCATATTTGAGATTGAGTTTGAGCTGAGTTGATTTGAGTTGAGTTTTGAGATTGGGAGTTGAATATAGAACATATTGAGTCTCTAACAATTCTCTTTATGCTTCTATGAGTTTGACAAATCACATTGGGTCTCTAACAATTCACCTTGTGATTTCCTACTAAGAAAGTTCTTTTTGGTGAGCTTGTTGAGTTTTGGACAGGTTCCGATGGGGACTTATGAGCAGTCTTGGATAGGTTTCAGTGGGGACTTGTGAGCAGTTTTGGACAGGTTTCGGTGGGGACTTGTGAGAATATTTGGACAGGTCCTAGAAGAGGACTTGTGAGCTGAGTTTGATAGTTCTATCAGAGAACTTGAGGACAGAGGTGCACTGGTTCTTTGAGAAGAACCTAAGGACAGATTTGGCAAGTCTTTGAGAAGGCTTGTGTGCAGAGGATTGATTTGTTCAAGCATTGGACAGATCTGACAGACAGAGGAAGACTTTTACTAGACCAACTAATTTTGTTTGGTACAGGTTGTTGAGCTGCTGTGGACATGATCATAGAAGGCAAAGGTATCTTAGGCTAAGCATTGAGGATAGGAGGTCTTCGGTGGAAAGGAGTTCCACGTGCTTGGCAAGAGGTAGAGGCAGTTGATCTTCCGAGGGATCATTTCTAGAGCAGAGGGGAAGGTATCTCCTTTGAGCAGAGGCTCATAAATTTTGATTGGGGGAAGGTATCTCCTTTGGGTCGAGGCTCATAAACATTTTAATTGTGAAGGATTCCCAAAGAACTTTGAGATAACTTTTAGAGAAAATTTTTATGGACATAGCCCAACCATTTTGGGTGAACCATGTTAAAATTATTGTCACTTTGTGGAGGATATTGTGCATTGCTTTGATATTGCTTTGGGTATATTGCTTTACTATTTTGAAGTATAAAGGAAAAAGTAAAAAGAGGTCTTATACTGTTCACCCCCCCTCTCAGTATAAGCTTGTGTTCTTCAGTTAGTGGTTATGAGGTGTCATCCTCACATTTCCTTAGGAAATATCTCATCCTCACACATGTGTGACGATATATTAGGGTTAACTAGGATTAGTTAAATCTAGGTTAGATTTGGGTTAGGTTAGTGTTTCCTAAGAAATATACTAACCAACTTTGTTTACACACATGTGGGAGAAAATAATTAGGACTAATTAGGTTTTAGGAACCTAATTAACCTTTTTAATCCAAAAAGTGCACTTAAGTGAAGTCACTTAAAAATTATAATTTGGGTTAACTATAATTAAGGCTTTTTGGGAACTAATAGTCCTATGGGTTCCTAATTAAGTCTAGGAAGGGTTTAAGTGGCCTTAGGTGATTTATGAGTGGTTATTTGGTGGATGCAATATGGTTATGACATGGATTTGAGTATTTTATTAGGGTTTTTTCAGTCTATGATATGCTATGCTAATATAGAGCAATCTACACTAGTCTACGCATGTCTACAATAGTCTACATAGATCTAGAGCCATCTAAAATAGTCTATATTGGCCTATAATAGCCTAGAGATATCTAGTATGGTCTATGTAAACCTAAAAGTGTCCAAAAGGATCTAAAAGTACGTAGAGGTAGTTATGTATGACTTTTAGGTGTCTACATTTTGTCCCTTTTTGTACTATACTGTGTGAAGCACAATTTAATACAAAAATATGAAGGGATGTGTAGGGGATAAGGGAATGAAGGATAATGGAATCCAACCAAAGGTATGTAGCTGCTCGAAGCATGACCATACAACATTGGATGGAAATACAAGGTTATAGAAGGGAAAATAATGGAATATAATAAAAGGTATGTAGCCGCTCAAATCATAACCATACAACATTGATCAGGGATCCAGGGAGAGAAGATAAGAAGAGAAGAAGAAGATGGGAAATAAGAGAAGAAAATAAGAATATGAAAAACAATATCGATAAATGGAAATGGATGATTACGGATGCAACGCGATGATTTTACTGAGTCTGTATGACATTTCTTGATGTCATACTAGTTGTTTGAGGGTGGCAACTTTTGATTGATTTGATTTTATGACAATGCAAGATGGTCCAAAATAAAAATAGAATAAATGCCTATTCAAATGTTTTTTTTTGATTGATTGATGAGTACATGGTTACAATTTTCAAACCATTTGAGTTAGTTAACATTTGGATTATTAAAATGTGTTGTTCATTGTGTACCATGAATTCTAGAGTGAAATCCTTCTCTAGATGTTGCACTAAGTTAGTCAACCATGTCCTTCATTGTGTACCATGAATTCCAAAGTGACCTCTCCATTTTTATGCACAACTCTCTTGATCTAACAAATATCTAGTTGGGATTGATATTATAATCATAAGATAATATTTAGTAAAACATTTTATAGATAGATGTGGTATTCGTGGTTTGGATGTTTGGTTTTTTGGTTGCATGCAAAGCTAGATTTTGGATATGAATACCCCCTCAAAAGAGGAATCAACAATGATGCAAATGGAATGTGATGATATGGTGATGAATAAATTGATAGAAGAAAAATGCATGATGGAATTGATGATAAATCAGATGAGTAGGGAAGGGGGTTAAGAGGCCACATGAGGGTGATCCTCTATTTTGGAGGGTTAAATTTAGAGAGTTTATGCCTAGTGATATTAAGTGGAGGCCTTGGATGGTTGAGGTGATATGGGAGAAGGATGACAAGTAGTTATGAGCCATTTGTTGAGGGAGGTGGTTGGTGGTGTGATATACTTGATAGGCTGAGTTCTTTTAGTTTGATCAATTTAGGTGATAGTTTGTGTTGGCAATTTTGGGTACTTTGGGTACATTGCCTTTCCTCAAGTGTATAAGTTGTCATTGATGTCAAAAGGCATTTTTGTGTTGATATCAAAAAGAGTGTGATGTCAAAAATATCTTGAGAAGCTTCATAATGTTAAAGGGTTTTTATTAAAACCATGGTGACAAGGTTAAAGGTTTTTCTTAAAACCATTTGGACTCATTAAGGGTTTTTATTAAAACCACTTTGGCTTAATGAGAAGAGGTTTTTATTAAAACCATGGTGAAGGTTTTTCTTAAAACCATTTGGACTCATTAAGGGTTTTTATTAAAACCAGGCTTAACTTAATGCAAAGGTTTTTACTTATTGAAAAACCTTGAAGGTCCATGTTTATTATTAATAATTAATTTAACTCAAACCTTTGACAAAGGTCTAATTTTAATTTATTATTAATAAAATAATAATAATTATTATTTTAATTATTATTAAAGGGTCTTTTAACTCTTAAGCGACACACATAAAGAATTCATTCGTCGACGTGTTGCCATCGTTGGAGGAATGTCGACATCAAATAATTAAGGAGAAATGGCTATATAAGTGGGGATGATTTTCTAAAGTAATGGTACCTTCGATCGATGAGATTTCGTAGCTCTGTGTCCTCCATAAAAGCGATGATTTTTGTTGTATTTCGTTGTCCATCCATTTTGAATTGCCCGATCTTTTCTTGCGCTTGACATCCAAAAGATTGCATTTCTATGACATTTGATAAGAATGCGAACTATGTTTTCTGGGAGTTACGTTTTTGGACAGCACTAATGATGATGATGGTGGCTTGAGGAAAACGTTTACGTTTTCAAATCCTTGGCGATTGAAGGAAGACAACACATAGGATTACATTATATTTTTCATTGGAAACTTGTGCTCCAATGTTGGTGGTGTGTTGAGTGAAGAAGCATTGAGCAGAGGTGCCAAGTTTGACCCATGTTGTGGGCAATTTTTTTTTGGTCATGATGCACAAGGATAGCAGCAATGAAAGCATTTTAGCATGTGTGGTGGTGTTATTCATTTTCTCCAAAGGTTGGAGAACTAAGGTTGGCCAAGTGTTGTGATAGGTTTTGAGTTCTCCTTCTTCATCAATGTAAAGGTATGGGCAACTTCTTCCATGTATATTGTTAATGGTGTATTTTCTGAAATTGAGTTTGGAGTGAAAATGTTGTCTACTAGGTATCTTTGTTGGTGTAAATCCTATTTTTTGGATATTGAAGATTGTTTATGCATTAAAATCATTGATGATTTTTTGGGTGAATGCATAATTCTGGTTGAGGAAGAGGAAGCATTTTTGCACTAGGGTTTATGTTAGTAAGTCTTGCTACTTGCATTGAGATGGTGAAACCCTTAGTTGGATATTTTGTTATTGATGGTTGAGTTGCTTCCATAGAGGTTGTGTTGAGTTGTGTTTTCACCTAGTTGTGAAAGCACACTCTATGGTAGGATCTGAGTCCCAAAATCCTCTGCTTGCAAAGAAATTTCACAAATAATTTCTCCAAGGTTCCTGTTATGCTAGTTCTTTATATACCAGTGAAGATGTTTAGTTTAAATGCTGGGAATACCTTAGTGTTGCAAGTGGATGTTAACAAGGGGCACTGTAGTTTATTTTAATTTGAATTTGCAGTGGACTCAAAGTGACTAAATCTAAGAGAGGAATTTGTTTTGATCTTGAGCTTTGATGGATTTTTAGTTATTTATTTTAATTACAGTAATTAAAATACAAAAAATAAAATGAAGAATTATGAATAAAAGAAAATGCAAAGAATAGTAAACTAAACTACGCTCAGAATGCTGCCATCTCAATTCGACAAAATCGAATATAATGAGGTTTTCTGCATGCAACCTAACCTATTGAATCTGCACATTCACACAATCCTGATAAGCTAGGTGCGGGTTTCTAGGGTTTTACTATAATTTTAGATTTTAGGCATTCGCATGAAGCAACCGAGAGAACTCACATTAAACTCCATCTATAAACCTAACATCTAAAAAGGGAAATATAAACATTCAATCTCTGCATGCAAAATGACTCCTTTCTCATCAATGAGACGTCAACTCTTTGTATTTATGTATTAAAATGATATACCAATTACAGTGACAGAATGTTCCAGGTTTAACAAATCTAGAACAAGTGGAGAAAAATGCTCCAAGTGCAGGTCCAGAATGGCCTATGGCCCTTGTCTCTGCAACTCTGCTAGCAGCAAATTCCAACCCCTGTATCAATATGCCCCTCTGATCTTATACTAACTTATGTGGCTCTTCATTTCACCCTGTGTCACTTCATTTCACCTCCTCGAATGCATTGTTTCATATTCCCACCTTTTCGTTGCATTTGAATTCATGCTCGATGCTGAAACGTTTGATATTTTCTGTTTACATGTAATGCTTCTGTAACCCTGACATCTGTATGCCACGTTTTCCACGTTTCTGTTGCATGTTTCGTAACTGCCACCTGCAAATCGTGACAAAAATGGCATGTAACACCGCTCTGCCACCTGTACCGCAAAAATAGGACGTGTCACGAAATCATGACACTTTTCTGCCAACAACCTTTCTTGCCTTCATGCATAGCGAAAATCTGACATGTCGCAATTTCGCTACAAGTTTTTCGCACTTAGTCTCTTTTCAATAAAGTGTCACGAAATAGCTACCATTTTTTGCCCTCTGCATGGTTCTCACTTTCTGTCATGATTTCATGACGTCTTTGTCTGGCTAAAATGTCTCCTCAAAAGTTGTGCGATATCGCTATGCCTTTGTGCCTTAGACTCTTTTCATTTACCCGCGTTGCGAAAACGTGACACGTCGCGATTTCGTGATGCCTTTCGACTTATGTGCTTTGTGTCAGTTCTTGTCGTGATTTCGCTACACTACTGGGTCTTATCGCCTTTGGCTCAGTTTTTTCATGATTTCGCTACCATTTTATATTTCATGCCTTCCGCCCGCTTGCAAGCCGCAAAAATCAAACACGTCATGATTTCGTGATGGTTCTGCCCACCTGCTGCCATTGACTGCGTTGACCGTAATTTTGTGACACCTTTTCATTTCTTTCACTTTGGCTGCTTCTCGTCATGAAATCATGACGCCTTTTCACTTGGAGCTGTCTTACGGCCTTCTATCGCAAAATCGTGACCATTTTCTATGTCGTACGCTTTCGGCCGCTTCCTATTGCGAAATCGTGACGCTTTCCATTTTTCTCACCCTGGCAGCCTTCTATCATGAAATTGTGACATTTTCCTATTTCATACCATTTCTGCTTCTCCTAATCGCAAAAATGCGACATGTCACGAAATCATGACAGTTTCCCTTCATGCTACATTTTTGTTGCCCATAGCCACGAAAACGCTACCTGTCGCAAAATCACGACACCTTTCCAATCTGTACAACTTCTGCAGCAACACGTCATGAAATCATGACACTTTTCATTCCCAAGCAGTGGCAGCTCAATACGTCACGAAATCGTGACAACTTTCATTTTCAGCAGCGATAGCGTAACACATCGCGAAATCGCGACAATTTTTATTTTTTAGCAGCGATGGTGCGACATGTCGCGATATCATGACAATTTTCATTTTTCAGCAGCGATGGCGCGACATGTCGCGATATCGCGAAACTTTTCATCCTTGTGCAATTTTGCCCATTTTTCTTGATTTTTAGCATTTGGGTCACTGAGATCTTCCTTGAAAGCATGCAAAAAGGTGGGTCCCCAATTTTGGGGTGTGTTGTGGATTAGCCACAACAA
The DNA here is from genome assembly GCA_028583015.1 of Wollemia nobilis. Lineage (NCBI taxonomy): Eukaryota > Viridiplantae > Streptophyta > Pinopsida > Araucariales > Araucariaceae > Wollemia > Wollemia nobilis. Next base: position 179,248 of record JAQPPZ010014629.1, on the reverse strand, counting down.
ATGGTGACTCTGCTGTCAAATGCTCTTGAGCATTTTAGTGAGAACCCAACCTGGAAGCATACCAACTCAAAAACATGTGTTAGCACATCAAAAATATAAACTCATGCCCCAAAGATCATAAATACATGAAACATCAGAATCATCAAGTATTAGCTCGGTGTGTGCAATGTATTTCATTCCCTATCGTTTGAAATTGATCAACATTCCATTGTCAGTTTTACATGAATGCATATGTGAGATTGTGAATGACTTATGTAACCTGATGACTATGCTTAGAGATCTTGCCCTTGTAAAGGCCTAAACTTTCTAGTGTCATGCACAAACATTCAATATTACCAAACCCTCTTAGGATCCACTAATGAATTGCTTTATTATATCCCAAAGTTGGTTATGAGTCCCTACTATCTTGAACCCATGTGCAAGTGAGCTTGAAACCAGAACTTTGGGGAATCAGACTCCCAATTTAACTGAGATGGGAGGTTAACCCTATCCTTACTATTCTAATTTGGAATTCATTACCTCACTTTGAGAAAAATAATCTAACCAAATATGGAAGAAATGGTCATGCTAGTTTAACCTTTTGAAAAAACAGTGGTCTTGTTGTTTAGAAAAGACATGCTGCCATGCATGGGCATACTTACCCCATAATCCAAGACTTACCTTCATTTCTTTGGACCTTAGGGATGACTACCCATCCTTTGCATAGGACAAGTAGTACGATCCTTACAATCCAACATAAAGATGAGATGGGAAAAATTCATTTTTTACTCCTTGGACCTTGGGGATGACTACCCATCCTTGCTAGGGACATGTAGTACGATCCTTACAATCCAAGGTTTGGATGGGAATGGGGAACATTAATTTTAGTTCTTGGACCTTGGGGATGACTACCCATCCCTTGCAGAGGACAAGTAGTACGATCCTTACAATCCAATATTTATCATGAAATGAAACATAGGAGATTTGGGGAATCAGATTCTCGACCTAAGCGAGATGAGAATTATGCCCTATCCTTACTACTCCATGTAGGTCAAATCAAAGCTTTGGGGAGTTGGATCCTCAACCTAAGTCTGATGAGGATTTGACCCTATCCTTACTACTTTGATTTTAGGCTTTAAGCTTTATGGAAGTGGTTAAAACCACTGTTTAGGATCATGTTGCATAATAGGATAGACATGAAATACTCCTTTCACCTGACCTTTTCTCCCAAGTTAGGTTTTGACCATTTTGCTCAAGATCCTTTTTAATGTATAAGATGTGCTTAGCTCTAGATATCATGAGGCTCAGTTTCCAACCTTAGGATTTTTTTTACATTTATAGCACAACCCTAAGAGGATTTGACACACTTTAATGATTTGTACTTGAGATGCATATGCAGGTAAGATGGAATGTATATGTAAAGTGAGATGAATGCATTGTCTTTTGGATTGTAGATGAAATTTTTGCCATACAAAATGGACTACTTCATGCATCACAAGTTTCAAACGATATAATTTAAAATGTTTGTGTGACTTATGGAGCTTTTACAAGACAATTCCAATGTTTCATATTCTCCTAGTCTTAAGCATAAGTTGGCATCTCAATTTTCTTTTTTTTTCTTTTTTTATCAAAACAAACAAAGCATGTCAACTAAAATCAAATCCACAACTTAAATCCTAACTAGACTAACAATCCTAAACAAAGAAAACAAAATCTAAAAATCTCCATCAAAACCAAAAAGAATAACATCAATCTCTTATGACCTAAGGGCTAAAATAATGCTTTAAAACATGCCCATTAACCGGTAACATTAAATCCTTCCCTTCTAAAGTTTTCAGCCTAAAGGTATTTTTTTCGAGAATTTCTGAAATCTGATAAGGGCCTAACCAAAGACAATCAAATTTTTGGTGATTCCATTTTTCCTCATGTCTTTTGTCCCATAATAATACCAAATCTGAAATTCTGAAGGACTTAATTTTAGCCCTTCTGTCAAACCACCTCTTGATAACTTTTTTGTGTTTATTCATGTGATTCATGGCTTCTTCTCTCTTTTCATCAAGGTGTAGCAAATGACTCAACCTGGCTTCAACTTGATCATCTGTCCCCAAGTATTCTTGTATGAAATGCAAAGTTTGCAACTTCAAATTTGCAGGAAATATTAGGTCTTGTCCATAGACCAAGTGATAGGGAGTATTCTCTATGGATTCTTTTACTCTGGTCCTATTTGCCCAAAGGGCAAACTTTAATTGGCTGTGCCAATCTCGAGGGTTCTTTTCCAGCAATTTCTTGATGATATTCAACAAATTTTTATTTGAAGACTCGACCAAACCATTTCCTTGAGGGTAATAATTAGATGCAAATTTTAAGCTCACTTTGTTGTCATATGCCCAATCTGCAAATTGCATAGAAATAAAAGCTTTACCATTGTCACTGACAATAGAATCGGGCATTCTGAATCTTGTTATAATGTGGTCCCCCAGGAATATTATTACAACGTCTGTGGTGGCATGTTTTGTGGGAATTGTTTCTGTCCACCTTGTACAGTAATCTATAGCTATCAATATGAATTTATGGGAATCAGAAGAATTTGGGTTTATAACCCCAATGAAATCTAGTCCCCATTGTGCAAATGGTCTCATTTCAACTATAGGTTGTAATGGCATGGCTGCATTTCTCTCTCTATTGGAGGCCACTTGACAGATGTGACAAGATCATACATGGGCATGTGCATCTTTGAAAATGTGGGGCCAGTAATATCTTGCTCTCAGGATTTGATGCGCTGTAGCATTTGCCACACCATGACCAGTTCCATGTTTCCCGTGAAATTCCTACAACACCTTAGCAGCTTCTTCTTTGTTCAAGCATCTCAAGTAGATCCCTTCATGATTTTTCTTGTAAAGAACACCAGATTTCATCAGATAATTGACAGAATTAAGCCTTAAAGCTCTTCTCTATGTTGAATTCAGATTAGAAGGACACTTACCATTCAATAAAAATTGCACAATATCAACATACCAATCATCCTTAGAAATGTGTTCTGCATTCGAATATTGGCATGTTATTTGCGGATTATTTTCAGTGATCACCTTCACCAGTCCCTGTCCTCGAACTAGCTTCATAGGTTGGATTTTGAGATCAAATTCTTGGATGGTGGAAATCCATTTCCCTCTTTTCTCACCTAGTTCGTTCTGTAAAAACATGGTCTTAACAGCAGGGTCAGGCACGATGGCAATAACTCTACTGTGCACAATGTAATGTCTAATTTTTTTTACTGTTTTAAAAAGTGTGTACATCTGCTTATCAAGGATGGAATACCTTAATTGAGCATCTTTTAAAGGGGAACTTAAAAATGCAATGGGATTCTCTGCACTATCCTCACCTTTCTGGGTCAAGACACTTGCAATTGAGTGTTCTGATGCGAAAGCATAAATATAAAAAGGTTTAGAATAGTCAAGACTTATGAGGACAGGGGCTCTGGAAATGGCATCTTTGATGTTCTGAAAGGCCACCCTACTTTCCTCATTCCATTTTACATCCACATCCTTCTTGAGCATTTGGTTCAGAGGTTTGGCTATCTCAAGAAAGCTAGAGATAAACTTCCTCACAAAATTAACCTGCCCAAAGAAATATCTCAATTCTTTTTTACTATGTGGGAGAGGCAAGTTTTGGATAGCTTGTATCCTTTCTAGATCAATGGATATGCCCTCTTTTGAAATGATGTGACCAAGAAATTTTCCTTCTGTTACTCCAAAAATGCACTTTTTGGGATTTAATGAAATTCCATGTTCTCTGCATCTTTGAAGCACTTTCTTCAAATCTTTGACATGGTCTTCTCTCTTCTTTGAGAATACTGGAATATCATCCACATACATGATGATACATTTTCCTATAAGCCCTTTGAATGCATAGTCCATGGCGCGTTGAAATGTTGCACCAAAATTTAATAGTCCAAACGACATTCTTTTATATGCAAATGTCCCCCACTTGGTGGTGAAGGCTATTTTCATCCTATCATTTGGATGTAAAAGAATTTGGTTGTATCCAGAATACCCATCAAAAAAATACATCATTTTAGATCCATTTACCGTTTGTAGAATTTCATCAATTTATGGTAATGGATAATTATCCTTTTGAGAGGCTTTATTAAGGTTTTGAAAATCTATGCACAGCCTAATCTCTCCACTCCTTTTTCTTACTAGAATGAGGTTAGCAACCCAGGTTGAGTGCCTAACAGGAAATATGATCTTTGCTTCCAATAATATTTTGACATCCTTTTCAATTAAAGGCTCCAATAGCGGGTTAACAACTCGTTGTCTTTGCCTAAAAGGCTTGGAGTTTGGCTTCAAAGGGATGGTATGTGTGATGATGTCTTGGTTGTATGTTTTCAGCTCATTGTAATTCCAAGCAATGCAATCTATGTAATGCTTCAATGCATTACATATTGCTCCTTTCTTCAGCTATACATGCCTTTGCAATGTACACTTCCTTTGGATTGTCTGTACTCCCTAGATTAATTAGATCACACGCATCTTTGGGGAGTGGGACCCTTTTTCCTTTCTTGGTCTTGTATCCCATGTCGAAATTTTTTTCCAATGAAACCACATCTTTAGGTATTTTGTTGGATTGATACGCAGTTTCAATTTCATTTTATGTTTCATCTTGCCACCTTTGTTCCTCATCAATCACTTGATTTTTGAAAATACCCGAGTTTGTGACAAATTTGAAGATGTGTCTGTCATTTTCAAAAACCTAGAAGTTTTTAACATTATCGGGTATTGATGGACAAGGAACCAATTCAATGGAGAACTTTTTACACTTTTTTATGTCCACTGGATTTAACATGCCAGTAGCAACTACAAGAGAGTCTGCTATTCGGTTTCCTTTTCTAGAAATAAGGGCTATATTGAACACATCGAATTCCTCAATGAGGTCCATAACCCTAGTTCTATAAAGGCTCAGTCTCCTGTCATGACATGTGTACTGTCCTTTAATCTGCTTGACCACTAGTTCAGAATCCCCCAATACCTTCAAGATTTTAACTTGTTTGCTCAATGCTAGACGTAAACCAAAGATCAGTGCTTCATATTCTGCCACATTTTTTGTGCAAGGAAATTGCAGTCTATAAGCAGCCAATAATGGTTTACCTCCTGGACCAGTGAGCTCAACTCCAGCTCCTGCTCCTTGTCTAGATTTGGATCCATCAAATCTGAGCAACCATGTGAAATCATTTTCCTCAACAGAGCCACCATGACATGTTTCCCTTTTAAGCTCTTCAGTAGCTTCCTCCACATCAAGTGCATAGACCCCCAGTTCTGGCTCAGAAAACTAAACTTCATTCAGCTTGTTAAATTCTATTATGATTTCTTTAAGCCTCGGTTCGTTTTTCGCTCTGATTTGGTTTGCAATTCCTTTCCAGGGTAGCCACATATGTGAGCAATCTGTTGAAAAATAACCATTCAAAGTTTTCATCCAATCCCTTGCAAGTAGCATTCCATATCTACTTGGGATGTTAACAACCAGGATGTCGACAACCTGCTGGACCCTGGGTTCAGAATTTAATTGAATTTTGACATCATATAGGGTCCCTACCACATTTACTTCTGATCGATCTAGTTGCAAAACTTTGCATTTGGATGAAACCGGTTGTAGACCTAGCATTTGACATATCTCCGAAGGCATGAGATTGCTCGTGGAACCCGTGTCCACCAAACAGTTATGCAAATTCTTACCTGCAATTCTCAGAGTCAATAATAATGGTGGGACATCCTGTCTCTCCTTTCGCAAAATTAGATGGGACTCAAATTCTTTTCCTTTCCACAATTGATCAGGTGAGTTCAGAGCCTTTATCAATGCCTCCTTTTGCCCAGGCAATTTAGCCACGTCCAATAACAAAAGGCCAAATTTGGACTTCTTTAGATTCTCCACTATGTCATAGTTTGGTTTTTCAAATTTGACTATCTTTTGCACGTCATTAGACATTTCTCTTCTAAGTGGAGGAGGAGGATTATTATTTGCCTTAGTGTCTGGAGGGAGGATAGAGTTATTTGGTGGTGTTGATGTGGTTTTAGGGGCTTTAGATTTACTTCTCAAATGATATCCGTGATTCCCCTTTCTAAATTCTCAAAAATCTTGCACCTCCTATTCCAAAATTTCATCCTCTTCTTCCTCACTCTCACCTTCTTGCCGATACAAAGTTTCCACCACCATAATTTTATCATCCTGATGTTGAGATGGACCCTCATTGGACACCAATTCCAAGTCATCAACCTGGGCTTGGAGATAATATGTGTATCTAGCAATCTCAGGACAATTCCTCTCATTGTGTTCTTTTGTGTTGTGCAACCTACACCCCTTTTCCCATGCCAAATCTAACAAATTCAAGAGGGAGATAGATTGACTAGGTCCTGCAGAAGTAACTAGTTGATTGGCAATAGGGGCAGGTACTCCCCCATTGTTTGGCTTTGTGTTCCAATGTCTCCCTCTATTGTTAAAATTTTGATTTGAGTGAGGTGCATGGGATTCATACTTTTATTTTTGAACCATGTCATTGCTCAATTTATGAACTATCTTCTTGAGCTCTTCGACCTCTGAATAAATATCCTTCGGTGGAATCACATTGTTGTTAACCCCCATTGGATTTGCATAATTGGTGGGGTCTTGATTCATCATTTGGGTCAGGTTTTGAGGAATTTGATTTACATATGGATTGACACTTTGAATCGAAGTTGGATTTGGAAAAGGAACTATAGCCTGAGAATTAACTTGGCTGGTTCTTTGCATAGTTGATTGACTATTTTGCAAAAAAACAAGAACAGGAGGAATGGATGTGATTGGTTGGATTGGAATGGGTACATAAGCAGGTGCTGGTGGATACGGTTGTTGATACGAGAAGGCATTCATGTTTGGCATTTAAGGTGCCATGATCCGATTTGCCAAGGGAGCTTGACCATATGGAGCATACTATCCCATCATAGGCATCTAGGGAAATCCATAGCCCTATGGTGTCATTTGCTGCTCGATGGTCATGGCTTCATTGTAGGCTAAAGCTAGCATAGTGACTTGAGGGTTTTTTCTTGCAAACATGGCTGTCATGGGATCCAATGCCCCAAAATATATTTGCAAAGCCACTGTGGGATCGATGGCAAAATGCCGAACTGCTCTATTATAGCACTTTTGGAATTTCTGATTAAATGTTCTTATTGGTTCCCCTTGGCCCCTTTTGCATGTAATGAATTGATTGTAAATGGTAGCGGGATCCAAAGGTGATCTAAATTGATTGACAAAGGCATTCTCCATTTGTGCCCATGAAGTGAGTGAACCAGTTGGTAAGCATATATACCATTCATATGCTATTGGATCTAAGCTCATGGGGAAATGTCTGTAAGCCACATCCTCATGCTGGACTTGCAGTCTTATTAAAACATACCTATAAGATTGGATATGTTCTTCTACAGTTCTTGGGCCATATGGTTTGTATTTGGGCAAAAACCTTTCTATGTTCTTGGGGATTTCATGGATATCCCCTACAATGTTCAAAGGAATATTATTAGCTCCATACCAAGGAGCTGTTGGAGGTTGAGCCATTTGACTCAAAATAAATGAGGACAACCCTACAAGAGCAGTGAAAATATTACTGACAATAGGTACACTAGTGGCAACTGCTATCACTGGTGTAGGTCCACTCGATGTTCCTAGAGAAAAAAGATATTTTGTGACAGGTAAGCTTACAACTTGCTTGGTTTTATTCTTGAGAGTACCAGTGAGCGTAAGGTCATGAAAAATGGTTTCCTCGGTTGTTTGGGACCTAGTCGTAATACAAAATGGTGGGTCTAGCCTACCTGGTGAAACTCTCAGTTATCTTCAAGAAAACCTACAACAAAAAAATAGAGGCTACAGTTTAGCTGTTTGTAAGACTTAAGAGATAACTTCAAAATCAGATCAAAAGAAATCAAAATAAAGTAAACCAATTAGGCCCTCCTTCTAGCACCAATCTGTTGAGTTGTGTTTTCACCCAGTTGTGAAAGCACACTCTTCGATAGGATTTGAGTCCCAAAATCCTCTGCTTGGAAAGAAATTTCACAAATAATTTCTCCAAGGTTCCTGTTATGCTAGTTCTTTATATACCAGTGAAGCTGTTTAATTTAAATGCTGGGAATACCTTAGTGTTGCAAGTGGATGTTAACAAGGGGCACTGTTGTTTATTTTAATTTGAATTTGCAGTGGACTCAAAGTGAATAAATCTAAGAGATGAATTTGTTTTGATCTTGAGCTTTGATGGATTTTTAGTTATTTATTTAAATTACAGTAATTAAAATGCAGAAAATAAAATGAAGAATTGTGAATAAAAGAAAATGCAAAGAATAGTAAACTAAACTACGCTCAGAATGCTGCCATCTCAATTCGACAAAACCAAAGATAATGAGGTTTTCTACATGCAACCTAACCTATTGAATCTGCACATTCGCACAATCCTGATAAGCTAGGTGTGGGTTTCTAGGGTTTTTACTGTAATTTCATATTTTAGGCATTCGCATGAAGCAACCGAGATAAATCACATTAAACTCCATCTATAAACCTAACATCTAAAAAGGGAAAGATAAACATTCAATCTCTGCATGCAAAATGACTCCTTTCTCATCAATGAGACGTCAAATCTCTGTATTTTTGTATTAAAATGATATACCAATTACAGTGACAGAATGTTCCAGGTTTAACAAATCCAAAATAAGTGGAGGAAAATGCTCTAAGTGTAGGTCCAGAATGGCCTATGGCCCTTGTCTCTGCAACTCTGCTAGCAGAAAATTCCAACCCTTGTATCAATCTGCCCCTCTGATCTTATACTAACTGATGCGGCTCTTTGTTTCGCCCTGTGTCGCTTCGTTTCACCTCCTCGAATGCATCGTTTCATATTCTTGCCTTTTTGTTGCCTTTGAATTCATGCTCGATGTCGAAATGTTCGATATTTTTTGTTTACATGTAACGCTTCTGTAACCCTGACACTTGTATGCCACGTGTTCTATGTTTTTGTTGCATGTTTCGTAACTACCACCTGCAAATCATGACAAAAATAGCATGCAACCCCGCTCTGCCACCTGTACCATGAAAACAGGACGTGTCACAAAATTGTGACACTTTTCTGCCAACAACCTTTCTTGCCTTCATTCACAGCGAAAATCCGACATGTCACGATTTCGCTACAAGTTTTTTGCACTTAGTCTCTTTTCAATAAAGTGTCACAAAATCGCTACCATTTTCTGCCCTCTGCATGGTTCACACTTTCTGTTGCGATTTCATGACGTCTTTGTCTGGCTGGAATGTCTCCTCAAAAGTTGTGCGATATCGCTATGCCTTTGTGCCTTAGACTCTTTTCATTCACTCGCGTCACAAAAACGAGATGTGTCATGATTTCGCGATGCCTTTTGACTTATGTGCTTTGTGTCAGTTCTCGTCACGATTTCACTACACTGCTGGGTCTTATCGCCTTTGGCTCAATTTTGTCACGATTTCGCTACCATTTTATATTTCATGCCTTCTGCCCGCTTGCAAGCCGCGAAAATCAAACACGTCATGATTTCGTGACGGTTCTGCCCACCTGCTGTCGTTGACTACGTTGACCATGATTTTGTGACACCTTTTCGTTTCTTTCACTTTGGCTGCTTCCCGTCACGAAATCATGATGCCTTTTCACTTGGAGCTGTCTTGTGGCCTTCTGTCACGAAATCGCGACCATTTTCTATGTCGTACGCTTTCGACCGCTTCCTATTGCAAAATCGTTATGCTTTCCATTTTTCTCACCCTGGCAGCCTTCTGTCGTGAAATCATGACATTTTCCTGTTTTGTTCCATTTCTGCTTCTCCTAACCATGAAAATGTGACATGTCATGAAATCGTGACACTTTCCATTCATGCTACATTTTTGTTGCCCATAGCCGCAAAAATTCTACCTGTTGCGAAATCGCGACACCTTTCCAATCCGTACAACTTCTGCAACAACACGTCGCAAAATCATGACACTTTTCATTCCCAAGCAGTGGCAGCTCAATACATCGCGAAATCGTGACAACTTTCATTTTCAGCAGCGATAGCGTAACACGTCATGAAATTGTGACAATTTTCATTTTTTAGCAGCGATGGCGCGACATGTCGTGATATCGCAACAATTTTCATTTTTCAGCAGTGATGGCATGACATGTCGCGATATCGCGACACTTTTTATCCTTGTGCAATTTTGCCCCTTTTTCTTGATTTTTAGCATCTGGGTCACTGAGATTTTCCTTGAAAGCATGCAAAAAGGTGGGTCCCTAATTTTGGGGTGTGTTGTGGATTAGCCACAACAAGTTGTTTTGATCAAGTTAGTGCTTTACTTGATACATGATTTGGGCTTACTCCATTGAGATTGATTTGAGCAAGTTATTCTTTGCATTGGTGATTTATGTTGGTGGCTGTTTTGTTCAAATGCCTTTGGAGGAAAAAGGATGTCTACTAGTTTCATTTTCATGTAGTGATTGGTTGGATGCTTTAAGGTTAATGTTGAGTTGAATTATTTTGGTTAAACCTTGTCTATAAGCACTATTGTTAAAGCCCTAATTTGTTGAGAAAAGATATTGGTTGTGGAAAGAACATGAGTATCATTGTTATATGAGATATTGCATGGTTGGCAATTGTTGGGTTGTGTTTCATGTTCTTGAGAAAAGCATACTACATCTATCTTATTCTTTTGAGATTGAGATTGAGTTGAGATTGATATTGGGAGTTAATTATAGAACATATTGAGTCTCTAACAATTCTCTTTATGTTTCTATGAGATTTGAGATTGAGATTGGGAGTTAAGTATAGAACATATTGAGTCTCTAACAATTCTCTTTATGCTTCTATGAGGTTGATGAATCATATTGGGTCTCTAACAATTCTCTTTGTGGGTTCATGCTAAGAAAATATTTCTTGATGAACTTGTGAGCTGATTTGGATAGGTTCCGGTGGGGACTTGTGAGCAGTTTTGGACAGGTTCGGTGGGGACTTGTGAGTAGGTTTTGGACAGGTTCCAGTGGGGACTTGTGAGCAGATTTGGACAGGTCCTAACAGAGGACTTGTGAGCTGAGTTTGTTAGTTCTATCAGAGAACTTGAGGATAGAGAAGCACTGGTTCTTTGAGAAGAACCTGACGACAGATTTGGCAAGTCTTTGAGAAGGCTTGTATGCAGAGGATTGATTTGTTCAAGAGTTGGACAGATCTGACAGACAGGTTGCTGAGCTATTGTGGACGTGATCATAGAAGGCAAAGGTCTCTTAGGCTAAGCATTGAGGACAGGAGGTCTTTAGTGGAAATGAGTTCCATGTGCTGGAAAGAGGTAGAGACAGTTGATCTTCTGAGGGATCATTTCCAAAGCAGAGGGGAAGGTATCTCCTTTGAGAAAAGGCTCATAAATTTAGATAGATGGGAAGGTATATCCTTTGAGAAGAGGCTCATAAACATTGTAATTGGGAAGGTTTCCCAAATAACTTTGAGATAACTTTTAGAGAAAATTTTTGTGGACGTAGCCCAGCCATTCTGGGTGAACCACGCTAAAATTAGTGTCACTTTGTGGATGATCTTGTGCATTGTTTTGATATTGCTTTGGGTATATTGCTTTAATATTTTGAAGTATAAAGGAAAAAGTAATAGGAGGTCTTATACTGTTCACCCCCCCTCTCAGTATAATCTTGTGTTCTTCAATTGGTATCAGAGCGAGTGCCTTCGAAAAGTTTAACAACTTGAAGGAAAAGCTAGTAAAGAACACAATGGATCATTCAAGTAGTAATGCAACACCTATTCTTGATGGGTCAGATTTTGGTCTTTGGAGTGCAAGGATGAAGGTTCATCTAATGGCACTTGGTAATGAGAATGAAAGTGATGAAGATAAATAGGATTCTAAGAGCAAGGATTTTAAAAAGCACAAGCATCATAGGAAGATCAAAGATGAGAACAACAATCAAGGAAAGAGGTATTCTCACAAGCACAAGAAGAGTTTCTACCTAGACAAAGCAAGTAAGTGTTCTAGTAGTGATAGTGAAAGTTCTTCAAGTGATAATGAAAATGAGATGTTGTTCATATCAGAAAAAGAGGAAGAATCGAAACATAGATTCATTATCATGAAATGTCTTAGATGTGGAAATTTTGGTCACCTTGAGGATGATTGCACAAATAATGATTTGGTTTCTAGTATGTATGAGGATGCTTCAGAAAACTATAAGGAAGATGCATGTATGGTTTTTGAAAATGGTAGCACCTCTAGTGATAAGAAATATGAAAAAGGCTTTGATGATTCAAAAAGCAATCAAATAAAGGATCTTGAAAGTGAACTTATTAGTGCTCTTAGTGCTTTGAAAAAGGAAAGAAAGAAGAATGCTAGACTCAAGGATAAGTTAGATGAATGTTGTATGGAGAGAGATGATCTTATAGAAAGTCTTGACTTCTCTATAGCTAAGACAAAAGAACTCAAGGGTGAGTTAGAGTCTAAGGTTCTTGAGTATAGTGAGTTAGAACAGAAAATGGCTTCTTTGAAAGAGGAAACTAAAGAGTACAAGGATAAGCTTTACAAGTTTCAATATAGCTCCAAAAAGGTTAAGTCGCTCATCAAAGGTCAAAGAAATACAACAGATAAAACAGGCCTTGGTTTTGTTAAGCCACACAAGGAACAAGTTGGAGAGTCTAGTAAGAGACTCCAAAAGGAAGAGAGTTCTTATGAGGAAAGTATTTCAGATCATGAGTCCTTGAATGATAGATGCACAGAAATAGAAAATAGAATTCAGAATGAGAAGAAGTTTTCAGGACCCAAGAGGTCAAATAAAGGAAAGTTTCAAGGCAGATGTTTTGCTTGTCATAGGTTTGGTCACATGGCTTCACATTGCATGGCTCAAGTGAAGAAGGTAAATGAAAATTTCAAAAGTGCTAGTTTCTTTCAAGGGTATTTCTACTCTTGTCAACACTTTGGGTACAAGGCAGTCTATTGCAAGGTAAATAATAGGAACAGGTTTGATCAAAACAGGTTTGGTCATAACAGGTTTGGTCAGAATAGGTTTGGCCAGAATAGGTTTGGTTAGAATAGGTTTCATTAGAATAGGTGGATTCAAAGATCAAGTTTACCTCAGAGAAACAACATCGTTAGGTATTTCAAGTGCAACAATGAAGGTCATATAATCAGAGTGTAGATCTAAAATTCTAGAATACAAGAACAGGAACAGTGGCATGATCAAGTCCAAGGATCAAGGATTGGACAAGAATAGGGATGAAAACAAGAACAAGAACAGTGAAAAGAATAGGAATATGGACAAAGAGTTCAAGAGAAGGCCCGACAAGGAAGTTATAGATGCTGATGATGATCAATGCCTAATGGGAGTTTTACTCCCACCCCAAAATTAATCACCTCATCAGGAGGTGGGGGAGGGACTAAGCTAAGAGGCTCATTCTTAGTCCCAAGCCCCAAAGGTGGCCCTTTGCCATTGATGACAAAGGGGGAGAGATATGAGTAAGGGGGAGAGCTTCAAATTGAAGAGGAAAGCTTCAAGTTAGGGGGAGCAAAACTTCAAAGGAATATTCTTAGTTGTGGGCACAGTTTCTCAGTTGTTAGCACAGTTGGTTTCAATTTTGGATCTTGAGAAGTGTTTTCAGTAAAGGTTTGCCATCAATGACAAAGGGGGAGATTGTTGGCAATTTTGGGTACTTTGGGTACATTGCCTTTGCTCAAGTGTATAAGTTGTCATTGATGTCAAAAGGCATTTTTGTGTTGATATCAAAAAGAGTGTGATGTCAAAAATATCTTGAGAAGCTTCATAATGTTAAAGGGTTTTTATTAAAACCATGGTGACAAGGTTAAAGGTTTTTCTTAAAACCATTTGGACTCATTAAGGGTTTTTATTAAAACCATCTTGGCTTAATGAGAAGAGGTTTTTATTAAAACCATGGTGACGGTTTTTCTTAAAACCATTTGGACTCATTAAGGGTTTTTATTAAAACCAAGCTTAACTTAATGCAAAGGTTTTTACTTCTTGAAAACCTTGAAGGTCCATGTTTATTATTAATAATTAAATTAACTCAAACCTTTGACAAAGGTCTAAGTTTAATTTATTATTAATAAAATAATAATTATTATTATTTTAATTATTATTAAAGGGTCTTTTAACCCTTAAGCGACGCACATAAAGAATTCATTTGCCAACGTGTTGCCATCGTTGGAGGAGCGCCGACGTCAAACAATTAAGGAGAAATGGCTATATAAGTGGGGATGATTTTCTAAAGTAATGGTACCTTCGATCGATGTGATTTCGTAGCTCTGTGTCCTCTGTAAAAGTGATGTTTTTCACTGTATTTCATTGTCCATCCATTTTTAATTTCCTGAGGTTTTCTTGCGCTTGATGTCTGGCAGATTGCGTTTCTCTGACATTTGATAAGACTGTGAACTATGTCTTCTAGGAGTTACGTTTTTGGACAATGCTCATGATGATGGTGGTGGCTTGAGGAAAATGTTTACATTTTCAAATCCTTGGCAATTGAAGGAAGACAACACATAGGATTACATTATATTTTTCATTGGGCACTTGTGCTCCAATGGTGGTGGTGTGTTGAGTGAAGAAGCATTGAGCAGAGGTGCCAAGTTTGACCTATGTTGTGGGCAATTTTGTTTTGGTCGTGATGCATGAGGATAGCAACAATGAAAGCATTTTAGCATGTGTGGTGGTGTTATTCATTTTCTCCAAAGGTTGGAGAACTAAGGTTGGCCAAGTGTTGTAATAGGTTTTTGAGTTCTCCTTCTTCATAAAAGTAAAGGTATGGGCAACTTCTTCCATGTATATTGTTGATGGTGTATTTTTTGAAGTTGAGTTTGGAGTGAAAAGGTTGTCTACTAGGTATCTTTGTTGGTGTAAATCCTATTTTTTGGATATTGAAGATTGTTTATGCATTAAAATAATTGATGATTTTTTGGGTAAATGCATAATTCTGGTTGAGGAAGAGGAAGCATTCTTGCACTAGGATTTACGTTAGTAAGTCTTGCTACTTACATTGAGATGGTGAAACCCTTAGTTGGTTGTTTTGATATTGATGGTTGAGTTGCTTCCATAGAGGTTGTTTTGATCAAGTTAGTGCTTTACTTGATACATGATTTGGGCTTACTCCATTGAGATTGATTTGAGCAAGTTATTCTTTGCATTGGTGATTTATGTTGGTGGTTGTTTTGTTCAAATACCTTTGGAGGGAAAAGGATGTCTACTAGTTTCCTTTTCATGTAGTGATTGGTTGGATGCTTTAAGGTTAATGTTGAGTTGAACGATGTTGGTTAAACCTTGTCTATAAGCACTGTTGTTAAATCCCTAATTTGTTGAGAAAAGATATTGGTTGTGGAAAGAACATGAGTATCATTGTTATATGAGATATTGCATGGTTGGCAATTATTGGGTTGTGTTTCATGTTCTTGAGAAAAGCATACTACATCTATATTATTCTTTTGAGATTGAGATTGAGTTGAGATTGATATTGGTAGTTAAGAATAGAACATATTGAGTCTCTAACAATTCTCTTTATGTTTCTATGAGATTTGAGATTGAGATTGGGAGTTAAGTATAGAACATATTGAGTCTCTAACAATTCTCTTTATGCTTCTATGAGGTTGATGAATCACATTGGGTCTCTAAAAATTCTCTTTGTGGGTTCATGCTAAGCAAGTTTTTCTTGATGAACTTGTGAGCTGATTTGGATAGGTTTCGATGGGGACTTGTGAGCAGGTTTTGGACAGGTTTCGATGGGGACTTGTGAGCAGGTTTTGGACAGGTTTCGATGGGGAATTGTGAGAAGATTTGGATAGGTCCTAGCAGAGGACTTGTGATCTAAGTTTGTTAGTTCTATCAGAGAACTTGAGGACAGAGAAGCACTGGTTCTTTGAGAAGAACCTGAAGACAGATTTGGCAAGTCTTTGAGAAGGCTTGTATGCATAGGATTGATTTATTCAAGAGTTGGACAGATCTGATAGACAGAGGAATACTTGTACTAGATCGACTGACTGTGTTTGGTACAGGTTGCTAAGCTACTATGGACATGATCATAGAAGGCAAAGGTCTCTTAGGCTAAGCATTGAGGATAGGAGGTCTTCGATGGAAAGGAGTTCCACATGCTGGAAAGAGGTAGAGACAGTTGATCTTCTAAGGGATCATTTCCAGAGTAGAGGGGAAGGTATCTCCTTTGAGTAGAGGCTTGTAAATTTAGATAGAGGTGAAGGTATCTCCTTTGAGTAGAGGCTCATAAATTCAGATTGGGGGAAGGGATCTCCTTTGGGCCGAGGCTCATAAACCTTGTAATTGGGAAGGTTTCCCAAAGAACTTTGAGATAACTTTTAGAGAAAATTTTTGTGGACGTAGCCCAGCCATTTTGGGTGACCCACGTTAAAATTGATGTCACTTTGTGGATGATCTTATGCATTGTTTTGATATTGCTTTGGGTATATTACTTTACTATTTTGAAGTATAAAGGAAAAAGTAATAAGAGGTCTTATACTGTTCACCCCCCCTTCTCAGTATAAGCTTGTGTTCTTCAGTTTGGCTTACGATAGAATATTCCAAAGGCTCTTATTGTATACTATAGGTGATGGGGTGACAAGGGTATCCACCTATAGTTTTTCCATGTATTTTTGAGAGAAAGCCATCGATGGTGATCCCATATTTGAGTGATGTTGGGACGACACCAAATTTTGATGCTTGGTGGATGATGCAGGGTTGGGATCTGGGTGTTAGCATGGTTGACTGATGGGTATCACTTGGTGGTGGTGTACCTGGAATAGGGGGTAGGGCAATGAGAGGCACTCGAGAGAGGTCATAGGATAGACCTAGCAGTGAGATGGAAGTGCTTTTATGATGATCGAGGCAATGATTGGAAGGCACCTTGAGTTCATTCATAGATATGGTGGAGGAGGTTCTTGCAAGTGGTGGAGCACAACCTATGGGGGGATTTTGATCATAGAGAATGGAGGTAGTGGTATGGCTATGGGTGGCTTGGATGATACTCTAGATATGGGTTTATCCAATGGGTTGGAGGATACTTCCATTGAGTAGTAGTAGAGGCAAAAGGCCAAGGATGAGATACTATTATTATGCACTTGAGTATGATAGTTAGAGGGAGAGCTCCATGAGAGCAAGAGTCATAGGTGGGTAGAGATGATGGATTTAGAGGATAGGTTGATATATATAGAGACTTCTGGTTATAGTGCTTAGAAGGTCCTTGAGGATAGGTGTGCTCAAATGGAAATAGATATGGAGAGGGATTGATCTGCACTGACCACTTGGGATGCAAATATTATGGAGTTGTGAGATGATATGATAAGGTAGTAGTAGGGATGAGCAAAAGTTGAGGGAGCCTAAGTGTTAGTAGAGGCTCTAGCTGATGTGGTCGCTTTGAGAGTTGAGTTAGAGTAGTTGCAAAAGGATATTGAGTTTGGGAGAGGGATTCTAGCTATGGAGGTAGCAAGGCAGGTGGCTTATGAGTACTCTTTGGGGATTAATGGTATCCCACTCCCTAATTATGAGCAGGTAGTATCACAATTTGGGACACAGAAATGTGTATAGGTGCCCTCTCAGTGAAGTCATCAGAGTGCATCTTCAATTAGTTAGAGAGGCACAAGAGCAGAGACACATAATGTGGTAGTGGGTAGAAATGTGGCTACTAGTTCAAGAGCGATGTTATCTCCTATAGGGGCTTAGAGTGTAGGAAAGTGGGCATGGTACAATAGAGCTAAAATAGCACATGGGATAGTGCTAGGGAGTGCAAGCTACGAGGGGAGCGGAGAGGCTCCTAGTGGTAGTTAGGTTGATTACCATTGTAGCCTACGAGAAATTTTAAAGTATGTATGATGGGCATGGTCCCAAGTTGTATCCTATGAGCATTTTTTATGGATAATATTTATATACATTTTTGTTTTATCTATTACATATACATGTCTCTTTTGATGTTGAATTTCATGTGTTTGAATTGTTTGTGCGTAGATAGCATAATATAATGTGTGAGTGAATATATAATGCATGGATATATATATGTGGTAGGGTGTAGATATATGATCATATTGTAGTGTAGATATACTATATAATGATGTGAATGATTGTATGTTTAAAAGTAATGCAATGTAATGTGATGTGATGCAATGCAATTTGTAGTAAATGCATGTAACATAGATGTGATGATGCATGTATGAGAAGACTGAAATATGCAAAGGAAGCACTTGTATCATTGCATGTAACTATGTTATTGTGATTCATTCCATAATATCATGGATATAGGATGGTATAAGGCATGTATAATGGCTTTGCCCAATGTAGTTTTGGTAATCAAATATCAGACCCAAAACTGTGCAAGTATTTGTGGACACTCATAACTAATTTGACTGGGTCAAAGTATGTCATGGACATGTGTGCGTAAATGAGTGAGTTTAATTTATCCATTTTAAGGAAGGTAATATTAATCCATTGTATACATAGCCAAAATGGCTAGCTCATCCATAATTTAATAGTTATTTGTACAAAATAATGTCGCCAATGTGATAGATATGTCACCACTTGTAAGACTATTCCACTGGTAGGTTGGCTCTTGGAGCCTATTGCTAGTGATGGAAATTGTCCCATGATGTTATATTGAACCTAAGGACCAAAGGCAATGAAGCATAACATTGTTGATATCTGGAGGCTTTTCCTTTTATTTTTTCCCTCATCTATTATTTTTCTATGTTTTGTGGTGCTCCTTTTTCTTCTTTTTTCTCCTTTTTTTTGTTTCTTCTTTTCCTTTTTTTTTGTATGGGCACTAGATTTTGTTTTCTACCCATGTGTCTTATTTTTTCTTATGCTTATCCCTTTTTTTATCCATAGGTTGTATTGAACATGCAAGTGATAGGATGAGCAAGGGAAACCCTTCGCTAGATGGTGATATCTACGTAAGGTGTTATCTTTCGTAGACGCAAAAGTTTTTAATGTGTAACCTTTGTGAATGGCCCGTGAGAGAAGTTGAATCAAACTAAAGAACTATAAGGAGTGTGTAAAAATTGTTATTTAGGGGTGACATTTGATTGTGAATAAGTGAAATTTACATCGCCTTAAGGGCACTTTATTGCAATGTAAAGCAGTTAAAAGCATGCATTCAAAGGGAAAGTGTGCAATAAGTAATCTATTGAAATGAAGAAAAGTGTGTAATAAATATATGGATTTCTCCTTGCATTTATTGATTCATAGCTTCAAAATGAGATTACAAATATCCCCTTGAGGGATTTTACAAATTGATACTTCTCAACATTACAATGTGTAAGGGAACTAATCCCTTAAAATGGCACTTAAAATGAAGTTCTATGGTGTGAATCTCACATTCCCACACCCAAGAGTTAATCTTGGGTTTATGTTGATATGTTCCTTAACTCCTTAGCTCCTTCCTTCTATTGAGAATACCTGCACCTACACACAATGGATTGAAAAGGAGTTAGTAGCACCTGTATCATAGAATGGAAGCATTGGAAGCATGAAAAAGAGCTATTATAATAACATAAAAACTGATCTAACATGCATGTAAATGATTCTAGATTATGTATAAATGCAATATAATCTAATATAAACTATTTTAGAGAGATTTGGAAACAATATTCAAAGTAAAAGTATACAAAAATAGTGATCGTCCCTGATAGGGACACCTAAACCTGCAACAATGGGGACCTCAAATATGCCATCAAATCTGCTCCAAACTTCATCAAATTTGGACCAGAGGTTCATCTAAGCATTCCTAAGGGGTTTGTGGAGGAATTTCTCCAAAATTCCCTACTATTTTATGACCATCCCTAGGTGTGACGAATACCAATCGCTCTAACCATCCCCAGGTGGGGCAGTCACAAATCTGGCCTATTTTGTCACCTATTGCTCAATGGATTTGGTCCAAAATTGGTTTAGGGGTGTTGTCGATAGATGGGGCTAAACTTATATTCAATTTGGCCAATTTGGAATGGGTGTATTGATTCCTATTTCCCTGCAAGCACCTTCGAATTAAGAGGATTTCAAGGTCAAATGAGGGGTAATGTTTGGTTTGCAAAAGGTGGGGTTTCAAATGTGCATCACTTCGTTACAAAAATTATTCTATTCTCCTCTTGAAATGGGTGAATTCACCTCCTTTTATAGCCCAAAGGGGTATCTATGGAAAATGAGCAAGTCTTGCCATGCGAGGCAAGTGCCGCCATGTGTCCTAATCCTTGACATGCATGGGTGAGGGAATATTACCCCTTTGGGGCTTCTAATATTCTATCCCAAAGTCTAATTATAGCTCCAAAATAAATTTGGGGTGATTGGACACATTAATGGTAGTTTTTTATTATAATTTAATGCATCCCTTGACTTTTTCAAGGGTCCGCTTAGGGATCATCCCACCCAGGGGTGGTTATAGATGGTCATCCATGGGTGGGACGGTCACCAACTATGACCATCCCTTGGTGGGACGGTCACCAGGAATGCCCCAAAACTATCGTAAACTACTAGGAACCCTCCAAAATCCTTATGCAAGCCTTTTTCTATCCTAGAGGCATTCCCAATAGGGACATACGATGTCGATAAGAGTAGCACATGTGATGCACTGCTAGTATTAACCGATATATGCAATTTTGGTGTCTACAGATGCCCCTTTTTGGGATGTGCTATGTATAATAAAGTGTTGAGAAAAAATAGATAACTAAATAGCTAAATGATTAAGGTTATTTATTAACCTAACCAAATTTAGATGCCTCCATTGTGGAATTGGCATACATTCTTGGAATCCATGTGATGAGGCCTAGAAATGCCTCAATCATAACATGTTTTGAACACTAAAATTGCCTATAAACTCTTATGTTTTATCTGATATGTTAGTTAAGTTGATTCAATATGTTGTATATTAACCATTTTGCATGATCAATGTATTTGGAATATTATATGCTGATTTTTATAGCTTTTTGCATAGTTTTGTGTTCTTTTTGCTATGACTTGCTAAAATGGGATATGCTTAGAATAATAGCAGCATTTCACTAATCATGTTTTGATTTGTCTTAAGCATTTATTTCACCTAAATCTAGCAACAGTGCAAGCAGACTATTGCTATGCAACAAAAAACTGGTCTTTCCCATGTAAATTCCACCCAATTGTCCATAAATAGCAAGGCATGGAATTCACATGTGGAAAGAGATGAAGACCATTGGAATTTGATCTTAAGAGATAACCCACCTGAGAGATGCAGAAGAAATCACTAGAAAAGCACACATTTGTTCATTTCGAAGTATCTTCGAAATGAACAGATATCTTCGAAATGAGAGAAAACAGTGTCTTCAAAATGAGCGGATCTTCGGAATGAAGAATGCAGTGTCTTCGAATGAGCGGATCTTCGAAATGAAGAATGCAGTATATTTGAAATGAGCGATCTTCGGAATGAAGAATGCAATATCTTCGAATGAGCGATCTTCAGAATGAGAATTGCATTGTCTTCAGAATGAAGCCACTTATCTCCGAAATGAAAATAGAATGCATTTTTTTGACTTGTTGACCGATTTTTGAAGCTGGAAAAAGGGAAATAAAGGTCGAAAAAGGTAAAGGAAAATATCTTCCATCTGTCTTTGCCGTCATTGCCGACCAAAACCATCATTAATGGAAAGATCAAAGAATAAACCCATAATTTGTTGCAACATAGTAGGATTAGATCTTTTGAGATATTCTTTGTTTGTAATCAGATCATAGGATAGCTATAAATATTGCTCCCATTCAGGTTGAGCCTAGTAGGTAGTAAGTAGTGAGAAAAGAGTAAGGAAGCTAGGAGAAAGCAAAAAATATAGAGAATAGGTAGAAATTGACTGATCATGACTCTGTAATAGTTTTTCAACAGAATTCTTGTAATCATGTTCTTTAATCAATAAAGTGCACCAGTTCTATTTCATATTGCTTGTAAATGAGTGTGATTAAGATCTAGAGAGAGAGAGACTCATACCTTCTTCTGGACAAGGAGGCTAGCCACTTCCAGACCTAGGAGGAGGACTAATAGCAAGTTTTTATTCTGATTTTGCTGTAGCAAAATGAGTTGTAGAACTTGTTATTTCAATTGCTTGTAAACAACTAACAATATCTACAGTCTTAGTTTATTTATGCTTAGATTAATCTTGTGCTTAATGTTTTAGCTGTAATATTTACTTTTAGCAAAGCTTCCATTTTATTTCAGACTGTTATTTCTAGAATTTGCTATTTTCTGCAATTTCCTGCATTCTGTGTTTTGTTGTCAACCCCTGCATAGAAGATTGACAACCTTCTATTACAGAGTCTTGATAGGGTTTTATTTTCCATGCTATAATTATATTTCCATTGCTACAAAAGTAAATAGATTTTCTTTCTGCAATTAGAATCAGACTTTCAATTCTACAACTGTTATTTCTGCAACATAATTAGGTCTCATTCTGCAATTGTAAATCAGGATTTCATTTCTGCAGTTAATGATTAGTTTCCATTTCTACAATTAGATTAAGGTTTAATTTATGCAATTAGAGATAGGAATGTCCTAAAACCCCCCACACAACCGGTTCCACCAATAAGACCTATTGCTCTAGATTGACCTAAGTTATAGTTGTTTCACTTCTTCTTCCATAGATAGCCTTGTACACTACCCTAGATTGACAAATTCATTGAGAATTAATGATGGTATAATGACTACGCATCATTTTGGCGCCATTGTCTGAGGAATAGTGTTGCTAGAAAAAATAAACAGTCCAATAGCTGTAATCAGACTAAGCTATGAAAATTCAAGTTAAAATCTGAATACAACAGCTGAGTAAGGTAACAACTATTGATTTAATTTATGTCACTCAAGAGTAAACATGAATGAATAAGTCTAGGGATGAATGAGTAAGTCTAGAACTACCCCAAAGGATCCCTGGCTTGTTCCATTAAGGAGATCTTCACGCCTAAGGGGTGAATCACCTGTGTTTGAACTACCAAAAATATTGATAGAAAAATCACCAGTCTCACCATCATTAGAACATTTTGAGAAAGGAAAATCACCAATTTTATCATCATCAAATATCCTAAGGAAGAAAATTCATCAGACTCATCATCAACAGAGAGGCTTGGACCTCTTGAGAGAACAATTTGGGAAGCTTTAACTTCTCCCAGGAAATAGGAAACTATGGTAGAAGGAGGCAATATAGATGGCCAACATGGCTATGTCCATAATGAAGGAGATGATCAGGATATGCCCCAACCTTCCAGAACATTTGAATATCCTATTCGTCTAAATCCAACACAAAACTCTCCCATGAAGACCATTTCACCTTCAATACTTCCAACCTTCCGAGGTGTTGTATCTGAAGATCCTGATCAGTTTTTGTTTGAATTCAAGGTAGTGTGTCAGACCTATGATTATATAAATGACAATCAAAAACTTAAGGTTTTTCCCTCAACACTCAAGGATTCAAGCATTACGCCGGTTCATGAGTTTAGAGCCAAATTCCATAAGAACCTAGGATCAAATGGAAACTCGTGTTTTTAGATAAATATCAGGAGTATTGCCGTGTAAGGAATAGAAAAGATGAGTTATTCAGAATTAAGCAAGAAGATGATGAAACATTGGAAGATTATCTTGATAGGTTCTCCTTTGTTCAAAGGAGATGTGGACTTGTAGAACCATAATTATGTAAAACCATCTTTTTGAGAGGATTGCAAGATGAATCCAGAGAAGTTCTGGATTTGATGGGAAAAGGGGATGTAACCACTCTCAGTAATGATGAAATTGTGGATCTCTGTAGGAATTACTCTTGCACTAAGCAGAGAAGAAGAAAAAGCTATACAAATGGCACTGATGTGAAGGACCTGATAGAGGAACTTGCAAATTTCAAAACTGATATTCTAGTGCACCTAAACACTACTTTGGGGGAAATGTCTACAAAAGCAAAAAACATAGAACCCTTGGCAATTTATTGCCCAAGATGTAGAAATAAACATGCTTTGCAAGAATGTCCTTTGAATAAAACATCTATCTCAACCATTTGTAGTATCTGTTCAAAAAGGCATTCAACTGATCAATGCCACCTGCTACCACAACTCAAAACTATGTTAGAAAATCAGACTGAGGAACTCAACTATATTGGACCAAAACAAGGGGGAAATTTCTCTCAATACCAAAATCCCCCTCGTTTTCCTACAAATTGGGGGCATAATCTCGGTACTATGCCTTGGGGACAACCGTAACCACCCCAACGTCCTTGGAATAATCCTCAATGGACAAATTCCCAAGAATGGCCACAAGCAAATTGGAGTAACCCAACCTGGAATCGAATCAAAACAACCCCTCATGGAATCAAAACAACCCATCTTGGAATCAAAACAATCCAGCCTAGAATCAGAATCAAAACAATCTTGCCTAGAATCAAAATCAGACTAATCCACATTGGATGCAAAACCAACCACAGTGGAGTCAGCAATACCAGTCCTATCCAAGGCAGCAAAGGAATCAAGGTCAAACTCAACATTTGTTGCCTACACCTAATCAAAATTTCCAAGAAAAACAGTAGAAAACATAGCAAGTGAAACAACCTCAAATGCTATCTCAACCAGTCACTAATCCAAATAGCATGAGACAAACACCTCCTGTCTATGTGGTCAAGTTGAAGAAAATGTTGAAATTAATGTTCTTGATTGTAGTAACATCCAACTTCATTCAGGAAAAGTTGTACCTAAACCAGTTTCAAATGAAATTAAAGAAAATGAAGAGCAAGAATCATTGGAACCAGAGAAAGTCCAACCAACAATAGAGACAAAAGAAAAATTGGAACCAGAGAAAATCCAACCAACAATAGAGAAAGAGACAAAACCACAAGCAGAACAATTACCAAGGATAATTCCATATCCTGAAAGATTCAATGCAATACCAAAAAATTCTGAGTCGAAACCGGTCAAAGAACTCAAAAAGTTAACTATATCATTGCCCTTATTGCAAGCCATTAAGGAAATACCAGAGATTAACAAGACTATCCAAAATTTGTGCATTAAAAGAGCAAGAAGAAAAAAGAAAGCATTTCCTAAAATCATGCAAAGTTGAAGGAAAGATAGCTGATCTCTTACCTGGAAAACTAGTACCTCCAAAGTATAGTGATCCAGGAAGCCTAGTTATCACAAATACCATAGGTTCAGTACCAATATCAAATGTCTTAGTAGATCTAGGAGCTGCAATAAATGTCATGACCAAGGATACAATGAAACAATTACAGCTCAAACATCTCAGCCCCACATTTATAGTTTTAGAAATGGTCGATAGGTCGCTTGCAAAACCTGAAGGTATCATTGAAGATGTCCCTATAGAAGTTTCTTCTTGGGAATTCCCTACAGATTTTTTGGTTTTATAGCCAAGAAATTCAGCACATGGATATCCCATTATTTTGGGAAGACCTTGGCTTGCAACTGCAGTAGCCTTCATAGACTGCAGATCTAGAAATATGACTATTTCAAATGGTATTGATCTCAAACATATTTCTTTATATCCTCCTGCAAAACCATCTAGCAAATTTTTAGGTCAGCTTATGGTTTTCTCGACTCGGATGAAGAACCGAAGAGGTCATTTCTACACTAGCTACCTTAGTAGTAAGAGAACACACGGAAGACCTCAGTGACACATAAAATTTAGAAAATGAAACAATCCTGATGAATGTTCTGCATGAACAAGGTTTAGAAGGGGAAGCAACAAATATCCAACAGTTGTTAAGTAATGAGGAGAATCAAAAATCTAAAGATGAACCATCTGTACTATCATAGGGAAACTCTGTTTCACTACCACATGGATGGCACCATCATCTGATTTTTCCTTCTCACTGCTCCATACAAGATATGCTTCCCTCAAGCAGCAATAAAATAGAAATTGCTTCTCTTCTCCCAACTCAAGCAATGTCCTCTTAATCCCCTAATCACCAGGTATGAAGGAGTGAATTCACTCCTTCTAAATACAAAACAAATAGAAGTCCAGCCGTGCAAATTTTTGAACATTTACAACCTAACTTTACTAGGGAAGAGGAAGAAAAATTGATAGTTGTCTTGCGTAAGCATGTTCATGCTTTTGCTTGGAACTACAAAGATATGTCAGGAGTTCATCCCGATATATGTACCCACAAAATCTATACCGAAGAAGTCAAGCCAGTTAGACAACCCCGAAGAATATTGAATCCCCGCCTTAAGAGATATTGTGAAAGAAGAAATTGAAAAACTTCTGGAAGTAGGATTCATTTACCCAATTTCTGATAGCCAATGGGTTTCTCCATTGGTAATAGTTCCTAAGAAAAATGGAAAAATGAGAGTATGTGTAGACTATAGAGAGTTGAATAAGGTGACATACAAAGACCATTTTCCATTACCTTTCATAGATACTCTTGCTGGAAAAAGATACTTTTGTTTTCTTGATGGATTTAGTGGATATAATCAAATTCAGATTGCACCTGAAGATCAAGAGAAAACAACTTTTACATGTCCTTGGGGAACATTTGCCTATAGTGTTTTACCTTTTGGTTTGTGTAATGCCCCAACAACTTTTTAACGAGCAGTCCTAGCAATTTTTGCTGATCCGACCACCAAAAGTGTTGAAATATACATGGATGATTTCATAGTATGTGGACAGACTTTTGATTTTACATTGGAAAATCTTGACAAAGTCTTAACTCACTGTGAAACATACCGATTATCCTTGAATCCAGAAAAATGCTTCATGATGATGAAGGAAGGGATAGTTCTTGGTCATCACATCTCTCCCGAAGGGATCCAAGTTGATCCAAAGAAGGTGGAAATTATCAAGAATCTCCTTCCTCCTAAAACTCAGACTGATGTCAGAAGCTTCCTAGGACACATTGGTTTTTACCATAGGTTTATTCCCAACTTTAGTACAATAGCCAATCCTATGTTTGCCCTATTGACCAAAGATTCTAAATTCTCCTGGACTACAAAGTGTCGTGAAGCATTTGAAGCTCGAAAGAGAAATTAATAACTCCACCTGTGCTCGGAGGACCTAATTGGACATTACCATTTCACATTCAGATCGATGCCTCCAATACAACGAATTGGAGCAAGCATTAGGACAAATTGACAATGGTGAACACTATACCATCTACAACATTAGCAAGAACTTGACAGAGCCGAGAAAAATTATACAACAACTGAGAAGGAATTTCTAGCAGTAATTTATGCCATCAACAAATTCAGGCATTACATCACAAGTTATCAAATATTTATTCACACAGATCATACAACCATTAAGTATTTGATGAATAAACCTATGGTAAGTGCAAGAATTATTCGTTGGTTGCTGTTGCTGCAAGAATTTGATATCACTATAATCAACAAACCAGGGAAAGCTAATGTTGTGGCAGATTTCTTGTCCAGGTTGCGTAACACGATGAAGGGGAATTAGTTGATGACACTTTTCCTGATGAAAAACTATTTGCTATATCAGTCCAATCACCTTGGTTTGTAGATATAGCCAATTATTTGGTCACAAGGAAAGTTCCTCCACATTTCACTTCAAAACAGAAAAAACAATTGATCAAACAAAGTTCTTCTTTTGAATGGATTAAGGGTATGCTTTTTAAGTGCAGTCCTGACCATGTGTTACGTAGGTGCATCCGAAAGGATGAAGTGTATGATATCCTTAGATCTTGTCATGATGAACCCTTAGGTGGACACTATTCTGTAAAAAGCATAGTTAGGAAAATCTTAGGGACAGGATATTATTGGCCATCTCTTCACAAGGATGTGAAAAAGTACATCATGCATTGTGATGCATGCCAAAGAATGGGGAAACCCACTCATACAAATGAGATGCCACTACAACATCAAATGGTTTTAGAACCATTTGAGAGGTGGGGGCTTGATTTTGTAGGACCTATTGATCCACCTTCTCAAGGAAAGGTGCATATTCTAGTATGCACTGATTACCTGACAAAGTGGGTAGAGGTGCGTGCTTTCAAACATGCTCATGAAGAGAAGGTCACTGATTTCTTGTATACTCAGATTTTTTAGAGATTTGGAGCTCCACGGTCTATCACCACAGACCAAGGACCCCAATTTGCATCCAAAGTCATAAAGGCATTTACAGAATTGTATGAAATCAAACATAGGAAATCATCACCTTACCACCCACAAGCAAATGGCCAGGTTGAGGTAACAAACATGGAACTAGAACGCATCTTGACAAAAATAGTAGCTTTTCATAGGAGGAATTGGCTAGATAAATTACCTGAAGCACTTTGGGCCTACAATACTACTTGGAAGTCCACTACTGGATTCACACCTTATGAACTAGTCTTTGGTAAAAAGCCCCTCTTACCTATTGAATTTGAGCTACTAACATTGCGCACAACATTGGAAATTGGAATTGAATTGTCGCAGGCATAGACAGACAGGATTTTGTAGCTGAATGCATTGGATGAACTTAGATTGGATGCTCTGCACCAAATTGAGGTAATTCAGGAGCAGAGGAAGCTATGGCATGACAGTCACATTCAGCAGAGGAAACTTCAACAAGGAGATTGGGCTTTACTGTTTGATTCTCGCTATGAAGACTTCCTTGGAAAACTGAGAACTAGATGGTTGGGACCTTACTAGATTGAAGAGGTATTTGACAACAGAGAAGCTCGTCTATCTCCTATTGATGGATCACAAAGAAAGTTGGTAGTAAATGGACATCGCCTCAGAGTGTACCATACACCTCTGACTAAAGAAGAATTCTTGCAGCAACTTGATAGTTTGGATACACAACAGGTGGAAGAGATTCCCTCTTCCACTTCAAAACAATCAGCATGATCATGGATTTCAAGAAAAAATAGAAAATACAAAAAAATAAAAAAAAATAGAAAACAAAAATATGAATAAATTCTGATTATGAATTCCTTCACGGGCATGATTTTAGGGGAAATCATGAAATTCCTTCATGGGCATAGTCAGAATCAAGAAAAAAAAAGAGAAAAGGAGAGGTAAAAAAAAAAAAAACAAAAAGAGAGAAAAATGAATAACTCAGAAGTGAAAACCTTTTCTAAGGCATTACTGGGTTGGTGTGCATGAAAACCAGTTTTCTGGCACGTATAACCTTGAGAAATTTTTGAACCATCATTGTACAAATTCACCAAGTGCACTTGTTTTGAAATGTTGCAGAAAATCTTAGCAGAACATCAACAAAGTCAGTCATTCTTCAAAACTGGCATTAACTATTTTTATCGTGTATATATTTCTTACATTTCTTCATTGTAAAATGATTGGTATATAGTATATGACGATTAACCATTAGCATAAAAGGTATTCATAAGAGTTGGCATACTTAAAACATGTTTTGAAAATGAAAATATTGATTTATGCCTAATCTTCGAAACAAGAATGCCAAACACAGTGCCTGCTGTATTATCTTCGGATTGAAATTGTCTTCAGAATGATAGCAGAATGAATGTTGCACTTTGTCTTCAGAAAGAAGATGTCTTCAGAATGATAATTTGTCTTCAAAACGAAACTTTGTCTTTGAAATGACGACTTGCTGCATCATCTTCGAAATGAAGATCTATCTTCGGAATGAAGTTCTGTCTTCAGAATGAAGATCTGTCTTCGGAATGAAGATCTGTCTTCGAAATGAAATTCTATCTTCGAAATGAAGATCTGTCTTCGGAATGAAGTTCTGTCTTTGGAATGAAGTTATGTCTTCGGAATGACGATTTGCCTTCGCAATACAGCCTGATCTTCGAAATGAGGATTGATCTTTGAAATGAGGATTAATCTTCGAAATAAAGATTTAAATTTGTAGAGAAGATTTGTATTTGGAATGAGGGTCTGTCTTCGAAATGAAATTATAATCTTCAGAATGAAGTTTTTTGCAATGAAACTATAATCTTCGGAAAGAGCATTTCCACATGGCATCCAAGAAAGACAAGGTATGATAAAATCAAATTCTTTTAGCTGCATACGATAAAAAGGGACATGTGTCAGCAAGGATATGGTTTATTTTGCATGGTACTAGAATCAAGGAAGACATGGTTTATTTTGCATGTGAGAATCTATGAACTAAACAAAAAAATTAAAACCAAATGAGGTGTATTTGACGGTAAGGACATCCACTCAATCATTGACGGATAGGTGTTTGATGCAACAGTAGAAATGCGTGCCACATTTCTTTTTGAAGATGTGTTTGTGAAGTACAGTGCTCAGGTTACGGTTCATTTCGAAGAAGCAGACGAGAAACAGGGCAAGCGAAGACTTAGAGCTAAACCCTGCAAATCTGCAACATAAAAACCAGAGATCCAACAGAGGAATAGTAGCAGCAGTGAATGGTTTTTAAATAGAAAATATGGGGCGAAAGATCAGAATGGAACCAGTAGATACCACCTACCTCCAAGAAAATCTGGCAGTCCTACAAATTTTTGAAGATGGAGGGTTTATGCCATTTTTGGATAAGTTTAATGGGTCCTCTGAATATTTGGTCGGCATGTTCGCCCATACATTTATAAACAGCCGAGCACATGTTAATGGTATGACTATTGAGGTAACCCCTAAAATTTTAAGTCAGATTACTGAGTTGCCATTAGAAGGGATTTCAATTTCTAAATCTGGCAAGAATACATTGGCAAGTGTAGTTAATCAATTTGTAGAAGAAAATGATAGAGAGCTAGAGTATTTAACCCATAACAACACATGAAAAGGGTTAAAAAGGGCCAGCCTGTAGGAACCTTAGGATGAAGTAGCCACCTAGGTAATTAAATTCCTAACCTATGAAGGGCAGTATGTGCTGTTGTCAGGGCATCATCTACGAATTTTAAACCATCTCAGACATGATGAGCAGCAATCGAAAGTTAGGGTAAACCTTCCCCTGTATCTGTATCAAGAATTAAAAAACATGGCCAAGAGATATCAGGAGGGCAAAGGAAGCCTTCACCACCATGGCCTCATCAAACTAGTTTTCCAACACCATTTTAGAGGAAACCCTAGGAGTTTTGATAGGTTTTACTCTACCCTAAATGATGTCATTTTTAGGGATGAATATGAGGAAGAAGAAGAACCAAATGCTACTGGCATTGCTGCAGAGGAAGAAACAGCTACTGTAGAAGCTGCTACAAAATATGAAACAAAAATTGCCACAAAAGATATTACAGAACCACACCCAAAAGCAGCAACAGAAAAGCTTGCTCCTGAACCCTCAACTTCACGAACCAAGAAACAAAGAAAAAGAGGATCTGTGCCTGGCAGCAGAACAAAAAAACAAAAGAAGGTTCATTTTTCTAGAGTGACTACTAATTTGATAGAGCAAGAAATAACAAGGGAAACAGAGGCATCTGAAACTCTCCCCACAATCCCTGCTGACACCAAGAAACAAAGCAAAAAGAAGAATTTTGCATCTGGAACTAGGAGGTCCACTAGAATCCATTTGAAAGAAACAACAGAATAGGTTATGGAGGAAGAAGAAGGACAAAGCAGCCCAGATGTCATAGAAATACAACCAGCCTCTGAAAATTTTCTAAAATTCCCTGAACAGATAGCTGAGGCAAAAACTGGGCAGGATAATTTGGAGGAGGCTATAGTTCAATAGGCTACATATATGGTAGATGCCCTTATAGATAGTTTTATAGAGCCTCCTGAACAAGAACAAATTGTTGCAGAAGAAGAGATATTGGTTGAACAACCAACTACAACTGACTTGTCTGCATCAGCTTCTGAAGCAGAAATAGAAGTGGAAGACATCACAGAGTAGCTAAAAGCAGCAAAAAGTGTTGTCAGAACACAAACCAAGTGGATTGAGGAGAAAGAAAGCATCATTGAGATATAGGAAAGAAAAATTGCAGAGCTTTAGCAGGAAGTGGCAAAATTGAGAAAAATGTTGTCACAGCAAACTGTATCCATTGATGAAGACAATTTGGCTCAATTGCTTTTGGGTCTATCAAAGGTAGATGACTCTATTGAAATAGACATGGGTGTTCATTCTGAAGTAGCACCCCTTCATTCTAAAGAAGTGCCTGTTCATTTTGAAGCAGCACCATCTCATTCTGAAGCATTGCCTTCTTATTCTGAAGATGCTTCAGAAATGGTAAAAAGCATAGCAGAGGATGTTGAAGATGAGCCACCAACATAGGAATAGTCCCAACAACAAGAAAATGTTCAAGTAAGTACTCCTATTGAGGTCTCTGTATTTCAAACTATTATACTTTCAACAGATAAGGGGGTACAAGTAGAATTACTATCTGATGGCAACCCAATCGAAATAGCAAATAAGGGGGTACAGGTAGAATTATTGGTAGATAGTCAACCAGTGGAAGTGGCAGAAAAAAGAGTTCAGGTAGATCTGCTGCCTAGGATCCCCCCTATAGTCAGACCACCTAATACTATGTCTCTAGAGCAATATAATGCAGACATAGCCAATTGGATGATTAGATATGAGCAACTTGCCACTAAGACTGAGAAATTCAAATTTGAAAGGAAACAGCTAGAGGCAAAAGAAACAGAAAACCAAGCATTAAAAGAAAAGATGTCTGACTTATGTCAAATTTCTGAATTTTAAGTTCAATTTAGAAAACCAGCCAAATTTTATAGCCTTATTTTGAAGGAGAAATACCTCAGATGGCAGGTCATGAGGATTAGTTCAAACCTCCCATATAAATTGGACACAACTGTAGATTTCTTGGAGGCATATTTTGACAGCCCCATAGAACAAAAAAATATCCTATGTGAACTATTTTTGCACAACTTCTTCATTCCAGAGGAAGTAGAGTTTCATCCTCAAATCTACATTGGAGATGTTCAACTGAGAGTATTTGTGTCTACTTTGCAGAATCAGCTTTACTAGGATCAAGAGAAAAAGCAGAATAAAGAGATTGAAATAAGGGCTAAATTGTTAGTCAAAGCAATCCATCCAAACCACCCAGTTATCACCAGATAACACTTCTCAATGATGAATAGAGATGATGTAAAGAGGATGTACTTGAACAACTTAAGGGACTGTGTGGCTAGATTCAAAAATTTCTGTGATCATAATTTTTTCCCAGCATTGTCAGTGTGCAGAAATAGATGGGATGAACTTTCCATGTCTTTGTAGAAAAGAGAACCCATCTCCCCATCAACTTAGAATGGTCCAAAAGAAGAGCAGAAGGTGTAATCTAGCTGATTGAAATCATGCAACATAACTAGATAGGTCTTAGGTTTAGGCCTCCAACCATCATTACTCTAGTTCCATTCTATTTTGAGGATGATGCCCAACCTGATGAACAGTTTGAAGACTAGCTCAGAAGCATTTAGGAAAATAGGGGGTATTATATAGGCAAGAAATTATTCTACAGGTCATGGAATCTAAACATGGACATATGTGATTCCATAGCCCAACAGAATGCATGAGGGCATGCATTAATATAAGTTGGGGGGAAAATGATGAGACCTAGAAATGCTTCAATCATAACATGTTTTGAACACTAAAAATGCCTATAAACTCTTATGTTTTATCTGATATGTTAGTTAAGTTGATTCAATATGTTTTATATTAACCATTTTGCATGATCAATGTATTTGGAATATTATATGCTGATTTTTATAGCTTTTTGCATAGTTTTGTGTCATTTTTGCTATGACTTGCTAAAATGGGATATGCTTAGAATAATAGCAGCATTTCACTAATCATGTTTTGATTTGTCTTAAGCATTTATTTCACCTAAATCTAGCAACAGTTCAAGCAGACTATTGCTGTGCAGCAAAAACTGGTCTTTCCCATGTAAATTCCACCCAACTATCCATAAATAGCAAGGCATGGAATTCACATGTGGAAAGAGATGAAGACCATTGGAATTTGATCTTAAGAGATAACCCACCTGAGAAATGTAGAAGAAATCACTAGAAAAACACACATTTGTTCATTCTGAAGTATCTTCGAAATGAACAGATATCTTCGAAATGAGATAAAATAGTGTCTTCAGAATGAGCAGATCTTCGAAATGAAGAACGCAGTGTCTTCAGAATGAGCGGATCTTCGGAATGAAGAATGCAGTGTCTTCGGAATGAGCAGATCTTCGGAATGAAGAATGTAGTATCTTTGGAATGAGCGATCTTCGGAATGAGAATTGCATTGTCTTCAAAATGAAGCCACTTATCTCCGAAATGAAAACATAATGCATTTTTTTGACTTGTTGACTGATTTTTGAAGCTAGAAAAAGGGAAATAAAGGTCGAAAAAGTTAAAGGAAAATATTTTCCATCTGTCTTTGCCATCATTGCTGACCAAATCCATCATTAATGGAAAGATCAAAGAATAAACCCAAAATTTGTTGCAGCATAGTAGGATTAGATCTTTTGAGATATTCTTTGTTTGTAATCAGATCATAGGATAGCTATAAATATTGCTCCTATTCAAGTTGAGCCTAGTAGATAGTAAGTAGTGAGAAAAGAGTAAGGAAGCTAGGAGAAAGCATAAAATATAGAGAATAGGTAGAAATTGAGTCATTACGTCCTGTAATGCTTTTTAAGCAAATTATTGTAATCATGTTCTTTAATCAATAAAGTGCACCAGTTCTATTTCATATTACTTGTAAATGAGTGTGATTAAGATCTAGAGAGAGAGAGACTCATACCTTCTTCTGGACAAGGAGGCTAGCCACTTCCAGACCTAGGAGGAGGACTAATAGCAAGATTTTATTCTGATTTTGCTGTAGCAGAATGAGTTGTAGAACTTGTTATTTCAATTGCTTGTAAATAGCTAACAATATCTACAATCTTAGTTTATTTATGCTTAGATTAATCTTGTGCTTAATTTTTTAGTTGTAATATTTACTTTTAGCAAAGCTTCCATTTTATTTTATACTGTTATTTCTAGAATTTGTTGTTTTCTGCAATTTCCTGCATTTTGTGTTTTGTTGTCAACCCCTGCACAGAAGATTGACAACCTTCTATTACAGAGTCTTGATAGGGTGTTATTTTCAATGCTATAATTATACTTCCATTGATAAAAAAGTAAATAGATTTTCTTTCTGCAATTAGAATCAGACTTTCAATTCTACAACTGTTATTTCTGCAACATAATTAGGTCTCATTTTGCAATTGTAAATCAGGATTTCATTTCTGTAGTTAATGATTAGTTTCCATTTCTACTATTAGATTAAGGTTTAATTTATGCAATTAGAGATAGGAATTTCATAAAACCCCCCACACAACCAATTCCACCAATAATACCTATTGCTCTAGATTGACCTAAGTTATAGTTGTTTCACTTCTTCTTCCATAGATAGCCTTGTACACAGCCCTAGATTGACAAATTCATTGAGAATTAATGATGATATAATGACTACGCATCATTTTGGTGCTGTTGCTGAGGAATAGTGTTTCTAGAAAAAAACAAACAGTCCAATAGCTTTAATCAAACTAAGCTACGAAAATTCAAGTTAAAATCTGAATACAACAGCTGAGTAAGGTAACAACTATTGATTTAATTTATGTCACTCAAGAGTAAACATGAATGAATAAGTCTAGGGATGAATGAGTAAGTCTAGAACTACCCCAAAATAGAACTACCTCAATAGTTGAACTACCAAAATAGGTATACATAAAAATCCCAACAGATTGGGCAGGATGCATTGATGACAGAAAAAGTACAAGTGGAGGAGCATTTTTTCTTGGAGATAAATTGGTAACATGGCACAGTAAGAAGCAAGAATCAGTCTCTCTATCCACAGTCGAGGGAGAATACATTGCAGCAACAACATGTTGTACACAAATACTATGGATGAGACAAACATTGAAATATCTAGGTATTCACTTCAATGAGCCCATTTCAGTCAAATGTGACAACACTAGTGCAATCAACATTTCAAAGAATCCGGTAATGCATTCCCGCACCAAACATATTGCAATACAGTATCACTTCTTGAAGGATAAGGTTGCAGAAGGAGAATTCATATTAGAGTTTTTTCCCACTACAGAGCAAGTAGTAGACATATTCACCAAACCCTTGCCAAAGGAAGTATTTGAGTACCTTCGGAAGAAGTTGGGAGTAGTCACACTTCCCAAGCATTGACTAGCTATGGGAAATACATTCTCGGGGGGGAGCATTCAAATTATTTATGCCTGAGAATGGTGTGCATAGACTCATGGGGAGTCTGCGGTAGCCCTTTGGCATTATTGGCAAAGGGGGAGAAGAATTTGAGCAAGGCTACGATGTGTTGCCAACAATTCCAAAGGGGGAGATTGTTGAGCAAGGTGCAAGAAAGCGGTGCAAAAGTATTGTAATTGTTGTCAACACAGACGCATTGATGCGATTGATGTAGTTCGAGAGGTCGATCAGATCAAGTGCAAAAAATCTCAAGAAAAATAGAGGGGACCCAGATCCAAAAATTTGTAGAAAAAGACAAGGAAGAAAACTGTCGCGATATCGCGACATGGTTCCTGTCGCGATTTCGCGACAAAAAGCAGGAGAGAGAAAATGCAAGAAAAAATGTCATGATTTCGCGACATATCCGAGGAGAGAGAAAAAGCACGCCAAAATGTCGCGATTTCGTGACATGTCGAGTTTTCACTAAGGAGAGAGAAAATGTGTCGCGATTCGCGACAAAAAGCAAGAGAGAGAAATTGCAAGCCAAATTGTCACGATTTCACGACATGTCTGAGGAGAGAGAAGATGCAAGTAAGATTGTCGCGATTTCACGATATGCTGGAAGAAAAGGCACTAACTAAGAAAAGTGTAGCGATTTTGCTACATGTTGCAATTTTGCTGGTGAAAGCGAAGAAAAGGCACTAAGTAAGGAAAGTGTAGCGATTTTGCTACAAGCTCTAAATGCAAAGGATGAAAGATGTAGTGATTTCGCTACAAGCTTGAAACACTAAGAACAAAAGTGTAGCGATTTCCTAACTATTTCGAAAGGCAAGGTAAAAAGGTGTAGCGATTTCGCTACAGGTTTGAAACACATGTTGGGAAGGTGCAGCGATCTTGCTATGAGTTCAAAGTGCAAAGTGGAAAGGTGTAGCGATATCGCTACACGTCGGAGTTTCACTAGCTAGCAGCAAAGAAAAATGCTAAGGCAACAATGGTGTAGCGATTTCGCTACATGTAAGGTTTTCGCGGCTGCATGGAGTAAAAATTGTACGGAGGCCAGAAGCGTCACGATTTCGTGACGGCAATGAGGATGACGTCAGCAAGACCAAAAACATCGCGATTTCGTGACATCTTAGAAGATGACATCAGCAAAACCAAAAAGTGTCACGATTTCGTGACAGGGTGAACGAAAAGCCATTGCAAGCCGAAAACGTCATGATTTCACGACATCTTTGAAGATGACATCAGCAAGTCTAAAAATGTCGCGATATCGCGACAAGTTTCTAGAGAAGCCTCAACAAGCCAGAAGCGTCGCGATTTCGCGACAACATGGAGGATGACGTCAGCAAAAGCGAAATGTGTCGCGATTTCGTGACATGTATCATTTTCATGGAGGCAAGCGAAGGAAAGAGGAGGAAAGCCGAAAGCGTCGCGATTTCGCGACATGTCTCATTTTCGCGGGTGTATGCCGAGCAAAGCACCAGGAGGCGGAAAACGTCGCGATATCGCGACATGTAGGATTTTCGCGGTCAACAGCCCTGAAAAAGTCAAACCGAAAGAAATGTCGCGATATCGCGACAAGGTTGCCAGAGAAGCCTCAGGAAGCCGAAAGTGTCGCGATATCGCGACAAAGTTGAGGATGACGTCAGCAAAGTGGAAAACATCGCGATATCGCGACATGTAAGGTTTTCGGGGTTGCTTATAGAAAGGAAGTCTAGGAGAAAGAAAACGTCGCGATATCGTGACAGGTAATGTTTTGGCAGGAAAAAGTCAAAGATACATGCATTGTGACAAGTGGCAAATAGCGCCAGTTATGATAAACCTAACTGGAGTCAGATCTACAGTTCCAAGTGACAGGTGGTGAGAATGCATAGGAGAAATTCATGCTGCAGTTAACTGTAGTTACAAGTGAAAGTGACTAGACAGCGAATGTAAGAAAAGAACGACTGTTGCAGGGCCATGTTGTAGCATGGCTGGCAAAGGTGGCAGTTACAAAGAGTAGCCACGGAACTAAGCATTGAATGTAGAACGGCTGTTGCAGGGCCGTGATGCTGCAAGCTGGCGTAAAGAGCAGTTTTTCAGATAATCTCTGCAAACAAGAAATTCTCTCGATGGTTGTGCTTGACTCACAAGAAAGTAACGGGTAGAATAGAAGGATCGACACCGTTTAGAAAAGAGTGCAAAAGAATTAGAAAGAGCAGTTACGTAGATTTTGGAAGAACAAGATAATAGAGCATCGAAACACGCAGAAGGGTTGTCAGTATATGCAGAGAAAAATACTGTCAATATGTGCAGAATGTGCAGAGAAGAAGGACTATCAGTATATGCAGAATATGTAGAGAAAAATATGGTCAGAATGTCAGTAAGAAAGTGGCTAAAAGGCGGATCAGGTCAGAGAAGGATTAATGCATTGATCGTAGCCGAAAGTACATGAAATATTGGAGGGAAAATTGAGCCGTTTCAAATTGAGCCATTCGAGGAAATCAAGGATATAAGGATCGAACTGGCACAGTTAGAAGGTTACCGCAACTGTGTTGTATTGAATAAATCAAAAGGCAAAGTGTGGTGCATGAAGAACAGCAAGAGAACTAAAACCTGTATATTCTTCTTGTAAAATAACAGAGAGGTTTTAGATTTGAAAGGAAGATATTGAGTCTCTAACAAGTCTCTTTATGCTTCTGTGAGATAAAATTGCATGAGCTATAGACCAGTAAGGGTCTTGCAAAAGAGAAGGCATTTTTATGTCCATTTATCTTGCAAAATAGAAATCCAAGTTGGTGCTTGGATAAAGGGGTTGATGCTCCTATCTGTTGCAGCAGATAAATCAGGGGGTTGGTGCTCCTTCCAGTGGGTGCTGGTAAACAATTGTAAATATTGAATCCTTGCAAAGACTGGATTTGGATTGGAGTCCAAACAGTCATTATTTGAGGAGTAGCCACATCGGTGAACCTCGTAAAATCTTGTGTTGTGTGATGCTCATGTGCTATTATTGCCTTATCTATTTTTCTTTTTAAGTTTGCATGTTTAAGTTTTAATAATTGTAGACTCAAGTTTTTAATTAGTTACACTGATTCACCCCCCCCCTCTCAGTGTCATTGTGAGAATATCAATTGGTATCAGAGCAAGGCACCTGCACAAGCTTAATCAGCTAAGGTGTTCTTGGGAGATATACAATGGCCGGTGGTGAAGGTTTTTCTTCTAACAAATCTCCTCTGTTCGATGGAACAAACTATTCTTTCTGGAGGCTCAGGATGCAGACCTATCTATGTGCATTGGGTTATGACATTTGGGAATCTGTTGAAAATGGATACACCACTCCCATTGTTCCTCCAACAGATGCGGCTGAGAAGAAAAAGTTTGAGAACAACTTGAAATCCAAGAATGCTATTATGTGTGGATTGGTCGACAATGAGTTGATACGAATCATGAACTGCAAATCTGCTAAAGACATATGGGACAAACTGCAAAGCATTCATGAAGGAGATAACAAAATCAAGGAAGCTAAGCTACAAACACATCGTGCCCAGTTCGAAGCATTAAAGATGACCGATGATGAGAACATTGAAGCCTATCTGCTAAGAGTAAATGGAATCATCAATGCAATAAGAGGACTCGGGGAAGAAATGGAAGATGCAGTTGTTGTAAATAAGGTACTAAGAACCCTCAATAAAAGGTTTGATGCAAAGGTTTCTGCCATAGAAGAAGCAAAAGATTTAAATTTTTTTAGTATGGATGAAATGCATGGTTCTCTAAAAGCATATGAAATGAGGATTGGTCAAACTAAGCCCTCAGATAGAGAAGCAGCTTTCCAAGCACAGAAAATTATAAAATCTAAACAGGAATCTGAGGAAGAAGAATCTGCAGATGAGACTGAAGCAAACTTTGTTAGGAAGTTAGTAAAGGGAAAAGGAAAGTACAGAGGTAAGCTACCGTTCAAATGTTTTAACTGTGGAGGCATCGGGCACTTTGCAGCAAAATGCCCAATGAAGGAGAAAAATAAAAATGATGAAGGAACACATCCAGAAAGAAATGTCTGGAAAAAGAAACCACATTTTAGAAAAAGGAACTTCAAGAAGAAAAGTTTCATTTCTCAGAACATTGATTCTTCTGAAGACAGTTCCAATGAGGACTCTGAAGAAGAAACTGGTGAAGCCTTGTTCATGGCCTTCGAAGAACAAAGAACTAAAGAAACCCAGGAGTGTGAAGAAAAATTAGACGATGAGGCCGAGGTAGATCTAGAAGGTGAGTTGGTGGCTGCTCTTGAAGAGTTAAGTGCAGAAAGGAAAAGAAATAAAAAGATTACAAGAAAATTTGAGGAGGCTAGCAATTTAATAATCAGTTTGAAAGTACAAAGCGAAGAGCATAAGAAAAAGTCTAGAAGATTTTGAAGCACAACTAATCATGAAAATAAATGAGTGCAACAAGCTAGAAGAAGATATAGTTGGATTAAGGTTGCAGCTAGAAGGGATGAATCGAAAGCCGAGTTGTCATCAAAAATTTGAAGACAGCTCTACGAAAGCCGAATAAAATGTTGAATAATCAAAGGCCCACGGTATCAAGTTTGGTTTGGGCTTTGATGAAGGAGAAACCTCAAAGAACTCAAAGGTCTGTAACTGTAGAACCAATAAAGATTAAAGACAAGATTAAAGTTGACCAAGATAAGTCGTATCATGCAAAAGAAAACAACAAGTCCAAGCTTGAAATGAGTGCTGCAAATGATAGTGTAGATTAAAAATACAAAATAATAAATGAGTAGTTTCAAAAAACAAACGATTTCTATTAATCGATGGAGTTTAAAAA
Source organism: Wollemia nobilis (assembly GCA_028583015.1). NCBI lineage: Eukaryota > Viridiplantae > Streptophyta > Pinopsida > Araucariales > Araucariaceae > Wollemia > Wollemia nobilis. The sequence continues at coordinate 138,414 of JAQPPZ010014629.1, read as the reverse complement.
TTTGTTGCCGGGGGGGGGGGGGGGGGGGGGTGAGGGGGGGGGGAAGGGCGCCTTTGGGTTTTAATACAATTTAAAAATGGTTTTGAAGTTTCGATCTATGACCTCATTCAACAATCTCCCCCACATAGAGAGGCATTAATGGAAATATTAAAGTCAATAGAGCTTCAAACTCAAGATACTAATGCCTTCAACAACTTTGTGGGAAGTATTCAAACATGCATGGAGCCCTCCATCACTTTCTATGATTTTGAAATCAAACCCCTGATAGATCCTCCACTACATATCATGGCCAAGATCAATCAACAAGCCATTCAAGAGAGTCTTAATTGACACCCGTTCCTCAATCAATATCATTACAACATCGGCGTTGAGTCATCTAAAGCTATCCCATCCCTTATCACAAAGTTGACTTTTACTCTTAAAGCATTCAATGATGCTTTATCTTCCACGGTTGGCACGATTATCTTGCCCATTGAGGTAGGGGCCCGAACTTTGCATACCTTGTTTCACATCTTGGAAGGGACCATGGCATACAATGTATTGCTTGGACGACCTTGGCTTAGGGAGATGAGATGTGTCCCTTCTATATTGCATCAATGTCTGAAGTATGTATATGAGGGACAGTTCATTGTGTACTGCTGACACGAAACCCTTCAAACATTGCAACTATGTCTCAAATCCTTATGAGATTGTGTTGCCATCCACTCATCTTTTCTTGACCCCATCTATTTCTTCTATACCATCTTCTTCTAAAGCTCCCATTCCTGAGGAACCACCCATCATATCGCAACCATCTTCCTCTTCCGTTATTCCATCTCATTCACCACTTTCTTCATCAACTAATCTTCCTTCTTCTTCATCAGTGACCACATGCACATGTGGCCATGACCAATCATCTCTTTCCACGTCATTACCCCCTTCTTCTACACCTTCTTCAACATCACCTATTATTCCTCCATCTTCCCAACCATCACCAGGTGATGTTTCACAAGTTAGTGAAGCATCAACCCAACCAAATCCTTCCAATTCTTCTATCCCACATTCTTCTATTCCATCATCTAGTCCATCTCCCTCCCAAGTCAAAGTCCATCTCATCGATGGGTATTGGTGAGTATGCCATTCAAGATGTCCACATCACACCGTTCAATGTGCAAACAGTTAAAGATTTTGGTCGTCCACATGACCAACATTTATCCATTGGATCGGTTTATAACATGGGTTCTATGCCAAATTCCATTAATTTTGTATATGGGGGAATAGAGTCATCTTCTAGTCCTACCACCATAATATCGAAAGGATGGAGGGTTTTCCATCTCGCTATTTCCACAGACATAATTGGCGGCAATTTGGCCTAGGTCGATACGAGCAAGGGTAATCGAACGCATCGATATGCCATATCCGAGACCCACTGAGCGTTTTGGTCTGGGCTACCAACCACTTCCATCCCTTTCTTCTTTTGAGCAAGCTTTTCAAAGCATTAATCTTAATTCAAAAGAAGAAATCCTCCACCCCGATGAATCCGAAGATGAAGCCTATGAAGAATTTGACGTCATGTCAAATGGTGATGAATCTGAAGAAGAGTCGGCGCCCATTGTTCCCCTCACTAAACAAGACGAGTTTTATCTCCAATTGTTCCCTCTCCAAGAGGCCATCTTTCGCTTGCTTCTTCCACAAGAACGAGGTGAACCACCCCCTCCGCCACATCCATAAGCCATAATCCAAACCTGTATTATATGTATATACTAAAATAGTGGTTTTCACCACTACCAAAAAAAAAAAAAAATTCAGAAAATTCCAAAAAAAAAAAAAAAATCAAAATATATAAAAAATACTTTATTGCTTTATGTATGTGTGTAATAGTGGTTTTCACCACTACAAAAAAAAAAAAAAAAAACTCAAACTACAAAAAAAAAAAAAAACTGAAAAACTATGTTGTTTTGCACTTCAGGTCTTCCGAGGTCTTCACCGGTGTTCCTTTCCATTCCGCCCATCCTTTCTTCCATAAGTCGACAATGAATTTTGAAGACTTATTCACCCAACTCCATAATCCATATGATCCGGATAAGCCAATCTCGATCAACCCAAGCCTGATTGACATGGATTGGATTTCATCCCCTCCATCTATTTCAGAGTTCATCCTTTCCGAGGAATTGTTAAAGGCTTCCGCCAACTACATTCCTCCTTCACCTCCACATTCACCTTCATCTTCTAAGCCAGAAGTCTTCCAGGCAGACATAGACGAGAGCAAGGTCGTTATACACTTAAGAGCATTCTACGCATAGTTTGAATTTTATATGTACATATATACATGGCAACAACAAAAAAAAAAAAAACAAATAAAATAAAAAGAATTTGCATTTCATTGTTAGTTGCATACATCTCATTCAAAAACATTGCATTTCATATGCATACATCTCATTGAAAACCATAACATTTCATTTTCAGCCATAGTTGCATATCATGTTAGAGACCATTCTATCTTTTGGATATAAAATTTGGTCAAGCAAAAGTCATGTTGCCTTAATCAGGGGCACCTTCATAAAATCCATCAAACCGAATTGTCATTCGTACATCCATTTTCCATTTGCACATATTTACATTGCCAAAATGTTTTCAGTCACTCAGCCATTTCTAGTGTTTTAAGCAAACTTTGAAATGCATGTCAAAGTTCTCTAGGGCCATATCACAAATTACACTAAATAAAATCTTGAGTATTGGGAAATGATTTCAAAAGCGGTCTTGAACCTATCACATTTTCACATCTTAAAAACATCTTGTGTCAAAGAGAGATAACACCATCCTTGGGTTGTGCCTCGAAGTGAAAAGGGTAATCCTCGTTTGTCCTATCATGCAAACATAGTCCATAAAACAGTGGTTCTTACCACTATCACAAGCAATCACAAAATATAAATATAAACAGAGTAGTAAGGATAGGGTAAAATTCTCATCATACTTCGGTTGAGAATCCGATTCCCCAAAGCTCTAAGGAAATGAACATTTTTCACACACCACCGATCCCAAATAAGTTGTAAGGATCGTACTACTTGTCCAATCGGACGGATAGGTAGTCATCCCCAAGGCTTACAAAGGTCAAAAACAACATGGACTATGGAGTTAACCTTCACCGGGGCTATAGACGCTTGACTGGCAGTGGAGTATACTCATTGCGTGGCGACATGTCTCTCCTCAAAGAGAGACCTCTGAATGCTCATACGGACAAACTAGCTTTGGGGTCTTCTCCATAACAGGGTTACCTAATTTGTGCAAGATGAGGTTAATGAACACACTTGCACACACATAGGTTTTTGATTGCCTAGAGTCACTACCATGCTTCTGATTTGGTTAATGAACTCGCATGCACACACATTTGGTCCTAGTTGAATTAGGCAGTATTAGTAAGTTTGTTTGATACCACTAGCATGTTTTGAGTCTTTGTAAAATAGTCTTCCATATCTTCCTCCATATTTTCTTCCATATCAACCTCCATATCTTCTTCCATATTCATGTCATTCCATACGTCATCCATTCACAAGCTACCAAGTTCGGTGCCCTTGATTAAACAATTATGATAACAGTTGGCTAAATCTAACTATCTAAAAGTATGAGTGCTTCTTAGTGCATATTTCATTTACTTAGTCTCGCATTAATCATCTATAAGTTTGCATTCCATTCCATCACATATGCATCAAAAACATTAAAACATATAAAAACATGCATCACAAAAACATAGGCATTCACACAAAAGAGAGTAAAACACCAAATAAATAAAAGCCATGTATATATATATTGTATAAAGGTCAAACGGTACAATGAATGCCAAAAGGCTACAATATACAATAGAGCACCAAGGCTCATAAAGAGTGCATCTAAGCACTAAGCTAACCATCAAAAGAGGACCCCTGAGACCTAGTAGGAGCCCTAGACCTAGTGGTAGTCCCAAACTCCAACCGGCTGCCTCCGCTAGTCCCACTGCCTCCAATATCTCCCAGTCTGCCTGGGACAATGACCTCCTCATCCCCGGAATGATAGGGGAGAATCGGTGTCATGCCTCTAACACCCTAAGCTGCAAAACAACAAAACAAAAATTTGTTACAAATTTTTTTCAAAAAAAAAAACAAATAAAAGTACTTGCTTAAATAAACAAATACCTCAGCTGGCTGCACTGGCGCGTCCGCTCCCATCTCCGCCATAGCTCCCGCGTGCTTCACTCTCCCACACAACCTTTCACTTCACTTCACTTCATTCCACTCCCTCAGACGCACTTCTCTCAAGCTCGAACGCACAAATGAGCGAAATTCTCGTTGAAACTGTTTAAATAGCTGGTTTTGGCGCCCTAAAATGTGGGGCTTTTCATGGTGCATTCAGACGCGTCGTTCATGATGCATTCAAACACCGACGGGCATTTCTGCCACCTCCAAATGCATACCGGCATTTGGTGTCAGTATTGAATAAAAGAACAAAACTTACAAAATTGAAGCTTACCTCCTCCAAATTTCATCAAATTGCATCCATCCATTCTTCTTATCATAATAAAACATTTTGTGAAGGTTACAACAATTTGGAAACAAATTTTGTCATTTTGCTCAAAAAGCGCATCATTCATCATTGATTTACAAATTGGGTTAAAAACATTCAAAACCTTCACAAAATTAACAACATTCATCAATTCTTCCGATCTATCGTCAATTTCATTCATTCTTCTTTCATCATGCATATTTTTGCCAAATTAAATTAAAGTAAACCTCGTATCTAGTGGTATATTCTATCACCTTGGCGATTGCAGCGATTTGCATCCATGCAATTCGGTAAGAGGATTAAACCACCATAAGGACACTTACCATTTATCATCATCAATTATTTCACTGTTTGAAAATTGGAAATCAATTTTGGGTATCCTACTTTTCAAGTGACCTCATACCAAGATTAATTTGCTCACAAATTGTCATTGATGGCCTAGTTCATGGGGCCTTAAACGTGGACAATCTTCAATATCATCATTATTTTGAGTCTTGCTAGAGATTAAGGCTACCTAGGTTGATTGGTTCCGACCCGAGGAATTATCCATACAGTCACTAGGAGCATCTCTAAGGTTCTAGACTCTTTCATATTGCATCTCTGCATATCAATGGCGCCAACAAGGCAATTTCATCAACAATGGATTCACCCATAGGAGTTGGGGCATCCGTTATCAATTTTTAACTTTCCTAATAGTAGAATTCATCTTACATGATCATGGAATTTAAAATTTGGCAAAAATCCCTTTCTAACCGTTGGGGCAGAAAACGGTTCATCTTTCACATCACTCATATCGTCTTCAATCATATTATTTTCTGGTTTGTACACCAACCCCTTTTCTGTTGGGACATAAACAGATGGTTCATACACAAACCCCTTTTTCACCGTTGGGGCAAAAACGGTTCATTTTCTTCCGAATTTCTTCCAATTGGCTCGTGAGAACCATTCTCGCTCGCCAATTGAGGGGGTAAGCTGATAAATTTTAAATATTCTTTTATTCTTTGGTCTTCAAAGTTGTGCTTTAGTCTTGAGAGAGAGTTGCGTCTGATCCGACTTTTCGGTGTCCTAAGTTTTTGTGCTGCATTGTGTCTTCACACAAAGCAGCTCAAAAGGGGCATCTGTAGACACCAAAATCTAGCCACTTGCAAGTCATCTATACCTTCTTGTCAGCCACGTGTCGGTCATCCACCTTCCCGCCATTATTTGGCCCAAATCCACACTTTCCCGCCATTATTTGGCCCAATTTCACCTTTCCCGCCATTTTTCATCCCCAAATTTATTTAAATTAATATTTATATATATTTTTTAATATTTTAATATATATATTTAAATAATAGTTTAAGTGATTTAATCTGAGCCGTCCATCCTTCATTTAATCTCATCCGTCCATCCATCTTAATCCATTTCACAACCTAGATTTATTCTCTACCCTTGGATCCACTTTAATCTTAGCCACACGTTCAAAGTGTCGTTAAAACCCTAAAGTGTGCCCTAAGAGTAGATTATAAATTGAGTCACCTTGATGGCTCAAACCCTATGTCTTTTGCTACTTCTATCTTGCATATCTTTCTATCTTTCTAATCTTCTATCTACTGCTATCTCCTCTATCTCTCTTCCGCTACCCTTTCGCCGCATCCATCGTCGCTTCCGTCGTCGCTTTCGCCGCCATCTCTTCTACAACATTCTGCGAATCCCCCATTCTTGTCGCAAGTGCCCGCGGGTGTTTACCCCTTTACCAAGTGCCCACGGGCGTTTACCAAGTGCCCACGGGCGTTTACCCACAGCCACAGACTCAGACCGACGTCTGAAACCTTAATCCAGAAGCACGCGGGCATTCAGCGAGTGCACCAGGGTGCCTTCCACGCGATTTGATAGCCACATTACTTCCAGTGTCGCTGGTCTAGTGCGTTAACGGAGAACAGGTATAAATTAGTTTAAAGCAAGTAACTTCTTTTCTTTTATTGATCTGTTATTGAATTCCTGCACTTTGTTTTCTAGGGTTTTAGATTGTTTCGAGGGCTCACACAGTGGAGCCCTCTTATTAATTTCTAACTCCTTGATAGTGTTAATGTGTGCAGGTTTTTGACAATAGATCCGGTTTATTGATGGCAGCTGATTAAGTGGAGTGGTCCAAGCAAGGGATACAACAAAGCCCACTCACTCTGTTGGGATTGAAGATACATTCTTCGGAAGCGCCACCATTTGTGCCAGCTAGGGTTTCGGAGAACCCTAGCATAACTTGTAATCTTGTATCACAAATAAAGGGTTACAGGCCCAGTTGTATTAAAAAAAAAAAGAGTTTTTAAACTCCATCGATTAATAGAAATCGTTTGTTTTGTGCAACTATTCTGTACTCTGTTATTGTGATTTTATTTATTTTTGTTTGGTGTGTATTTTTAATCTACAGATAGATTCATTAAAGTCACTCATCAAAGAAGAAGAAGACCCAGGGCTCCTACCTCCACCTGGCAACAACCACTTCCCAGGTACACTCGTTCCTTTTACGGTTATTGTTTTAAGTGCAATGCATATGGTCATAAAATTTCAAGCTGTAGATATAATGTAGAACAAAGAAATTTTACTAGTAGAAATATTTTTTCTCCCTTGATAGATTATGCTGTAGAATGTTATAACTGCCATAACTTCGGTCATATTGCAAGGAATTATCGTAGCTCTTTTGCAGGAAATAAATACCAGGAAATAAAATATCACTCAGCTGGATCAAAACAGTACAGAAAATTGCCCGAAAAACTGTCACAAGCCAATGAAAGGGAGAAAGTAAAACAAGTGACCAGATCTGCTATTAAATCTCAGTGGAAAGAAAAGGAACAACCAATGAAAGACAAGGAATCTTTGATTGTTCAAACAGCTCTCAAAGCACAGAATAAATCTGCTCCTTGGATTCTGGACAGTGGATGCTCCAGTCACATGACAGGAGACAAACAGAAGTTTGACAAGCTACAGACATACGAAGGTGGTTCTGTAAAATTCGAAAACAATGATGGAGCAAAAATAGTGGGTAAAGGATCAGTTAAGTTAAGTGACGGTAAAATCAACTCTAAGGAAGTTCTTTTTGTGGTAGGACTGAAGCACAACTTACTGAGTGTAAGTCAGATTTGTGATAGAGGTCATGAAGTAATTTTCAAGGAGGGCTGTGAAGTAAGAAAGACAAAAAATGGAAAGTTAATAGCCACTGGACTGAGAACTTCTAGAAATTTGTATACTCTCTCGGAGACTTCAGAAGGAGCTTGCTTGGTTGGACAAGAAGAAGAAAACTGGCTGTGGCACAAGAGACTCGGTCACATAAGCTTTGATAATCTGGTAAAGATTAGCTCAAAAAGAGCAGTAAGAGACATCCCCACAATTAGTAAACCATCAAACAACATTTGTGATTCATGCCAAAAGGGGAAGCAAACCAGATCTACTTTCAAAGCAAAAGAGTATTTCACAAGCAAGCCATTAGAACTGATTCACACTGATTTGTGTGGACCCATGAGGACAGAGAGCATAAATGGATACAAATATTTCATGTTGTGTATAGATGATTTTTCCAGAATGACATGGGTACTCTTTACGAAACAGAAATCAGAAGCCTTTGAGATGTTTAAAACCTTCAAAAATCTTGTTGAGAATCAATCTGGAAAAAGAATTAAATGTTTGAGATCTGATAGAGGAGGAGAGTTTATTTCAGAAGAGTTTGCAGAATTCTATGAAAAACATGGAATAAGAAGACAGTTTTCAGCAGCAAGAACACCTCAGCAGAATGGAGTAGTTGAAAGAAAGAACAGGACTGTGCAAGAAATGGCAAGAACCATGTTAACCGAGAGCAAAATTGCTGACAGGTTCTGGAAAGAGGCAGTTCATACTGTAGTCTACATTCAGAATAGATGTATGTTGAGGCCACATGAAAGCAAAACACCTTATGAACTGTGGTTTGGCAAAAAGGCTACAGCAAAATACTTCAAAGTGTTCGGAAGCAAATGTTACATTAAAAGAACTGAAAGCAATCTTGGCAAGTTTGAAGATAGAGCTGATGAAGGTATATTCCTTGGGTACTCAACTAAAAGCAAAGCCTATACATGCTACAACAAAAGACTTAAGAAAATAGTGGAGAGTGCAGATGTGAAGGTTGATGAAGGCAGAAAACAAGAAACCACCAAAAGTGAAAATTACCCAACCTATGAAGAATTTATTGAAGAAGATGAAGATCAAGAAAAAGAAGAGAGATAGAAATCAGATTCAGAGGACTTAGAAAGAGATGAAAATAGAAAATACAGAACAGGTAGTTGGCAGAAAAATCATCCCAAAGAGCAGATTATTGGGGACCCTACGGTTGGCATTCGGACAAGAAGAAGAGTAGTAAATAACTATTCTCTGTTATCCGATATTGAGCCCAAGAATATTATTGAAGCAAGCACGGATGAAAGTTGGATGGAAGCGATGAAATGAAGAACTAGATCAAATTGAGAAAAACAAAACACTGGGAATTAGTACCAAGGCACTGAAAATAAAAACATAATTGGTACTAAATGGATATTTAGAAACAAAGCTGAATGAAGATGGACGGAGTTGTAAGGAATAAAGCAAGATTAGTCCGTAAGGGATATGCCCAAGTTGAGGGGATTGATTTTGAAGAGACTTTTGCACCCGTGGCCAGACTTGAAGCAATAAGACTATTTTTGGCTTTAGCTGTTCATAAGAATTTCAAGGTTTATCAGATGGATGTAAAATCAGCATTTCTGAATGGAAATCTTGAAGAAGAAGTATATATTGAACAGCCTGATGGTTTTCAACTTTGTGATAATCCTGACTTTGTTTGCAAGCTGAAGAAAGCTTTGTATGGCTTGAAACAAGCACCTAGAGCTTGGTATGCAAGGTTGGATAGCTATCTCACTAAGCAAGGATTCAAGAAAGGTATGGTGGATAGCAATTTATATGTGAAAACTGAAAATGGCAATTTCATTGTCCTTGTTGTTTATGTAGATGATATAATTTTTGGAAGTAGCAATGATGAATCATGCAAAGACATAGCAAACAAAATGCAGAAAGAGTTTGAAATGTCTATGATAGGTGAACTTTCATATTTCCTTGGATTACAAGTTAATCAAACCGAAAAGGGGATTTTCATTTCTCAAATTAAATATGTGAAAGAAATGCTGAAAAAGTTCACTATGGAGGATAGTAAGCCAGTGAGCACCCCCATGAAAACAAGCTGCAAGTTGAGCAAGGATGATAAATCTTCGGATGTTGATCAAACGATGTACAGATCAATGATTGGGAGCCTGCTGTATTTGACAGCCACTAGACCGGATATCTTACAAGCTGTTTGCATGGTTGCAAGATTTTAGGCTAATCCAAAAGAGACTCATGTAACAGCTGTGAAAAGGATCTTTAGGTACCTCAAGGGTACTATGGAGTATGGGCTGTGGTATCCAAAAGGAAAAGACTTCACTCTCTTTGCATATTCTGATGCAGATTGGGCAGGATGCATTGATGACAGAAAAAGTACAAGTGGAGGAGCATTTTTTCTTGGAGATAAATTGGTAGCATGGCACAGTAAGAAGCAAGAATCAGTCTCTCTATCCACAGTCGAGGTAGAATACATTGCAGCAACAACATGTTGTACACAAATACTATGGATGAGACAAACATTGAAAGATCTAGGTATTCACTTCAATGAGCCCATTTCAGTCAAATGTGACAACACTAGTGCAATCAACATTTCAAAGAATCCGGTAATGCATTCCCGCACCAAACATATTGCAATCCGGTATCACTTCTTGAAGGATAAGGTTGCAGAAGGAGAAGTCAGATTAGAGTTTGTTCCCACTACAGAGCAAGTAGCAGACATATTCACCAAACCCTTGCCAAAGGAAGTATTTGAGTACCTTCGGAAGAAGTTGGGAGTAGTCACACTTCCCAAGCACTGACTAGCTATGGGAAATACATTCTCAGGGGGAGCATTCAAATTATTTATGCCTGAGAATGGTGTGCATAGACTCAGGGGGAGTCTGCGGCAGCCCTTTGGCATTATTGGCAAAGGGGGAGAAGAATTTGAGCAAGGCTACGAGTGTGTTGCCAACAATTCCAAAGGGGGAGATTGTTGAGCAAGGTGCGAGAAAGCAGTGCAAAAGTATTGTAATTGTTGTCAACACAGACAGATTGATGCAGTTGATGCAGTTCAGAGGTCAGTCAGATCAAGTGCAGAAAATCTCAAGAAAAACAGAGGGGACCCAGATCCAGAAATTTGCAAAAAAAGACAAGGAAGAAAACTGTCGCGATATCGCGACATGGTTCCTGTCGCGATTTCGCGACAAAAAGCAGGAGAGAGAAAGTGCAAGAAAAAATGTCGCGATTTCGCGACATATCCGAGGAGAGAGAAAAAGCACGCCAAAATGTCGCGATTTCGCGACATGTCGAGTTTTCGCTGAGGAGAGAGAAAATGTGTCGCGATTCGCGACAAAAAGTAGGAGAGAGAAATTGCAAGCCAAATTGTCGCGATTTCGTGACATGTCTGAGGAGAGAGAAGATGCAAGTAAGATTGTCGCGATTTCATGATATGCTGGAAGAAAAGGCACTAACTAAGAAAAGTGTAGCGATTTCGCTACATGTTGCAATTTCGCTGGTGAAAGCGAAGAAAAGGCACTAAGTAAGGAAAGTGTAGCGATTTTGCTACAGGCTCTAAATGCAAAGGATGAAAGATGTAGCGATTTCGCTACAAGCTTGAAACACTAAGAACAAAAGTGCAGCGATTTCCTAACTGTTTCGAAAGGCAAGGTAAAAAGGTGTAGCGATTTCGCTACAGGTTTGAAACACATGTTGGGAAGGTGCAGCGATCTTGCTACGAGTTCAAAGTGCAAAGTGGAAAGGTGTAGCGATATCGCTACACGTCGGAGTTTCACTAGCTAGCAGCAAAGAAAAATGCTAAGGCAACAATGGTGTAGCGATTTCGCTACATGTAAGGTTTTCGCGGCTGCATGGAGTAAAAATTGTACGGAGGCCAGAAGCGTCGCGATTTCGCGACGGCAATGAGGATGACGTCAGCAAGACCAAAAACGTCGCGATTTCGCGACATCTTAGAAGATGACGTCAGCAAAACCAAAAAGTGTCGCGATTTCGTGACAGGGTGAACGAAAAGCCATTGCAAGCCGAAAACATCACGATTTCGTGACATCTTTGAAGATGACGTCAGCAAGTCTAAAAATGTCGCGATATCGCGACAAGTTTCCAGAGAAGCCTCAACAAGCCAGAAGCGTCGCGATTTCGCGACAACATGGAGGATGACGTCAGCAAAAGCGGAATGTGTCACGATTTCGTGACATGTATCATTTTCGCGGAGGCAAGCGAAGGAAAGAGGAGGAAAGCCGAAAGCGTCACGATTTCGCGACATGTCTCATTTTCGTGGGTGTATGCCGAGCAAAGCACCAGGAGGCGAAAAACGTCGCGATATCGCGACATGTAGGATTTTCGCGGTCAACAGCCCTGAAAAAGTCAAACCGAAAGAAATGTCGCGATATCGCGACAAGGTTGCCAGAGAAGCCTCAGGAAGCCGAAAGTGTCGCGATATCGTGACAAAGTTGAGGATGACGTCAGCAAAGCGGAAAACGTCGCGATATCGCGACATGTAAGGTTTTCGGGGTTGCTTACAGAAAGGAAGTCTAGGAGAAAGAAAACGTCGCGATATCACGACAGGTAATGTTTTGGCGGGAAAAAGTCAAAGATACATGCATTGTGACAAGTGGCAAATAGCGCCAGTTACGATAAACCTAACTGGAGTCAGATCTGCAGTTCCAAGTGACAGGTGGTGAGAATGCATAGGAGAAATTCATGCTGCAGTTAACTGTAGTTACAAGTGAAAGTGACTAGACAGCGAATGTAAGAAAAGAACGGCTGTTGCAGGGCCGTGTTGCAGCATGGCTGGCAAAGGTGGCAGTTACAAAGAGTAGCCACGGAACTAAGCATTGAATGTAGAACGGCTGTTGCAGGGCCGTGATGCTGCAAGCTGGCGTAAAGAGCAGTTTTTCAGATAATCTCTGCAAACAAGAAATTCTCTCGATGGTTGTGCTTGACTCACAAGAAAGTAACGGGTAGAATAGAAGGATCGACACCGTTTAGAAAAGAGTGCAAAAGAATTAGAAAGAGTAGTTACGTAGATTTTGGAAGAACAAGATAATAGAGCATCAAAACGCGTAGAAGGGTTGTCAGTATATGCAGAGAAAAATACATCAATATGTGCAGAATGTGCAGAGAAGAAGGACTGTCAGTATATGCAGAATATGCAGAGAAAAAGATGGTCAGAATGTCAGTAAGAAAGCGGCTAAAAGGCGGATCAGGTCAGAGAAGGATTAATGCATTGATCGTAGCCGAAAGTACATGAAATATTGGAGGGAAAATTGAGCCGTTTCAAATTGAGCCATTCGAGGAAATCAAGGATATAAGGATCGAACTGGCACAGTTAGAAGGTTACCGCAACTGTGTTGTATTGAATAAATCAAAAGGCAAAGTGTGGTAAGTGTGTTGCATGAAGAACAACAAGAGAACTAAAACCTGTATATTCTTCTTGTAAAATAACAGAGAGGTTTTAGATTTGAAAGGAAGATATTGAGTCTCTAACAAGTCTCTTTATGCTTATGTGAGATAAAATTGCATGAGCTATAGACCGATAAGGGTCTTGCAAAAGAGAAGGCATTTTTATGTCCATTTATCTTGCAAAATAGAAATCCAAGTTGGTGCTTGGATAAAGGGGTTGGTGCTCCTATCTATTGCAGCAGATAAATCAGGGGTTGGTGCTCCTTCCAGTGGGTGCTGGTAAACAATTGTAAATATTGAATCCTTGCAAAGACTGGATTTGGATTGGAGTCCAAACAGTCATTATTTGAGGAGTAGCCACATCGGTGAACCTCGTAAAATCTTGTGTTGTGTGATGCTCATGTGCTATTCTTGCCTTATCTATTTTTCTTTTTAAGTTTGCATGTTTAAGTTTTAATAATTGCAGACTCAAGTTTTTAATTAGTTACACTGATTCACCCCCCCCTCTCAGTGTCATTGTGAGAATATCAATTGGTATCAGAGCAAGGCACCTGCACAAGCTTAATCAGCTAAGGTGTTCTTGGGAGATATACAATGGCCGGTGGTGAAGATTTTTCTTCTAACAAAGCTCCTCTGTTCGATGGAACAAACTATTTCTTCTGGAGGCTCAGGATGCAGACCTATCTATGTGCATTGGGTTATGACATTTGGGAATCTGTTGAAAATGGATACACCACTCCCACTGTTCCTCCAACAAATGCGAGTGAGAAGAAAAAGTTTGAGAACAACTCGAAAGCCAAGAATGCTATTATGTGTGGATTGGTCGACGAGTGAGTTGATACGAATCATGAAGCTGCAAATCTGCTAAAGACATATGGGACAAACTACAAAGCATTCATGAAGGAGATAACAAAATCAAGGAAGCTAAGCTGCAAACACATCATGCCTAGTTCGAAGCATTAAATATGACCAATGATGAGAACATTGAAGCCTATCTGCTAAGAGTAAATGGAATCATCAATGCAATAAGAGGACTCGGGGAAGAAATGGAAGATGCAGTTGTTGTAAAGAAGGTACTAAGAACCCTCAATAAAAGGTTTGATGCAAAGGTTTCTGCCATAGAATAAGCAAAATATTTAAATTTTTTTAGTATGGATGAAATGCATGGTTCTCTAACAGCATATGAAATGAGAATTGGTCAAACTAAGCCCTCAGATAGAGAAGCAGCTTTCCAAGCACAAAAAATTATAAAATCTAAACAGGAATCTGAGGAAGAAGAATCTGCAGATGAGACTGAAGCAAACTTTGTTAGGAAGTTAGTAAAGGGAAAATGAAAGTACAGAGGTAAGCTGTCGTTCAAATGTTTTAACTGTGGAGGCATCGGGCACTTTGCAACAAAATGCCCAATGAAGGAGAAAAATAAAAATGATGAAGGAACACATCCAAAAAGAAATGTCTGGAAAAAGAAACCAAATTTTAGAAAAAGGAACTTCAAGAAGAAAAGTTTCATTTCTCAGAACATTGATTCTTTTGAAGACAGTTCCAATGAGGACTCTGAAGAAGAAACTGGTGAAGCCTTGTTCATGGCCTTCAAAGAACAAAGAACTAAAGAAACCCAGGAGTGTGAAGAAAAATTAGAAAATGAGGCCGAGGTAGATCTGGAAGGTGAGTTGGTGGCTGCTCTTGAAGAGTTAAGTGCAGAAAGGAAAAGAAATAAAAATATTATTGTTGTGCAGCAAAAACTGGTCTTTCCCATGTAAATTCCACCCAACTATCCATAAATAGCAAGGCATGGAATTCACATGTGGAAAGAGATGAAGACCATTGGAATTTGATCTTAAGAGATAACCCACCTGAGAAATGTAGAATAAATCACTAGAAAAACACATATTTGTTCATTCTGAAGTATCTTCGAAATGAACAGATATCTTCGGAATGAGATAAAACAGTGTCTTCAGAATGAGCGGATCTTCGGAAGGAAGAATGTAGTGTCTTCAGAATGAGCAGATCTTCGGAATGAAGAATGTAGTATCTTTGGAATGAGCGATATTCAGAATGAAGAATGCAATATCTTTGGAATGAGCGATCTTCGGAATGAGAATTGCATTGTCTTCAAAATGAAGCCACTTATCTCCGAAATGAAAATAGAATGCATTTTTTTTGACTTGTTGACTGATTTTTGAAGCTAGAAAAAGGGAAATAAAGGTCGAAAAAGTTAAAGGAAAATATTTTCCATCTGTCTTTGCCATCATTGCCGACCAAAGCCATCATTAATGAAAAGATCAAAAAATAAACCCAAAATTTGTTGCAGCATAGTAGGATTAGATCTTTTGAGATATTCTTTGTTTGTAATCAGATCATAGGATAGCTATAAATATTGCTCCTATTCAGGTTGAGCCTAGTAGATAGTAAGTAGTGAGAAAAGAGTAAGGAAGCTACGAGAAAGCATAAAATATAGGGAATAGGTAGAAATTGAGTCATTACAGATCTTGTATACGATTTTAGTAGATTATTGTAATCATGTTCTTTAATTAATAAACTCGCACCGATTCTATTTCATATTACTTGTAAATGAGTGTGATTAAGATCTAGAGAGAGAGAGACTCATACCTTCTTTCGGACAAGGAGGCTAGCCACTTCCAGACCTAGGAGGAGGACTAATAGCAAGATTTTATTCTGATTTTGCTGTAGCAAAATGAGTTGTAGAACTTGTTATTTCAATTGCTTGTAAACAGCTAACAATATCTACAATATTAGTTTATTTATGCTTAAATTAATCTTGTGCTTAATTTTTTAGCTGTAATATTTACTTTTAGCAAAGCTTCCATTTTATTTTATCTTCGTTATTTCTATAATTTGTTGTTTTCTGCAATTTCCTGCATTCTGTGTTTTGTTGTCAACCCCTGCACAGAAGATTGACAACCTTCTATTACAGAGTCTTGACAGGGTTTTATTTTCAATGCTATAATTAGACTTCCATTGCTAAAAAAGTAAATATATTTTCTTTTTGCAATTAGAATCAGACTTTCAATTCTACAACTGTTATTTCTGCAACATAATTAGGTCTCATTTTGCAATTGTAAATCAGGATTTCATTTCTGCAGTTAATGATTAGTTTCCATTTCTACTATTAGATTAAGGTTTAATTTATGAAATTAGAGATAGGAATGTCCTAAAACCCCCCACACAACCAGTTCCACCAATAATACCTATTGCTCTAGATTGACCTAAGTTATAGTTGTTTCACTTCTTCTTCCATAGATAGCCTTGTACACAACCCTAGATTGACAAATTCATTGAGAATTAATGATGGTATAATGACTACGCATAATTTTGGTGCTGTTGCTGAGGAATAGTGTTTCTAGAAAAAAACAAACAGTCCAATAGCTTTAATCAAACTAAGCTACAAAAATTCAAGTTAAAATCTGAATACAACAATCGAGTAAGGTAACAACTATTGATTTAATTTATGTCACTCAAGAGTAAACATGAATGAATAAGTCTAGGGATGAATGAGTAAGTCTAGAACTACCCCAAAATAGAACTACCTCAATAGTTGAACTACCAAAATAGGTATACATAAAAATCCCAATAGATTGGGCAGGATGCATTGATGACAGAAAAAGTACAAGTGGAGGAGCATTTTTTCTTGGAGATAAATTGGTAGCATGGCACAGTAAAAAGCAAGAATCAGTCTCTCTATCCACAGCCAAGGCAGAATACATTGCAACAACAACATGTTGTACATAAATACTATGGATGAGACAAACATTGAAAGATCTAGGTATTCACTTCAATGAGCCCATTTCAGTCAAATGTGACAACACTAGTGCAATCAACATTTCAAAGAATCCGGTAATGCATTCCCACACCAAACATATTGCAATCCGAGTATCACTTCTTGAAGGATAAGGTTGCAGAAGGAGAAGTCAGATTAGAGTTTGTTCCCACTACAGAGCAAGTAGCAGACATATTCACCAAACCCTTGCCAAAGGAAGTATTTGAGTACCTTCGGAAGAAGTTGGGAGTAGTCACACTTCCCAAGCACTGACTAGCTATGGGAAATACATTCTCAGGGGGAGCATTCAAATTATTTATGCCTGAGAATGGTGTGCATAGACTCAGGGGGAGTCTGCGGTAGCCCTTTGGCATTATTGGCAAAGGGGGAGAAGAATTTGAGCAAGGCTACAGTGTGTTGCCAACAATTCCAAAGGGGGAGATTGTTGAGCAAGGTGCAGAGAAAGCAGTGCAAAAGTATTGTAATTGTTGTCAACACAGACAGATTGATGCAGTTGATGTAGTTCAGAGGTCAGTCAGATCAAGTGCAAAAAATCTCAAGAAAAATAGAGGGGACCCAGATCCAAAAATTTGTAGAAAAAGACAAGGAAGAAAACTGTCGCGATATCGCGACATGGTTCCTGTCGCGATTTCGCGACAAAATGCAGGAGAGAGAAAATACAAGAAAAAATGTCATGATTTCGCGACATATCTGAGGAGAGAGAAAAAGCACGCCAAAATGTCGCAATTTCGTGACATGTTGAGTTTTCACTAAGGAGAGAGAAAATGTGTCGCGATTCGCGACAAAAAGCAGGAGAGAGAAATTGCAAGCCAAATTGTCACGATTTCGCGACATGTCTGAGGAGAGAGAAGATGCAAGTAAGATTGTCGTGATTTCACGATATGCTGGAAGAAAAGGCACTAACTAAGAAAAGTGTAGCGATTTCGCTACATGTTGCAATTTCGCTGGTGAAAGCGAAGAAAAGGCACTAAGTAAGGAAAGTGTAGTGATTTTGCTACAGGCTCTAAATGCAAAGGATGAAAGATGTAGTGATTTCACTACAAGCTTGAAACACTAAGAACAAAAGTGTAGCGATTTCCTAACTATTTCGAAAGGCAAGGTAAAAAGGTGTAGCGATTTCGCTACAGGTTTGAAACACATGTTGGGAAGGTGCAGCGATCTTGCTACGAGTTCAAAGTGCAAAGTGGAAAGGGGTAGCGATATCGCTACACGTCGGAGTTTCACTAGCTAGCAGCAAAGAAAAATGCTAAGGCAACAATGGTGTAGCGATTTCGCTACATGTAAGGTTTTCGCGGCTGCATGGAGTAAAAATTGTACGGAGGCCAAAAGCGTCACGATTTCACGACGGCAATGAGGATGACGTCAGCAAGACCAAAAATGTCATGATTTCGTGACATCTTAGAAGATGACGTCAACAAAACCAAAAAGTGTCACGATTTCGTGACAGGGTGAACGAAAAGCCATTGCAAGCCGAAAACGTCACGATTTCACGACATCTTTGAAGATGACGTCAGCAAGTCTAAAAATGTCGTGATATCACGACAAGTTTCCAGAGAAGCCTCAACAAGCCAGAAGCGTCGCGATTTCGCGACAACATGGAGGATGACGTCAGCAAAAGCGGAATGTGTCACGATTTTGCGACATGTATCATTTTCACGGAGGCAAGCGAAGGAAAGAGGAGGAAAGCCAAAAGCATCGTGATTTCGTGACATGTCTCATTTTCATGGGTGTATGCCGAGCAAAGCACCAGGAGGCGGAAAACGTCACGATATCGTGACATGTAGGATTTTCGCGATCAACAGCCCTGAAAAAGTCAAACCGAAAGAAATGTCACGATATCACGACAAGGTTGCCAGAGAAGCCTCAGGAAGCCGAAAGTGTCACGATATCGCGACAAAGTTGAGGATGACGTCAGCAAAGCGAAAAACGTCACGATATCGTGACATGTAAGGTTTTTGGGGTTGCTTACAGAAAGGAAGTCTAGGAGAAAGAAAACATTGCAATATCGTGACAGGTAATGGTTTGGTAGTAAAAAGTCAAAGATACATGCATTGTGACAAGTGGCAAATAGCACCAGTTACGATAAACCTAACTGGAGTCAGATCTATAGTTCCAAGTGACAGGTGGTGAGAATGCATAGGAGAAATTCATGCTGCAGTTAACTGTAGTTACAAGTGAAAGTGACTAGACAGCGAATGTAAGAAAAGAACGGCTATTGCAGGGCCGTGTTGCAGCATGGCTGGCAAAGGTGGTAGTTACAAAGAGTAGCCACGGAACTAAGCATTGAATGTAGAATGGCTATTGCAGGGCCGTGATGCTGCAAGCTGGCATAAGGAGCGTATTTTAGATAATCTCTACAAACAAGAAATTCTCTCGATGGTTGTGCTTGACTCACAAGAAAGTAACGGGTAGAATAGAAGGATCGACACCATTTAGAAAAGAGTGCAAAAGAATTAGAAAGAAGCAGTTACGTAGATTTTGGAAGAACAAGATAATAGAGCATCGAAATGCGCAGAAGGGTTGTCAGTATATGCAGAGAAAAATACTGTCAATATGTGCAGAATGTGCAGAGAAGAAGGACTGTCAGTATATGCAGAATATGCAGAGAAAAAGATGGTCAGAATACTCAAGATGAATTATCCAAGTTAAAATTAAAGGAATTACAAGAATTGGGCGTTTCACCTGCCCCACCTAATTTTGAAATAGATCTACACATGGAAGTAGAATACGTCATTAAGGTTAACATTGGAACTGAGGATAATCCTCACATCATCAGTATTGGATCGGAATTAAGTCAAGAAAAACAAGAGCAATACATTGCATTCCTTAAAGAATATGAAGATGTCTTCGCTTGGACATATGAAGATATGCCAAGTTTAGACCCTTCTATAGTCATGCATCATCTAGTAGTCCATCCGGATGCTAAACTTGTTAAATAGAAACTTAGAAAAATGCATCCCAAAGTGGCCTTGCTAGTCAAAGGGGAGTTAGAAAAACTCCTAAATGTTGTTTTTATACAAGCTATTGATTATGCTGAATGGATCTCGAATGTAGTTCCAGTCACCAAGAAAGAAGCTACCAAATTTAGGGTTTGCACAGACTTTAGAGATATTAACGATGCATGCCCTAAAGATGATTTTCCTCTTCCAAACATGGATCAAATCATTTAATATCCAGCTTTGTGGGCATATCACACTATTGTTTGTACTCCCATAGGTACTTCACCTTTTGTTTTGGTTTATGGCGTTGAAGCTATTTTTCCCTTTGAATTAGAAGTTCCTTCTTTGGCTCTACTACTTCAAGATACCAAAGTAGGAGATGAATATCGAGTTGGCAGACTCAGTCAGATGTAACTCCTAGATGAAAAGCACATCAATGCTTTGGAGCATCTTCGTGCCTACCAAAACAAGCTTAAAATATCATATGCTAAGAAAGTTCATCATCGATCCTTTGAGGTCGGTGACCTTGTTTTAAAAGAAAATAAAAAAATACTAATGCAACTAAAGACCTTAAAGGTAAATTTGAACCCAACTAGCTTGGACCATATATTATCACTGCTAAATTTGAATTGGGAGCATACAAATTAGCTACCTTAGATGGTAAAGATTTAAAAGAACCTATGAATATTATGCATCTTAAGTGATATTATGCATAAAATTTGGTCATTTCATCATTTGTATATATTTTGCATGTTGTCTCATTTAAAAAATGTATAAAACTGTTTAAACAAAAACAAACAGCAATATTATTGACTCTTTCGAAACCAAAAAAATAAAAATAAAAATAAAAATAAAATAAAATAAAGAAGAAAGAGAGAGTCAAAATTATCAAACTCCTCAAAAATATTTGTTGTATATATTTCTTCTTAAAGTATTGCAGTTATATTTTCAAATTATTTTGGATAAATTAGCATTTATTTGGAATCTCTTACTTTTGCAAACACAAAAATAAATATCTTGATTTTATCTGGCATGATTACTAATCTCTCTTATATCAAAGTCCACAAAATTCAATTAAATAAAGTTTGAGCAGAGATAATTGATCTTGTTATTTACTTAAACCAAGAATATCCTTTCATAATAAAATGATTATATTTGTAATGTCCATGCTATGCTACATAGTAGAAGTGGTTTCTTGAGTGAAAAGTTTCCCTTGCTATCCTATCATGCACATGGTCTAGAATCTTTGAGAATTGACAAAAGGACAAGCTCACCCCTACCTAGAATAAAAATCCCTTGCTCTACAGCTAATCCGAGCAAGTATCCATAGAATAGGAAGCAAAAGAAAAAGAAAAATCAAGCAAAATCATGAGAAAAATAAGCATTATTTCAGAATCATTTTGTACTCTCTTAGCACTATTTCAGCATTATCTGAAATACCAAAGCAAAAGATACGAAAAAGAAAAATACAAAAAAAAAAAAAAAGAAAAGAAAAAGAAAGCAAAACAAGCAAAAGCAAACCTTAGTAAATAATTAAAATTACATTAGGAATAATTAAAATTACATTAGTAGTAATTCAAATTCAAATTTCAACCCCAAAATCGCTCCCAAACCGCTCCTTCCTCGTTTTCCACGCCATTTTTAGGATTTGTTGTGACCGTTGGACGATATCGTCGCCGATCAGACGATATCGCCTCAGATCGGACGAATTCGTCTGGAGCAGAACGTCCAGACGATTTCGTCCCAAACTGATTTTTTCATAATTAGCTTCTGTTTCAACGACGTCTCTAACCTGGGAAAAAGCGTGTCTGCACGGTTAGAGACTTCCCCCGTTGGAGATCTCCCAAATTGGGATGATCTCCAACCTCCCAACCTCCTTCCTATGCCTATTTAATCTTAGGCCCTCCCCTTGACATTCCCCTGGCTGAATTTTACTGCACTTCGAGTTTTACATGCATTAGAATGTCTTAGACTACTGTTTGCCTTTGTCCCTTTTCAAATTTTCTTGCAGGAACTTTGTCATTCTTCAGCCGGAGCAAGCTCAGATCGTCGTAGACGATCCTGTACGATCTCGGACGATCACGCCACAATTCGAGACGATTTCGTATTTTGTAGACGATTTCGACTGCAGCCAACATTGGGGGCAATCAGTGCCCTGAGTTTGCATTCTCTGTCCATTATCTACTGTTTTGCTTTGCATTAGTTAGACTTATTACTATTTTGCATCTTGGAGTTCACCTCATGTAGCGTAGATGCATGATAAAGTCAAAGTTAGTCATTAAAACAATGCATTTTACTTAATTTGTTATCTAAAGTTGTCATTCTAGCATTCATACTTTCATTTCTATCATTTTCCCTTGCTTTTGCAATTGTATTTTTTGTTCTTGGTATCCATTTCTATAGTTGCAGGTCTCTGACGAAATCGTCAGACGATTTCGTCAGATTAGAGACGATTTCGTCAGATTAGAGACGATTTCGTCAGATTAGAGATGATCTTGTCAGATTAGAGACGATCTTGTCAGATCAGTAGATCAGGGACGATCCTGTCAGATCAGAGACGATCCTGTCAAATTCCAGACGATCTGGACTGCTTCAAAAATTAGAACCTCCATCAGACATCCGGAATCAGGTATGGCTTTTCTCATCTAGCATATTCTCTGTATTTTTTGTTTAATTCTATTTTTTGTATTCATTTAAATCTGCATTTCATATAGAACAGTTTAGATTCATTTGGCCAAACCTAGGATTTGAATGATTAAAGGTAAAATTGAACACATCAAACACATTCCCAACCTAGGCGTGGAAACTGCCATTCAAAAGTTTCCTGGTGAACCCCACCATCCATCAAAAAATCACCTTAATACCCCTCCCCCGAGAGGCGGGACCTTCAAAGGGCCTCTCAGTCCGAGGTATTGTCCCATCCTTCTCGCATCCCCCTTCCGGGCGCGGATCCTTTAGCCTGAAGGTAAGGGTGCGAAAAATTTGGAGCGATACATTTTGGTGAACCCGACGTGAATAACATAGGCATCTTTCTGATTCAAAAATATAAAAAAAACAAAAAAATATATATATATATATGTATACAAGAAAAACAAATAACAAAATCATCATTTCAAGTTTGTATGTTTTAGATTCAATTCTAAATAGTAGATACTAAATATTACTTTTAGAAGTACTAAAGAAACCATGAGTTTTTACTCAAATCAATATGAGCCCATCAGTAATGTTGGAAGAATTCAGCCAAATACATTTGTTGATTATGACCAACCTCATCCCTATTCAACATCACCTCCATCACACTTTTCTCATTTTTCATCCTTACCCCAACAGGACAATCCCTTTGCCAATCCTCTTCATAACGATATTATCTATTCTCCCATATATCCATATTATGTCTATCAATCCACATACAATCCTCCTCCACCATTTCAATATTCTTCTTTCAATACAACACATCCATTTCAACAAGAAAATACTTATTCTTCCAATTCTACCATGCACTCACCTCATACTTCGCAATCTTCCTATCATCATTCTACCCATAATAAAGAAAGTAGAGGTGAGAAACCATTAGGCCCTTTTATGACTGAATTCCTAAGGCACGTATCAAAAACCTCTCGAAAACCTTCATCACGTAAATTTACTAAGCTCAATCAACCAATGGATATAATTCTCAAGTATTTACTTGACACAAATAAGATTGAACTCCCTTCCATAAGACAACTTGATACCACAACAGATTGGTTTAAACCTGAGCTACATTGTGAATATCATAGAGTAGATGGACATATGACACAAAATTGTAAAGATTTAAGATGTGCAATTCAAGATTTGATTGATGAGGGTCTTTTTAATATAAAGGAATTACAATCTACAACTGATTATAAATCTCCTGTAAACAATCAAACTCCTACACAACAAATACCAAT
Organism: Wollemia nobilis; assembly: GCA_028583015.1. Classification (NCBI taxonomy): domain Eukaryota; kingdom Viridiplantae; phylum Streptophyta; class Pinopsida; order Araucariales; family Araucariaceae; genus Wollemia; species Wollemia nobilis. The sequence goes on along the minus strand of JAQPPZ010014629.1, from coordinate 114,703 downwards.
AATCAATCAAGACATGGGGATCTCCCAAGAACCCCTATTCAATTATCAACAACAAGAAACCAATCAAATATTGCATGTTAATGTGTCCCATCATGATGATATTACTAATATTGTAACAAAAACTACAAATGAGCAACCTCAAGTTCAATCAACTCAATCCGATATTCAAGATATGGATTCCTCATTTGACCAACCTTCAAAACTATCTTTGGCTCTAGAGAATGATCCAAAATGGAATGTAAGCATAGAAAGCTCATCTTTAGAATCAAAATCTCAATCTGAAATCCACTTTGATAGCCAACAACAAGTGATTAATCCTCAAGCAAAGATATCCCTTTTAGAAGTATTACAAAGTTCTCATAAGGAAACTTTGTTCAAAATACCTAGCCAACAATTTGTTCCTCATCATATTTTCTCTAAGGACATAATTAATGGTGTAAACCCTCTTGAGGTTAACCATATTTCATTCTATGATGAGGATATTCCTTCCTCTACTCCACAAGAAGACTCATCTCTTTACATTACAGGATCTAGTAAAGAAACACTTGTTAAAACTATCATGGTAGATAATGGCTCCTCTCTTAATTTATGCACTTATCAATTATTCCAAAAACTCAAATTAAAGGAAGAAGATCTTAATGAATCAAATGTTATTATAAAATCTTTTAACAATGAAATTCAAGAACCCCCCCCTTTTTTTTTCCCCCCCCTTTTTCCCCCCCCCCCCCCCCTCTTTTTTTTTTTTTTTCTCTTTCCCCCCCCCCCCCCCCCCCCCCCCCCCCCCCCCCCGCTTCCTTCCCGGGGGGGGGGCCCCCCCCCCCCCCCCCCCCTTTTTGATGTTTGAACTTGCAAAAAAAATTGTTCCCCTACCTGGTGACCCAACCCCTTTGAAGAATATTTAACGGTTGAAACATCAAGTTCTATACATTCTCCATTGTCACAATTATCTTCTATCCATCACTTTTCTTCATCCATATATGATCATCCTTGTTTACCAAATAACACCCATGCATATCTTTCACATATGCTCCCTCCATCTTATCAAGACTTGGAATATAGTGATAAGAATGAAGAACTTTCTTATCCTTCTGACATTTTATTTTGTAATATGATCAATTTTACACATATAAAAGTCAAATCTTTTGCTACATTATTCTACATTATAACAAAGCTTTTGTTATCACTACCTTTTATTCATCACCTTTTGTTCTTACCTTCAACACAACCAAATTATCCTTCAAAACCTCCTTTGATTTTGAAGCAACCTTAGACATGCTATACTCAAATAACCTTGTATAGTGTATATAGATCATCTTGTATATACCACCAATTCCATCATCTAAAAATTCATATAAAAATAAAAAATTTCAAAAAAAAAAACAATCACATTGTATTTCTTTCAATTCATCAATTAAAATCAAAATATAAAAAAAAAACATCAAAATCATCAAAATCTTCAAAAACATCTTTTATTTTTATACCTGTCAATTTTTGAAGTATTGCAGTTATATTTTCAATTATTTTGGATAAATTAGCATTTATTTGGAATCCCGCACTTTCACATTCACATGAATAAATATCTTGATTTTATTTGTTATGATTATTAATCTCTCTTATATCAAAGTCCACATTGGCATTAAATAAAGTTTTGAGCATAGAGAATTGATCTTGTTATTTACTTAAACCAAGCATATCCTTTCACAATAAAATGATTTCATTTGCACATTCCATATTATGCTACATAGTAGAAGTGGTTTCTTGAGCGAAAAGTTTCCCCTGCTATCCTATCATGCACATGGTCTAGAATCTTTGAGAATTGACAAAAGGACAAGCTCACCCCTACCCAGAATAAAAATCCCTTGCTCTACAGCTAATCCGAGCAAGTATCCCTAGCATAGGAAGAAAAAGAAAAGTTCAAGAAAAATAGAGAAAAAGAAAAAGGTTATTTTGAATCATTTTTACTAGCAATATTTCAGCATTATCTCAAATATCAAAGCAAAAATACAAAAAAAAAAAAAAGAAAGAAAGAAAAGAAAACAAGCAAAAGCAAAAGCAATAAAATCCCTTTCCCTACCCATTGAAAAGAAAAGAAGGGTTGATGAGCTTGAATCCCTGGAATTCTCAATTATTCGAAAACTGTGAGGTAAGCCCCATAACAAGTGGTTTGTGCCCAACCCGCTTGGCCTTGGGTAACTCCTAGCATGGTGATATGTCTGTCACATTAGCGACCTTCTTTTGTACAGACCTATGTCTACTTATGGATTAGCTAGCTCTTGATAACCTGACTTACATAGTAGTCTGGTACGGTTATATGCATCTAAATCATGGTTAATGAACACTTATTTGGTTAATTCAAATCACTTGTATCAAATTATCTTGCTCAAAACTGGTAAATGAACAATACAATCGCACACACATTTGTATTTGAGAGATTTTGTATCATTATGATAAATCAAGATCGGTAATGAACTCACATTTGCACATGAGGATTCCTTATAAATCTACATTTCTCTTTGAGATAATTTAAAATATTTCTGTAACTCTTTTCGAATAATTTTATCCTTTTATTTCAGAATTTTTGTTTTGTACATCTTCTCACAAAATCTCAAAAATAATTTCAAACAAAAGTTTTCATATTATTATTTTTGTTTATCAAAAGTTCAAAAATGCATCTTGCAATAAAACCAACAATCTATTTTCTTCTTTGGATTTCGCGATGATGGTATAAGTCTATACCTAAATATTCTATGCCTAGCGCAAACCATCGTTCTAATTTTCTTTTCCATTTATTTTAAAACAAAATTCATCAAAACATATGACTTGCATCATTATGTTACACAATTATGCTTTACAAACAAACAAACACTTATTCTATTTCATGTCATTATGTCAAAATTCAATTTTGCAACCATGGTATAAATTCTAAGGAATTGTTCAAAATTTTATCACACTTAGGAATTTATGCCTAGCAAAAATCATTTTCTAATATGTTTCATGCATAATATTTTCATGGAAATCTGAAAACAAATCACCATCATCATCATCATTTGCATCATCACAACAAAGTCTTAAGACAGTCTCTTAAGCACTCTTTTACTTTTAACAATATTTCTATACTGGGATTAGCTTGATGACCGAGTGAGCGGCGACTCCATGAAATGGTCTATAATAGCGACAATGTCCTTTGAAATTATTGTTAGAAGTCCCTTTTATTTTTATCAAATCATCCCACAAACAACCAATTTGTTTACATCAGATTATTTCATTTAAATTTTAAAAGCATGACATTCAAACCATAATATTTCCAAACGACATAATTACATGAATCATCAAATCAATCACATCAAAACATTAAAGCATCATACAAACACATAAGACAAGTCATATGATCAAAAATATCTCATCTATATATATATCAACAATATATACATCATCTCAAAACTGGATCGGTATGCCACAATCTGTACCTCGGCATACTCAATCCTCTATCAAAAATAATAAACACTATGTATCAATACGTGTAGTGTAGTAGCGACTAGCCTCGAGAACCCCTCGAGCTCTCAGCCTCATCTCCTCCCCCGCCCTGAGGTGGACGAGGTGGCCCCATCGTAGTCCGTGTGGTGCTATGAGTCCTGGACTCTGATCGTGATGATGTCCTCGATGACCTCATCACGATAGGCTCCGCAATGGGGGCCAACAACGGTAACCTCTGCTCCTCTGGCACCATATGGTGGTATAGCGTCTGATAGAATGTGATCTGGGCAATAGCCCATGCTAGGTCCCGAGTGCTCGCCCCTCCGCTCCGTGCTCTGAGGCGTGCGACCTCATCTCTGAGCTGTGTGGCCTCCTCTCGGTGTCGTGCAGCCTCATCCTATAAATTTTGCACCTGAGCCTAGAGATGAACAGTCTCTGCCCGGAGAGTAGCCATCTCGCTACTCTCTCCTACCTCGACACCCTTGCCCTTATCGGGCGATGGTGGCCTCTCTCTCCATGGAGAAGGGGGTCTCTCCTCCCTCCTCTCCCACTGTCGTGGCCTCTGCTGAGCCTGTGGCCTCCTCTCTGCTCTCTCCCTCCGTGACCCTGTGCCGCCTCAATGGCCGCCTGGCATCGCCTCCCCATCCGACGCACAACTACATGAATCGGACCCTGAGCCCTCGTCATCCGAGGAGGGCGGATGCCTGCGTACCAGGCATCGTAGCCATCGGCAACCCCTACGTCATCCCCATCCACTGGCTGAATGGGGGCATCATCCACGTCCTCACTCCAGAAGCGCTGCATATCTGGAGCCCCACTGACTGTAGTGTTATCCCGGATGGTCCAGGAAAACTCGTAGTCCCTAAGAGATGGGATCCCCTGCTGTAGACCGAACTACCTCAAAACTCGGTCATAGCGATGGAGCTCCACCTCTCCCCTCTCCATCCTCAGCCAACAGGTTCGCCTAACGTGAGCTGGCTCTCGTCCATCCTCGGCCCACCCCTGGATGATCTCTCCAAGGCCTCCGGGTGATCCGGTCGGAGACAAGGTCATCAAGTAGTCTCTGGGACATTGGCAGATCTATCCGCCACTGTGACCCTCTCCGGAGCCACCAGTAGAAAACTCGGGGCCTCTCCCCGTCAATCCCTATCAGTGGGAGCCCTACCGGCCTCCGCACCATGATGTGCTCCCAGCACCAAACCTGCAGTAGTGATGTCATGACCAGACATCGGCCGCCCTTGTATACGACCCCATGCAGGATCCTATACAATCGGCATAGTACAAAGCTCCCCCAAGCAAACCTGTACCCGTGGTCTCTCATGTCGCAGACCACATCTATCAGTAGCCATGGTAGTCTGCATCCACTCTGATGGCATAGCAGTAGACCACCTACCACCCCAGCCAAAACCTGTGTCAGTCTAGATGCCCCAGGCATCTGGCGTAGCGACTCGATGTTCACTCCGCCCTTCTCCAGGTGAAGCTCGGATCTCCGCACAGTCGCATCATCGCGTGGCCCTCGATTGGCCATGGGAGTTATTAGCCATCCTTGTATGGGGATCCTCAAAATCCTCCATACATCCTCCAATGTGGGAGTCATCTCCCCTGTCGGTAACCGAAAACAAGAAGAACCCGGATACCACCTCTCTGCTAGGGCTGTCAATAGCCCCATATCTATAGAAACCTGTGGCATATCCGCCACATGCTGCAAGCCGACTTGAGCCAACTGATCTCGCTCTACCTGAGATAGAGCGGCCAAGTCATCCCTCAGCCCATCGTATTTCCATTCTCGGCTCTTTAGTAATCCTCTCTGCAACATAAACAACAAAACAATAAAAATCATTAATAAAACAATGATTAAAAATGCAAGTAAAACAAGTTCAATTTCATACAAATGATGATATCGTCCACTATTGGACGATATCGTCCAAAATTTGAGCAAATTCGTCTCCGATTTTGCAAGAGGGAATCGTCCCTTATTGTACGAAATCGTCCCCATATCGTCGATTTCGCCCTTGGACGAAATCGGCGATATCGAGACGATTTCGACGAAATTGAGACGATTTCGTCCCGACGACGTCGACGGCCCAAAAATGGCCGCGATGCTCAAAAATCATTCAAAATTAATCTAAAAAGCATGAAATTCAAAATTAAAGCATTCTAAATTAAGTTTGGACCCTTACCCGTAGCCCGCGCCGGACCTCTGTCGATCTGTGCTGCTGTCTCGACCATCTTGTCCGTAGAGCTCTAGAAACCAGGAAAATGAACAGTAACAATGAATTAGGGTTTTACCCTATTTTTCTTAATTTTATTCAAAAACAATTAAAAACATTTTAAAATTTTGCTTTTTCGCGTTTTTACCTCAAACGTTCGATTTGGGTAAAAACACGGAGGGGGCACCATAGTAAGTTGTCGTACGATTCGACCTAGAATCGTCGCCTAAAAATGGGAATAATTTTTGCTTTCTCGTAGATCGAGAAGAACTCATCTTTAACGCATTTTCTTTGGAAAATTCGCTAAAGAGGGGGCAAAATGTAGCACCCTAAAATTGGCGCAGTAAACCTTAGCAAATAATTAAAATTACCTTAGTAATAATTCAAATTCAAATTTTAACCCCGAACCGCCTGCTACCCATTTCCTCATTTTCCGTGCCATTTTTAGGATTTGTTTTGACCGTTGGACGATATCGTCGTCGATCAGACGATATCGCCTCAGATCGGACGAATTCGTCTGGAGCAGAACGTCCAGACGATTTCGTCCCAAAACTAATTTTTCATAATTAGCTTTTGTTTCAACGACGTCTCTAACCTGGGCAAAAGCGTGTCTACGCGGTTAGAGACTTCCCCCATTGGAGATCTCCCAAATTGGGATGATCTCCAACCTCCCAACCTCCTTCCTATGCCTATTTAATCTTAGGCCCTCCCCTTGACATTCCCCTGGCTGAATTTTACTGCACTTCGAGTTTTACATGCATTAGAATGTCTTAGACTATTGTTTGCCTTTGTCCCTTTTCAAATTTTCTTGCAGGAACTTTGTCATTCTTCAGCCGGAGCAAGCTTAGATCATCGCAGATGATCTTGTACGATCTCGGACGATCACGCCACAATTCAAGACGATTTTGTATTTTGTGGACGATTTCGACTGCAACCAACATTGGGGGCAAATCCATGCCCCTGAGTTTGCATTCTTTGTCCATTATCTACTGTTTTTGCTTTGCATTAGTTAGACTTATTACTATTTTGCATCTTGGAGTTCACCTCATGTAGCCTAGATGCATGATAAAGTCAAAGTTAGTCATTAAAACAATGCATTTTACTTAATTTGTTATCTAAAGTTGTCATTCTAGCATTCATACTTTCATTTCTATCATTTTCCCTTGCTTTTGCAATTGTATTTTTTGTTCTTGGTATCCATTTCTATAATTGCAGGTCTCTGACAAATTCGTCTGACGATTTCGTCAAATTAGAGACGATCTCGTCAAATTAGAGATGATATCGTCCGATTAGAGACGATCTTGTCAGATTAGAGACGATCTTGTCAGATCAGTAGATCAGGGACGATCCTGTCAGATCAGAGACGATCCTGTCAAATTCCAGACGATCTGGACTGCTTCAAAAATTAGAACCTCCATCAGACATCCGGAATCAGGTATGGCTTTTCTCATCTAGCATATTCTCTATGTTTTCTGTTTAATTCTATTTTTTGTATTCATTTAAATCTGCATTTCATATAGAATAGTTTAGATTCATTTGGCCAAACCTAGGATTTGAATGATTAAAGGTAAAAATGAACACATCAAACACATTCCCAACCTAGGCGTGGAGACTGCCACTCAAAAGTTTCCTGGTGAACCCCACCATCCGTCAAAAAATCACCCTAATACCCCTCCCCCGAGAGGCGGGACCTTCAAAGGGCCTCTCAGTCCGAGGTATTGTCCCATCCTTCTCGCATCCCCCTTTCGGGCACGGATCCTATAGCCTGAAGGTAAGGGTGCAAAAAATTTGGAGCGATACACCTACCCATTGAAAAGAAAAGAAGGGTTGATGAGCTTGAATCCTTGGAATTCTCAATTATTCAAAAACTATGAGGTAAGCCCCATAATAGGTGGTTTGTGCCCAACCCGCTTGGCCTTAGGTAACTCCTAGCATGGTGATATGTCTGTCACATTAGCGACCTTCTTTTGTACAGACCTATGTCTACTTATGGATTAGCTAGCTCTTGATAACCTGACTTACATAGTAGTCTGGTACAGTTATATGCATCTCAATCATGGTTAATGAACACTTATTTAGTTAATTCAAATCACTTGTATCAAATTATCTTGCTCAAAACTGGTAAATGCACAAAGCAATTGCACATACATTTGTATTTGAGAGATTTTGTGTATCATTATGATAAATCAAGATCGGAAATGAACTCACATATGCACATGGGATTCCTTATAAATCTAACTTTTGTCTTTAAGATACTTTGAAATATTTTTGCAAATTTTTTGGAATAATTTCATTTTCTTATCTGAGAACAGTTGTTTAGTATAAAGACAACTACATGCATTATCAAAAAAATCAAAATCATTTTCAAAAAACATGCAATAAAGTTACATTTATATATAACTTTTTTGACTTTCGCGACGATGGTATAGTTCCAAAACCAAAATTGGAATTTTATGCCTAGCGCAAGTCCTCATCTTTATATTTTCTCATTTATTTTCAAAAATTAAAAATCAACCATACAATAAAACTATTATTTTCTTCTTTGGATTTCGTGATGATGGTATAAGTTTATACCTAAATATTCTATGCCTAGCGCAAACCATTGTACTAATTTTATTTCCCATTTATTTAAAATCATAAAAACATATGACTTAAATCATTATGTTACACAATTCTGCTTTAAAACAACACACATTGTTACTATTTCATGTCATTATGTCAAACTTCAATTTTGCAATGATGGTATAATTCCTAGGGAATTATTCAAAAAATTTATCACACTTAGGAATTTATGCCTAGCAAAAATCATTTTTTTTTTTTTAATATTTCATGCATAATATTTTCATGAAAATCTAAAAACAAATCACCATCATTATCATCATTTGCATCATCACAACAAAGTCTTAAGACAGTCTTTTAAGCACTCTTTTACTTTTAGCAATATTTCTATACCAGGATTAGCTTGACGACCTAGCGAGCGGTGACTCCATGAAATGGTCTATAATAGCGACAATGTCCTTTGAAATTATTGTTAAAAGTCCCTTTTATTTTTATCAAATTATCCCACAAACAACCAATTTGTTTACATCAGATTATTTCATTTAAATTTTAAAAGCATGACATTCAAACCATAATATTTCCAAACGACATAATTACATGAATCATTAATCAAACAAATCAAAACATTAAAGCATCATAAAACATATACACAAGTCATATCATCAAAAATATCATCAGAGAAAATGAATAGTAAAAATGAATTAGGGTTTTACCCTATTTTCTTAATTTTATTCAATTAATAAATTTTTAAAATTTTGCTTTTTCATGTTTTTATCTCAAATGTTCGATTTGGGTAAAAACACGGAGGGGGCACCATAGTAAGTTGTCGTACGATTCGACCTAGAATCATCGCCTAAAAATGGGAATAAATTTTTGCTTTCTTGTAGATCGAGAAGAACTCATCTTTAAAGCATTTTATTTGGAAAATTCGCTAAAGAGGGGGCAAAATGTAGCACCCTAAAATTGGTGCAGTAACCCTTAGCAAATAATTAAAATTACTTTAGTAATAATTCAAATTTAAATTTTAACCCCGAATCGCCTGTTAAATCGCTTTCCTTGTTTTTCGTGCCATTTTTAGGATTTTTTGTGACCGTTGGACGATATCATCACCGATCAGATGATATCGCCTCAGATCGGACGAATTCGTCTGGAGTAGAACGTCCAGACGATTTCGTCCCAAAACTAATTTTTCATAATTAGCTTATGTTTCAATGATGTCTCTAACCTAGGCAGAAGTGTGTATGTGTCATTATAGACCCTCCCCCGTTGGAGATCTCCCAAATTGGGATGATATCCAACCTCCCAACCTCCTTCCTATGCCTATTTAATCTTAGGCCCTCCCCTTGACATTCCCCTGGCTGAATTTTACTGCACTTTGAGTTTTACATGCATTAGAATGTCTTAGACTACTATTTGCCTTTGTCCCTTTTTGAGTTTTCTTGTAGGAACTCTATTATTCTTCAGTTGGAGCAAGCTCAGATCATCATAGATGATCTTGTACAATCTCGAGATGATCCTGACAGATCAGAGACGATCCTGTCAAATTCTAGACAATCTGGACTGCTTCAAAAATCAAAACCTCCATCAGACATCCGGATTAGGTATGGCTTTTCTAATCTAGTATATTTCCTATATTTTCTATTTAATTCTATTTTTTGTATTCATATAATCAGCATTTCATATAGCTTAGCTTAGATTCATTTGGCCAAACCTAGGACTTGAATGATCAAGCATAAAAATGAACACATCAAACACACTATCAACCTAGGTGTGGAAACTACCATTCAAAAGTTTCCTGGTGAACCCACCATCTGTCAAAAATTCACCCTTATACACCTCCCCCAAGAGGTGGGACCTTCAAAGGGCCTCTCAGTCTGAGGTATTGTCCCATCCTTTTCACATCCCCCTTCCGGGGCACGGATCCTATAGCCTGAAGGTAAGGGTGCGAAAAATTTGGAGCGATACACTACTCCCCATGAATAGTAGAGTTGATGTCACATATCACATCAATTATTGATGTAGTTGGGGCATATGCCCAATAACCTAAGCATGACAAAAATAAGGAACCAAATGCAATTTTGAGTTTTAAAAACTATCCTCCCCTTTCTTTGTTTTTGAAGCAATTCTAAAAGGAAATCAAGGGGAATTTGAGAGAGAGAATATATTTGCTGTAGAGGATATTAAAAATACCTTAATGATGAATGGATAGGGATAAAAAAGGAAAAACATTTTCCACTTATTACATTATAAATGCATATGAAGCTTTGAAGAAAAATCATCCAACTAATTGGAAGAAGAATAAAAGGCTCCAAATAAATATCTTTCATAACCAAGCAAAGCTACTTCACACCCGCTCTAATACCTTGTAGAAATTCACAATATTTTCTAAAAACAAAAATAAATTCATTCACTCAAATCTTATACAAAAAGCAATGAGAGATAAAAAAAAAAAAAAAAATTATAAATATTTGGAGGTGCCTATAAGCACCATAAATAATCACTATACAATCCATAGATTAGATTCATAACACTTTGATAATAAAATAAGTAGTGGTGGGGGTATCTATACCAATACCAAAACCTCAATTACATAATAAATTTTAACCTAATCCAACATAACAAGAGGGATGAAGGTTAATTACAAGTTATAAAGTGTGTTTAACAATAACAAGGTTAATCATGGCCCATAGGGCTCACATAAAAAAAAAATTATAATAAATTCAATTTGTAAAACAAATGCCTTTAGGCCTATTCAATATTACATCATATAGTGTTGGCCTTAGCCATGACACTGATTATAAATTTCTACATTGTTAACATTAATGTGCAAAAGAAGTTCATAAAATTATGGTACCAAAACAAATCATTGTAGTATATATCTCTACTTAAGAGCAATGATACAAGAAGCAAGAAGTAATTATGGTAGAGGAATAAGTTAAGAACCAATAGAGGAATCAAAGTTTGAGTCTACAATAAAGGTGGTAGTATAGTCCAAGGAATAAACCATAACAAAGTCCAAAGAAGCTTTGTTAGAAGAGCATAAGGAGACATTAAACAAAAGGTAAATGAGCAAAGAGCATGAGAATGAGTTTAAAACAAATTAACAAAATATTGAAGAATTAAGGGAAGTAGAACATTAGTTAAACATTACAACATATCCACACCCACACCACCATGAGGAACAATAATCTTGGAGGCATGGAATAGGGTATGGATATTATTATAGACCTAGTGGGTGTGAGAAAGACATCAAATATGGAAATGTTTGGTATAAAAGGTATAGAAATTCTAAATTTCATAGTAGTGTAACAATATCATAACACCACAAGAGCAATCATTTTTAATATTAGAATAAAGCAGAAAAACCATGAAGCTAATGGAATAGTTATCGATATTCAAGTGGCACCAGGTTATCTTGGTATCATCAAAGACCACCACCAATAAATTTTTACTAAGATGGATGGATGATCAAGATTGATACCAATTGTCAACATTGCTTAAGATCATATTATTTAGTTTTTTCTCGTGTTTCAAGGATGAAATATTTATGAGGGCGGAATACTATGGTTCCTAGGAATAGGTATATGGAGATTATATATTATATTGTATATGAGAATTATGAATAGTTGTCATGGCTAAACATAACCCAAGGTATATTATATTATAATAATGAGTGGAATAAGGGTTTAGGATTTAGATCCCAAAAGTAGCATTAGAATATGGGTATATAAATATTTTCATTGTAGTAATCATCATTCATATCAAGTATTATCTTGTAATCATCTTTTCTTAAGGGGTGACCTCTCATCTTGGGAGAGCTGGTGGAGTTATTCCTTCTGTAAGGAGTATTATTAGTGTTTCTCTACCTTAAGGGCATCATCTATATTCATATATCATTGCATGGTTTATCATTATAGAGAATTATTTGTAGATGAATATTTTGATACTTTTTTCATATTGTTGAATGATTGTTGTAATAATAAATAAAGTTTTATAATAACACAACCCTTAGATATCATTCATAGTGATATATCTAGACTTATAAGTATACCATATCTTTTAGGAGGTATGTAATCTCTTTTTTTTTAATAAGTTTGGTTGTACACTACTCATACCAAAGATGAGGCTTTTGAGAGATTCAAGGAGTTCAAAGCACTAGTAGAGAATCTATTGGAAATTTTGAGTAATTATGTTATCATTGATATCAAGTGTTAGATGCAAGCAAAGTTCATCTTAGTGCAAGGGAATTGATAAAAAGAGGATTAAAATATTTATATTTTAAGCCCAAGATATTTGGTACAAAGCTCCACATGGTTGGCCAAAAGGTTGTCTAAATATCCCAAAGGAAGAAAATGTCTAGGCTCAAAAAGGAAATAATATTATAATATTTAATATTATAATATTAAAGTTATAAAGTTAAGCCTAAGGTTCAATTATAAAATAATTATAATATTTATATTATAATATTTTATAACCCTAAGTGGGTTTGATGCCAACTTTGAAAAAGAATTTTTAAATTCTTAAGCATCGTCAACGTCCTAGCATGGTGGTAAATCCATATTTATATGGTAATGTTTAGCGTCCTAAGGTAAAGCGTTCGATGCATATTTCAAGTGATTAATGTGAATTTTTGGCATGTGCAATCGTGAGTAAGGAAATGATTTTTTATTTAAAAATAAGAAAGGACTTTGGACGAGTATAAGGATAAGATCATGGAATATTATCACCAACCAGGAGGTTGGCCTAGCGATAGGTTGGGCAATTTTAATGCTTGAAGAACATGAACTTATACTGAGAGGGGGGTGAACAGTATAAGACTTAACCAATTAATAATTTTAACTTTAGATAGCAGTGGCATCAACACAACATTAATCAAGACAGAAAGCATCACACATTGAAGACCCATTTTTAACGTGGTTCACCCAGAATGGTCGGGCTATGTCCACAAAACTTTTATCTAAAAGTTATCTCAAAGTTCTTTGGGAATCCTTCCCAATTACAATGTTTATGAGCCTTGGCCCAAAGGAGATACCTTCCCCCAATCAAAATTTATGAGCCTCTGCTCAAAGGAGATACCTTCCCCTTTGCTCTAGAAATGATCCCTCAAAAGATCAACTGCCTCTACCTCTTGCCAGCATGTGGAACTCCTTTCCACTGAAGACCTCCTGTCCTCAATGCTTAGCCTAAGAGACCTCTACCTTCTATGATGACATCCACAATAGCTCAACAACCTGTACCAAACATAGTCAGTCGGTCTAGTACAAGTCTTCGTCTGTCAGTCAGATCTGTCCAACACTTGAACAAATCAATCCTTTGCATACAAGCCTTCTCAAATACTTGCCAACTATCCTCAGGTTCTTCTCATAGAACCAATGCACCTTTGTCCTCAAGTTCTCTGATAGAACTATCAAACTTAGCTCACAAGTCCTCTGCTAGGACTTGTCCAAATCTGCTCACAAGTCCCCACCGGAACCTGTCCAAAAACTGCTCACAAGTCCCCACTGGAACCTGTCCAAAAATTGCTCACAAGTCCCCATTGGAACTTGTCCAAAAACTCAGCAAGCTCACCAAGAAAAAAATTCTTAGTAGGAAATCACAAAGTGAATTGTTAGAGACCCAATGTGATTTGTCAAACTCATAGAAGCATAAAGAGAATTGTTAGAGACTCAATATGTTCTATACTCAAATCCCAATCTCAAAACTCAACTCAAATCAACTTAGCTCAATCTCAATCTCAAATCTGAAAACTCAACTCAATATCTAAAATGGATAGGATAGAATGTTTTCTTTCAAGAACATGAAACCCCAACAATTGCCAACTATGCAAAGAATCACATAACAATGATACTCATGTTCTTTTCACCATCAATTAGGGTTTCAACAACAATGCTCATCAAACAAGGTTTAGTCAACCAACACCATTCAAATCAACATCAAGCTTGAAGCATTCAACCAATCATCACAAGAAAAGGAAACAAGTAGAAATCCTTTTCCCTCTAAAGATATTTGAACAAAACAGCCACCAACACAATATCACCAAATGCAAATAATAACTTGCTCAAATCAACTCAATGGAGTAAGCCCAATATCATGAATCAAGTAAAGCAATAACTTGATCAAACAACCTCTATGGAAGCAACTCAACCATCAAACTCAAAACAACCAACCAAGGGTTCCACCAACTCAATGCAAGTAGCTAGACTCACAAATATAAACCCTAGTGCACAAAGCTTCCACTATCTCAAACCAGAAATTATGCATTCACCAAAAACTCTCCTTATGGATAACAATGCATAAGTAGACTTCAACAAACCAGAAAATAGGATTTACACCCAACCAAAGGAAACCTAGTTGAAAACCTTTTCACTCCAACCTTATTTCAGAAAAACATACACCAATCATACTCATAAGAAAAATGTGCCCATACCTTTTTGGAGCAGAAGAAAATTGATCCTTAAAGCTGTCACCACACACAACCCTCAAACTTCCAACCAAGTTAGGGTTAGAACCAAGATAAATGAGCATATATAAAAACTTTCCTTAATACACCTTTTAGCTCCTCTTCTTCAAAAACAACCACAAAAGAAGCCAAAAACACAACAACCAAAACTTACACCTTATATCTCCATTTTTAAATTTAGCATAGCAAAATACTAATCTCAAAAATTACAACCAAAGAAATATCCCTTTATTTCTCCTATGTCTTTTAAACAATGCTAAACAATGCCAAAACTCATATCAAGAAAATAATCACACCTTATAATGGCTGCCCTTGAAGAATCTAAAATTCGTAGCACAAAACACGTTTTAATAAAAATGTGACTGATCCATGCACAACTCCCTCTGCGGAGATCGAAACGTAGACCTCGGCCTACGCAAGGCCCAAATGCAGCCTTCGCTGCCACTAGCCCACAAGGGGCTTACGAAGTCCAAGACGGACTTCCTTCCACATAAACGGTCAAGCTTTCCAAAAGCTTTTCAAACCATGAGCTCTCCTCTTTCACAGTGTAAACAGAACATTCGATCGTAGCCTCACCAATTAATTGCCTTCGATTTTCCAAAAAAAACTTTAACCTTAGGAACCTTCTCATATTTATAGTCCATACGTGGACTTCAGAACACGTCAGCTGCAAAGAAAAGTAATTTTGAATTTAATCGAAATTTGCATTCTAAAGGGTTTAAAAACCCTTAAGTATTTTTAATAAATTAAAAATACTTTCTCCCTTAATTAATTAAATAATTAATTAATTAAAACCTTGAAGGGTTTTAATTAATAATTAAATAAATAATAAAGAGAACCTCCATTGGTTTTAATAAAAACCATTTAACTTGGTTTTAATGAAAAACCCTTCCAAATGGAATCTCTCCGGATTCTCTTGGAATCTTCCACCTTTGAAGCCAACACATCCTCTTAACATTAATGCCATTTCCTTTTGACATCAATGACAACTCATAGACAAGAAGCTAGGATCTCAACCCAAAATTGCCAACAAATGCACTGGCGGATGGTAGGTTCTATGTTCAAATCCAAGCGATGACAGTTTTGTTCATTATTGTTATTGGTAAGGAATTTGAGCAGAGGTCAAATTGCTCATCATGATTTTTCATCCTTGTGCGGGTGGTTGGCCTAGCAGTGACCCAAAGAGCACTAGAAAATTGGTAGGCATTAGGTGCTATGTTCGAATCTCCCATAGCAGTTTTTGGTAAGCACTATTAAATTTTTCAATTGCCTAAGGTTGAGGGTTAGGTGCATGAGGGGTGTTTGATTATTTTTAGCACTATTGACTTAGGGAGGTATAAGGGAAATTTTTTTATTATTCCTTGCAATTTATTTTGGAGAAAAACATTATGATTTTTTTTAAAGTAATTTTGTGGAGTAATAAGGATTTTTGATAAATATTTTATGAATGTGTTTAAAATTAAGAGGGATTTAAAATGTGTATAAAGTATTTTTATTGCTTGTATTTTGCTTCATTTTGAAGGGTTTGGTTTTATGATTTAATGCTCTAGTTTGAGAAACCAAGAGAGTTGGTTTGGAATTTAATTGTGCACACTTATTGAGAAGGGTTTCCCAATATATGAAAAGGTGTTGTGCTAATATTTTGAAGTTGCAAAAAATATCATTTTTGTGAGACAGGTTTTGAAGACATATCTTCATAAGAGCAAAAAAATGTATGGGCACATATTTCCTTATTTAAGGTGTTTTATGAATATTTCTAAAACATAAGGTGGAGTGAAAAGGATTGTTTGATAAGCATTTTTGGAAATATTTGAGTGAGAATTTTGTGCTTCATTATTTGATGCTTTGGAGTCATTTGAGATAGATATTGTGAACTACTTGTGCTAGGTTTGAAAACAAGTTGGTGAAACTTTTGAAGAACACAAGCTTATACTGAGAGGGGGGGTGAATAGTATAAGACCACTTTTTACTTCTCTTTTCAAATAAATATTATGTAGTGTATAGATAGCAGTATCAATAGTAGTAATCAAAGCAATGCATAGAACACCATACATAATAAAGACACAAATTTTAACGTGGTTCACCCAATGTGGGCTACCTCCATAAAGAAAATATTTCTTCGAAATATTTCTCAAATAATCTCTTGGGAATCCTTACCAAATTACAATATTTATGTACTTTTGTCCAAAGGAGATATTGATCCCCTAATATCAAGTTCATGGATCTCTTCCACTGGAGAACTCTTTTCCCTTCTGCTTTGAGTAGTGATCTTCTAGAAGACTCTGTCTCTATGTTGCACTGACTGGTGGATCTCTCCACTTGAAGACTCCTCACTTAGATCTATCTTCAATTACCTTGGTTTTTGGATATCTATCCATTGAGACTCTATCACCTCAAAAGCTTTGTATCAATACTTTAATAAACATAGTTCAGTCGATCTAGCACAAATCTGCTCAATCTCTTGCACTAAATATAGTATAGTCGGTCTAGCACAAATCTACTCAATATCTTTTACTAAACATAGTACAGTCAGTATAGCACAATTCTACTCAATCTCTTTTACTAAACAGGTACAATCGATCTAGCACAAGTCCACTCAAATATGCACTAAACACAATTCAGTCGATCTAGCACAAACTTGCTCAATAGGTCCACTCAGAACCTTCTCAAATCTGCTCAATAGGTCCACACAGAACCTGCTCAAATCTTCTCAATAGGTCCACATAGAACCTTCTCAAATATTCTCAATAGGTCCACACAAAACCTACTCAAATCTGCTCAACAAGCTCACACAAAACTTGTCCAAATCTGCTCAACAAGCTCACACAGAACTTGTCCAAATCTGCTCAACAAGCTCACATAGAACTTGTCCAAATCTGCTCAACAAGCTCACACAAAACTTGTTTAAATCTGCTCAACAAGCTCACACAGAACTTTTCCAAATCTGCTCAACAATCTCACATAGAACTTGTCCAAATCTGCTCAACAAGCTCACACAGAACTTGTCCAAATATACTCAATAAGTCCTCTCTAGGACTTGCTCAAATATGCATAGCAATATTTCACAAAAGCTTACTCAAATCAGTCCACAAGCCTTCTCAAAGACCTGTCTCAAATCTGCTTAACAAGCTCACATAGAACTTGTCCAATCACATAGAATCATAAAGAGAACTGTTAGAGACTCTATATGTTCTATTCTCAAATCCCAATCTCAAATCAAATTAGAATATAGAATAGTTTGTTTCAAGGAATTGAACAAACATTTCACACAATCACTTGACTAGGCTCGATCAAATCAACTCAACTCAACCAATCACCTCAAGGATCAATCCTTTCTCACAAACCCTAGTATAAGCATGTATCAACCAACTCAAAATGTTTCCAATAATGCTCAATCACAAATCTCACATAACAATGATACTCATGTTCTTATATAACTCAAGTTCAAGTTCATTGCACAACCAATGGGCTTCAACAACACTGCTTATAATAATTCTTCACATAACAATGATACTCATGTTCTTCTCAAACCCTAACTCAAGTTTTTCACACAACTAATGGCTTCAACAACAATGCTTATAAAACAAGGTTTAATCATAACACATAATCTAGAAAACCTTGAAGCATTCACCAACCACTTTCGAAAAGGAAACCACAATCAATCCTTTTCACTCCAATGATATTTTAGAAATCAACCACCCAAATAAAATCAATGGAGAATGTTACTCATACCTTTTTGATGCCTTATGAGTTGTCCACTAAATCTGTCACACTCAACACACTTTCTTTTTCAACTCTCAACAAGGGTTAGAAATCTTGAATAATATTACAACAATAATTATCCAAATAACACCTTATTACTCCTACTTTATTTTAACATCCACCAAAATTCCTTTTTAAAAGAAAACCCTTACTCAAAAATATATTTCACTAAAAGCACTTTATCAAAAACCCTTATTGCTCCTAATAATTTCAAAAATCACAATTAAAAATTTAACTTACAATTCAAATAGCCACCATAACCTTATTCCTAAGGTTATTCATCAAATCAACAATCGAAGCACCTTTACCCCTTATCACTCCACCTTAGGCAATAACAAAAATGACAAAAACATCAATACCTACCTCAAGGGGAATAGAACCCTCGTATTGTCCAACGCGAATGTCTTAGCCGTGGCCAATCTACCGCATGAGCTACAAGCTCGTTGTGAAGAAAAATAAGTGCCACCCATTTCTTATCCTTCACCCTCTTCCACCAAGCGAAAAGTATGCGCCTTGGGCACCTCAATAGAACAAAGCCAAAAATGATGCTTGCAAGAATTGAACGCTCAAGCTTCCTGCCACCAATACCTTTGCATAAACCAAGCTTCCACTTGGCCATGCTACCCAATACATTTTGGGAAGTGATCGTTGTCTCCATTTAATGTTCATTGCATCACTTAAACACAAACACAAGCTCTTTTTCTTCATAAATACCAAGCGCAAATATCAACGAGCAAGGATAATTAATCTTCAAATATTTAATGGCATATATATATGCCTTCCCTTAGCTTGGAAACATCAGCACTTTTGAACCTTCCTTTATGATGTCGGCGAATATTCCTTTTAATTTAATTTTAAATTTTAAATTTTAAATTTTAATTTTAAATAAATTAAAATTTAAACCAAATCTTTAAAATTAAATATCTCTATCACCGGGGCACATTTTTCAATGAAACAAAAAGCCAACTTGGGTTTTAAGAAAAACCCATTTCAAATATGCTATCCATGGTTTTAAATAAAACCTTTTATTTTGCTTGCCTTGGTTTTCACAAAAACCCTTCCTTGCACTTTTCATAGAACATAGTGCATGCCATCATAGATCCTTTTGACATAAATGACAACATTTTAGCTTAGGGACTCAAAATATCCAACAATCTCCCCCTTTGTCATTGATGGTAACCCAAATAATTTTATTAAAATTTGACCTTCTTTTCTACTCCCACTAGAACTTTGCTCCCCTTGCCTCAATGCTCTCTCAAATATCAAATCTCTCTCCATATCAAAAACTCTCCCTAATATACGCAAATCGCTCCCCCTTTGACATCAATGGCAAAGCATCACCTTTGGGGCTCAAGGCTAAGAATAAGCCTCTTAGCTTAGCCCCTCCCCTACCTCCACATGAGGTGGTTAATTCTAGGGTGGGAGTATTTCTACTCCCCAAAAGCACTATTCTCTACCTTTATCTTTCCCTCTTATTTTATGAGTTTGTTGAATCCTCTCACTATTTCTTTCCAAGTCATCATCCCTGTTCCTGTTCCTATTTTTTTTTAGATTTATGTTCTTGTTCATGCCTATTTTTGGAATATTTTCTCTACACCATATTGCTATGTGACCATCATTATTGCACTTATAACACTTAATGTTATTATTCCTTGGATGTGCAATTGTATTAGGATTTCTCCTAGTGAAGCCATATCCTCTTCTATCATGAACCCTGCAATTCATTGCCTTGTGACCAAACTCATTACATGAATAACAATATCCTTGGAAAAACTGTCCTTTTCCATATACTTGTCTTTCATGTGTCCTGCACTGTGAAGCCATGTGCCCAAACCCGTGACATGAAAAATAGCTTCCATTGAAGCTTCTTTGTCTTGACCTCATTGGTATCCTATTTTGATTGTTGTTCCATCTGTATATTCTTTACCCATTGTCTCTTTTTCTATTGGACTCACTGCAATCTAACTCATCTTTAGAAGTGCCATTTTCACTTCTACTTTCATCTGATAACCCCTCTTCTAAAGTACCTTCTTATTCAAGACTTGAAGTAGACTTTTCTTCCCATTTCTTTTGAACCTATTTAGAACCAAGACTTGTCTTATTTGATGCTCCTCTTTGTATCCTGACTATTTTATCCACATTCTTTGCACTGGTTACATACTTTTATAGCTTATTCTTGGAGTCCTCTATATCTTCCTTTAGTAGTGCAACTTCATGTGTTAACTTTTCACATTCCAGAATTTTTGCTTCTAACATATATTTGAACTTGCTTGCCTTAGCTTTTGACTTCTCTAAATCCTCTATGAGCAATAATATTTCTTCATCACATCCTTGAAATTGATTTTCAAGATTAAAGTGTTGCTTTCTTACCTTATTTACTATGTCAAGAGAATATATAAGTTCTCCCTTGAGATCATAACCATTCTCTATCAAATAATCCTCTATTTGTTTACCTTTTTTCAAATCATTTATTTCTTTTGACGTATCTTCTTTAGGATCACTCAATTCTTCTTATTTTAATATCATTAGAATATTTTAATCTATTCTATCAAGTGCATCTTCAAAACCATCATCACTGAAACTATAGCCATCCCTTGTGCAATCATCTTCAAGATGTCCAAATTTACCACATCTAAAACACTTGAGAATAATCGGAGTCTTTTTCTTAACTGTATCTTTTTCTTCAACCATAAACAAGACTTCATCTCTATCATTGTCTAAAAAACTAGCATCACTATCAATTGAGTACTTAATTGCATTATCCACATAGTAGCTTCTCTTTTGCCTTTGGAATAACTTCTTCTCTTGTCTATTTTTTCCATCCCTGCTTTTCTTCTCGTACCTATATTTTTTAGATTCTTTGTACCTATGATCTTGTTTTTCTTTATCATTATTTTTCTTTGGTTCTTTGAACTCTTTTGTAAAATGTCCATACTTACCACAATTAAAGCACTTAATAGATCTCATATCTATTGGTCTTTTGGAACCTCTATCTCTTCTACCATAGTTAGCTTCTTCATCACTAAAAGATTCATTGCTTGATTATGTCTTCTTACCATTTTTCTTACTATCCACTTTGAATGCAACTTCTTTTGGAGGAATAGGATCTTTTGTTCTTATCTCAAAATTTGTAAGCATACCAAGCAAAACATTTCTTGTTAGACTATCACTATCAATTGATGTTTCTATGGCAAAAACCTTTTCACTATACCTTTTTGGAAGAGTTCTCAAGATCTTATCACAAGCATCAGATTCATCAACCTTCATTCCAATGCCTTTCATCTCATGTATAAGTTCATCAACCTTGCTGATATAGTCACAAATGTGTTCATCATCCCTCATTCTTAGATTCTCAAATTCTCATTTGAGATTTCTGATCTTAGCTTTCCTGACACTTTTATCTCCTTCATATATGGTATGCAATAGTTCCCACATGCCTTTTGCTATTTCACATTCCATAACCTTCATAGATTCTGATCTATGTAGTACTCTTATAATTTTATTCATAGCTCTTGAATTTGTATGCATGAGAAACCTACCTTCCTTATCTATAGGAGTATTAACTATTGAGTCATATCCAAATTCCACTACATCCTAAACTTCATTGCCAAGTGCCATCAGGTGAAATCTCATCACCACACACCAATACAAGAAGTCACTTCTATCAAAGACTAGTATTGCATTATTGAATACCTCATTCTTTCAATCATTTTAATCCATTGTGTTCTTAGACCGCTTTTCCTTCAATTTGTCAAACTCTTTTGAAAGAACCCGCTCTGATACTAATTGAAGAACACAAGCTTATACTAAGAGGGGTGGGTGAACAGTATAAGACCCCTTTTACTTCTCTTTTCAAATCAATATTATGCAGTGTATAGATAGCAGTATCAATAGTAGTAATAAAATTAATGTACATAACACCATACACAATAGAGACACAAATTTTAATGTGGTTCACCCAATGTGGGCTACCTCCATAGAGAAAATATTTCTCAAATAATATCTTGGGAATCCTTCCCAAATTACAATGTTTATGGACTTCTATCCAAAGGAGATGTTGATCCCCTAATATCAATTTCATGGATCTCTTCCATGGGAGAACTCTTTCCCCTTCTTCTATGGGTAGTGATCTTCTAGAAGACTTTGTCTCTATGTTGCACTTGATGGTGGATCTCTCTCCACTTGAAGACTCCTCACTCAAATATGTCTTCAATTATCCTGGTTGTTGGATCTCTATCCACTGAGACTATGTCCTATGTACTCTATCACCTCCAAAGCTCTGTCTCAATATTGTACTAAACACAGTTCAATCGGTCTAGCACAACTCTGCTCAATATCTTGCACTAAACACAATACAGTCGGTCTAGCACAAATATTCTCAATCTCTTGTACTAAACACAATACAGTAGGTCTAGCAAAAATATGCTCAATATCTTGTACTAAACATAGTACACTCGGTCTAGCACAAGTCCACTAAAATTTACACTAAACACAATTCAGTCAGTCTAAAAAAACTTGCTCAATAGGTCCACTCAAAACCTTCTCAAATCTGCTCAACAGATCCACACAAAACCTGTTCAAATATTCTCAACAGGTCCACACAGAACCTACTCAAATCTACTCAACAGGTCCACACAGAACCTACACAAATCAATTCAACAAGCTCACACAAAACTTATCTAAATATGCTCAACAAGATCACATAGAACTTGTCCAAATTTGCTTAACAAGCTCACACAGAACTTGTTCAAATTTTCTCAACAATCTCACACATAACTTGTCCAAATTTGCTCAATAAGCTCACACATAACTTGTCCAAATCTGCTCAACAAGCTCACATAGAACTTGTCCAATTCTGCTCAATGATTCCTCTCTAGGACTTGCTCAAATCCACATAGTAATATTTCACAAAAGTTTACTCAAATTAGTCCACAAGCCTTCTCAAAGACTTGTCTCAAATATGCTTAACAAGCTCACACAAAACTTGTCCAATCACATAGAATCATAAAGAGAATTTTTAGATACTCTATATGTTCTATTCTCAAATCCCAATCTCAACTCAAATCAGAATATAGAATATTTTATTTCAAGGAAATTGAACAACCACTTCACACAATCACTTGACTAGGCTCAATCAAATCAACTCAACTCAACCAATCATCCAAGGATCAATCCTTTCTCACAAACCCTAGTCCAAGCATGTATAAACCAACTCAGAATGATTCCAACAATGCTCAATCACAAATCTCACATAACAATGATACTCATGTTCTTCTCTAAATCAAGTTCAAGTTCATTGCACAACCAATGGGCTTCAAAAACAATGCTTATAATAATTCTTCACATAACAATGATACTCATGTTCTTCTCAAACCCTAACTCAGGTTTTTCACACAACTAATGGCTTCAACAACAATGCTTATAAAACAAGGTTTAATCATAACACATAATCTAGAAAACCTTGAAGCATTCACCAACCACTTTCGAAAGGAAATCACAATCAATCATTTTCACTCCAATGATATTTTAGAAATCAACCACCCAAATAAAATCAATGGAGAATGTTAGTCATACCTTTTTGATGCCTTATGAGTTTTCCACTAAATCTGCTAAACTCAACACATTTTCTTTTTCAACTCTCAAAAAGGGTTAGGAATATTGAATAATATTACAACAATAATTATCCAAATAACACCTTATTAATCCTAATTTATTTTAACATCCACAAAAATTCCTTTTTAAAAGAAAACCCTTACTCAAAAATAACTTTCACTAAAAGCACTTTATCAAAAACCCTTATTGCTCCTAATAATTTCAAAAATCATAATTAAAAATTTAACTTACAATTCAAACAGCCACCATAACCTTATTCCTAAGGTTATTCATCAAATCAAAAATCGAAGCACCTTTACCCCTTATCACTCCACCTTAGGCAATAATGGAAATGACAAAAAATTCAATACCTGCCTCGAGGGGAATCGAATCCCCATCCCGTCCAATGTGAATGCCTTAGCTATGGCCAAGCTACCGCACAATCTATAGGCTCATTGTGAAGAAAATGAAGCACCACCCACTTCTTATCCTTCACCCTCTTTTGCCAAGTGAAAAGTATGTGCCTTGGGCGCCTCAATAGAACAAAGCCAAAAATGATGCTTGCAGGAATAGAACACTTAACCTTCCTACCACCAACATCTTTGTGCAAACCAAGATGCCACTTGGCCATGCTACCTAACACATTTTGGGAAGTGGTCGTTGTCTCCCTTTAATGTTCGTTGTATCACTTAAACACAAACACGAGCTATTTTTCTTTGCAAATACAAAGCGCAAATATCAACGAGCAAGGATAATTAATATTCAAACATTTAATGACATATATATATATGCCTTCCCTTAGCTTGAAAAAATTTGTGCTTTTGAACCTTCCTTTATGACATCGATGAATATTCCTTTTAATTTAAATTTAAATTTTATAT
Organism: Wollemia nobilis; assembly: GCA_028583015.1. Lineage (NCBI taxonomy): Eukaryota > Viridiplantae > Streptophyta > Pinopsida > Araucariales > Araucariaceae > Wollemia > Wollemia nobilis. The sequence goes on along the minus strand of JAQPPZ010014629.1, from coordinate 89,765 downwards.
AAATTAAAATTTAAATCAAATCTTTAAAATAAAATATGTTCATCACTGGGGCACCTTTTTCGATGAAACAAAAAGCCAAATTGGGTTTTAATAAAAGCCCATTTCAAATCTAATGTCCATGGTTTTAAATAAAACCTTTTATTTTGCCTACCTTGGTTTTCACAAAAATCCTTCCTTGCACTTTTAATAGAACATAGTGCATGCCATCATAGATCCTTTTGAAATGAATGACAACATTTTATCTTAGGGACTCAAAATGTCTAAAAATATCCCCCTTTTTCATTGATGGCAACCCAAATTATTTTATTGAAATCTAACCTTCTTTTTTGCTCCCCCTGGGACTTTGCTTCCCCTGGCTCAATGCTCTCTCAAATATCAAATCTCTCCCCATATCAAAAACTCTCCTCAATATACACAAATCTCTCCCCTTTGACATTAATGGAAAAGGGTCACCATTGGGACTCAGGTCCAAGAATAAGCCTCTTAGCTTAGCCCCACCCCCACCTCCACATGAGGTGGTTAATTTTGGGGTGGGAGTATTTCTACTCCCTAAAAGCACTATTCTCTGCATTTATCTTTCCCTCTTCTTTTCTGAGTTTGTTGAATCCTATCACTGTTTCTTTCTAAGTCATCATCTCTGTTCTGTTCTTGTTTCTGTTCATATTCTTGTTCCTGTTCATGCTTGTTTCTAGAATATTTTCTCTACACCATCTTGCTATGTGACCATAATTATTGCACTTATAACACTTAATGTTATTATTCCTTGGATATGCAATTGTATTAGGATTTCTCCTAGTGAAGCCATATCCTCTTCTATCATGAACCCTGCAATTCATTGCCTTGTGACCAAACTCATTACATGAATAACAATATCCTTGGAAAAACTATCCTTTTCCATATACCTATCTTTCATGTGTCCTGCACTGCGAAGCCATGTGCCCAAACCTATGACATGAAAAACATCTTCAATTGAAGCTTTCCTTTTCCTAACGTCATTGGTCTCCTGTTCTGATTGTTGTTCCATCTGTATCTTCTTTACCCATTTTATCTTTTCCTGTTAGACTCACTGCAATCTGAATCATCCTTAGAAGTGTCATTTTTACTTCCACTTTCATCTGAGAATCCCTCTTCTGAAGTACCTTCTTCTTCAATACTTGAAGTAGACTTTTCTTCCCATTCTTTTGAACCTATTTAGAACCAAGACCTATCTTATTTGATGCTCCTCTTTGTATCCTGACTATTTTATTAACATTCTTTGCACTGGTTACATACTTGTATAGCTTATTCTTGGATTCCTCTAGATATTCCTTTAGTAGTGCAACTTCATGTGTTAAATTTTCACATTCCAAAATTTTTGCTTCTAACTTATCTTTGAACTTGCTTGCCTTAGCTTTTGACTTCTCTAAATCCTCTATGAGCAATAATATTTCTTCATCACATTCTTGAAACTAAATTTCAAGCTTAGAGTGTTGCTTTCTTACCTTCTTTACTATGTCAAGAGCATAGATAAGTTCTCCCTTGAGATCATAACCATTATCTATTGAATAATCCTCTATTTTTTTTCCTTTGTCCATATCATTTCTTTCTTTTGACTTATCTTCTTTAGGATCACTCAATTCTTCTTCTTCTAATGGCATTAGAAGATTTTCATCTATTCTTTCAAGTGCATCTTCAAAACCATCATCATTGAAACTATATCCATCCCTTGTGCAATCATCTTCGAGATGTCCAAATATACCACATCTAAAATACTTGAGAATAACTATGTTGGAAATTTTGGGTACATTGGGTACATTGCCCTTGATCATGTGTATAAGTTGTCATTGATGTCAAGAAGCTCTTGAAGGAATTTGTTTGATGTCAAAATTTTGCTTTAATAAAAGGTTTCTTGGAGGTTCCGGCATGACAGTTTCAAAGGTCTTTTGTAAACCCCAAGTTGGAAGGTTTAAAGATTATAGGTGGATGCATTAGTTTAATGCATTTGGGTCCAGGAGGAAGTATTTATTTAAATAATTAAAAACCTTGTTAAGGTTCCCTTTAATTATTTTTAAATAAATATTAAATTATTGTTTGCAATGGGTTCTCCTAACCCATGGCACTATGTTTTAAGATTGTGGGCGCTAGCCAAGACCTCCGCCGACGTGTTAAACTCCTCGCCGACATCAAGAGCTTATGGTAAAAATGCATATAAATCTCCCTCGATGAAAATCAAGAATGATCCAATCCGAATTTTGAAAAGAGTTGCTCGCTATGATTTCATGATCCGCTGTTCGGATTTATTCTCCGATTATGTCTTCGTCATTTTTGTAAACCCGTCATTCGACTGTGTCCTCGTCATTTGTCGTAAATCTGTCATAAGGTTTTCATCTTCGTGTTTGTGTTAGAAGAAAGGGAGGCACTATTGTTTTATTTAATCCTTGGCGTAGAAGGAACAAGGCTAACAGTGTGAGGTTTAAACCTCACCGGGTGCCTTTGGCGCACCGATAGTGGCTAGGCTGTTTTCGCGCTACCCGAACAGGAGGTTCCACATTCGAATAATGCAAAAGGGTTTTTTCATCATGAAGTGGACACAGTGGGTGGTGTTAGAATTTGTGCACAATTTCTCCATAGCGCAATTTTTAATGTTGGCCAAGGTATTTTTAAAATTAATATTTTCTAAGTGTATTTTGCGGATGGAGGAAGTTTATTAAAGGGAAAAACAGCTTAGGAGTTATAAGGAGTTTAAATCTTGTTTTATTTTGATAAAATATTCTTTTGAAGGTGTTGTTTGAAATATCTTATTGCATTCTTATGAGAAATAAATTTTATTTTTTATAAGACTATAAGGGAGAAATAAGGTGTATAAGGGATAAATTTTTCTTGTAATGTTGAGAGTGCCTTTGGTTGATTATGGAAATGAAAGCATGATGTTTTAAGGTTAAAATTGCTTCTTGTGTGAAGTTGTGAAACCTTAAGTGGGCAGCTTTGAGATTGACATTTGCTTTCATTAAATTGGTAATAATCAAGCTATTCTTTACTTGGTTAAAGTGTTGGGCTTACTCCTTTGTTGATGATTTGAAAAGTTGTGTGTGCTCTTGTTGATTTGAGTTGGTGGATGCTTTTTGTTCAAACAATATTGGAGAGAAAAGGAGTTCTACTTGTTTCCTTTTCTGATGTTGATTATGAAATGCTTCAAGGTTGTGTTTTGAGTTGAATGGTGTTGATTGAACCTTGTTTGATGAGCATTGTTGTTGAAGCCCTAATTGATGGTGAAAAGAACATGAGTATCATTGTTATGTGATTCTTTGCATAGTTGGCAATTGTTGGGGTTTCATGTTCTTGAAAGAAAGCATTCTATCCTATCCATTTCAAATATTGAGTTGAGTTTTCAGATTTGAGATTGAGTTTGAGTGAGTTGATTTGAGTTGAGTTTTGAGATTGGGAGTTGAGTATAGAACATATTGAGTCTCTAACAATTCTCTTTATGCTTCTATGAGTTTGAAAAATCACATTGGGTCTCTAAAAATTCACCTTGTGATTTCCTACTAAGAAAGTTTTTTTTGGTGAGCTTGTTGAGTTTTGGACAGGTTTCGGTGGGAACTTGTGAGCAGTCTTGGACAGGTTCCGGTGGGGACTTGTGAGCAGTTTTGGATAGGTTTTGGTGGGGACTTGTGAGTAGACTTGGACAGGTCCTAGCAGAGGACTTGTGAGCTAAGTTTTATAGTTCTATCAGAGAACTTGAGGATAGATGTGCACTAGTTCTTTGAGAAGAACCTGAGGACAGATTTGGAAAGTCTTTGAGAAGGCTTGTGTGCAGAGGATTAATTTGTTCAAGCGTTGGACAGATCTGACAGACAGAGGAAGACTTGTACTAGACCGACTGACTATGTTTGGTATAGGTTTCTGAGCTACTATGGACATGATCATAGAAGGCAGAGGTCTCTTAGGCTAAGCATTGATGATAGGAGGTCTTCGATGGAAAGGAGTTCCACGTGCTGGCAAGAGGTAGAGGCAGTTGATCTTCTAAGGGATCATTTCTAGAGCAGAGGGGAAGGTATCTCCTTTGAGCAAAGGCTCATAAATTATGATTAGGGGAAGGTATCTCCATTGGGCCGAGGCTCATAAATATTATAATTGGGAAGGATTCCCAAAGAACTTTGAGATAACTTTTAGAGAAAAGTTTTGTGGACGTAGCCCAGCCATTTTGGGTGAACCACATTAAAATTGGTGTCACTTTGTAGCTGATATTGTGCATTGCTTTGATATTTCTTTGGGTATATTGCTTTATTGTTTTGAAGTATAAAGAAAAAAATAAAAATAGGTCTTATACTGTTCACCCCCCTCTCAATATAAGCTTGTGTTCTTCAAACTAGAGTCTTTTTCTTAACTGGATCTTTTTATTCAACCATAAACAAGACTTCATCTCTATCATTGTCTAAAAAACTAGCATCACTATCAATTGAGTACTTAATTGCATTATCCTCATAGTAGCTTCTCTTTTGCCTTTGGAAGAACTTCTTATCTTGTCTAATTTTTCCATCCCTGCTTTTCTTCTGGTACCTATATTTTTCAGATTCTCTGTACCTGTGATCTTGTTTTTCTTCATCATTATTATTCTTTGGTTCTTTGCACTCTGTTGTAAAATGTCCATACTTTCCACAATTAAAGCACTTAATAGATCTCATATCTATCGGTTTTTTGGAACCTCTATCTCTTCTACCATAGTTAGCTTCTTCATCACTAGAATTTTCATTGCTTGATTATGTCTTCTTACCTTTTTTCTTACTGTCCACTTTGAATGCAGCTTATTTTGGGGGAATAAGATATTTTATTCTTAGCTCAAAAGTTGTAAGCATACCAAGAAAAATATTTCTTGTTATATTATCACTATCAATTGATGTTTTTATGGAAGAAACCTTTTCACTATACCTTTTTAGAAGAGTTCTCAAGATCTTATTGCAAGCATCAGATTCATAAACCTTCATTTCAAGATCTTTCATCTCATGTATAAGTTCATAAACCTTGTTGAGATAGTCACGAATGCTTTCATCATCCCTCATTCTTAGATTCTCAAATTATCCTTTGAGATTTCTGATCTTAGATTTCTTGACACTTTTATCTCATTCATATATGGTATGCAATAGTTTCCACATACCTTTTGCTATTTCACATTCCATAACCTTCATAGATTCTGATCTACGTAGTCCTCTTAAAATTGCATTCATAGCTCTTGAATTTGCATGCATGAGAAACCCACCTTCCTTATCTATGGGAGGATTAAATGTTGAGTCATATCCAAATTCCACTGCATCCCAAACTTCATTGCCAAGTGCCATTAGGTGAAATATCATCAACACACACCAATACAGGAAGTCACTTCCATAAAAGACCAGTACTGCATTATTGAAGATCTCATTTTTTTGATCCTTTTTATCCATTGTGTTCTTAGACCGCTTTTTCTTCAAGTTGTCAAACTCTTCCGAAGGAACCCGCTCTAATACCAATTGAAGAACACAAGCTTATACTGAGAGGGGGGTGAATAATATAAGACCACTTTTTACTTCTCTTTTCAAATAAATATTATGCAGTGTATAGATAACTGTATAAATAGTAGTAATCAAAGTAATGCACAGAACACCATACAAAATAGAGACACAAATTTTAACATGGTTTATCCAATGTGGGCTACCTCCATAGAGAAAATATTTCTTCTAAATATTTCTCAAATAATATCTTGGTAATCCTTCCAAAATTACAATGTTTATGGAATTTTGTCCAAAGGAGATGTTGATCCCCTAATCTCAAGTTCGTGGATCTCTTCCACAGGAGAACTCTTTCCCCTTATGCTCTAGGTAGGGATATTCTGGAAGACTCTATATCTATGTTGTACTGACTGGTGGATCTCTCTCCACTTTAAGACTCCTCACTCATATATGTCTTCAATTTTCCTGGCTGCTGGATCTCTATCCACTAAGACTCTATCACTTTATCACCTCCAAAGCTCTATCTCAATACTGTACTAAACATAGTTTATTTGGTCTAGCACATCTCTACTCAATCTCTTACACTAAACACAGTACAGTCAGTCTAGCATAAATTTGGTCAATCTCTTGTACTAAATACAGTACAGTTGGTCTAGCACAAATCTACTCAATATCTTGTACTAAATATAGTACAATCAGTCTAGCACAAGTCCACTCAAATATGCACTAAACACAATTCAATCGGTCTAGCACAAACTTGCTCAATAGGTCCACTTAGAACCTTCTCAAATATGCTCAATAGGTCCACACAAAACCTACTCAAATCTGCTCAACAGGTCCATATAGAACCTACACAAATATGCTCAACAAGTCCACATCGAACCTGCTCAAATTTACTCAACAAGGTCACACAGAACTTGGCCAAATCTACTCAACAAGCTCACTGAGAACTTGTCCAAATATGCTCAACAATCTCACACAAAACTTGTACAAATTTTCTCAACAAGCTCACACAAAACTTGTTCAAATCTGATCAACAAGCTCACACAGAACTTATCCAAATCTTCTCAACAAGCTCACACGGAACTTGTCCAAATATGCTCAACAAGCTAACACAGAACTTGTGCAATTCTGCTCAATGAGTCCTCTATAAGACTTGCTCAAATATGCATATCAAGCTTTCATAAAAGCTTACTCAAATCTGCCCACAAGCCTTCTCAAGGACTCTATATGTTCTATTCTCAAATCCCAACCTCAAATCAAATCCAAATATAGAATAGTTTGTTTCAAGGAACTTGAACAACCACTTCACACAATCACTTGACTAGGCTCAATCAAATCAACTCAACTCAACCAATCACCTCAAGGATCAATCCTTTCTCACAAACCCTAGTATAATCATGTATCAACCAACTCAAAATGTTTCCAATAATGCTCAATCATAAATCTCACATAACAATGATACTCATGTTCTTATATGACTCAAGTTCAAGTTCATTGCACAACCAATGGGCTTCAACAACAATTCTTATAATAATTCTTCACATAACAATGATACTCATGTTCTTCTCAAACCCTAACTCAAGTTTTTTACACAACTAATGACTTCAACAACAATGCTTATAAAATAAGGTTTAATCATAACACATAATCTAGAAAACCTTGAAGCATTCACCAACCACTTTCGAAAAGGAAACCACAATCAATCATTTTCACTCCAATGATATTTCAGAAATCAACCACCATAAACAATCAATGGAGAATGTTACTCATACCTTTTTGATGCCTTATGAGTTGTCCACTAAATATGCCAAACTCAACACACTTTCTTTTTCAACTATCAACAAGGGTTAGGAATCTTGAATAATATTACAACAATAATTATCCAAATAACACCTTATTACTCCTACTTTATTTTAACATCCACCAAAATTCCTTTTTAAAAGAAAACCCTTACTCAAAAATAACTTTCACTAAAAGCACTTTATCAAAAACCCTTATTGCTCCTAATAATTTCAAAAATCACAATTAAAAATTTAACTTACAATTCAAACAGCCACCATAACCTTATTCCTAAGGTTATTCATCAAATCAACAATCGAAGCACCTTTACCCCTTATCACTCCACCTTAGGCAATAACAAAAATGACAAAAACTTCAATACCTACCTCGAGGGGAATCAAACCCCTGTCTTCTCCAACATGAATGCCTTAGCCGCAGCCAAGCTGTCACATGAGATACAGGCTCGTTGTGAATAAAAAGAAGCACCACCCACTTCTTATCCTTCAGCCTCTTTCACCAAGCGAAAAGTATGTGCCTTGGGCGCCTCAACAGAACAAAGCCAAAAATGATGCTTGTGGGAATCGAACACTTAACCTATCTGCCACCAACACCTTTGTGTAAACCAAGTTGCCACTTGGCCACACTGCCCAATGCATTTTTGGAAGTGGTCTATGTCTCCCTTTAATGTTTGTTGCATCACTTAAACACAAACACGAGCTCTTTTTCTTTGCAAATACCAATCGCAAATATCAACGAACAAGGATAATTAATATTCAAATGTTTAATGGCATATATATATGCCTTCCCTTAGCTTGGAAATGTTGGTGCTTTTGAACCTTCATTTATGACGTCGATGAATATTCCTTTTAATTTAATTTTAAAATTAAAATTAAAATTTTAAATAAATTAAAATTTTAAATAAATTAAAATTTAAACCAAATCTTTAAAATTAAATATCTGCATCACCGAGGCACATTTTTTGATGAAACTAAAAGCCACCTTGGGTTTTAAGAAAAACCCATTTCAAATCTACTGTCCATACTTTAAAAAAAAACATTTTATTTTGCCTGCCTTTTTTTTCACAAAAACCCTTCCTTGCACTTTTCACAGAACATAGTGCATGCCATCATAGATCCTTTTGACATCAAATAACCTTTTGACATCAATGACAACATTTTAGCTTAGGGACTCAAAATGTCTAACAAATTTTTGAACATTGGTTTGTGAGATATTAATTGAAACTGTGGAAGTGATTGAGATCAATTTATGAAGGGAAATTATGCATTAGTGTGATTGATCTATGAGAGAAAATTTGTAATAAGGATAGATCAATTTTGTGAAACAATTTAAACATTGTTTTGATTTGATTTGAAAGAGATTTTGCAAGTGAGAGTTTAATTGGTTGAGTACAAAATTTGTGAGTGTGAAACATATTGAGGTTTTAATAAAGCATATCATTGTCTATATATTTTTTAGGTTAAATAATATTTTAAGTAGAATTTATTTGTGTGAAGAGAGTTTTTCTGAAAGATATTTAAGTTGTGTTTTGTATGCAATATTTGGAGTTATTTGAGCAGGTTTTGTGAGCAGAATTGAGGATAAATTTGAGCAAGTATTTGTGAAGGCTTGAGGATAGATTTGAGCAAGTCTTTTTGAAGGCTTGAGGATAAATTTGAGCAAGTCATTATGAAGGCTTAAGGAAAAATTTGAGCAAGTATTTATGAAGGCTTGAAGAAAGACTTGAGCAAGTCTTTAAGAAGGATTAAGGACAAATTTGAGTAAGTATTTGAGAAGGCTTGAAGGTATATTTGAGCAAGTCTTGTGAAGACTTGAAACACCACCAAGAGTGGGTTTGATTACTGATCTGTTCAATATTTTTGTTAAGGATTAGGATAAATTTGAAATAGAGTTTGATACATATTTGTGACCAGAGTTAGAGCAAATTTGTTCTAGACTTGGGATAGACTTTAGCGTAGATTTGAGATAGAGTTGAGAGAAAGTTTTGGAGGTGATAGAGAAAAGAGGATAGCAATCTCCAGTGGATAGAGATCCATTAGCCAATGCAGTGGGGAAAAATATCTCCTGTAGAGAGAGATCCACAAGCCAAAGTAGTGGGAGCAAAAGTCTTCTAGAAGATCACCAGCTAGAGCAAGCGGATAGAGCTCCTGTGTAGAGAGATCCATGAACCAGAGCAAGGGGAAGGAACTATCCTATGGAGAGATATCCACGAATCATAGAAAATGGGATAGAGTTATCCTATGGAGAGATATCCACGAACTAGAGTGAGGGGAAGGAGTTATCCTATGGAGGGAGATCCACGAACTAGAGTAAGGGGAAATATTTCTCCTCTGGAGTGAGATCTATGAACCAGCTAGGGAGATAGATTTCTTCTATGGAGAGATATCCATGAACCATTTGAGGAGATAGAGTTCTCCTGGATAAATTTCAATGAACCAAAGAAAAGGGGAAAGAGTTCTCCTATGGAGTTAGATCCACAAATCAGAGTATAGGGGATTGGTGTCTCCTTTGGATAGAGGTCCATAAAAATTGTAATAAGGAATTGATTCCAAAGAGATTTTTTGAGAAAATTTAGAAGAAATATTTTCTTCGTGGAGTAGCCCACATTGGGTGAACCATGTTAAATTTGTATCTCTCTTGTGTGTGATGATTTATGCATTGCTTTAGTTACTGCTATTGATACTACCATTGATAATATTGGATAATATTGTTTGAGAAAAAAAATAAAAGTTGATCTTATAATGTTCACCCCCTCTCAGTATAAGTCTATGTTAATCAAAACCAACTAGAAAGAAATATCAAGAGTCTTAGGATAAATAGGAGAGGCAGGTACATGAGCAATATCCTTATAAATTCCTTTACTATTATGGGATTTCCTTTCAAAGGATTGTTCATTATAATCTAAAGCAAAATACAATGGCCAAGGGAAAGAATATGATAATTAAGAATATGGATCCTTGTATGATAAATTCTAAGTGAATGGAGCATAAATTTTAGTGAAAAGTACTCATTTGTGCAACATAGCAATATTCCTATTAAATCAATTCAAGGTATGACAATTCTTGATACATTGACAAGTGATAGGCCTGATGTTTCTTGGTTCCATATTTTTGGGTCTTTAGCACAAGCTCAAAAACCCAAAGATCTTTAAAAAAATTAGGCACTAAATTTTCATATATGCACTTTTATGGGGTTTTTAGATACCTCTAAGGCTTATTATATTTATGATACTTTGAGGTATGAGGTTCTTATTTGGAGAGGTAATTTTTATGAGGTTCCTCCAAAAACTTCGTCAAATTCTCCTCCTAAGGTTTTGGCCAAATATCCTCTTATTTTTTAAACTACTCTAGCAAAGTCTTCATAAATAATTGTTTGCGTTATTCCTATTGGGTTCTTCTCTTCACCTTTTAGTAAAAGACCTATGTTTATAGAGTTGAACTTGTCTTGGGTAGAACATCTCTAACACCTTCAATAGTGGATTCAATGATTGATGAGCTTAATACATTAATTCCATGTGCCACAATGATGGTTATCAATGTATATGTCGCATATGATTTGGATGCTTTAGTCTTGGCTGTTGATGTTGCTCTATCTTCATATGTGCTTAGATATTCCATGGTTTGTTCAGCTTCCAAGTGGATTCAAACTCTCTTTTAGTATGCTCAACACATTATTTCTATGGAATGACATCAAAAGGCCCTTTCTTGGAGTTTCTTCTCAAAGTTTGATAATTATGAATATCCTATCACCTACTCTCAAGCCAAGGGTCAACCAAAATAGGGAGATTTCATGTTTATAGATTATGAATCTTTGATGAAGAATTAAATATGGGATATTATTTCTCTTTTAGAAGGGAAGAATGTAATTGGTTGGAAATGGACTTATAGGGACAAGTATAATTTATATGGTCAAGTATATAAGCACAATATATGCCTCGTTGCTAAGAATTTATCTCAAAATAAGAGAATTGGCTACTCAGAGATATTTTACCTAGATGCTCAAATGGATTCTATTTGGATGATTATATCCAAAGTTACTTCTTATGGTTATTAAAATATATTATATGGATATGAAGAGTGCCTTCCTTCATGGTGATATTTATGAGGAGATTCACTTGTAACAACCACCTAGTTTTGAGCTTAAGGGTCCCAACCCCTTGGTTTATCATTTGATTAAGTCCTTGTACGGAATTAAGTAGGCATCGCATGCTTAGAATGAGAAGATGCACTCATATTTTAGTTGCAAGTTTTGGCAATGTGAGGTTGAACAAGATGTTTATATTAAACATTAGGATGAAGATACTTTTTTTATTGTACTATATATGGGTGATCTTCTCATTACATACAACTCACCTTTATTTATTAAGGATATGAAGTTATGGCTTCATGTTGCCTTTGAGATAAAAAAATTGGGGATTCTATAATGATGTTTTTGTGTTTTGATTGATCAAATATACTCTAGGATCATAATATAAAAATCTAAGTATGCCTTGGATCTTATTCAAAGTTTTAGAATGGAGGATTATAAATCTGATTGAACTTATTTTACTTTTAGATTGAAGCATTGAGTAGATTGCATGACTCTCTTAGTATATGCTACTCTATGTTGGTCCTTTATGGGATGTCTACTTTACCTCACTCACACTTGGCCAGATATTTTCTTTGCAATCAACTTCTATTCCAAGTATATGCAAGCACCTCGAGAGATTCATTTGTTAGTGGCCAAGAGGATTCTTTGATATATTAGAGGTACATATCATATGTGTATTCACTACTTAGTTAGTGCACCTCCAATTTTGATAGGATTTTCATATGAAATTTGGGATGGTTATTTAGATCAATATTTCTCTACTATATATTTTGTCTTCTACCATGGTTTATCCCTATTTCCTGGTGCTCTAGATGGTAGTCCAACATTTCTTAGTATTTCACAGAATTTAAATATTGTGTTACCAATGAGTCCACCAAGCACCCTACATGGATGCTTATTATCTTAGGGTAAGTGAGCATTCCTCAATACCACATAATCACTCTTTATTCTGAAAATCAGAGAACCATACAACTTATATACAATATAGTACTCCAATAATGGACCAATCACATAGATATTTGAATGCATTATGTGTGATGGATTTATGCTCATGGGATGTTTAATCTTATTTTTGTGTAGAAAATGTTTTTTCCAAGGTCATGCCTAAAGTTCCATTTGTGTACATGTGAGAACATCTTGGCATAGGAGAGTGTCCCTCAAGGGGGATCATTGATATAGGTCTATCTTTGTGTCCCCTATTCATCAAAGGAGGAATGTTGAAATAATTCATGGTTAAGCTTCACTTCAGGCCACAACTAACTTTGTATTATATTTTTTTTATATGTTATTTGGGACCTTGTACACGTTGTATATGTGAATAATTTGTAATATTCTATTATTTAGCCTAAATACTAATTCCTTAACCTTAACCTAAATGTATTTTGTAATTAGTTATAAATACCCCTTCATACCAACCATTTGGTTATCAATTGGAGTATATTCTATTTTTCTTTAATGAGATAATTTGGTATCCACAAGCTTCTTCTTAAATCACATTTTTTTTTGAGTAATTTGTAACATTTTTGGGTAATGTGTTGATTCCATTTGTTTATAAAAACCATTGTAAATATAACAACACCTACCTATAAGATGTGTCAAGACAAGTTTTGCATGTATGAATGTTTGACACCTTACTTAGAGAGTGTAGAAGGATTCATCCCACATATATTATTCTTATAAATGATAATTATAATAATTTATCTAAGCCCTAGATACAACCTATTGTTGTCTCTAATTTTCTTGATCAAAAAAATCATGACTAACAAGGAGTGGCATAGTAGGGTCATAGTTAAGAGTGCATGTTTGACTCAATCAAGGGCCTCTAAGGATTTTTTACAAGGTCAAATCCTTGTTATGATGTGATTTTTAGGTAAACTTTAAAACTCAAGGGGAAAGGAATGCAAGAAAAATAAATAAAACAACTCAACAAAAAGAAAAAGGTGATGATGTGCTAAAATATTCGCTAAGATCTCCCTACACAACAAACCTAAATATTATGTGCCAGTGGTGAATAGTTACTATCCTTGACATTGTTAGGCATAAACATACATGTGCATAAGGAAATGGGTCCATAGCAGAGCCATAGATGTCTAGTCTAAAAATTTATGTAGGCCTCCCACACACACACACACACACATACACATATAAAAGTAAAACCCACAAATAGATAAAAGCTACAAATATTTATACACATAAAATGGGTCCACAGGAGAGCCATAGATGGGTAGTACCAAAATTGACATAGGCTTCCAAATGTATATATGCAAGTAATTGTTTTAAAATATTGTACCAAAAGTAGGCATTTTTTTTACCCATAAGCCACTCAATATTTGACTATTATAGGGAAATAAATAAAAGGAAATCTTACAAGAGAATACAAATGCAAACTAGTCGATCCTTGGTACAACCTAAGCTAATGCTATTTATAGATTACAATAGGGATATATTTCCTCTAAAATTTATAATATGATTTGACCTCCTTAGCTACCTTTTCTAGGGATTTTGAATATTGAATGAGGATACCTTCTACCATTATTTCTATTAGCCTAGATTTGTCATAACTATAGGTCTCATTTCTTCATACTCAATGGTTCATTTAATTTTATTGCTTTGCTGAGCTGAAATTTCCTTGGTAGATAGTACCATATTTTCATAGTAATAGTGCATTATCTCACTTATCTACCTTTTACTAGAATTTGTGCACCATTACTCATACTTACCCTTTTATTTTGATGTGCTCTTATTCTATCCAAGTAATTGCCTACCTTTTTAGAACTTTTCCTCAAAATATTTATTTGGTTATCTAAAATTTTTCCTAATTTTCTTTGGAACTTTTATAATTTTAGATGAGCAATATAATTGGACTTTATTCTTATGTCTTGGATGTGTCCCCAAAAATTATAATCGTATTTCCTTTATTGCACCTTTAGGTCCTTACCTTTACTCTATTTTTTTAGATAATCTTGATGCAATTCCTATCCTCCTTACTTATACCAACTTTTACCTTATGGTCATATGCTCATTAAAATTTCTTTCAAGGTAAGATTATTTGAAGCCCCTTGTAGTACAAACTGCAGATGATGACATTTAGCTTGTAAGACTTGGGTCTCTTACCCAAGATATTTTAATATCTACCACTCTATTGGAATTTTGATTCACTCTTTCTATTATATGAGTAGTTAGAGAATAGATACTTTCACCTTTGGGATCTCTTTTCCTGAATATGGGGAATTAAATGTCCTATGAAGTTTCTTGGTGTAGTGTCCTCATAAGAACTTACAACATTTTACCTGTTGTTGACTCTTTATCAAACATATTTTACCATTAAAGATATCCTTGAATGTGTGGTGAAAAGAAGATGTAGGTGGTGCCAGATTTCATAGACCCAAAAAAATATAAATGAGATTTAATTTTATTCACTCATCCATACTTGTTTGATTTGAACCTTAGCTAATAATGAAGCTTCTTCAATTATCACTAAAATGGATTATTAGCTTCCATTAAGAATAGGTTTTGGTTTAGATATCACAAAAAGAGTGAGGTAAAATAATTTAAAGCCATCATCTTATGCAGTTTTGGTGATCACTTTGACCACATAGTGTGAGAGTTTTTTGGTCATGAATCTACCTAGTTACAAGATCTATGCCTTGTGCACCCTAGACCCGACCAACATTGAAAGGCCGAAGGAAAGAAATGTCCTCCAAGACAATCTCCAGAGAGGGTTGGATCCCTTACTAATCCTACACTGGGTATAAGTTTAGAGAAATAGGAAAGAAATGGGAAATGATAGAAAGAAATGGGAAATATGGCTATAAGCTAGTAGAATAGGATGGGGATAGACTAACAACCGAATGTCCACCAAGCAATTAGCAGCATATAATAGAAACACGAACATAGAAACTTCTAATAATCATGCAAGAAAATAACCCTCAGAGTGCATTCCAGTGTTTACCCCCACACAAGCAAAGACTAAATTTAGAAGCAAAATTCACTCACAAAAAATAATGGGAATAAAAGCTTTTAGAAATCACACACAGAAAACTATCAAATGCAAAATCGTTCGAAGAACCAGAAGCCAAGTTGTTTCTATTAATGCAAAAAAATTGGAGTATTTTTTTGTAGAGTGTCCAACCTTCCATCCTTTTACAATGAAAAATAATTAGTATTTATAGAGGAATTTTACCTCTACCAATTAATGCATATACAACAAAATGCTAGTAGATCAAAAACCAACGTGCATATTTTCCTCCTCGGCATCAGTGGCATTCTGGTCAAAACATTTTGTAAAGAAACCACGATCCGGCTTTTACGGGGGAAATCACACAAAGAAGTCAACAAGAGTAAATTCTTGAAGTAATATTGGACGTCGATGCATCGAGAAGTAGCAAAATCATTTAAAAATTGGGTATTTGGTCATTGAGTTTACTTTGCCTCGCGCCTTGGAAATTAAATTTTACCAAGAAAACCCATCAAAAATTAACTCTACTTTGAAAATTTTGCAAGGTTGATAGTTAGTGCATTGGAAATGAACAAGAACTGTCTCTGATCTCTCAACCTTGAAGTGGATATTCTAAGAGCATTAGCCTTCATTTCTCTAGGAATTAAATGCCATCCTCCCCTACTCCTTTCCTTGAAAAAATTACAAAATCATGCCTCCAAAAGCTATATCTTTGTCAAAGAATGGTTTCACCCAAATACGGGGTGAAACAGCCTTGTGATAACAGCAATGGGTGACAACGTAGTCGAGCTTGATATTCGAGCAATTTTGTTTTTAATTTCCTCCTTATAACTATATTTTTTGTTGTCATCTCGAAAGAGGGTGATAGGGACTTTCGCCCTTCTGGAGAGGCGACATCATTTGTTAATTTGTTGTGGAGCATCGTGTAATGAATTTTGCTCGAAATAGAACTTTCAAACTCCATTCACCCCCTGGAAAGGTGACACTACCTGGCACCCTTTCATGGAGGTGACTTTGATTTACTGCACTTTGAATTTACACCAGGCACTATATTTTACTTTTGCCTAGTCGTGGACAAAATCGCCAATTGCATTAAAATGGGCCTTTACAACTTTAACCTCTTTTTTGGCTTTCAAAACCTTGTAAATACTCTTTCACCCCAAGGAGGGGTGACAATGAGCTTCGCCCCTCACTTAGGGTGAAAGCGCTACCTTCTATACTCATGTCGGGCCCACCAAATTTTAAAAATTTCTTCAGATATGTTTCGCCCCAAGGAGGGGCGATGGAGAGTTTCACCCCTCACTTGGGGCGAAAGTGCCTCTTATTTTATGTTAGTGCCTAGCTCATGAATTTTCTTTAATGTTACATTTTCATCCCAAAGAGAGGCGACAAAGACTTTCACCCCTCACTTGGGGTGAAAGCACCTTTTGAAACTCCTCTTTGGTTCATGGGTGTTCGACCCTCGTGGCACTGCCCTTGCATTACGTGTCACTCCAAAGAGGGGCACCAAGGAGTTTCACCCCTCTTTTGGGGTGAAATCACCTTCAACATTTTTACATAGCACCTTTTAATTGATCTTTGACGTATCTAGCATGTAAAACAACTTTCACCCCAAAGAGGGGCGACAAGAGGTTTCACCCCTCACTTGGGGTGAAAGCGCCTTATTCCTCTATTTTGCTTTCAAAGTCTTTGCTCCTTTCCATCGGGTGAATCTATTTATTTAAGGTTTGTTTCACCTCCAAGAGGGGTGACAGAGATATTCACCCCTCAATTGGGGTAAAAATGCTTCTCCACTCCCTTCTTGAAATTCAAACATGATCTTAACATTCTCTAAGGTAAAACTTCTTGGGGTGAAGGTGCCCAATGTCATTGCTCTTTCTCTCTGAGATACTTCTCCTTTGAAAACCAACTTCTTGCTAGCATTTGCATTCCTTAGCAGTTTTATACAAAATTTATTCATTTCTTACATAATTTTGATGTTATTTACAGTAATGCAATATTACAAAAATAAAAGATAGAAAATTAAAACTGCATTAAAATTGGATGCATTAAAACTACAATGCCTTCATTGGAAAATTCATCAAAATTTTACAATCAATCATCAAAACAAAATTGTAATGTGGCAAATTTTGCAAAATTATCAATATTCTTGGTGGCTCATGGGGTATCCAACTTTCATGGATGCAATCAACCCCAAGCCTTCATCCATTGGGCTTAAGAATTAGCTCCACCAAGTGTGTTAGGTTGCTTGCTACTTGCTGCCGCATCTCGCTCCTCGACCTCTTTTTTTACAACTTCCTCCTCTAAGAGAAATGCAACTGTAGCCTCATACACTGCAATGACGTCGAACCAAGCCTCTGTGGTGATTATCTCTAGTCCATTAAGCGAATCCACCAGGTACCTAAAAATCTCCACCTACCCCATGTCAATGTAATTCACCCACTGATTGAGCTCTAGTAAACCAAAATCAATGCGTGTGAGCTTCCTCATCAGGGGAAACACATGGTCTTCAGTAAGTGGCTCCTCCCAATCATCAATTTTGGAGGTATCATCAATAAAGACCACCCAAGCTGCTTCCAAGTCAACCTTTGATAGAATGTTTCCCCTATCATCAGTGAAACTAGGGAAACCATTCTCGAGCATTACATTGAAATATGTCATCAAAATTCTTCTCTCTTGCTCAAACATGTCAAGTAGCTTGCGGGCCTCCTTCACCTGATCTAGCCTAAAAAATAACTGGTGTAGTACAACTTTGGTACTTGCCCAAGCTTGGGCCATATCACTCATGGGGTGAAATCGAAGACTAGATCTAGCCAGCGTATGCATTTGTGATGCTTTTACCAAGAGAGGCTCCAGGTGCTCCTCGTCATAGCTCCACTATATATTGGCCATATGAGATGATAGTTTGAATTTCCTGAAGGTACATGAGGACCTGTGTCACTCTTGCCACCTAGGTCTTACAATGAGCAAGCAAATGGTTGCGTGCCTCCTTGAATTTTTCTTTCGTTAGAACTATGGCCTATGTTGCTTTTATAGCCAGCTGATCCTACACATTCTAGAGTTGACTCTTCAATGCCTCAACCTACTTTTCTACTCCTCCTTTGGCTTGTTGATGCTTCTGGAGCATTATCTCCAACTCTTCTACCCTTTTCTACCAATGAGTTGCTTTTGACTATGTGGACTACAACTATGCTTGACATTTTTCCAAAGACTCCTCTAGATCTAGTGATCTTAGCTTCAGCTTCAAAGAAGTGATTCTTGTAGTGCTCTCCATGCAGAAACAAGGAGCTTGTCTCCGCTTGAATATTTTCCACTATCTCCATGGTGTCGAGCTTGGTGAGATCCTTGGTAACAATCTCATAATGATAATCATTTGGAGTCATCTCACCCTGAGGCTTCTAAACCTAGGGAATCATCTTCATAGTATGAGCTTCCATGGTGGTGGGATCAAAGGCAACCTGCTTCAAAGGCTTCACTGGCACCATGGCTTCTCTCCTCTTTTTACTCTTCATCCATTGTGATGAACATAAGTGAGCTTAGCTGATTTTTATCATAATGGGTTGCACTAGTACAACTGCTATCACTGATTCAGGTACCACCTGCAACTCCAAAAATGGGGTAAAAGGAAAATGAGCCGATTGTGGATTTGGCTCGAGGGAAGTGGAAATCGGCATAGTGGAAACAACGATGGAAATGGAACTAGTGGTGGAAATGGAGGCAAGGGGTTTGGCCATAGTTACACTCACTCGAGGGGGAGCTTGTGTACTTATGACGGTAATGAAAGTTACTTGGGCTAATGATACGGGAAGTGAAAATGGATTCGGAGTGGAGGCAAAAGAATTGAAAGAAAGGGAAGTAGAAGAAGCGGGAATAGAAGGAGTAGGAGCGGTGGTGACCAACGGCTAGGAAATGGAAGGTGAAATTGAAGTGGAGGGCATACAAAATGGAGGGGATATAGAAGCAAAAACCATAGGAAGGGAAACAATAGTCACCACTCACTCGGGGAGAGGAGAAAGAGAAGAAAATGTACCTTCAGGCTCTAACATATTTTGAGCCGGTGGGGATGTAGATGGTTGTGACATCGGATCTTCCTCCACCTCGATCCTTTGGTTCTATTGCAATGTCTTCCTCAATATTAATAACATCAGCACTCTAAAAAAATAAATTTTCCTAAACCAAAGGGATGGCTTCTAACAATTTTGTATGCTCAACTAAAACTATAGGAGGAGGGTTTGATGAAACTACTCTGGTTCTACGCTTCTTCAAAATTTTAATAACCGACAAATTTTCCCACCTGCTTTCCTCTTTACACTACAATGGCTCTTCTAGAAGTTGTTCTTCTTCTTCAAGCACAAGTGGTGCTTCCTAGGCCATAGGATGCTCTTTTGTAGCCACGTCTTCCTCACTACTTGAATTTTGTAAACTCCAAGGAACAATGCAAGTGAACGTAATCGGTTGATAGTTGGAGTAAAATTTGTCATAGGTGTCCAAAAATGTTCCATCCATTACTAGACCATACGGTGACCCAGTCTTCCTTCGATGAGCTCGCATGATCCACCAGTTTGTGATTTTTTCCTCGGACCAACCCGGAAGCTGCTCCTTCATCTGGCTAAATAACCTCGATGGAGGAATCTAATTTTTATGTAGAACTAGGGTTATATTCGGCCTCCATTTCATAGAAACTATGCTAAGGTGGAAGCGACATCATATTTTCCACGTGCCACTCCAAGTCATGCCCCTCCAAATTATTTCAGTGCTTTTCAATATCCGACCTCGAACAATAGTGAAATCTTTTAACCTTGATGTGCTTAGCAAAGAGACCCAAAGGATCATACTTCCATCGTTGTGGTAGCTCCACCATACCAATGTCATAAAATGCTTTAGTTATCAACCGGTTCTGGCCCACCTGGCTCACCTCGATGCCCCCAAAATGAAAAGGTATAATGCACATGGTTTTATTTCCATACCCTACCCCATACATGTCATTAATATAATCGTGTTTCCAAACAACCTCCAAAGCAAAAAAATACCCTGTGGCTAAAATATGGGAGCAAAACTGGCTTATCGATATAGCCAAAAATACGCAATACAACACCTTGTGTCAATAAAAATATATCACCTCTTTGCTTTGAGATGATTTCTACCCTCATTGCCCTCGGCACTCTCTCACTCTTGTAAAAAATCATCTCCAAGGTAGGACCCACAAACATACGATTGAAATTATAGAAAGACTCCTGCCTTGACAAACTAGAAGTCCACATATACACTGGCAATTTTCTATTTTTCTTATCAACCTGCTTACTTGCAATGAAAGAAAACTTCTTGTGTAGGTGGAAGAAGAAATACCAAATCAGAAAGGATGTATGCCTAAATACCTTCGTGCCTTTGCTCTACATTTTCTCTAGCTGGGAATGCATTCTTTTAGAAATATGATCGACCCAATCAAATAAAATGGGATTCATCCTTTCTATCATTACCGTTGGGGCATAGAATTTAACCTGCGATATGCATTGCACCAATGCCACCTACCACTTGTGCACTATCGAGTCTTATGGAAGACCCATGACCCAAGCCACCATGGAGAACAAGTCCAAACTCTTAAAATCCATCAATGGTTTTGGTAACATTGGCAACTCGCCATGCTGGGGTGTTTTAATCAACTGTGTCTCCATGAATCGGTGCAATGTCATAGTCGACTGATATATTTCTTCTTGTTTTCTGATGTGTAACTTCTTAAAAATGAAATCCAATGGGGGTGTAATTCCACAGGTGAATGCCTCATGAACATCTTCAATTGTGATGGTGAACAACGCATCACCTTTTACGTTCTTCACCATCCTAGTCTTAGGATTATAAAACCTTGAAATGGCCTCCACCAACTCTAGGTAGTAGTGAACTAGAGTGCACAAGAACCAAAAGAGATGAGCATGGTATGCTATCATGAGAGGGCTCTCTGGCGTTAACCCCTGTCGCACTGCAACGTCCACATCCTAGCATAATTTTTCAATGCCCTTGTTGGTAATAATGCAGTCTCCCACCTGAGCCAGCGTATCCGAGTATGAGTCCAAGTCATCATTTTCATGGCACCTTGCTTTTTTAGATTTCTTTCCTCCCTCTATATTCTTCTTCACTTTCTTTGGCTCTTTAGTACTAACAGGCTCAACAGTTCTCTTTCCCATTTTCTACAATGCTCAAGCCTTGAGTAGCTTCTACAACAATATCACCTCAATGCAGCAATGCTTTAGAAAAAATATTAAAAAAACTTTTACCTTCTTCTCATGGGAGCACCGAATTTATAATTGTGCCTCATCGACCGGATTAAATGCACATGCTAATTTTTGAAGGAATGGAGTGAACGTGTGTTTCGATATTTGCATCGAGCACGATATTTAATGATTTTTTAACTACCTTTGAACTTCTTCTACCCAAAATATTCCTCGATTGTTGTGCTTTAGCCACCTTCAGTCTTGAAAAGCGCTTTTATGGACCTCAATGGGTAACCTCGGGAATGAAAACTACCAGTTGTCTACTCAGGGTGTGCCTCAGGATGTAAACAAATCGCCTTCTCCACTTTCAATCTTTGAAATTCCATTCCGAGGTGAAACAAGTAAAATTTAAAATTCTTCAAGCACTATTAATTTTGAAATGATGTCAAAATGCTTTCGAAATCATTTCCTGGTGAAAAGGATCTTCAACGAGCGTGCTTCGCTTTACAAAAATATCTTCAGGTGAAATCAAACTTTGCTTTCCTCCTTCCCAATCAGCTACACTCCCGAAGTCTTCTTTCCTATTGCTTGGTGAAAATAAGAGCCAAAGTGCCCTTTTAAACAATTATTTCTCCCTTATTTGGCTTTGAAAAGTGCCTTCTTTAGAAAAACGAGCTTTTCTGCTTTTCTTTTAAGGAAAAGCCAATAAAATCAATTTCACCCCCTTTTAAACTTTTAACTGGCGCTTTTAATTTTCTTTCTCTATTTTCGCCTCCAACAGTTGTACTTTAAAATAAAACTTTCGCTCCATTTTTAGAAAAGCTACATGGTAGACAATTTAGGGCAAAAATCTTATTGTTATTTTTCCCTCTTTTTTTTCTTTTTTACATATATATTAAAAATTTGCAACAAAACAAAGTGCTTTCGAATTTCACCCCTTATCTGGGGTGAAAGAGCGTCTTTCTATTTTCTATCATCTGAAAATAATGCGGCTACGACTTTCGCCCCTTTCTAGGGGCGAAGGTGCATCCCCATTTTTTCCTCTTTTTAAATAAAACATGCTTTTTCATATATATACTCTTTTTTCTTCTTTTTTTCATATATATATCTCCCCAACTACGTCACTGAACCAAAACATAAAAATCTTTCTTAAGGCAAAATCAGATTTTACCTTAAAGAAATTTCTGAGGGGAGTCAAAATAAAACCATTTATCTCTCTCCCTTTTTTTTCTTTTTTTTATATCATTTTTCTTTTTTTATAACTTGACACAACATATTAAAGAAAAATAAAAGGATAAAATTGTACATATATACATACTTGAGCCCCGACAGCTTCAGTGGTGGTAAATCTTCATATGAAGACCGTTTACTAGGATCGGAAGCTCTCGACCATCCATGTCCCGAAGATAATAAGCATTAATAGAATTTACCCCTGAGATCTGGAATGGGCCCTCCCATATCACCTCAAATTTATGGTGCTTGCCAGGTTTTGCTTTATCTGAATTCCACTTCAACACCAAGTCACCAACTTTAAATACCCTTTCAAACATATTTTCTTGAACCACTTTTGTGTTGAACTGGCATGCTCCATGAAGGTGTTATATGCTTTTTCTCTTTCTTCTTCAAGCTACAAGAGTTGCACTAATCTCACGCTCATGGGATCAATTTTATCATCCTCACTTCTAAGCAACTACAAAGTTTGAAGGATCGGAAGTTCAATATGTGTAGGTAAAACTACCTCCTTGCCATACACTAGAGAATAAGGAGAAGTTTTAATTGACTTCTTCACTGATATGTGATCTACCCATAGAGCTTGGTCTAGCAGCAAGTGCCAACTTCTCTTATTGCTCCCAAGTTTTCTTTTCAGTATCCAAAGTAGATTCTTGTTTGTAGACTCAGCTAAGCCATTTCCCTATGGGTAATAATTGGAAGATGCTTTCAAATAAATTCCATATCTACTTGCAAACTCAGTAATATTTGCTCCAGTGAAAGGAGTCCCGTTATCAGTCACAATGGCATCTAGCACACCAAAATGGGTAATCAGCCCCTCAAGGAAAGAAATGACTATTGCTTGGTCTACCTTTTTTTTTGGGATGGCCTCTGCCCATCGAGTAAAGTAGTCTATCACTGTTAAAATATATTTATGCTTAGCAGAAGAGTTAGGATCAATGACCCCAATGAAGTCTAAGCCCCACTATTGAAATGGAGCTTCTACCTGGATCGGATGTAGAGGTAAGGATGCCTTCTTACTCCTACCAACATACCTTTAACAATTATCATAGCTTTGACTCACCTTATGTGTATATACAAAAAGGGTGGGCCAAAAATATCCAACCCAGATGATCTTCAAGGCCATGGGCCTTCCTGCATAATGTCCATCGGACAAGCTAGAATGGAACTCCTCCAATATTTTCTACTTCTCTAACTCTTTCACACATCTGAGGAGTATTTCGTCTATATTTTTATGGAATAACCCACTTGGTAACAGGATGTATCTGAGCACCTGTAATCTAAATCTTCTCCTCTGTGAGGAGTTGAGGTGAGAGGGACATCTTCTAGATGTGAAGAACTCGACAAGGTCTTATGTCCAATCGTGATCACCTGTAGCTTGGTTGGAAAGATTACTCTCATTGATAACTTCATCATGTAGTGGTACTAGTGACTAAGAAGTTGCGCTCTTGGCCAACTCTTGATAGAGTGCCCAATCGTGAACCAATTTGGTTGGCCGAATCTCCACATCATACTCTTGTATCTTTGAAACCCAACCTACTCTTTTATCGCCAAGCTCTCCTTGTATAATAAAACTCCTGACGTCTGGATGAATGACATAGATAATCATTTTGCTTTGAGATACAAAATACCAAAAATTTTTAAGAGACTTCATGACCGCATACACCTATTTTTCAATAAAGTTATACTTTTCTTGGTGCGGCTAAATAACTTGGCTTAGGAAAGTGATAGGTTATTCCTCTCCATCATCTTGCTTTTATGTAAGCACAGTGGCATAACTCTCCTGCTCACCCACTACATAAAGAATAAAATCCTTAGAGTAGTCTGGATTGATCAATACAGGTGCTTGGACTATCCTTTCTTTAATTTCTTGGAATGCCTACCTCCTCTTTTCTATCCATTTGAAATCCACATTTTTCTTCAGGAGCTCCATCATTGGTTTCACCACCTAGGCGAAGTCGACGATGAATTTTTGGATAAAGTTGATTTGGTCAAAAAATGACTGCATATCTTTTTTGTTAGCTGGCAGTGGTAGTTTTAGAAGAGCTTCAACTCTCATAGGATCAATGGATAGTCCCTCCTTTGATATCACATGTCCCAAGAGATTTCCTTCCTTGATAGCAAAAATGGATTTCTTTAGGTTAATGGAAATACCAAATTCCTGACACTTTTTGAACACCTGTCTAAGATGAGAGACATGCTCTTCCCTGCAATGTGAGAAAATAGTCATATCATCAAGATAAATTACAATAATCCGATTCAAAAACTCACCAAAGGCAACATCCATGGCTCTTTGAAAGGTGGCACCAGCATTTGAAAGACCGAAAGGTATTCTTTGATAGGCAAAAGTGCCCCACTTGGTAGTAAACGTTATCTTGTGTTGGTCCTCATCCTTTACCCAGATCTGGTTGTAGTCGAAGAAACCATCAAGTAGTGAAAATATTTGTGCTCCAGCGACAACATGAAGAATTTGATCAATCTATGGTAGGGGGTAGTGATACTTCAAAGATGCTTGATTTAGATTGCAAAAATCCATGCACAGGCGAATATCTCCATTCTTATTCCAAACTAGAACCAAGTTCACCACCCAGGTTGAGTGCTTGATAGGGTAAATGATTTTGAAGAACACAAGCTTATATTGAGAGGGGGGTGAACAGTATAAGACCTCTTTTTACTTTTTCTTTTATACTTCAAAACAGTAAAGCAATATACCCAAAGAAATATCAAAACAATGCACAATATCATCCACAAAGTGACACCAATTTTAACGTGGTTCACCCAGAATGGCTGGGCTACGTCCACAAAAAAATTCTCTAAAAGTTATCTCAAAGTTCTTTTGGAATCCTTCCCAATTACAATGTTTATGAGCCTCGGCCCAAAGGAGATACCTTCCCCCAATCTGAATTTATGAGCCTCTGCTCAAAGGAGATACCTTCCCCTCTATCTAAATTTATGAGCCTCTGCTCAAAGGAGATACCTTCCCCTCAATCTGGATTTATGAGCCTCTGCTCAAAGGAGATACCTTCCCCTCAATCTAGATTTATGAGCCTCTGCTCAAAGGAGATACCTTCCCCTCTATCTGAATTTATGAGCCTCTGCTCAAAGGAGATACCTTCCCCTCAATCTAGATTTATGAGCCTCTACTCAAAGGAGATACCTTCCCATCTACTCTGGAAATGATCCCTCAGAAGATGAACTGCCTCTACCTCTTGCCAGCACGTGAAACTCCTTTCCATCGAAGACCTCCTGTCCTCAATGCTTACCCTAAGAGACCTCTACTTTCTATGATCACGTGCACAACAGCTCAACAACCTATACCAAACATAGTCAGTAATTCTAGTACAAGTATTCCTCTATCTATCAGATCTATTCAACACTTGAACAAATCAATCCTCTACACACAAGCCTTCTCAAAGACTTGCCAAAACTATCCTCAGGTTCTTCTCAAAGAACCAGTGCTCTTCTGCCCTCAAGTTCTCTGATAGAACTATCAAACTCAGCTCACAAGTCCTCTACTAGGACCTGTCCAAAAATGCTCACAAGTCCCCACCGAAACCTATCCAAAACTACTCACAAGTCCCCACTGGAACCTGTCCAAAACCTGCTCACAAGTCCCCATCGAAACCTATCCAAAACCTCAGCAAGCTCACCAAGAAAAACTTTCTTAGTAGGAAATCACAAGGTTAATTGTTAGAGACCCAATGTGATTTTTCAAACTCATAGAAGCATAAAGAGAATTGTTAGAGACTCAATATGTTCTATACTCAACTCCCAATCTCAAAATTCAACTCAAATATCTGAAATGGATAGGATAGAATGCTTTCTTTCAAGAACATGAAACCCCAACAATTGCCAACTATGCAAAGAATCACATAACAATGATACTCATGTTCTTTTCACCATAAAATAGGGCTTCAACAACAATGCTCATCAAACAAGGTTCAATCAACACCATTCAGCTCAAAACACAACCTTGAAGCATTTCACAATTAACATCAGAAAAGGAAACAAGTAGAACTCCTTTTCTCTCCAATATTGTTTGAACAAATCCACCAACTCAACTCACAATAGCATAAAACAACTTTTCAATTCATCAACAAAGGAGTAAGCCCAACACTTTAACCAAGTAAAGAATAGCTTGATTATTAACCAATTTAATGAAAGTAAATGTCAATCTCAAAGCTGCCCACTTAAGGTTTCACAACTTCAAACAAGAAGAAATTTTAACCTTAAAACATCATGCTTTCATTTCAATAATCAACCAAAAGCACTCTCAACATTACAAGAAAAATTTATCCATTATACACCTTATTTCTCCCTTATTGTCTCATCAAAAATAAAGTTTATCTCTCATAAGAATGCAATAAGATATTTCAACAACACCTTCAAAATAATCTTTTATCAAAATAACAACAAGCTTTGAAACTCCTTATAACTCCTAAGTTGTTTTTCTTTTAACAAACTTCCTCCATCCGCAACATACACTTAGCAAAAGATTAATTTCGAAAATACCTTAGCCAACATCAAAAATCACTTTGGAGAAATTTGTGCCCAAAATCTAACACCACCTGCTGCGTCCATGATAAAAAACCCTTCTGCGTGATTCAAACACGGAACCTCCCGTTTGGGTAGCGCGCCAACAGCCTAGCCGCTACCGGTGCACCAAAGGCACCCGATGAGGTTAAAACCTCATGTTGTTACACTTGTCCCTTCTATGTCAGGAAAAATAAAACATAGTCCTCCCTTCCTTCTGACGTGAACTTGCAGACGACAAGCTATACGACGGATTCGATAAACGGCAAGACAAACAAATGAACAACAGATTACGAAAACCGGTGAAGACACACAAACGATCAGCATATTATGAAAACCAGCAAAGACACACAAATGATCAGTGGATTACGAAAACCGGCGAAGACACACAAACGATCAACGGATTACGAAAACCGGCGAAGACACAGTCGAAATTACAGCGAGCAACTCTTCGAAAATCAGATGGGATAAATCTTTGTTTTCACTAAGGGGTATTAATATGAATCCTTGCCATGAGCTCTTTGACGTCGGCGGGGAGTTTACCACGTCGACGGAGGTCTTGTCTAATGCCAACAAAGTTAAAACATAGTGCCCACTTAGACATTTTTGCCATGGATTAGGAGAACCCATTGCAAACCATAAATTAATATTTATTTAAAAATAATTAAAGGGAACCTTAACAAGGTTTTTAATTATTTAAATAAATATTTCCTCCTGGACCCAATTGCATTAAACTAATGCATCCACCTGTAATATTTAAACCTGCAAACTTGGGGTTAACAAAAGACCTTTGAAACTGTCATGCCGAACCTTTATCAAAACAAGTTATTTGACATCAAACCAAATTCCTTCAAGAGCTTCTTGACATCAATGACAACTTATACACTTGAGCAAAGGCAATGTACCCAAAGTACCCAAATTTGCCAATATATTTTTACCTCTAGTATTTTTAGCATCTCTACTTTCATAAGCACCTTAATTTTTATATTAACATGCCTCTTCTTCTGTCCAAAATGATTCACCTATTCTTGCAACTTGATGGTGTGTTGGATTACATCTTTGTCATATCCTTTAAAATCGTGATAGCTCCATGCAAAAATTTCAAGGAACTCACAACATAGTTCTTTGATTTCTTCAAGCTCCCCTAGAGAGCAATCTTTCCCAACTTTGATGACTTCATCTGGATCCAACTTCAACTGAGTGTATTCCTTTTTTTCTACCTTGATTTGATGCTTTTCTACTCTATCATTTTAATCAAATAGACTTTCTAACATAATCAATCCTTTCGGGATATGATTACTTCTTAGCTGAAACAAGTATTCAATTTCATGTTTGTTAGGCATTCTCCCCTCAATACTACCAACTTATTTAATAAAAAAATTTATAATATGTTCATCATTATTGAAAACTTGCCAGTATATGTCTTATCAAGGACTGAAGGCCTATAAATTAACCTTATAGTCTTGGGATTCTGTACCACACTCTCGATAGGAGATAAATTTGCACTAAGGGATGTTAGGAGATATGCATGCTTATTTCGTTCTCGCAAAATTGTTTGAATATTTAATGCAAAATGATTCAAAAAGGTTCTATACCTTATTTTAATACACATTCAGGTAGTGTTGCTTTGAAACACACTTTTTGGTCACCTGGTTGAAAATCAACTCAAAATCATCAAAAATTTACAATTGTTTAATCCTAAGCTTTTTTTCTTTTTTCATACCCAAACATAGTGCTTCATACTTGACATCATTGTTTGTACAACCCCAAGTCATCCAGTATGAATATTGTTTTTGGATTTTTGAAGAAGAGATGAATACTACTCCAGCTTTGACACTATTCTTGCATCGGGCATCATCAAAGTACATTTTCCACAATTCATTCTCACAAAATTGCTTGAATATTTAATGCAAAATGATTCAAAAAGGTTCTATACCTTATTTTAATATGCATTCAGGTAGTGCTGCTTTGAAACACACTTGTTGGTCACCTGGTTGACAATCAACTCAAAATCATCAAAAATTTACAATTGTTTAATCCTAATCTTTTTTTCTTTCTTCAGACCCAAACATAATGCTTCATACTCGACATCATTGTTTGTACAACCCCAAGTCATCCAGTATGAATATGTTTTTTGGATTTTTGACGAAGAGATGAATACTACTCCAGCTTTGACACTATTCTTGCATCGGGTATCATCAAAGTACATTTTCCACAATTGGTTAGAGGCATAACCTATATTATCAGCTACTTTTACCTCACTCTCATTAGGTTTAGTGATGGTATAGCAACCAATCTCGGTTTCCATAATCGCATTGAAATCAAGCATAGAAAAATTGTCCTCTAACTAAAGTTTATCCAAATTTTCCTCCATCAGGTCCATCTCTTCCAACTCTTCACTTATCATGTTCACCGAGTCTACAAATTTTTCTTCATTTTCAATATTTTTGATATAATATGTAGAGGGTTTCTCATTAAAAATTTGTATTCTCTTCCCTTTGAATAGAATTTGTAAGTGAGAATAGTCCAATGATAGGTAACCTCCCAACTTGGCTATAAATTACCTAGATAAACACATACTGAAGTATGGTTCCAATTATACCATAATAACCTCTTAAATGATAGTAATGTGTGGCATGTTGTATAGAAAAATTGGGATATCTTTAATTACTCCTCCTATCTTGATAGGATTACCATCCAATTGCAATATTCCTGGGCTACTTCTTATATACTCCATTCCCTTGACTTCACACACTACCTTTGGCATGACGGTTGTTGCTACACCAAAGTCAATGCTACAATTGTGTATGATCCATCCTTCTATCCAAAGAGATATATATAATGGAGGAGGTCTATTTTTCCTAGTGGTTGAAGTGGGATACGTTTAGGCCAACACTATCTGAGTAGGATTTTTCTTCTTATCATTCATGAATTTCAACAATTTTTGCAACGGATCTAGTTGTCCAGGTAGCTGCAATGCATCATAGAGACTTACCTTGGTAGGAATCCTCTTCAATTCCTCAATAATATTATACGACTACACATTGGGCTCCTTTGATTCACCAGCAACTTCATATCTACTTCAGTATTGCTGGGTATCCTCCACTCTCTAATGCTTGGTCAAATATGGGTATTTAAGTATCTCATTTTCCTATTCATTTGTTTCAGTCTACACTTGTGCAATGAAATATTGTAAATTTGATGCTTTTACTTGCATTCTATCATTTATTGGTGTAGGCAAAATGTCTTTTAATAAAACATACTCATCTGCTTTGGATGATGGAATAGGTACTTTCACTTGAGGCTACCACTTTTCATTTTACATCTTCTATTCGGTAGGTACCTTCAATGGCTTTATTTCAACCAAATCTACAATGATAGCCTTCTTCCTTGATATTGTGAGAATTGATACTTGTTCAATAGATGGAACCATGAAGTTGTGATCAATATCTGAGATCATATTGACTTGACCACTGATAGTGCTTTTTACCAGTGTCTACATATAGTTCAAATGAACCATGCAAGTATCTTTGCCATAAGGGTCATTACAGGTAGAACACTAATACATCAGGTCTAATGTACCTGCTTCTTCATTAACCAACATAGTTATGTTCCTCTCAGCACCCCTACTAGTTGAAATTGATTGCTCTCTAGTAATTTGTGGTGTTTGAAATCTTCTTGATTGGAACTCAACTTTAGCTTGCTTCTTTTTTATAGATGTGATTTCATTTGACATCATCCTCATAGTTGAATTAAGCGACTACATCTCTTGTAATAATTTTATGTGGAGATTGATATTTGTGGGTGCTAGAGGTGCTGGTAAAGGTAAGGGTACTAGTAGAGAAGGCAATACTAGGATAGAAGAGGGAGTAGGTAATTGCATAATAATAAGAGCAGTAATTATGAAATAGTTAGAGTGGGTAATTGTGGGATTGGAACTGATGCAATTTGAGGTGGACTCGAGCTCCATGAAGGAACAAGATACATAGAAGGCATGGGTTGTGAAAATGCACTAAAATATAGATGTTGTGGAATATCAAGAAGAATAGGAATTGATACCTTTGGAGGTAGTTTACCTATGGCGATCAAACCTACTTTGGCATTTTGAGCTTGTGTATACAAATCTAGAAATGTGTGGATATTGTCTTGTTGGACCGCCACACCAATGTCAGAATTGAAAGCTCGAAGATAGTAAAACATGGTTTGTCCATGGGTTGATCAAATACCATAAAGTACTCTTTGTCAAATTTGAGTGAATTTGATATTGAAATCCATTATTTCCTCCTGCAGATGTCTTTGGATGTGAATAGATGCAGTAAGTAAAAAAGATCAACTTTATCATGGAAATTCTTAATCGGCAATTTTGCTAATTGGTCCCATGTGGTGATAGTAGCAGATGGTAAGGATCAGTACCAGTATTTTAGGACCCTCCTAACATGTCCTAATACTTATATTATTTATTAATTATATTTAAGGGTCACAACCCTTCACTCTTACAACTATTAGACTAGGTATTTAAATGCAATCCAAATATGGTAATAAGGCATCATCGAACAAATATATTAATTAAGTCTATTGTGGGTTTTCTACCTTACAATCAAAAGTGATTCAATATAAAAACAATTCTTCCTTTTGCACTATTTAGTTTCATAACATATGGATCAAAGCTAGATCAAGGAGCAAATTCACCATCATTTTTTCCCATCGCACATTTCAGCCCAGTCCACATTCGCAAGGACGCAAAAAACATTCAGGCTTCACTGATTCGTGTCACAATCTCGTAGAAAATTAAACCTTCTCCTAAGGTACGAATTAAGTTGTCTTACACTCAAATCACCCGACCTTTCGCGTGGTTCCCAGTGGCTATTTTGGAGAAGCTAAAATTTTCAACGCAACATCAGTGGTTGCGACATCCGAAATGCAAAGGAATTTTTTTTTTTTTTTTAAGGACTAAAGTCCCACATTCATGGCGCTATGACTTTGTAGTGCTTTATAGGAACCAAAAGGCACAAGGAAGAATTTGACTTCAGTCATGCCTCCCCTGTACCTCGTGCGAACCAACCACTACCAGCCTTCCTCAAAATTCGTACCATTCGTCGACTCCTCGTGTTCCCAGCTACCACCCTTGTGCCTTGCTCACTTATTTTCATGCTCTATCAGTCTCACCTGCTATCATCCTCTATCAGTACAATCTATTATTGTGCTATCGTTTTGACTCACCTATTGTCATCCTCTGTCAGTCTCAACTATCATGTTTCATACTCTGTCAGTCTTGGCTGTCACGTTAGTGCTCTGTCAGTCCCAACTATCATGTGGTGTGTCATGTTTCCTGCCTAAACACCCACCTGCCAACCATCGTGTGCTCTCAAGGACCAAAATAAAAAGTTGATAGGGCATTGCCCACCAAAATTTTGACAAAAATTGCTAAAACAACTTATAAAGTTGTTAAAACAATTTTTTTTTCTTTCTCACCTGGTATCAAGTCATTGATTGTTACCTACACCAACTGCAATGGTTGAAGGATGACGATCACTAGATTCCATCCATGAGAAACACAAAAGGCTCACGAAAGAAGTTAAACAGGAAAGAGAGGAGAATGTCCATAACACAAGAGAAATCTTTGAGAAAATATTTGCAATGGATGTTAAACTTGATGCCATCAGTTAAAATTAGGCAACAACACATGCAAATTCAACCAATAATGGGTCATCAAACCTAGCAATGTTAGGAGGTCCACAAACTTCCATTCTACCATGGACCACCAAATTAGACTTCCCAAAATTTGAAGGGGGGGACCCTACAAACTGGATCTACCGAGTAGAGCAATATTTCTCACTAAATCAAATTCTAGAAATGCAAAAAGTGCATATCGCCTCCTTCCACTTGGAAAACGATGCCATCCAATGGTACCAATGGTTCAAGAAAACTAACGGTACTTCGACGTGGTCAACCTTTACACAAAATCTATTAGTGTGATTCGACCCTAGCAAGTTTCAAAGCTTTACAGGGGCCCTCACTAAATTATGCCAAACCACTTCGGTAAGCGAATACCAAGCAGAATTTGAAAGGCTAGCTAATCGAACATCCGGATTAGATGCTGCCTTCTTTCAAGAATGTTTTGTCAGCGTATTAAAAGAAGAAATTTGAATTGAAGTGCAAATGTATAACCCTACAAACATGTTAGAGACCATTGGCTTGGAAAAATTAGTGGAAGACAAAATCAAGGCATAGAATCAATTCACAAAACCAACTTGGGGGAAACCATCAAACACTTATACCTACCCCAAACCAATGCAAAATGGACGAACCCAAAACTCCTACACAGCCCCCAAAACTAACCCCGCTCTACTAATTAAGCATCTGAGTTTCAAGGAAATGAAGGAAAGACAAGCTAAGGGTCTTTGCTACCATTGCGATGAGAAATTTGATAGAAATCATAAATGTGCCTCACAAAAATTATATATTCTAGATGCCATAGAGGAAGGGAATTATACTGAAGAGGAACCTAAACTCGAAGTAGAGGTATTATCCAACACACTTGAAAATGATGAAGAAAATGCACCAAAGGTTTCCTTCAACGCCCTTGCCGGATTTTTTGCCCCTCAAACAATGCGAGTTAAAGGGTATTTTAAGAAACAAAACCTTATTGTGCTCCTAGATTCTAGTAGCACGCATAATTTTATCGATCCAAATGTGGCTAAACAAGAAAATTGTTTTATATACCCTTGCAATAACTTCAAAGTGATGATTGGAAACGGTGGAAAAATTGCATGCAAAGGAAAATGTAGAAATATAAAACTAACTATGGGGGTTTATAACATGAAAGGCGACATGTACGTCCTACCCCTAGGTGGGTGCGACATTGTACTAGGCATACAATGGTTATGAACCTTGGGCATAGTCCAATGGGAATTTGATGAACTATGGATGAAATTCATAGCAAAGAACCAAACCTATATTATCCAAGGCCTGAAATCAGGACCTTCCCCAATCGTCAAATCGCATAGAATGGAGAAAATTATCCGAAAAGGAAACAAAGGAATGGTCGCCCAATTATTTTCAATTCAACCTAGTCACAAAGAAGATGAGACACCAAAGTTACAAAATATTTTAGACCACCATAAGGCGGTATTCAATGAACCAAAAGGACTACCTCCACAACGAAGTCACGATCACACTATTCCACTATTTCCAGGGAATCAACCTCCTAATATTATACCTTATTGTTATCCATACTTCCAAAATACCGAAATAGAGAAATTAGTACAAGAGCTTTTTAAGGCAGGAGTCATTAGACCTAGCAAAAGCCCTTACTCCTCTCCAATTATTTTAGTTAGAAAAAAGGATGGCTCCTGGTGTTTATGTGTCGATTTTCGAGCGCTTAATAAAATGACCATCAAAGATAAATTTCCCATTCCGGTCATAGATGAACTCCATGGGGCAGCTTATTTTTCCAAGTTAGACTTACGGTCAGGCTACCACCAAATACGAGTCAACGAAAAATATATTCCTAAGACGGCATTTCGCACTCACGAAGGGCACTATGAATTCTTGGTGATGCCATTTGGCTTGACCAATGCTCTTTCTACCTTTCAAAGTCTAATGAATAAGGTATTTCACCCTTTCCTTCATAAATTTATATTAGTTTTCTTTGATGACATTTTGATTTATAGCAAAACATGGGAAGAACATTTGGACCATGTTAGACAAGCGTTCCAAATCAAAGTGTTCCTTTGGAAAACAAGAAATTGAATACTTAGGGCATATTGTCTCAAAGGAAGGAGTTATGGTAGATCCTTACAAAATTGAGGAGGTGAAAAATTGGCCTATTCCAAAAATCTTAAAATCTCTACGTGGGTTTCTTGGACTAACGGGATATTATAGAAAATTTGTCCATAATTATGGTAAAATTGCTGCTCCTCTAACAACATTACTTAAGAAAAATGCTTTCAAATGGTCGTCTAAAGCGAATGAGGCCTTTATCACCTAGAAAACTGTAATGTGTACCACCCCTGTTCTAGCCATGCCCAACTTTTCTAAACCGTTCGTCATTGAAAGTGATGCTTTAGGAATAGGAATGGGAGCCGTACTCATGCAGGATGAAAGGCCTCTAGCTTTTATAATCAAAGCATTTTATCCTAAGAATTTAGCTCGCTCTACGTATGAAAAAGAGATGTTGGTGATTGTCCATGCTATTCAAAATTGGAGGCCTTACCTTATTGGCCAACATTTCATTATATGCATTGACCATCATAGCTTGAAGTATTTTTTGGAACAAAGGACTAATACCCCAGAACAACAAAAATGGGTTACTAAACTTCTTGGCTATGATTATGAAATTACATATAAAAATGGAAAGGACAATATGGCAGTCGATGCACTTTCTAGAAAATTTGAAGATATGCCTCAAGTCCATGCTCTTTCCTCCCTTTTTCCTAAATGGGTAGATGAGGTGCATAAAGAATGGATAAATGATCCTACTATCCACGCCTTAATTCAACAACTTCAACATAATCCTAGTAGCAAACCTCCATACACTTGGAAGGACAATATATTAAGATACAAAGGGAGGATGGTCCTCACCCCTAATTCAACTTATCATGAAAAACTTCTTCATGAGTTACATACCTCACCCACTGCAGGCCACTCAGGGTTCTTAAAAACCTATAAAAGAGCAACTACCTCCTTCTATTGGGTAGGAATGAAAAGTTACATCAAAAACTTTGTAAAAGAATGTGAAGTTTGCCAAGTACAGAAGGGGGAGACCCTCGCTATTCCAGGATTACTTCAACCTCTTCCTATACCCACCAAAAAATGGGCAAATATTTCTATGGACTTTATTGAAGGATTACCAAAATCAAGAGGAAAAACAACCATTTTTGTAGTCGTTGATCGTTTATCTAAATATGCCCATTTTTGTCTCGTGGATCATCCTCATACCGCTAGTACTATAGCCAACCTCTTCCTAGATAACATCTTTAAATTACATGGTATGCCCTCCATAATTGTTAGTGATCATGACCCAACTTTCACTAGCACCTTTTGGAAGGAATTGTTCAAATTACAAGGTACTCAACTTCGTATGAGCTTCACTTATCATCCTAAAATCGATGGCCAAACATAAGTTGTAAATAAATGCTTAGAAACATACCTTCGATGTTTTGTTTCTACTCAACCACTCCATTGGGTAAAGTGGCTTTCACTAGCGTAATGGTGGTATAACACTTCATACCATACGTCCATCAAAATGACTCCTTATGAAGCACTATATGGTCAAACACCACCATCCCTCACTTCCTATATTCCAGGTGTTGAGCAAAGTGCAGCAAAAAGTATTGTCATTGTTGTCAACACAGTTAGACAGATTTATTGATGCAATGGACAAGAGTTTATTGAACAGCAAGGTGCAACCAAAGTACAATGGATAGGAGTTCAGTGTTGAGCAAGGTGTTGTAGGAGGATTGTCATTGTTGTCAATACAGTCAGTTAGATCTAATGATGCAATGGACGAGCGGTTCAGAAGTCACTCAGATGTAGAGGATAAAGTTCAAAAGTTAGTCAAATCATGAGTCCTTAAATGATAGATGCACAGAAACAGAAAACATAATTCAGAATGAGAAGAAGAAGTCTTCAGAACCTAAGATGTCAAGAAGCGAAAAGGTTTTTTGTGAAAACCAAGGCAGTCAAAATAAAAAAGTTTTATTTAAAATCATGGATAATAGATTTGAAATGGGTTTTTCTTAAAACCCAAGTTGGCTCTTCGTTTCGTTGAAAAATATGCCCCGGTGATGAAGATATTTAATTTTAAATATTTAGTTTAAATTTTAAAGGTTTTTTGTGAAAACCAAGGCAGTCAAAATAAAAAGTTTTATTTAAAACCATGGATAACATATTTGAAATGGGTTTTTCTTAAAACCCAAGTTGGCTCTTCGTTTCGTTGAAAAAGATGCCCCGGTGATGAAGATATTTAATTTTAAATATTTAGTTTAAATTTTATTTTATTTAAAATTTAAATTAAATTAAAAAGGGCCGACGTGTTACTATTTCGCGGCAATAAGCTACAGGAAGGTGACGAAGGTGGCAGAAGAGTTTGAGGCCGACAAAGTTAAATCTGGGCCGACGGATTTTAGGGTTTGGCAGCTGACAATTTCTAGGGTTTTGCAGCCGACATTCTTAGGGTTACAGCCGACGGATTTTAGGGTTTGGCAGCTGACAAATTCTAGGGTTTCTCACTCGACGTTCTTCTAGGGTTTGTTCCTAAAATTTCTTCTATAAAAGGAGGGCTTCTTCGAGTTTGAAAAATGGGGTGTTAAGATAAAGTGCGAATGCGAGCATAGTGTTTGTGAAAGTGAAGTTCATGTTGAGCAGAGAGCAGAATGTGAAATGACACAGAGTGT
Organism: Wollemia nobilis; assembly: GCA_028583015.1. Taxonomy (NCBI): domain Eukaryota; kingdom Viridiplantae; phylum Streptophyta; class Pinopsida; order Araucariales; family Araucariaceae; genus Wollemia; species Wollemia nobilis. Next base: position 52,090 of record JAQPPZ010014629.1, on the reverse strand, counting down.
GCGAAGCGTGTGCGCAGAGAAAGCAGAGTGTGCAGAGAAGCACGAAGGGCAAAGTTGATTGCAAAGTCTGGCTGTAGCAGTGCAGCAGACTATGTGAAGTGATTGCGCAAGAGAGAGCAGAGTGCACAAAGATTGCAAAGGTGATGTAGACCAGTTAGAGTCTTGCAATAACAAAGGTATATGTCAAACATTTTTTATTCAATATTGAAGTCCAGTTGGTGTTGGAAAATTAAGGGGTTGGTGCCTCTTTCCAGTAGGTGCTTGGTAAAATAGGAGTTGGTGCTCCATTTCGTTGAAGCAGATAAAGTTAAGGGGTTGGTGCTCCTTCCAGTTGGTGTTGGTAAACAAATTGTAAAGTTGGTGCTTTGCAAGAGGTTGGATTTGGATGGGAGTCCAAGCAGCCATTCTTTTTGAGGAGTAGCCATTTTGGTGAACCTCGTTAAAAATTTGTGTTGTGTGATGTTCTCTTGCGGTACTTATTATATCTGTTTATAAGTTTTATCTACTGCAATTTTTTTTTTTGAGCTGTCTATTCATGTTTTGGAATGCTACACTGATTCACCCCCCCTCTCAGTGTCATTGTGATTACAACAATTGGTATCAGAGCCAAGTTCCTTTGGAAAGTTTAATAGCTTGAAGGAAGATCTTACAAGAACACAAATGGCAAGGAAAGGCAAAAGCAAAACCATAAGACACAAGAAGAAGAAATCTCACAAGGGCACAAAAGAAAATGAAGATGATCTCAATGTTGCTGCTTTGGGAATGAAAATAGATTCAAGAGATGAATCAAACAGTGGAGAACAAGCCATATTAATAAAGTTTTGCACCAGATGTGGGAAGACCGGTCACTTTGTAGCTGATTGCTCACAAGGTAGAGAATGTTTTGTTTGTGGTCAACTCGGGCATAATGGATGCCAGTGCCATGGGTTTAGTAGCAGTGAAGATGAAGATGATCCGTTCAAAATTGATAAAGAAACAGATTCAGAACAAGAGTGTGATGAAGAAGGAAGTGATGCAGAAGCAAATTGGGAACAGAAACTGATTTCAGACTTGAGTAAAAAGGTTGAGGATGCAGAAGATATAATCACCAACTTGAAAATTCAAGTAGAAGATTACAAGAAAATTTTTGAAGATCTTGAAATGCAATCTTCTAGGAAAACAAAGTATTGCAGCAAGCTAGAAAAAGAAATTGACGGTTTAAGAATGCAGATGGAAGAAATGAGTAATAAAGTTGGTATATACAAGCAAACATGAAGAGGAATCTAACAAAGTTGTTAACAATCTGGAGCTGAAAATAGAAGAGTTCAAAAAGAGTGAAGAAACTCTCAGGTATCAAATCAATGAGAAAGAGACTGTATGTTGCCAACAAGAAGAAGAGATTGTTTCATTGAAGAAACAACTAAAAGAGGCCAATATAAATCTCAAATTTGAGAAGAGCACAGAGTTGCTAGATACAATGATAAATCAACAAAGAAGCTCCACAACTAAGTTTGGTCTTGGATATGAAGCTGAACAACCTTCATCCTCCAAATATGCAGAGAAGAAGAAGTCCTCGGTTGAAGGATTGAAACAAGAAAAGTCTGAAGCTGAATCCTCAAAAGGAAGAAAATATCAAAGAAGATCTACAGCAAAGCAACCACAGCAAAAGAGGTTCTCTCACTCTCACTCTTTTAATAATAATGTTTTTTATGGCTATTGTTCTAAATGCAACCACTTTGGTCACAAGGCAATTTATTGTGGACTGAACAATAGATCAAAGAGTTATGCTGATAAAAATACTTCTATTTTTTTGAGTGAACACCCCGTGCAATGTTTTAAATGTAATGGCCATGGGCACATAGCAAGGTTTTGTTCAAGCACTTATGTATCCAATCTAAGGCAATACCATAGATTTCATCATACACATAGAATGCAATACAGACAGGGAATAAAACATGTGCAATGTTTTAAATGCAATGGTCAAGGGCACATAGCAAGGTTCTGTCCAAGCACTTCTATATCTAATCTAAGGCAAAACCCTAGATTTCATCAGACACAAAGAGGACAACACCGACAAGGAACATATCATGTGCATAAAAGAAAAGAAAATAATCATCCATCAAGAATGCACAAGAGACAACCCCACAAGAGAAATGTTCAAGTTCACGAACAGGAGCAAAATAGGGATGTTGTTGAAAAACCCAAGCCCAAGTTCAGGAAAGTCTGGAGAAAGACAGAAGAAAGGAAATTGTGTCTCCTTGGACTGAAGGAGGCTACTTTGCCATTGCTCTAAGCAACTCCAGGTGGCACATCCTCAGGAGGAGCAATATTAAAGTTTTATTTTAATGCTCCTATGTATTTGTCTAGGTATCTGAGGATGAAAGTCCAAGGATAAGAAGCTTGAGGCTGAGTAAGGTGCACTACGGTTGGCCATAAAGTGTTTGACAAAATGTCTTCTTCCGACATGCATAGTTGAAAGTAAGAGTTGGCAGTAAAATTGCAGTGCTGGACAAAAATTGGTACAGATGTGAGTCACTTGTCAATTCTGTTGACAAAAGTGAAATCAGCATGTTGAATGGGAAGATTGAAGAAAAAGTTTTTTTAATGAGCAGCCAGATGATTTCCAGCCTGGTGATGAATAGTTGAGTTGCTTTCATAGTGGTTGTTTTGATCAAGTTAATGCTTTTCTTGATACATGATTTGGGCTTACTCCATTGAGTTTGATTTGAGCAAGTTATTCTTTGCCTTGGTGATTTATGTTGGTGGTCTGTCTTTTTCAAATACCTTTGGAAGGAAAAGGATGTCTACTAGTTTCCTTTTCATGTAGTGATTGGTTGAATGCTTCAAGGTTAATCTTGAGTTGAATGATGTTGGTTAAACCTTGTCTATAAGCATTGTTGCTAAAGCCCTAATTGGTTGAGAAAAGATGTTGGTTGTGTTGTGGTACGGTGTTTGGTACTTGCATAGAGTTGAAAGTGGATTGAGGTAGCCTGCTGGATTCTCACTACAGAGAAAGACAAACAGCTATCAGTAAGTTCAAGCTTGTTGAGAATATATCCAAGATGCATGGTGAAGTTGTATGCAGATGTTGCTGGCATTGCAAAAAAAAAAAAATTGGCTATATAAGATTATTGTATGCCTTCACTAACAGTGGACAAGTTTGAGTTTGCAAAGCAACAGAGGGTAGTTGCACAGAAGACAGTGGTTCAGTCATGTTCTTACACATGTTATATTGGTGAAGTTGACGGTGATGGTGTCATTCAATGGTTATTGCTGCTATTCACATTGTTGATTTTATTGATGCCTATTATGCTTATCATGATGTTGTCAATCAGTGAAATGAAGTGGTCTTGGACTCAGGGGGAGCATTTGTGTATTTGTTTTTCTTCTTGTTCATGCTTGGAATATTTGCTAATTGTAATAATTTGTGTCTAAGAATGTTGTGCATAGACTCGGGGGAGTCTGCAGATGACCCTTTGGTATTATTGTCAAAGGGGGAGAAGATTTACAGGAAAATTGCACATGTGTTGCCAACAATTCCAAAGGGGGAGATTGTTGAGCAAAGTGCAGAAAAACAATATTGTCATTGTTGTCAACACAGTTAGACAGATTTATTGATGCAATGGACAAGAGTTTATTGAACAGCAAGGTGCAACCAAAGTACAATGGATAGGAGTTTAGTGTTGAGCAAGGTGTTGCAGGAGGATTGTCATTGTTGTCAATACAGTCAGTTAGATCTAATGATGCAATGGACAGGCAGTTCAGAAGTCACTCAGATGCAGAGGATAAAGTTCAAAAGTTAGTCAAATCATGAGTCCTTAAATGATAGATGCACAGAAACAGAAAACATAATTCAGAATGAGAAGAAGAAGTCTTCAGAACCTAAGATGTCAAGAAGCGAAAAGGTTTTTTGTGAAAACCAAGGCAGTCAAAATAAAAAAGTTTTATTTAAAATCATGGATAACAGATTTGAAATGGGTTTTTCTTAAAACCCAAGTTGGCTCTTCGTTTCGTTGAAAAAGATGCCCCGATGATGAAGATATTTAATTTTAAATATTTAGTTTAAATTTTAAAGGTTTTTTGTGAAAACCAAGGCAGTCAAAATAAAAAGTTTTATTTAAAACCATGGATAACAGATTTGAAATGGGTTTTTCTTAAAACCCAAGTTGGCTCTTCGTTTCGTTGAAAAAGATGCCCCGGTGATGAAGATATTTAATTTTAAATATTTAGTTTAAATTTTATTTTATTTAAAATTTAAATTAAATTAAAAAGGGCCGACGTGTTACTATTTCGCGGCAATAAGCTACAGGAAGGTGACGAAGGTGGCAGAAGAGTTTGAGGCCGACAAAGTTAAATCTGGGCCGACGGATTTTAGGGTTTGGCGATCGACAATTTCTAGGGTTTTGCAGCCGACATTCTTAGGGTTACAGCCGACGGATTTTAGGGTTTGGCAGCTGACAAATTCTAGGGTTTCTCAATCGACGTTCTTCTAGGGTTTGTTCCTAAAATTTCTTCTATAAAAGGAGGGCTTCTTCGAGTTTGAAAAATGGGGTGTTAAGATAAAGTGCGAATGCGAGCATAGTGTTTGTGAAAGTGAAGTTCATGTTGAGTAGAGAGCAGAATGTGAAATGACACAGAGTGTGCAAAGCGTGTGCGTGAGAAAGCAGAGTGTGCAGAGAAGCACGAAGGGCAAAGTTGATTGCAAAGTCTGGCTGTAGCAGTGCAGCAGACTGTGTGAAGTGATTGCGCAAGAGAGAGCAGAGTGCACAAAGATTGCAAAGGTGATGTAGACCAGTTAGAGTCTTGCAATAACAAAGGTATATGTCAAACATTTTTTATTCAATATTGAAGTCCAGTTGGTGCTGGCAAATTAAGGGGTTGGTGCCTCTTTCCAGTAGGTGCTGGTAAAATAGGAGTTGGTGCTCCATTCTGTTGAAGCAGATAAAGTTAAGGGGTTGGTGCTCCTTCCAGTTGGTGCTGGTAAACAAATTGTAAAGTTGGTGCTTTGCAAGAGGTTGGATTTGGATGGGAGTCCAAGCAGCCATTCTTTTTGAGGAGTAGCCATTTTGGTGAACCTCGTTAAAAATATGTGTTGTGTGATGTTCTCTTGCGGTACTTATTATATCTGTTTATAAGTTTTATCTGCTGCAATTTTTTTTAGAGTTGTCTATTCATGTTTTGGAATGCTACACTGATTCACCCCCCCTCTCAGTGTCATTGTGATTACAACACCAGGGACTACAAAAGTCCATGCAGTGGAAATGAAACTTGCTAATCGAGGTGACATACTACGGATCCTAAAAGAGAACCTACACACTGCCCATCATCACATGAAGCAGCAAGCCGATAAACATAGAAGCGAACGTAGTTTCCACAAGGGTGATATGGTTTTCTTACGTCTCCAACCTTATCGTCAATCCTCTCTTAAACAAAAAGGTTCTCATAAGTTAGCACCCAAATTTTATGGGTCATATAAAGTTCTCCAATGTATTGGGATCGTTGCTTACAAACTTGAGCTTCCTCCCTCTTCCAAACTTCACCCCATATTTCATGTATCTTGCCTTAAGCTCACAGTTGGAGCCCATATCACGACATAAACCACTCTCCATGAATTTTTTGAGGATGGAGTACTTTTAGTCGAACCAGAAGCTATCTTGGATCGCCGCTCTCATCACCTTCGTACTCGCAATATCACAGAATTTTTAATCCATTGGAAAGGTCTACCTTTAGAAGAAGCGATGTGGGAAAATCTTCAAGATATCCAGCAACAATTTCCAAATTTCTAGCTTTAAGGACAAAGCTCCTTTAACGGGGGTGGCATGTTAGGACCCTCCTAACATGTCCTAATACTTATATTATTTATTAATTATATTCAAGGGTAACAACCCTTAACCCTTACAACTATTAGACTAGGTATTTAAATGCAATCCAAATAAGGTAATAAGGCATCATCGAAAAAATATATTAATTAAGTCTATTGTGGGTTTTCTACCTTACAATCAAAAGCGATTCAATATAAAAACAATTCTTCCTTTCGCACTATTTAGTTTCATAACACAGTACAACAATGTTCCTCTAAGGGAAAACACGAGAAACCTTACCATAATGTCTTTGTATGTAATATCATGTATTGTTGCCAAAGAAGCTATATCTTGGATGTGTTCGTAAGCAATCTTACTCGTACCATCATAAGTAGGCAAAGCCTTTAATGCTGCTTAAGGGACTGGGTTTTGAGCTTGTAGATTTAAAGATCCAAAGCTATTCCATGCTAGAAAATGCCTTGGTGGTGGCTGCTATGGTGGCAAATTTTGATCCATATGGACTAGTATGTGTGGTTGGGGAGGTGGAAAACTAGTAGTTCTACTAACACGATTTTTAGGAACTGAAAACACACCAGCTAACTAAGAGGATATTGTAGTAAATGGGAAAACTGGAGGAACTAACCTAGGGTATTCTACTAGATATTGGATGTCAAGTTCGTAAAACTTAATTGAGTCTTAAAAAAATTTGGCCTTCGATCTTGTAATTATGAATAAATCTTCTGCTCACTTCATGTTCGGAGGCTTTTTGGTAGAGTTGAGTCACCAAATGTTCTAATCATTTAGTACCAGGAAAACATTAAAAATTAATACTATTGACAAGGGAACCTTTTGAAAGTCTCATCGGGTGTGCCAAAAATTGTTGGTCACAAATTTTCCTAGTTATAAGATCTATACCTTGCACACCCTAGACCCGTTAAACATTGAAAGGCCACAAGAAAGAAATATCCTTCAATTCAATATCTAGAGAGAGATAGCTTCCTTACTAATTCTACATTGGGTATAAGTTTAGAGAAATAGGAAAGAAATGGGAAATGATAGAAATAAATGGGAAATATGGCTCTAAGAAATGGGGATAGACTAACAATTGAATGTACACCAAGAAATTAGCAACATATAATAGAAATACAAACGTAGAAACTTCTAATAGTCATACAAGATAATAACCCTCAAAGTGCATTCCAGTGTTTACCCACACACTAGCAAAGATTAAATTCTGAAGTAGAACTCACTCATAGAAAATAATGAGAATAAAAGCTTTTAGAAATCACACATAGAAAACTATCAAATGCAAAATCGTTAAAAAAACCAGAATCTGAGTTTTTTCTATTCATGCAAAAAACTTGGAGTATTTTTCTATAAAGTGTCCAAATTTTCATCCTTTACAATGAAAATTATTAGTATTTATAGAGGAATTTTACCTCTACAAATTAATACATATACAACAAAATATTAGTAGATGAAAAACCAGCATGCATATTTTCCTCCTTGGCATCCATGGAATTCTAGTCAAATTTTTTTGCAAAGAAACCATGATCTGAATTTGAAGGGGGGAAATCATACAAAGAAGTCAACAAGAGTGAATTCTTGAAGTAATCTTGGATTTTGGCACATCAGGATGCAGTAAAATCATCTAAAATTGGGCATTTGGTCATTGATTTTGCTTCATCTCACGTCTTGGAAGTTAAATTTTACCAGGAAAGTCCATCGAACATTAACTCTACTTTGAAAAATCGATAAGGTTGATAGTCACTACATTGGAAAACAAGCATTGTCTATGATCTCTCAACCTTGAAGCAGATATTTTGAGAGCGTTAACCTGATCTCCAAAAGGTATATCTTTGTAAGAGAATGGTTTCACCTAAAGACGGGGTGAAATAGCCTTGTCGAAGCAGTAATGGACAACAACATAGCCAGACCTAATATTCAAGCAATTTCATATTTTAATTTCCTTCTTATAATTATATTTTTTGTTGTCACCTCAAAATATGGCGACAGGGACTTTCGCCCTTCTAGAGACGCGACATCATTTGTTACTTTTTTGTGGAGCACCTTGTAATGAATTTCATCCGAAATAGAACTTTTGAACTCCATTCACCCCTTGGAAAGGTGACACTACCTAGCACCCTTTCATGGAGGTGACTTCGATTTACTGCACTTCAAATTTACACTAGGCACTATCTTTTAATTTTCCCCAGTCATGGATGAAATTGTCAATTTCATTAAAATAGGCCTTTACAACTTTAACCTCCTTTTTGGATTTCAACACCTTGGAAATACTCTTTTACCCCAAGGAGGAATGACAATGAACTTTACCCATCACTTAGGGTCAAAGTGCTACCTTCTATACTCATGTCGGTCCCACCAAGTTTTAAAAAATTCTTCAGATATGTTTTGCTCCGAGGAGGGGCATCATAGAGTTTCGCACCTCACTTGGGGTGAAAGTGCCTCTTGTTTTCTAGTTAGCGCCTAGATCATGAATTTTCTTTAATATTATGTTTTCACCCCAAAGAGAGGTGACAAAGACTTTCACCCCTCACTTGGGGCAAAAGCACCTTTTGAAACTTTGCTTTGGTTCATGGGTGTTTGAACCTTGTGGTGTTGCCTTTGCATTACGTATCACTCCAAGAAGGGGCACCATGGAGTTTCGCCCCTCTGTTGGGGCAAAATCACCTTCAACCTTTTTACATAGTGCCTTTTAATTGATATTTTACATATATAGTATGTAAAATGACTTTTACCCTAAAGATGCTCTGCCCGTCACTTGGGGTGAAAGTGCCTTATTCCTCTATTTTGCTTTTGAAGTATTTGATCCTTTCCATTAGGCAAATTTGTTTATTTAAGGTTTGTTTCACCTCTAAGAGGAGTGACAAATATATTAGCCCCTCAATTGGGGTGAAAATGCTTCTCCACTTCCTTATTAAAATTCAAACACGATCTTAAAATTCTCTGAGTTGAAACTTCTTGGGGTGAAGGTGCCCAATGTCGTTGCTCTTTCTCTCTCAGATACTTCTCCTTTGAAAACCAACTTCTTGTCAGCATTTGTGTTCCTTAGCAGTTTTAAACAAAATTTCTTCATTTCTTACATGATTTTGATGTTATTTACAGTAATGCAATATTACAAAAATACAAAATAAAATTAAAACTACATTAAAACTGGATGCATCAAAACTGCAATGCATTCATTGGAAAATTCATCAAAATTTTACAATCAATCATCAAAACAAAATTGTAATGTGGCAATGTTTGTAAAACTGCCAACAAGTTTTTAAACCCATCCTTACCTTTTTAAGATATTATTTGGTGATATTTGGCATAAATTTTAATAGAATTTGATGATGATCTCAATCCCTTTGTTTCTGGTTTAGGCCTTACATCATTTAAGGTGAAATTTAACTAGGTTGTAGTGATTTATCACTACAACTTTGGTAGCTCTCAATGGTCCTCCTTTTTTATAGAAGGATATGAACTCAGAGGATAATACCTTTATCCATTGGGTATAGAGTTATTGAAATTTAGCTTTTGGAGAGTGTCAAGCTTCATTTTATAGCCTTTTATCTTGGGAGTAAGGCAAATTTTCATATTATTTTCATTCCACTTGGATTCGTACATTCCTTTATTTCATTGTCCTTATTTTTTTGCTTGAGGATGATGCAATGAAATATCTTATTTATCTTATTTTCAAGTTTGATTAATCTTTGGCCAATATGAACCTATTGACTTGCTTGATTTTATCATTTATCTAATTTGACATTGATTCCAAGAGTAAGTTATTGATCGCTTAGAAGCTACTCCCTCCTTTAAAACAAATTCTGCACTTCAAAATTGGTTAGGCAAAAATATATTATATATGTGTATATATAATTTCTATATACATGTTTACATGACCCCCCAAGGGTTGGATCTTATTTTTAGTTTTTTTATTCTATGTTTTTTTGCCTATACACTTTTGGGTATCAGGATCCTAAATATCTATTATATATTGGTCCATTTATTCATCAAATATGAATAAATACATTTTGTCAACTAAGGATTCAGATTACTCTTCTTCCATCATCAAAATTTGGTCAAAATCTAGTCTTGATGTTGGTATATGTTCTATGTGGTGGTAAAATAGTGGCTCTGGTTAAAGTATAAACTTGGTCCCATATCAAGTTTTGATTATCATGGTGGACCAATCTGAGCATATATAACCTCCCATTTTAGCGGTAAAATCCCTTAATAACAAGAGGTTGAATGAGACTAGAAGGTCAGTTATGAAAATATCCTATGGCATGGTCACACTTGGACCTGCATTTATGACCCATAAGATTTCTTTTACCTCACCTAGGACTTTGACTAAACTGTCATCCAATTGCACCATGTCTTTACTAGTAGACTGATACTTCATTTCCATTGTGTTTGCAATACCTTTAGCCATGATAGTTGTACTTGCTCTTGAAAATACTTTGTAATTATAATTGTTTTTGTAGATGAGTGATAAATAAAATGAGGATATTTGGCCTACTTAGTTTAGGATATGAATTTGCAATACTGTGGCATCATATTGTTCCCCATTTTCCTTTATTTTTCCTCTAGAGCCTTCTATAATTTCTCCTTTTGTCCTAAGATGGCCAAGATATCCCATATTAATACTGGTATTGTAGATTTTTTTATATGGTCAACAATGTTGAATTATTCAAGATATGTAGCTCTTTAGATAGGGTATGTCAAGGTAAATTATGGCCTTTGTTTGATGAATTGAGTATTTCTAGTTGATGTCGATGGTAGTGCCTATTGTCCTGGGACCTATAGGATGCCTTGCTTGGTGATTGTCAAGAATTTTTCCAATGTAGAGGCTAGATATATTGAGCTATTATTAGTCTATTTTATCTTGGCTACGTGGATTATTTTTGTCACTTAACTGATAGATAGTAAAAGGTATAGGTTCCCTTGACCATTGAGGTGTTACAACTAGAGAATGTCACTTTCATTGGGCTAGCCTATGTTGATTATTATGGGTTACTAGGTTGCCTTTGTCCCTTTCCTCTATTTATTGCTTCTTAGATTGTGTTAGATGATCTAATTGAATCATAATATTTTGATAGAGTATTTGCCCTTAAGTCTTTGTCAGTAATGATATTTTAGAATATAAGGCTTTCAAGTAATATATAAATGTCATACCTAGGGGAGGGCAAATCTCTTTAGGTATTTTGTACCAATATTTGTGAAAACTAATGTTGAAATCCTCTACTACCTCCATGGGATCTCTCTTTATGGTTTATTATTATGGCAAGAGTGATACCTCATCTTCCTTCTCTATAAACCTTTCAAAAAATACATTTCCAAGCTAGTACCAACTGGTTATCAAGCTATATTGGAGCATAAGGTACTAGTATAAGGTTTTACCCTTAAAATATGTTGCCAACAATCTTAAAGCTATGTTTTACTCTAATATATTATGAATTGTGCATAGAATTACATGGTTTATATGCTCAATGGAGGTAGTGAGATATTCCCCAGTGACATATATGAGGGACTTTAGTGTAGACTGAGGTATCTCCTCCCATACTTCATTTGATGCTAGAGGCACCAAAAATCTTCTATCATTCCAAGCAAGGAATGTTTTGGGTGGTGGTGGTGGAGTAGCCATATTATGGAATACAACTCTTCTTCTTCACATAATGGTTGTAGATGGTGCTAATAATTCTTGTTAAACACTAACAAAAAAAAACTCAACCTAGGTTTTTGTTTGGTTATTTTTTGTTTCTATACTTGGAATTGAGTCATCAGGTGAATGTAGCTTATAATTTGAAAGCAAATAGACAAGGGACTTTACAAGAACCTCAATCTAATGTCTTCAAAAATGGCTTCTTCTAGTATTCTGTTTGGAGCTGAGTCACCAAGTGAATGTGAGGTGCTTCTACAAGCAAAAATAGGTAAAGACCATCACCAAGTCTAGGTTGAACTTGTTGTGATTATGGTACCAATGATATGCCACTGGTGTCCCACTAGGCATGCCATTAAACTATTTTTAGCTTCAATTTTTCCAATTGAAATAATTTTGCCTCGTGAGGAGCAACATAGTAGGGTCATAGTTGAGAGTCCAGGTCTTGGCTCAATCAAGGGTCTCCAAGAGTTTTTGATAAAATTAGCTCCTTGTTATGATGTGATCGTTAGACACACTTGAAAACTCAAGGGAAAAAAGGATGTAAAAAAATTAAAACAACTCAACAAAATAAAAGGTTGGTAATGCATCAAAATATCTGATAAGATCTCCTTACACAATAGGCCTGAATTCTTTATTCCAATGGTGAAAACTTCCTCTCCTCAATACAATTAAGCATATAGGAATTTTACTAATATACATGTGCATAAGAAAATTATTCCATAGGAGAGCCATAGATGGCTTGTCCAAAAATTGATGTAGGGCTTCCACATATATAAGCAAAACCCACAAACAGGTAAAAACTACAAATATATAAACAAATAAATGGTTTCATAAGAGAACCACAAATGGATAGTTTCAAAAATGATGTAGACTATGAAGCAAAAATAAAACACTAAAACAAATACAAAAGTAGAATAAACCAACAAACAAGATAGTGCACAAAATATGATTTTATTCAATAATGGGGGGAGTTGAGAAATTCCTTTGTTACAATTGATCCTATTCAAGGAATTATTTTTGATACAATAAATATAGATTCTAGGTTTCTCTAAAACCCTAGCTACACAAGAAGTAGTATCTCCAATGTATCTTGCTTCCAACAGGGTGAGAGGGCTTCTGGTTATCCGTAATTGGGCCACTCTAGCTTCAACAACTACTCAACAATCTATGATGAATGCTACCTGATCCTACACACACATCAAACATAAAATAGTTAGCAAACAAAATGAGGGTTCCATGGTGTGAACCCTCATAAATGTGACTAAAAACCCTAGATCTGAGTGAATAAAACATGCAAAATTTGAATAACATTCAATAATGAAATGTACAAAATACCTACTTTGTTGTTATGTTGCTCCACTGCAGATTTGATGGTAGGGTGCCCCGATGGCACTTGATGATCTTATGCAAAAAAATTTGGTATAGGGCTGAAGGGACAACAGGCACTAGGTTGCACCAGCAGAATGTTGTAGGCATGCGGCTACGCCTACAGGATGATAAAAGTGCTCGACTACGCCTATAGATTAGGGAAAAATCTATAGAAGTAGATCAAGGGAATGTGAAGGGCTCGACAGATGGACGACAATGGCAGTGATGAAAATGGGATGTGAGGATGGCTAGAATCAAGAAATACTAGGGAAAGCTAGGGTTTCATGGAAGGATAAGCTAGGGCATAACCTACTCACAAGAGCTAACTATCATTAGGGTTAGATCTCATAAGCAAATTAGAGCTCCAATGTTCAAGTCCTCTAGGATTTAGGATTTCATATTCTCCAAGGGTTGAGCATTGAGAATGCTCATATTTATTACCAAGCCAAGGGTTTACTTATATTTTTAGCTTAACACTTTTGATCGTGTGTCTAATATTAAAGTAGATCCAAAGGCTGATATTAAACTTTAGGTGTGATACAAATTAAGGAAGATGGATGGCTGAGATTAGATTAGATCGGGTGGCTGAGGTTAATTTGGCTTATAAATATATAGTTTATAATAAATATATTAAAATATAATATAAAATATTATTTATAAATATAAATAATATAAAATAAATATAATAAGTCAAATAGGGGTTGGAAAATGATGGGAAAAGGCTAAAGTGGGCCATTAGATGGTGAGAAACGCATGGAATGGCCAATTGCATGGTAGAAAAGGGTAATGGTAGATAAGTGTCTAGGATTTGGTGTCTACATATGTCCCTTTTTATACCATGTTGCATGAAACACAATATGGCACAAAAATATGAGACACCTGGTTGGGATTTGGGTGTAGAAGCAACTTCTCTCTCTTGGATTTTTGAGCAATAACATTGAAGACAAAAGAATAAAGAATTTTGGAATTTGCATAACTTACCCCTCAATTGGTGAATGATATTATGGATGAATCACATGAGCCAGTTGAAACATTTATGCAAATTATGAATGATGTGGTACCATTTTTTCCCCAACGGTGTGAAGGGAGTTGGTGTAAAATGTGATATGATGTGTGTGTGTTTACCCTAGGATGAAGGGTTTTGTGAAAATTTGATGTGATGTGGATGATATGAATGATGTAAAATGTGATATGATTTGGATGATATGAATGATGTAAAATATGACATCATTTTTGTACCAATGGTGGGAAGGGAGGTGTGTCAAATATAGATGTCATGATCATGTAAGGTGTATCCTGTCATGGGAAAATCATAATTAAATTGTGGTTACCCCAAATTTGGGATGAGTCGATGTTCATGAAACATTCTATCTTGTCAGTGTCATTGATATGCAAAATGATGATTGAAGAACACAAGCTTATACTGAGAGGGGGGTGAACAATATAAGACCTCTTTTTACTTTTTCCTTTATACTTCAAAATAGTAAAGCAATATACCCAAAGCAATATCAAAACAATGCACAATATCATCCACAAAGTGACACCAATTTTAACGTGGTTCACCCAGAAATCCTGGGCTACGTCCACAAAACTTTTCTCTAAAAGTTATCTCAAAGTTCTTTGGGAAACCTTCCCAATTACAATGTTTATGAGCCTCGGCCCAAAGGAGACACCTTCCCCCAATCTGAATTTATGAGCCTCTGCTCAAAGGAGATACCTTCCCCTCTGCTCTGGAAATGATCCCTCAAAGATCAACTGCCTCTACCTCTTGCCAGCACGTGGAACTCCTTTCCATCGAAGACCTCCTGTCCTCAATGCTTAGCCTAAGAGACCTCTGCCTTCTATGATCACGTCCACAGTAGCTCAGCTACTTGTACCAAACACAGTCAATCGGTCTAGTACAAGTCTTCCTCTGTCTATTAGATCTGTCCAACTCTTTGAACAAATCAATCCTCTGCACACAAGCCTTCTCAAAGACTTGCCAAATCTGTCCTCAGGTTCTTCTCAAAGAACCAATGCACCTCTGTCCTCAAGTTCTCTGATATAACTCTCAAACTCATCTCACAAGTCCTCTGCTAGGACCTGTCAAAATCTGCTCACAAGTCCCCACCGAAACCTGTCCAAAACCTCGCTCACAAGTCCCCACCGAAACCTGTCCAAAACCTCAGCAAGCTCACCAAGAAAAACTTGCTTAGCATGAACCCACAAAGAGAATTGTTAGAGACCCAATGTGATTCATAAACCTCATAGAAGCATAAAGAGAATTGTTAGAGACTCAATATGTTCTATACTTAACTCCCAATCTCAATCTCAAATCTCATAGAAACATAAAGAGAATTGTTAGAGACCCAATATGTTCTATACTTAACTCCCAATCTCAATCTCAACTCAATCTCAATCTCAAAAGAATAAGATAGATGTAGTATGCTTTTCTCAAGAATATGAAACACAACCCAACAATTGCCAACCATGCAATATCTCATATAACAATGATACTCATATTCTTTTTACCAACAATTAGGATTTCAACAACAATGCTCATCAAACAAGGTTTAGACAACCAACACCATTCAACTCAACATCAACCTTGAAGCATTACCCAATCATCACAAGAAAAGGAAACAAGTAGAAATCCTTTTCCCTCCAAGGATATTTGAACAAAAGCCACCAACACAATATCACCAAATGCAAAGAATAACTTGTTCAAATCAACTCAATGGAGTAAGCCCAATATCATGTATCAAGTAAAGCACTAACTTGATCAAAAACAACCTCTATGGAAGCAACTCAACCATCAATATCAAAACAGCCAACTAAAGGTTTTCATCATCTCAGTGCAAGTAGCAAGACTTACTAACATAAACCCTAGTGCAAAAATGCTTCCTCTTCCTCAACCAGAATTATGCATTCACCCAAAAATTCATCAATGACTTTAATGCATAAACAATCTTCAATATCCAGAAAATAAGATTTACACCAAAAATACCTAGTAGACAACCTTTTCACTCCAAACTCAATTTCAGAAAATATACCATAAACAACATACATGGAAGAAGTTGCCCATACCTTTACTTTGATGAAGAAGGAGAACTCAAAATCTGTCACAACACTAACTCTCAATTTGCCACCAATTAGAGTTAGCAACTATACAATAATACACAATAATAAAGATCCAAAATAACACCTTATTTCTCCAACTTAGTAAAAACCACCAGAAGTATAATATACATACAAAGTAAAACCTCTTTACACCTTATTACTCCACATAAACATTAAACATCAATAAAACAATGTCAAAGCAAATATGATACCTTAACCTTATACCTCCCGCGCATTCACAACCACTATCCTTTGCACACCGCGACCAAAAGAAAATTACCAACGAAGAGAATCGAACTCGGCACCTCTGCCTTCTAGCGCTTTCGCTTAAACGCCACCGTCGTTGGGTCACAAGTGCCCAACGAAGAAATACAGAGCTGCCCTCTCTTTTATCTTCCTTTGACGCCAAGAATTTGGAAAACGTAAACGTCTTCCACAAGCCACATGCAAACTGGTGAGCGCTGTCCAAAACGTAAGTCACTGAATGCTTGCATTAATCATCTCACAAAGACATCTCGAAAAATGCAGTTCAGGTGCAATTGCCAATCCACTACCGTCAAGCAAAAAGGTAAGGATGCAGCCCAAGCTCAAATCCGAGTATGCCAAGCACGGTTTCCAAGACACAGAACAAGCACGATTTCAAAGACGTCAATCGAAGATTCGAAGACACAAAGCGCTATTCGAAAGATATAGAGCAAATGCAAATCGCAGACGCCAAGCGCAAATCGAAAGATACAGAGCAAATGCAAATCGTAGATGCCAAGCGCAAATCGAAAGATACAGAGTAAACACAAATCGCAGATGTCAAAATTAATCGGAGGTGCTCACTTTAGAAAATCATCCCCACTTATATAGCCATTTTTCCTTAACTGTTTGACGTCGGCGCTCCTCCAACGATGGCAACATATCGGCGAAAGAATTCTTTTTTTCTTCCGTCGCTTAAGGGTTGAAAGACCCTTTAATAATAATTAAAATAATAATTATTATTATTTTATTAATAATAAATTAAACTTGGACCTTTGACAAAGGTTTGAGTTAATTTAATTATTAATAATAAACATGGACCTTTGCATTAAGTTAAGCTTGGTTTTAATAAAAACCCTTAATGAGTCCAAATGGTTTTAAGAAAAACCTTTAACCTTGTCACCATGGTTTTAATAAAAACCCTTTAACATAATGAAGCTTCTCAAGATATTCTTGACATCACACTCTTTTGATATCAACACAAAAATGCCTTTTGACATCAATGACAACTTATACATTTGAGCAAAGGCAATGTACCCAAAGTACCCAAAATTGCCAACAATCTCCCCCTTTGTCATTGATGGCAAACCTTTACTGAAAACACTTCTCAAGAGCCAAAACTGAAACCAACTAAAACCAACCATGCTAACAACTGAGAATCTTCCTTTGAAGTTTTGCTCCCCCTGACTTGAAGCTTTCCTCTTCACTTGAAGCTCTCCCCCTTACTTATATCTCTCCCCCTTTGTCATCAATGGCAAAGGGCCACCTTTGGGGCTCGGGACTAAGAATTAGCCTCTTAGCTTAGTCCCTCCCCCACCTCCCTGATGAGGTGATTAATTCTGGGGTGGGAGTAAAACTCCCATTAGGCACTGATCATCATCAGCGTCTATAACTTCCTTGTCGGGCCTTCTCTTGAACTCTTTGTCCATATTCCTGTTCCTGTCACTGTTCTTGTTCTTGTTCTCATCCCTGTTCTTATCCATGCCTTGATCCTTGGACCTGATCATGCCACTGTTCCTGTTCCTGTATTCTAGAATTTCAGCTCTACACTGTCTGACTGTGTGACCTTCATTGTTGCACTTATAACAAGTAACAATGTTATTTCTTTTAGGCATACCTGTTCTTTGGATCCACCAGTTCTGACCAAACCTGTTCTGACCAAACTTGTTCTGACCAAACCTATTCTGGCCAAACCTGTTCTGACCAAACCTGTTCTGACCAAACCTGTTCTGATCAAACCTGTTCCTGATATTTGCCTTGCAATAAACTACCTTGTGCCCAAACTATTGACAAGAGTAGCAATACCCTTGAAAGAAATTACCACCTCTGAAACTGTCATTTACCTTCTTCACTTGAGCCATGCAATGTGAAGCTATGTGACCAAACCTGTGACAAGCAAAACATCTGCCTTGAAACTTTCCTTTATTTGACCTCTTAGGTTCTGAAAACTTCTTCTTCTCATTCTGAATTCTATTTTCTATTTCTGTGCATCTATCATTCAAGGACTCATGATCTGAAATACTTTCCCCATCAGAACTCTCTTCCTTTTGGAGTCTCTTACTAGACTCTCCAACTTGTTCCTTGTGAGGCTTAACAAAACCAAGGCCTGTTTTATCTCGTTGTCTTTCTTTGACCTTTGATGAGAGACTTAACCTTTTTGGAGCTATCTTGAAACCCGTGAAGCTTATCCTTGTACCCTTTAGTTTCCTCTTTCAAAGAAGCCATTTTCTGTTCTAACTCACTATACTCAAGAACCTTAGACTCTAACTCATCCTTGAGTTCTTGTGTCTTAGCTATAGAGAAGTCAAGACTTTCTATAAGATCATCTCTCTCCATACAACATTCATCCAACTTATCCTTGAGTCTAGCATTCTTCTTTCTTTCCTTTTTCAAAGCACTAAGAGCACTAATAAGTTCACCTTTAAGATCTACTTCACCTTCCTCTATATGTTTGCTTTTTGAATCATCAAAGCCTTTTTCAGATTTCTTATCACTAGAGGTGCTACCCTTTTCAAAAACCATACATGCATCTTCCTTATAGTTTTCTGAAGCATCCTCATACATACTAGAAACCAAATCATTATTTGTGCAATCATCCTCAAGGTGACCAAAATTTCCACATCTAAGACATTTCATGATAATGAATCTATGTTTTGGTTCTTCCTCTTTTTCTGATATGAACAACATCTCATTTTCATTATCACTTGAAGAACTTTCACTATCACTACTAGAACACTTACTTGCTTTGTCTAGGTAGAAACTCTTCTTGTGTTTGTGAGAATACCTCTTTCCTTGATTGTTGTGCTCATCTTTGTTTTTCCTATGATGCTTGTGCTTTTCAGAATCCTTGCTCTTACAATCCTGTTTATCTTCATCACTTTCATCCTTGGCAACAGTACAATCAGTAGCATAATGACCAAACTTTCCACAATTGAAACATCTTACGTTTTTCATATTTTTGTGCTTTCTAGAGAACTTGCCTTTCTTGTTGTAATATGCCTCTTCATCACTAGAAGACTCATCACTCTCTTGAAGTTGTTTACCCTTGGATTTCTTGGTAGCCTTGAAAGTCGCCTCCTTCTTGACATCAACCTTCACTTGAGTTCTTAACTCAAATGCTGCAAGTATACTATGGAGCTCATCCTTTTTCAACTTATCC
This sequence comes from Wollemia nobilis, assembly GCA_028583015.1. Classification (NCBI taxonomy): domain Eukaryota; kingdom Viridiplantae; phylum Streptophyta; class Pinopsida; order Araucariales; family Araucariaceae; genus Wollemia; species Wollemia nobilis. The sequence continues at coordinate 32,772 of JAQPPZ010014629.1, read as the reverse complement.
AAATCTTTAGCTTCCTCAATAGCAGAAATATTTTCACTAAATCTATTAGGAAGAGATCTTAAAATCTTATCACAAACATCATTTTCAGCAAGCTCAAGACCTAAGTCTTTCATGGAGTTAACAACCTCATCCATACGAAGCATGTAGTCACTAATATTTTCATCATCATTCATCTTGAGTTGTTCAAACATACCTTTGAAGTGTCTCAATTTTGCCTTTGACATTTGTATCACCTGTATGAACCACCTTCAATTGATTCCACATTTCACTAGTTGTCTTGCAGTGAATCACTTTGGTGAGATCTGCTTCTTGTAAGCCTTTCAGGATTGCATTCATTGCTTTTGAATTGTTGTGATGTAGGAGTCTTTCTTCTTTAGTATAAGGACCATGTTCAGGAATAGTGTACTCATCTTCAATCACTTCCCAAACCTCATTCCCAAGTGCCATTAGATGAACCTTCATCCTTGCACTCCAAAGACCAAAATCTGACCCATCAAGAATAGGTGCTGCATTGCCACTTGAATGATCCATTGTGTTCTTTACTAGCTTTTCCTTCAAGCTGTTAAACTTTTCGAAGGCACCCGCTCTGATACCAATTGAAGAACACAAGCTTATACCGAGAGGGGGGGTGAACAGTATAAGACCTCTTTTTACTTTTTCCTTTATACTTCAAAATAGTAAAGCAATATACCCAAAGCAATATCAAAACAATGCACAATATCATCCACAAAGTGACACCAATTTTAACGTGGTTCACCCGGAAAGCTTGGGCTACGTCCACAAAACTTTTCTCTAAAAGTTATCTCAAAGTTCTTTGGGAAACCTTCCCAATTACAATGTTTATGAGCCTCGGCCCAAAGGAGACACCTTCCCCCAATCTGAATTTATGAGCCTCTCGCTCAAAGGAGATACCTTCCCCTCTCGCTCTGGAAATGATCCCTCGAAGATCAACCGCCTCTACCTCTTGCCAAGCACGTGGAACTCCTTTCCACCGAAGACCTCCTGTCCTCAATGCTTAGCCTAAGAGACCTTCGCCTTCTATGATCACGTCCACAGTAGCTCAGCTACCTGTACCAAACACAGTCGGCCGGTCTAGTACAAGTCTTCCTCTCGTCTCGTCGGATCTGTCCAACTCTTTGAACAAATCAATCCTCTGCACACAAGCCTTCTCAAAGACTTGCCAAATCTGTCCTCGGGTTCTTCTCAAAGAACCAATGCACCTCTGTCCTCAAGTTCTCCGATAGAACTCTCAAAAACTCAGCTCACAAGTCCTCTCGCTAGGACCTCGTCCAAATCTGCTCACAAGTCCCCACCGAAACCCGTCCAAAACCTCGCTCACAAGTCCCCACCGGAACCTGTCCAAAACCTCAGCAAGCTCACCAAGAAAAACTTGCTTAGCATGAACCCACAAAGAGAATTGTTAGAGACCCAATGTGATTCATAAACCTCATAGAAGCATAAAGAGAATTGTTAGAGACTCAATATGTTCTATACTTAACTCCCAATCTCAATCTCAAATCTCATAGAAACATAAAGAGAATTGTTAGAGACCCAATATGTTCTATACTTAACTCCCAATCTCAATCTCAACTCAATCTCAATCTCAAAAGAATAAGATAGATGTAGTATGCTTTTCTCAAGAATATGAAACACAACCCAACAATTGCCAACCATGCAATATCTCATATAACAATGATACTCATATTCTTTTCACCAACAATTAGGATTTCAACAACAATGCCCCCCCTTCAACTCAACATCAACCTTGAAGCATTACCCAATCATCACAAGAAAAGGCGGAAATCCTTTTCCCTCCAAGGATATTTGAACCAGCCACCAACACAATATCACCAAATGCAAAGAATAACTTGTTCAAATCAACTCAATGGAGTAAGCTCAATATCATGTATCAAGTAAAGCACTAACTTGATCAAAAACAACCTCTATGGAAGCAACTCAACCATCAATATCAAACAGCCAACTAAAGGTTTTCATCATCTCAATGCAAGTAGCAAGACTTACTAACATAAACCCTAGTGCAAAAATGCTTCCTCTTCCTCAACCAGAATTATGCATTCACCCAAAAATTCATCAATGACTTTAATGCATAAACAATCTTCAATATCCAGAAAATAAGATTTACACCAAAAATACCTAGTAGACAACCTTTTCACTCCAAACTCAATTTCAGAAAATATACCATAAACAACATACATGGAAGAAGTTGCCCATACCTTTACTTTGATGAAGAAGGAGAACTCAAAATCTGTCACAACACTAACTCTCAATTTGCCACCAATTAGAGTTAGCAACTATACAATAATACACAATAATAAAGATCCAAAATAACACCTTATTTCTCCAACTTAGTAAAAACCACCGGAAGTATAATATACATACAAAGTAAAACCTCTTTACACCTTATTACTCCACATAAACATTAAACATCAATAAAACAATGTCAAAGCAAATATGATACCTTAACCTTATACCTCCCGCGCATTCACAGCCACTATCCTTTGCACACCGCGACCAAAAGAAAATTACCAACGAAGAGAATCGAACTCGGCACCTCTGCCTTCTAGCACTTTCGCTTAAACGCCACCGCCGTTGGGTCACAAGTGCCCAACGAAGAAATACAGAGCTGCCCTCTCTTTTATCTTCCTTTGACGCCAAGAATTTGGAAAACGTAAACGTCTTCCACAAGCCACATGCAAACTGGTGAGCGCTGTCCAAAACGTAAGTCACTGAATGCTTGCATTAATCATCTCACAACACAGTCTGAAAAACGCAGTTCAGGTGCAATTGCCAATCCACTACCGTCAAGCAAAAAGGTAAGGATGCAGCCCAAGCTCAAATCCGAGTATGCCAAGCATGGTTTCCAAGACACAAAACAAGCACGATTTCAAAGACGTCAATCGAAGATTCGAAGACACAGAGCAAGCTCAAATCGAAGACACCAAGCGCTATTCGAAAGATATAGAGCAAATGCAAATCGCAGACGCCAAGCGCAAATCGAAAGATACAGAGCAAATGCAAATCGCAGACGCCAAGCGCAAATCGAAAGATACAGAGCAAACACAAATCGCAGACATCAATTAATCGGAGGTGCTCACTTTAGAAAATCATCCCCACTTATATAGCCATTTCTCCTTAACTGTTTGACGTCGGCGCTCCTCCAACGATGGCAACATATCGGCGAAAGAATTCTTTTTTTCTTCCGTCGCTTAAGGGTTGAAAGACCCTTTAATAATAATTAAAATAATAATTATTATTATTTTATTAATAATAAATTAAACTTGGACCTTTGACAAAGGTTTGAGTTAATTTAATTATTAATAATAAACATGGACCTTTGCATTAAGTTAAGCTTGGTTTTAATAAAAACCCTTAATGAGTCCAAATGGTTTTAAGAAAAACCTTTAACCTTGTCACCATGGTTTTAATAAAAACCCTTTAACATAATGAAGCTTCTCAAGATATTCTTGACATCACACTCTTTTGATATCAACACAAAAATGCCTTTTGACATCAATGACAACTTATACATTTGAGCAAAGGCAATGTACCCAAAGTACCCAAAATTGCCAACAATGATGGAAAAAGAAGAAAAAATAATTGACCTTGGACATACTGCTAGTGATCCGTCAACCTAGCTAGTGCATATCTCGAAGGTGTTAAGGAGATTGTGAATGATGAAATTTGAGCTGTGTCCATGTTTGAAGCCCCACAAACTAGCCCATCAATGGTTGCTTTTGTGCAAATTATTCTTGGCAAGGTTTCACTCAAAATGTGAAGTACCAAATGTGATTGTATTTTTGAATAAGGAGATAAGTGATGATAATTATGACCAAGTGTTATTATGGTAATTCATTCATCTTACCAAATTGCATGGATGCAAATCACTACAATCGTCAAGTATATAGAATAAACCACTATATACAATATTAACTTGTAATTTTGACACATGATGGATGAAATGATGGTAGATTATGAAAGTGGAAAGAATTTTGATGGAATAATGTGGTGATGTCATCGAAGTTGGAGTCAATTTGCAAATTTTAGAACTTGTAGTGGTTAATTTTACACTTTTTGGATGAAAATAATTGATTTTATGGTCAAATCAACTCCAATTTTTGTGAAAATTTGTGGAATGATGAAGAATATAGAATAGAGGAGATGAGTGTTGGTTTTGTAAAAATTTGGAATCGTTTGATGTGTTTTTAAGTCGATTTGTGTATTTTACAAATTTGCATCGTATTCAAAAAATATGTGAACAAAACATTTCTTGTTTTCCCAAATTATGATTTGATGATGTGCATGGTGCATGGGTGAAATTGGGTGATATTTTTAGGGGGAAAGCTACTATTTTGGTACCTTTTATCTTTATGGCATTTTAGCACTAGGTGCACGGTTGTGCCTGCAATATTCTACAAGCACCCAACTATGCTTGTGTGCACTTGTAAGTGCCCATGTGTTCCTGCAGACTACAGGTACCCAATTGCACCTGAGTGCACCAGCTATAGTTATAAATATCTTGCAAGGCAAATTTCAAGGCTCATTCCTACGTTTGAGAGTTTGCAAAGCTACACCTAAGGAGTGGAGTGCATTGGTTAGGAAGGTGGGGTTGGTGAGAATTTACATGGAATCTATGGCAGCGGAGGAAGTTCATGTTGTTGGTGGAGCGAAGGCTCAATTTGCCCTGGTAATGTTTAAAAACACTATTTATTTTTGTGAAAACTTTTTTGTAGTTTTTTTGAAATAATATTAATGAAAAAAAATTTTGCTGCAGTTGAGGGAAATAGAACCTCGACATCACTTCTATCCTCTCATTATTGGGATGAGGAAGAAACTCATGGAGGGTGATAGGGAGCTTTTGGGGAAGGTTGGCTGGAGGGAGTGGCTAGGTTGGATGTGGTGAGGGTAGATGATGGATATCTCTCATAATTGATAGAGATATGGAAATCTGATAGGGGGACATTCCAATTGCTGACTAGGGAGGTTATTTTCACCCTTGAGGATGTATACCACATCCTTAAGGTGCCAATAGAGGGGGAGAAGATGATGGTTGGACATGATAAGAAGGTGGATATAGAGAAGATATTTTATGAATGATGGTGGAAGGATAGGATGGGATATGGGATGATATGCTATCTAAGCATGTACAAGGCTAAGGAGTTGTGAGTCTTAAGCAAACTGGTTTTATCCAAAATCAATATATTTTGGACAACGTTCTTCCTATTTGGGAAGGGATGGAATGGGCTCGTAGGTCCAATCAATATGTCCTCTTCCTCAAGATTGAATTTGAAAAGGCTTATGATCGAATTGAGTGGATTTTCATTCTTTCCATATTGGAAGTTCTTGGCTTTGGCCCTTAGTTTATTTCCTTTGTTAAAAAGCTTTTCAGGATGCATCAGCTGTGCTTTCTCTCAACAAGTTTCAAAATAATGCTACTGGCTTGCATAGGTTAGTAAGGCAGGGCTATCCTTTGGCCCCCTCACTATTCATTTTAGCAGTAGAAGATTTTAGTTATATTTTGGATCATCATGCTTCCCTTGGGATGCTTCAGTGTATTTCCCTTCCTGGGAATGCTAGTCAACTCATTAATGATCATTTTGCTGATGATTCCTTTCTTACTTTGAATGAGGATGAAGAATCTATTTTTGAAGGTCTATCTTGTCTTGATATGTTTTGCAAAGCCTTCGGGTCCAATATCCAATGGAGGAAAACCTCATGTTACATGTAATCCCTACAGCCTCTTACCCATTGGCTTCAGCATGTGCAATGGAGTTGGATTTAGCCTAGAAAAGTCTTCAAATTCTTGGGCATTCCTTTTGTCTTTCAAGGCTCTCCATATAAATTATGGTCTTATATAATCAGTAAAGTAGAAAGCAAGTTCGAATATTGGAATGCTAAGAAGTTGTCTTTTGCTGGAAAATTTCAAATTTTCTCAAAAGTGTTGGCTTCCACGCATGTTTATTACTCGTCTTGCTGGGTCTCTTCCCAGGCTTGTTACAAATGGCTTGAAAAATTACTATGATATTTTTTGTGGGCTACTGGGTTTGAGTGGAAAGGATTTCATAGAGTGGCTTGGGATATTTGCTGTCTCCCATGGCAAGCAGGGGGTATGGGTTTGTTGGACTATAAGCATCAAGGGTTAGCCCTCTGTACTAAATGTATTGTGTAGGCTCTCAAAGGACCTAAAGCATGAAAAGTTCTTATTAAAAAATGCATCTCAGCTGGGCTTCCCATCAACCGTCGAGCCCAGGCAGGAATGAATTTTCCCTCTCTAGTGTTGGCCCAAATTTTTATTAAAATCCGTGGCTCCTTTGTCATCAAAAGAATATGAAATGCCTGGAAACAATTAAACCCTTGGATTGTTTGGAAGGAGGTTCGTTCACATAAAGGTATTTCCATTAATATTATCAATGTCTGGTGGTTCTCTGTATTCAAGCTTCAGGTTAAGCCATTGGGCTGAGTTCCCTGGGTCCATGCCCAATTTTTTTTTAAGTAGGGCATTTCCATCAATATAGATTTTTACTCTAGGGAAAAAAAAGACTGGATTCCTTGGAATGATTTTAAAAGGATGTTTCTCTTGTCCAACCCTGACAAGGCTACATATGATGTTGTTCTGGACCATACACCTTTCTCCTTATGGCATAAATTAAGTGTCAGATCCCAAAAACCCTGGTGGAAATATTGGGCCTGGTATAATAACACTTGCTCAACTACAAATCTAGGTAGAGTTGTGACTAGCTTATGCCAACTGCACCCATGATGCCCAAACTCAGTATCAAATGGAACCTTATCTCATCACCATCTAGGTGGAAAACCAGATTTCCTTCAGTCTGGAAATTTTATCTGGAGCCAAAGAAAGCTTTTTTTGCCTGAATCTTATTATATCAGGGTTTGCCCCTTAGTCGTAGACTTTCTTATATGGGGGTACCTGAGCCCTGATGCCCATTTTGTCAAGAACCAAAGTCTTGTATGCATCTTTTTTGGGCATGTAGATGGGCCAGTATCACTTGGAGTTATGTGGGTTCTTTCTTTACCCCGTTTATGTCCCTACAACTTTTTTGGCATCATGTTCTTCTAGGTGATCCCATTCATTTTTCTCTCCCACTGAGGGAAGTGTAGCAAATATTCAGATTTAGCCTTCTATCTCGCATTTGGAAATCTAGAAACAAGATTAGTTTCAATTAGGTTGATCCATCTCATGATTTTTTTTTTGCTAAAAATATCTAAGTTTTTTATGATGTGTGGTTTCAGATTTGTGACTAGGCTAAAAATGTGGCTATGAAGTTGGACCATTTGCAAGCTTTGCTAAAATACTGGGGTGATGCCCCTTGTGCTATCAATAGGGAGGCCCCTGATCATTTACCTCCTCACCCAACTAAATCCCGTTCATGATGATGCCCTAATCATGCATGATGTCAGCCTCCTCAAAGCAGATCTTGTGACTATGGAGGCTCGTTGTAGCAATCGAATGTGTACACCTCCCAACATTCTATGCCTATGATCACTCTATAATATGTGCCTATGCCTAATGATGGTTGGGGGGCTTCAGGTAGCCATGGGCATATTTTTGGCTGGTCCCATCCTTCTTCTCCAATTACTCATGCTTCAGGCTGGTGTGAGGAGCACTTTGATGGGTGGGGAATAAGGCCCTGTCTACCACATACCCCCTTATTTAAAAACCTTTTTGGCTATAGAATGTTTCTAATTTGCTATTGATGGTCGTGGTGCCCATATGGTGCAAATTTTTTTTTTATCCGCTATTAGGATAAGTTAGTGGCATTCAAGGTGTGATTTTTTCTCCACCCACACTTTTTGTTTGGTTGTAAAGAACTTTAATTTTTATAGTTAAAATGGCCTTTCATAAAAAAAAATCACCTCTAGTCAACTTAAAAAGTCATTAAATTTATTAGAAGCTACAAAAATATCTCACTACATCCCCTTATAATATTTTTTTTGGTAAATAAAGTATTTCATTAAACCGGGTTTTGAAGGTTGACCCAAAACCTTTATACAAAAATCAACCCCCGATTGAGGAACCACAACAAAAAATATACTGAGGATACTTTGTCCTCTGCTCCAACGAAACTTCCTTGACTAGGAACCACCATACTAGACTTCCCACCATAGACAAGACCCAAACTGACAAAAGGAAACCAGGGGCCTAGCAGGACCCGAACCACCCCTAGCATTGAAACCACACACTGGAGCTAACCTAGTACACAGATAACAAAAATAGGTAAAAACTCTGCCCTAACAACAAAACATAAATTTAGCCTTGATGACCATAAATATTATCAAAAAAGCAAAACCTAGGGCAACCTAACAGAAAGAAATATCCTAGTCCTCCTCATCGATATCCTCCTCCTATTAGTCATCTTTGTCTTCTTCATTGTCATCTATCTCTAGGTTGTATACCACCTTCTTGTTGCTTTGGTATCCTTCATTGAAGAATACCTTGGTTAAGACCTCCTACAGTTCCTGCATCTGGTGGTTGATGTTGGCCGCTGTGTTTAGGATAAACCTTTTCATTTCCATAATTGTAGGGTTAGGACCCTCATATTTAGAAGTAATCTCCATTATTTTATTGCTCCCCTGGACTTGCTTATTTTTTAGCCTCAGGGACGACCTAATGGGCAGGTCATCAATCCTCAGCCTTTTCCTTGATGGACCTCCCTTAATGCTTGACTCACCCTCATGCTTCTTGATAGGCGAGGAATTGGGAACACCAGGGCTCTCTCCCCCCCTTAAAATTTTGCTGCAAACCGTCAAGGGATCCTCAAGGAGAGTGCTAGGGAGTTCAGGTTGGGGAACATGGAGAAGGACATATTTATAAATAACCTTAAGAAGGCCTTGGTGCATGGGCATGGAGAAACCTTTCTTTCTACGGGATGAGGTTATAGTATGGTTCAGGAAGTTCATCAAGAACTAGGGAATGCTTATGGGGTTGAAATTCCGAAAAAAGGTGACAAAAGCATAATGGAAGCTTAGCAGAACTTTACCAGGTTCCTTCGTCGTGATAAATTTTAGCACATTTTCATTATCTCATTCCAAGGAGTTGGGAGGTCCATCCTTGTGAGCTCGTTATTTGCCTCCTTGTAGATTTTTGGGTTATCCTTAAACTATTTGAGCTCCACCTCCCAATGGTGCTTTTGTCTATGGATCGACCTTCTCTTGATCGACTACCCAATAATTTCTACCAGTAAATGAACATCAATGATAATTTCATGACCACAGATCTCCTCTCTACCATCCTCCCACGTCTCCATCATAGCCAACATAATTTCATCCTCCACACCCAAAAATAGATCAAAGAACTAGGTAAAACGTCTATTGATCAGAATATCCTGAGCAGCAGGCTCCATGACAACCATGTTAGGCTCAATGTAGATCATATTTGTTAAGGTTACTGTCAAATTCCTCTCTGGATTATCTGAAATCTCTCCTCTCATGATTTTTGATGTTTTACTACAATGGTGAATAATTATAATGTGGTGGCACCTTTGTTTGCCTCGTAAGTCCATTGTTGGTTCCTTAAAACTCGTGTCAATTCTAGAAACAAACCTTCAATCATTATTTTCTTGAAAAGCATACCAATTCAGCATGTGGATCATGTCGTCGTATCCCTCTTCACATCTATTAGGATCCGTTATCTTGGTAGTGATGAAAAGGTTAGGCCCAAGAAGCATTGCAGGGAATTGATGCCTCTCAAAAAAAGTTAACCCATATCTTAGCGCATTTGGAAACTTGCACCTCCTCCCACGATACGTTCTCCTTGCATAACTATTTTTTTTTAGGGATGAAACCCTCTACCTCATAGTTTTACCACCTACTTGTACAAGTGTCCAAGCTGGCCTTGGGTTGATCCCTTTCTAATTCTAAACTAATCGTGGCCAATGAGAAAAACCTTCTGATTTGGGCCCTCTACCACCTCTCAATGGTAATCCCATAAGGGCACGTGATTTGCCAACGAAAGAGCCACATTGACCCTATCATAATTTTTTGGATTGGATGATATCCTCCACGTCACCTGGGACCTCAAGCATCCATGTGATCAGCTCGTCAACCTCGACACTGATATTCGCCAGATTTTTCTCTGCCTTGTTGGATTCACGGAACACGTGTTGGATGACTTTTTCTTCTCTTGCATCAACAAGGATCCTTGATTCATTGATGAGGGCCTCGATCCTCCAAGGAGGTTTCCTTTTGTTGTTGATGAGGTTGATGATATTCATGGAATCCCACTACACATAGAATTTACCTTGGGCCTCTTGAAGCAGTTGCAGATCTCTCCAAAGAGCTCTTGCTTCAGCCTCATTATTGGTTTTAATCGCTAGATTTTTAGAGAAGGCAAGCACAACCTACCCTTGATGGTCTCTCACCATGCCTCCAGCTCCTGCTTTGCTAGGGTTGTCCTTAGCTACCCCATCAAAGTTGAATTTGATCCAGTCCACAAGGGGGGTGTTCCACCTAGACTCTATCCTCGGATGAGGTTTGCACATGTCCACAGACTCATATAAGGAGATATAAATGGATTGAGCAAGGATTTTCTCATATGGAGGAATGGATTGGAGAGATGAAGGAAATATGCTCAGGTTTTCTTTAGCAAAGGCAAAAATTTTGTTGATGACTGACAACAGATTAAGGTTAGATTCTTTAAATGCTCTATGGTTCCATTCTAACCAAATCTACCATAGGTAGTGATGGAGGCAAATATCCCAGAGGAACCTCAGCTACAAATTGATAATGGAAGAAGGCCATTATTGGAACAACTCAGGTACTATGGTTGGCATTGCCCATGAGATATTAAAGGTTTGAAACACTCCATTAAGGATAGAAATTGACCATGGGCATTCTAGAAAGATGTGATGAATTGATTCCCAACTATTCCTGCACAAATAACATCGGTTAGGCAAAATCATACCTCTTATTATCATGTTATCTATGGTGAGGATTTTTCCTTGAATAGTAGCCCAGGAAAAGTGAGCCAATTTGGGGATCAACTTGTTAATCCACACCACTTTGGTTTGGAACGACGGATCCTCATGGTTAAGAAGCATCTTGTATGCAAATTTAACTAAAAATTCCCCACTTTCAGTCACAGCCCACCTCAGGTGATCCTTAGCAGCTCTTATGGAAATGAATTGTTGGGATAAAATAGATTCTAACTCCTTTGATTCATTTTACAATCCCTGCACCCTAATGGGTTTCCATCTCAGCTTACCTCCCTCCTGTCTGAGGAAATCTGCCACCAGAGGTCCAAAGTTGTCATCAGTGTATTGTTTAATTATTACTAACATGGGATCTATGGTAAGGGTCTCCTCACTAGCCCATCTATCCTCCCAAAATCTAATATTTGTACCATTCTCAACTATCCATCTCATGCCTTTTTTTACTCTCTTTGCTTGCAAAAATTGCTTTCTAGAAGGCTGATCCTCTTATCAAAATATGAGTGTTTAGTAAATCGGATCCTTGAAGGTATTTCCTTTTCACTATGGCTATCCACTCATTTTATTTGCTTATGAGTACACACCATGCTTGTTTGGCTAACAATGCAGTATTAAGGTGGGAGACTCTCCTCAGACCCAGGCCTCCTCCTTCCTTGGATCGACACACTTTTCTCCACCTAACTAGGTGGATCCTATTATTTCCTTCCAATCCTGACCATAATTTTGTTTTTGGATCTGTTCAATTTTTTGGAGCACTCAAGTCGGAGCCTTGAACACATACAGGAAGTAGACAGGAATACTTTGCAGCAAAGCCATGGTCAGGGTAGCTTTCCCTGCTTGAGATAAGAAGTGACCTTTGCATCCAACCATCCTTTTCTAGATTCTTTCCACTACATTGTTCCACATAACTCCCAAAGGTGCACCAGTGAAAAGAGGTAGGCCCAGATAAGATGTCAGAAAAGTAGATATAACACACCCCAAAATCCCTGCAATCTTGTTCTATCTTGGTATGGGGGTGTTGAGGAAGAAAATATTACGTTTGTTGAAACTTACCTTCTGATTAGCCGCCTCCTCATACAAATTTAGGATGTATTTGATTCTTTTGGCCTCTTCCACAGAAGCTAAAGAAAGCATCAGTGTATCATCCATAAATTGCTGATGGGTGACAAGGACTATTTGGGACGTGGATTTGATACCAAAAATTAGGCCTACTAAACATTCAGCTTTGATGGTCCTGCCCAAGGCTTAGGAAACAATGATAAATAACATGGGGCTAATAGGATCCCCTTGTCTAAGGCCTCTGCTACTTTCAAAGTACTCGACAGGGGACCCATTCACCAAAAGAGAGAACCAGGGTTTATGGATGTATCCTTGAATGAGTTTTACCCACTGATGGTGAAATCCAAATTTGGTCAGCACTACCTCAAGAAATTACCAATTTATGCGATCGAACGCTTTTTTTATATCAAGCTTTAGATCAAACGATGCTTTCTTGGTTTGGTTAGCAGAATGTAGGGCTTCATGAACCATGATGATCCCATCAAGAATAGATATCCCTTGAACTAATCTTCCCTGGCATTGGTCGATGATAAGGGGCATAATACCTTTCATCCCGTTTGCTATCAATTTGGTGAGGATTTTGTAGGTTACATTACAAAGGCTCACAGGTCTGTAATCAGCCATAGCTTTAGGAGCTACTCCTTTTGGAATCAAGGCTATAAACGTGGAGTTGTAGCTTTTGGGAATGTGTTTGGATGACTAAAATTCCTTGATAGCCAAAAAAATGTCAGCCCCCACAATGTCCCAGTAGGTTTGAAAGAAACGAGGAGAGAACCTATCTAGACCTGGGGCTTTATTTAGATCCATAGAAAATAGGGCCTCTCTGATTTCCTCGTCTAATAATAGATCGATGAGTTTCTTATTCATATCATTGTTGATGGCTTGACGAATTACGTGCCAAAGGGATTATTTTGCATTGGACTGGCATTGCGCTTCTTCTCCCATGATATTGCTAAAGTCATAGCTTCATCTCTGATTTCATGAACATCTTGAGTGGCGAAACCATATTCCTTGATCAGATCTCTAATTCCATTGTTTCTTCTATTTCTTATGGTGGTCACATGGAAGAATTTAGAATTGTGGAACTTAGCCAAGAGGATTTTTTCTTCAGATTTAGTTGCCTCATCATAATAACCATTTTAAATGCTCCTTTCAATGACACTCAATCTATCACTTACATCTTTTTTTTTCAAACAAGTTCCCGAAAACTTCCTTGTTCCAAATTCTAAGGTTATATCTCACCATCCTTAGTTTTTGGGATAGTTTAAAAGAGGGGCTTTCTTGACCACTATTCCTCAACCATTGATGATTCTTTCCTTAAGGTCCTTATGCTTAGTCCACATTGCCTCAAATCGAAAGGGCTTATTTAGGCATGAGCTTTGGGAAACCTCAAGCAGGATAGTATTGTGGTCAAAAGCTATCTTGGGTAGAGAGTGCAGGGATGAATCCCCAAAGGCCATAAGAGCCTCTTTAGATAGGAAAAACCTATCCCACCTCTCTTGTATTAGATGATTCCCTACCCGGTGATTGCTCCAAGTAAACTTGGCTCCTTTTAACTTTACATCCATTAGCTCATTTGAGTTTACAAACGAATTGAAATCCTCCATACTTCTAGAAGGTAGCCCGAATCCTCCTTTTTTATCAGACGGGTATAACGGTGTATTGAAGTCTTACCCTATCACCCATGGAATGTCCTAAAATTCTTCACACAAATGAGTTAGATTTCCCATAGAGTGTCTTGAACAAAATTAGGGTCATATACATTTGAGGTGATCCATGACCTATTGTTATCTATGTTGAGCAAGATGTAGAAAAAGTATTGTCATTGTTGTCAACACAAACAGAAAGATCAGTTGATGCAGTGCACAAGAGTTCAAATGTCAGTGAGATCATGTATAGTAAGTTTCCAGGAAGATAGAAGTGGCCCAGATTCAGAAAATCAAAGAAAAAGACAAGTAAGAAAACTGTTGCGATATCGCGACATGTTTTCTGTCATGATTTCATGACATGGCCAAGGAGAGAGAAGGCACAAGGCAAATTGTCATGATTTTGTGACATGTTCGGAGAAAAAGTGCTAAGGAAGAAAACTGTCGCGATTTCGCGACATGTTCGGAGAAAAAGTGCTAAGGAAGAAAACTATCACGATTTCGCGACATGTTCGGAGAAAAAGCGCTAAGGAAGAAAATTGTCATGATTTTGCGACATGTTCGGAGAAAAAGCGCTAAGGAAGAAAACTGTCACGATTTCGCGACATGTTCAGAGAAAAAGTGCCAAGGAAAAAAAGTGTAGCGATTTCGCTACATGTTGGATTTTCGGAGGCCGAAGCAAAAGAAAGTGCTAAGGGAAAAAGGTGTAGCGATTTCGCTACATGTTGGATTTTTGGAGGCCGAAGCAAAAGAAAGTGCTAAGGGAAAAAGGTGTAGTGATTTCGCTACATGTTGGATTTTCGATGTTGGATTTTCGAAGGTCGAAGCAAAAGAAAGTGCAAAGGGAAAAAGGTGTAGCGATTTTGCTACATGTTGGATTTTCGGAGGCCGAAGCAAAAGAAAGTGCAAAGGGAAAAAGGTGTAGCGATTTTGCTACATGTTGGATTTTTGGAGGCCGAAGCAAAAGAAAGTGCAAAGGGAAAAAGGTGTAGCGATTTTGCTACATGTTGGATTTTCGGAGGCCAAAGCAAAAGAAAGTGCAAAGGGAAAAAGGTGTAGTGATTTCGCTACATGTTGGATTTTCGGAGGCCGAAGCAAAAGAAAGTGCTAAGGGAAAAGATGTAGCGATTTCGCTACATGTTGGATTTTCGGAGGCCGAAGCAAAAGAAAGTGCTAAGGGAAAAAGGTGTAGCGATTTCACTACATGTTGTATTTTCGGAGGCTGAAGCAAAAGAAAAGTGCAAGGAACAAAAATGTAGCGATATCACTACATGTTGGGATTTCGCTAGTTCATGAAGAGAGAGTTGTACAGAAGCAGAGAATGTCGCGATTTCGTGACATGTAAGGTTTTTGCGGTTGCTTGTGAAGTAGAGTGTACGAAAGTGGAGAATGTCACAATTTCACAACATGCAAGGTTTTTGTGGTTGCTTATGAAGTAGAGTGTACGGAAGCGAAGAATGTCGCGATTTCATGACATGTAAGGTTTTCACGGTTGCTTGTGAAGTAGAGTGTACGGAAGCAGAGAATGTCACGATTTTGTGACATGTAAGGTTTTCACGGTCACAAGTCGAAGAAGAATACATAGGGACAGTTGCAGAATAAAATCATGCAGCAAAACAAGAACTGTTACAAGTGGGGTTACAAAAATGTTACACGTGTAACAAGCAGACAAAATCTACAGTGGCCAACAGAATCTGAATAATATGAGGCAGAATATATTATAATAATAAGTCTACAGTAGTGGGTGTGCGGTGCGGCAGTAATAGCACGAGAAACAATAAAACATAGATATCATAGGCTGCAATAGAATAACAAGAAGAAAACACGGTAGCATGAGTGCAGTTGTGAATCCAAGGTACTTCAGGATTTGTGCAAAAAGCATGCACTATAACTGTAAGTGTAAAATGAGCGGGAAAAGCTTGAACCAAAAATAGAGAAGATATACTGCAGAGATAAAGAGAAATACAGACAGCATGGGCTATAAAAAAAATAATAGATTGCAGTAAAATATACAAAACCCGAGAAAGCGCATGCGTGAGGTAGTGAGTCAGCAGTGCGATGGCAGGCTCGAGGCTGAGAAAGGACAGATGGCATAGGCTGTAATAGCACAGCAGAAAGAACGTGGCAGCATGCATGCAGTAGTAAGTTAGCAGTGCGGTGACAGACTCGAGGCCGAGACAGCGTAGAAAGCATGGGCGGTAACAGTGCATCGAAATCAACGCAGCAAAATGGAGGGAAAAGTAGAGCCGTTTGAAATAAGCCGTTGCTATGAGCTAGAAACAATGAGCCGGTATATATAGCTAAAAATACAGTAAGACAGGTTACTAAAATCGGTTATTATTCTTGAAAAATTAAAAGAGAGGTTTTGGTAAGAAATAGAGGTTACTGCAACCTAGTTTTATTTTTGAAAACTGAAAGAGAGGTTGAGTAAGAGTGTTGTAAGAAGCATAGAAAGAGTGCTGTAAGAAGCATAGAAAGAGGGCTGTGAGAAAGCCGTAAGAGTGTGGTATGCAAAATCGTAACAGTAGAGAAAAACCTTGTTTTGTTTATGCAAATCAAAAAGAGAGGTTTTGTAAGCAACATAACATATTGAGTCTCTAACAATTCTCCTTATGCTTCTATGTGATTGATTAGAATAGAACATATTGAGTCTCTAAAAATTCTCCTTATGCTTCTATGAGATTGATTTGAGTGAGCAATAGACCAGTGAGGGTCTTGTAAAAGTGAAGACATATTTATGTCAATCTAAGATTCAAAATAGAAGTCCAAGTTGGTGCTTGGAATCAGGGGTTGGTGCTCCTTCTAGTTGGTGCTGGTAAATTAGGGGTTGGTGCTCCTTTCTATTGGTGTAGATAAATTAGGGGCTGGTGCTCCTTCCAGTGGGTGCTGGTAAACTGTTTGTAAAATTGAAGCTTTGCAAAGGCTAGATTTGGATTGTAGTCCAAACAGTCAATTTTTGAGGAGTAGCCAAATCGGTGAACCTTGTTATATTTTGTGTTGTGTGATGCTATTTTTTTATACTTGCTGTATTTGTTTTCAAGCTTGCATTATTTTAGCATTAGGAGCTACATATTTAAGTTCTAAATAGTTGCACTGATTCACCCCCCCTCTCAGTGTCATTGTGAGAATATCAATTGGTATTAGAGCAAGGTTTCTGAACTAGCTTAATCAGCTAAGGTGATCTTGGAAGAATCACAATGGCCGATGGTGAAGGTTTTTCATCCAACAAAGCTCCTTTGTTTGATGAAACTAATTACTCTTTCTGGAGACTCAAGATGCAGACTTATCTATGTGCTTTGGGATATGACATTTGGGAGTCTGTGGATAGTGGATACATAATACCCTTTATTCCTCCAACAGATGCTGCTGAGAAGAAAAAGTTTGAAAATAAATCTAAAGCAAAGAATGCTATAATGTGTGGGTTAGTAGACAGTGAACTGATAAGGATCATGAGCTATAAAACAGAAAAAGACATGTGGGACAAACTGCAGAGCATTCATGAAGGAGACAGCAAGATCAAGGAAGCCAAGCTACAGATGCATCGAGCTCAGTTCAAAGCTTTAAAAATGAATGATGATGAGAACATAGAGGCTTATATGCTGAGATTCAACGGAATCATTAATGCAATTAGAGGACTCGATGAGGAGATAAAATATGCGATCATTGTGAAAAAGGTATTAAGAACTCTTCATAAAAGATTTTATTCTAAAGTTTCTGCTATAGAAGAAGCTAAAGATCTAAATTCTTTTAGCATGGATGAAATGCATGGTTCTTTAACTACATATGAAATGAGAATAGGAAAAACTAAGCCCTCATACAGAGAAGCTGCTTTTAAAGCACACAAAAATATAAAAGCTAATCAAGAATCTACAGAAGAAGAATCTTCAGATGAAACAGAAGCAAACTTTGTTAGGAAACTAATAAAGGGAAAAGGAAATTATAGAGGTAAGTTACCATTTAAATGTTTCAGCTATGGAGGCATAGGACATGTTGTAGCTAAATTTCAACGAGATAAGGAGAACGAAAGTGATGAAGAATCACACCAAGAAAGAAGTGACTGGAAGAAGAAACCTCATTTTAGAAAAAACAACTTCAAGAAGAAAAGTTTCATTTCCAAGAATGTCAGCTCTTTTGAAGACAGCTCCAGTGAGGATTCTGATGAAGAAATAAGTGAAGCTCTGTTCATGGCATTTGAAGAAGAAAGAACAGATGAAACACAGGAGTGGGATGAAAAACTTGAGGATGAGGCTGAAGTAGATTTGGAAGGTGAGTTGGTCGCTGCACTTAAAGAGTTAAGTACAGAAAGGAAAAAGAATAAAAATGTTTCAAGAAAACTTGAGGATGCCAATGAAATAATAATCAGTTTGAAAGTACTGACTAAGGAATGTAAGAAAAAGTCTGAAGATTTTGAAGTACAACTACCCAAGAAAATAGATGAGTGCAACAAGCTAGAAGAAGACATTGTTGGATTAAGGAAACAGTTAGAAAAGATGAATCGAAAATTGAGTTGTCATCATAAATTTGAAGACAGTTCTATGAAGTTGAATAAAAAGTTAAATAACCAAAGGCCTACAGGCATCAAATTTGGTTTGGGCTTCGACGAAGGAGAATCCTCAAAGGGATCAAAGGCCATAACTGAAGAACCAATAAAGAATAAAGGTAAGATCAGGGTTGATCAAGAAAAACTGAATCATGCAAAAGAAAACAATAAGGCCAAGCATGAAAGGAGTACTGACAATGATGGATTCATCAAAGTCACACATCAAAGAAGAAGAAGACCGATGGCACCAACTACAACATGGGAAAGACCACTCCCCAGGTACAATCATTCCTTTTTTGGTTATTGTTTTAAATGCAATGCTTATGGTCATAAAGTTTCAGATTGTAATTATAATGTAGGAAAAAGGAATTTCACCAGTAGAAATGTCTTTTCACCTTTGATAGATTTTGCAATAGAATGTTATAACTATCATAACTTTGGACATATTGCAAGAAATTGTCGTAGTTCTTTTGCAGGAAATAAATATCATGGAAGAAAATATCAATCAAATGGATTGAGACAACACAAAAAATTTCTCGAAAATCATACACAAGCTAATGAAAGGGAAAAGTCAAAACAAGTGATCAAGACTGCTATCAAACCAGAGAAAAAAAGCAAAAGAGCAGCCCAAGTTCAAGGAAATCTGGAAAAAGACAAAATAAAAGGGATTGTGTCTCATTGGACTGAAGGAGACTACTCCATTACTGCACTAAGCAACTCCAGGCAGCACATCCTCAGGGGGAGCAATCTTAAAGTCTTGTTTTAAATTTTCCTATGTATATGTTTGGTTATCTGAGGATGAAACGAAAGCAGTTAGGTTATTGCTGGATAGTTGTCAAGTGTGTTGTCAGTTCATGTAGTTATGTGTGGAAGTGCTATGAAGTGCGGTGATTAAATTGAGAACTATCATCATTGGTAGTTTTGATATACATCATTGATTGTGCTATTAATGAGTCTCACTGCCACTGTTCTAAATTACGGATCATAACAGATCAGATTTTTGGTTTAATGAAAGAATGCGTGCGTGCCCTAGCTGCATACTTGTGTTTCATTGTAGCAGCTGATAGGCGTTATCTGAGATAGAACATGTAGCAAAGAGATGCCAGAGTCAAAGCAAACAATGGCACATCCAAGGCAGAGACGTTGAGAGAACAACGCTCATGATGATGGTGGTGGCTTGAGGAAAACGTTTACGTTTTTAAATCCTTGGTGATTGAAGGAAGACGACACATAGGATTACATTATATTTTTCATTGGGCACTTGTGCTCCAATGGTGGTGGTGTGTTGAGTGAAGAAGCGTTGGACAGAGGTGCCAAGTTTGACCCATGTTGTGGGCAATTTCGTCTTGGTCGTGATGCACGAGGATAGCAGCAATGAAAGCACTTTAGCATTTGTGCTGGTGTTATTCATTTTCTTCAAAGGTTGGAGAACTAAGGTTGGCCAAGGTATATCTTTTATTATTTTCTTGGAGTATTTTGAGTTGACTTGACAAATATAATTGATGGAGGTATAAGGTTAAAATTGTCATATTTTGCTTTGACATTATTTTATTGGCATGTTATGATGGTTGTGTTTAAAGAAGTGGAGCTAAAAGGTGTAATAAAGGAAGTTTATATCATTGCTCATTTATTTTTTTTACCCTAACTTGGTTGGAAGTTTGAGAGTTGTGTGTGGTGACAGCTTGGTTCAATTATCTTCTACTCCAATAAGGCATGGGCACATTCTCCTTATGAGTATGACTGGTGTATGTTTTATGAAAGAAGGTTGGAGTGAAAAGGTATTCTACAAGGTATCCTTTGGTTAGGTGTAAATCCTATTTTCTGGTTTGTTGAAAACTACTAATGCATTGTTATCCTTAAGGAGAATTTTTGGTGAATGCATAATTTTTGGTTTGAGAGAGTGGAAGCTTTGTGCACCAGGGTTTATATTTGTGAGTCTAGCTACTTGCATTGAGTTGGTGGAACCCTTGGTTGGATTTTTTGAGTTTGATGGTTGAGTTGCTTCCATAGAGGTAGTTTGATCAAGTTATTGCTTTACTTGATTCATGATATTGGGCTTACTCCATTGAGTTGATTTGAGCAAGTTATTCTTTGTATTTGGTGATATTGTGTTGGTGGTTGTTTTGTTCAAATATCTTTGGAGGGAAAATGATTTCTACTTGTTTTCCTTTTCTTGTGATGATTGGTTGAATGCTTCAAGGTTAATATTGAGTTGAATGATGTTGATTAAACCTTGTCTATAAGCATTTTTGTTAAAGCCCTAATTAGTTGAGAAAGGATATTGGTTGTGGAAAGAACATGAGTATCATTGTTAGATGAGTTATTGCATGGTTGGCAATTGTTGGGTTGTGTTTCATGTTCTTGAGAAAAGCATACTACATCTATTTTTTTTATTGAGATTGAGTCAAGATTGAGATTGCAGAGCAACAGAGGGTTGATGCTCAGAAGATAGTATGAAATGCAGTAGAATTGACTAGCTATTGGGAACACATTCTCAGGGGGAGCATTCGAATATTTGTTTATCTTTTTGCTCTTATTTATGATTCTTACTAAGGATAACAAATTGTGCCTGAGAATGTTGTGCATAGAATCAGGGGGAGTCTGCAATAGCCCTTTGGTATTATTGTCAAAGGGGGAGAAGAATTACAGAAAATTACATAAAATTGCATGAGTGTTGCCAACAATTCCAAAGGGGGAGATTGTTGAGCAAGATGCAGAAAAAATATTGTCATTGTTGTCAACACAAACAGAAAGATCAGTTGATGTAGTGCACAAGAGTTCAGAGGTCAGTGAGATCATGTACAATAAGTTTCCAGGAAGACAGAAGTGGCCCAGATTAAAAAAATCAAAGAAAAAGACAAGTAAGAAAACTGTCACGATATCGCGACATGTTTTCTGTTGCGATTTTGTGACATGGCCAAGGAGAGAGAAGGTGCAAGGCAAACTATCGATATTTCATGACATGGTCGGAGAAAAAGTGCTAAGGAAGAAAACTGTCACGATTTCGCGACATGTTTGGAGAAAAAGTGCTAAGGAAGAAAACTGTCGTGATTTCGTGACATGTTCGGAGAAAAAGTGCTAAGGAAGAAAACTGTCGCGATTTCATGACATGTTCGGAGAAAAAGTGCTAAGGAAGAAAATTGTCACGATTTCGTGACATGTTCAGAGAAAAAGCGCCAAGGAACAAAAGTGTAGCGATTTCGCTACATGTTGGATTTTTGGAGGCCGAAGCAAAAGAAAGTGCAAAGGGAAAAAGGTGTAGTGATTTCGCTACATGTTGGATTTTCGGAGGCTAAAGCAAAAGAAAGTGCTAAGGGAAAAAGCTGTAGCGATTTTGCTACATGTTGGATTTTCGGAGGCCAAAGCAAAAGAAAGTGCTAAGGGAAAAAGGTGTAGCGATTTCGCTACATGGAGGCTGAAGCAAAAGAAAGTGCAAAGGGAAAAAGGTGTAGCGATTTCGCTACATGTTGGATTTTTGGAGGCCGAAGCAAAAGAAAGTGCTAAGGGAAAAAGGTGTAGCGATTTCGCTACATGTTGGATTTTCGGAGGCTGAAGCAAAGGAAAGTGCTAAGGGAAAAAGGTGTAGCGATTTCGCTACATGTTGGATTTCGGAGGCTGAAGCAAAGGAAAGTGCTAAGGGAAAAAGGTGTAGCGATTTCGCTACATGTTGGATTTTCGAATGCCAAAGCAAAAGAAAGTGCAAAGGGAAAAAGGTGTAGCGATTTCTCTACATGTTGGATTTTAGAAGGCCGAAGCAAAAGAAAGTGCAAAGGGAAAAAGGTGTAGCGATTTCGCTACATGTTGGATTTTGGAGGCCGAAGCAAAAGAAAGTGCTAAGGGAAAAAGGTGTAGCAATTTCGCTACATGTTGGATTTTCGGAGGCCAAAGCAAAAGAAAGTGCTAAGGGAAAAAGGTGTAGCGATTTCGCTACATGTTGGATTTTCGGAGGCCAAAGCAAAAGAAAGTGCTAAGGGAAAAAGGTGTAGCGATTTCGCTACATGTTGGATTTTCGGAGGCTAAAGCAAAAGAAAAGTGCAAGGAACAAAAATGTAGCGATATCGCTACATGTTGGGGTTTCGCTAGTTCATGAAGAGAGAGTTGTACAGAAGCAGAGAATGTCGCGATTTCGTGACATGTAAGGTTTTGCGGTTGCTTGTGAAGTAGAGTGTACGGAAGTGGAGAATGTCACAATTTCATGACATGAAAGGTTTTTGTGGTTGCTTGCGAAGTAGAGTGTACGAAAGTGGAGAATGTCACGATTTCATGACATGTAAGGTTTTCGCGGTTGCTTGCGAAGTAGAGTGTACGAAAGTAGAGAATGTCATGATTTCATGACATGTAAGGTTTTCGCAGTCACAAGTCGAAGAAGCATACATAGGGACAGTTGCAGAATAAAATCATGCAGCAAAACAAGAACTGTTACAGATGGGGTTACAGAAATGTTACACGTGTAACAAGCAGCACGAGAATCTACAAGTGACGACATAATCTGAAGAATACCAGGCAGAATATATTATAATAATAAGTCTACAGTAGTGGGTGCGTGGTGCAGCGGTAAGAGCACGGGAAATGAGAAAGCGTAGATATCATTGGCTACAACAGAATAACAAGAAGAAAACACGACAGCATGAGTGCTGTTGTGAATCCAAGGTACTTCAGGATTTGTGCAAAAAGCATGCGCTGAAACTGTAAGTGTAAAATGAGCAAGAAAATCTTGAACCGAAAATAGAGAAGATATACTATAGAGATAAAGAGAAATACAGAAAGCATGGGCTGTAATAAAAATAATAGATTGCAATAAAATATACAAAACCCGAGAAAGCGCATGCGTGAGGTAGTGAGTCAGCAGTGCGGTGGCAGGCTCGAGGCCGAGAAAGGATAGATGGCATAGGCTGTAATAGCATAGCAGAAAGAACGTGGCAGCATGCGTGCAGTAGTAAGTCAGTAGTGCAGTGACAGACTCGAGTCCAAGACAACACAGAAAGCATGGGCGGTAACAATGCATCGGAATCAACGTAGCAAAATGGAGGGAAATGTAGAGCCATTTGAAATAAGCTGTTGCTATGAGCCTAAAACAATGAGCCGGTATATATAGCTAAAAATACTGTAATACAGGTTACTAAAATCGGTTATTATTCTTGAAAAATTAAAAGAGAGGTTTTGGTATGAAATAGAGGTTACTGCAACCTAGTTTTATTTTTGAAAACTGAAAGAGAGGTTGAGTAAGAGTGTTGTAAGAAGCACAGAAAGAGTGTTGTAAGAAGCACAGAAAGAGGGCTGTGAGAAAGTTGTAAGAATGCGGTATGCAAAACCGTAACAGTAGAGAAAAACCTTGTTTTGTTTATGCAAATAAAAAAGAGAGGTTTTTTAAGCAACAAAACATATTGAGTCTCTAACAATTCTCCTTATGCTTATGTGTGATTGATTAGAATAGAACATATTGAGTCTCTAACAATTCTCCTTATGCTTCTATGAGATTGATTTGAGTGAGCAATAGACTAGTGAGGGTCTTGTAAAAGTGAAGACATATTTATGTCAATCTAAGATTCAAAATAGAAATCCAAGTTGGTGCTTGGAATCAGGGGTTGGTGCTACTTCCAGTTGGTGCTGCTAAATCAGGGGTTGGTGCTCCTTTCTGTTGGTGCAGATAAATTAGGGGTTGGTGCTCCTTCCAGTGGGTGTTGGTAAACTGTTTGTAAAGTTGAAGCTTTGCAAAGGCTAGATTTGGATTGTAGTCCAAACAATCAATTTTTGAGGAGTAGCCAAATCGGTGAACCTCATTATATTTTGTGTTGTGTGATGCTATCTTGTTATACTTGTTGTATCTATTTTTAAGCTTGCATTATTTCAGCATTAGGAGCTACAGATTTAAGTTTTAAATAGTTGCACTGATTCACCCCCCCTCTCAGTGTCATTGTGAGAATATCAATCTAGATCATGAAAAATAATGCTTAGGACCCTCTCCTCTGCTTGAATAACATTTACTTCCACTTTTTGGGGGTCCCACATCAGCTTTAGGCCTCCAAACGCACCTCTTGCTTTCTTGAAAGCCATTTCCCCCTGCTTCTAAATTCTACAGGTCGCATAATTTGCCTGGCCTTCATCCATTTTTATCTCTTGAAGTAGCATAATAGTCGGATTGACTATTTTCCTTAATGACTTAGCCATCCTTTGTTTTATTGGGCCATTAAGGCTTCTCACATTCCATGAGAGGATCTTCATTTAGATTGATTATTGTTTTTCCCTCTCCCCTTTCCTTGAGGTGGGGGAGTTTTGCTATCATCTTGTCTTGTGATGACTTGTTGTAAAAGTGTCCTATGTTTCCCATTTTATATTTCATTATTAATCTTGAGTTTGTAATGGTCTACCTCTGACATTCGTCCTCTCTTTTTTCACTCCCAAAGTCAATCGAGGATTTTGCTGAACTTCTTATTTGTTTTGGGCTAAACTTGGAGAGATAATTTGTTGCAGAATGGGACTAGAGCCCCCATTTTCCTTTTGGTGCATGTTATGTTGATGCTTGACTCAACTCCCTCTAGGTTAAACCTATATTCATATGGGTTCTGATCCACACCTTGAGGGTTGATCAGACCTTGAGATAGATCTAAGGATGACCCTGCTTTTGATAGAGATTCTAGGATTTTGAGCCATTAAATCTGAGGCTTATTATCTTCCTCATTTTCTTCATCAGATTATCTACCTGCTAAAAATTAAAACCTATTGGAACTTAGGGTTTTAGGACTTACCTTATCTTCCTCTTCAATTTTTTGCTTTCCTTTCTCCTTTTTTCCTAATTTATGCTTAATACTCGAGGTAGATTATGACCTTCCTGAAGACTCCTTTACCTTGAGGAACCCTAGGTCCTTGGTTTTTGATAATCCCTCTACCATTGACCCCTCTTAGATCTAGGTTCTTTGGGCCTTCTTTCTTGGTGACCATAGTTGGACACTGACTTGGAAGGTGGCCTTGGTTTTTGCACTCCATGCAAAAGGTCGGTTTATTTTCATATTCTATCGATTGTTTTCTCAAGTAGTTTCTATATCCTAACTTGATGAATGTTGGAAAATCTAATTCTAGATTTGCATTGATGCAGATCCTTGCCTGAGTCAATCTTGACCTTTCCAGAGTGGCATGATCAATAGCCACCAATTCTCCTATTGTTTTTGCTATTCCTTGAAGCCAATATTCATTAACGAATTGAGCAGGTAAGTTAGGCAGGCAACCCATATGGGGTCGTGTTAATATTCTACATATCAAGGTCAAAATATTTGCCCCAACGTCTAAGGAAAAGGATGTGGCTACCTAGGAACCACGACCCTCCAGTTAAGATTCGCTCCACATCTTCCTTGTTAAACCTTATTATGAAAAACCCTCTTGTAAGGGTCACTATCTCCAAATTACTTATCGTTTTTCATTTGGTCCAATCCCAAGCCCTAATAGTCTCAATGTCGGGCCTTCCACCCAAGAACTTTCCAACTAACGAGTACTTCTCCATAGCCAAGAACCCATCCATAATGTTCATAGGAGCGATGATCCTGTTCTTTTATGGAACCAATGGAGGGTAGTCCTTGAAGAAGTCACTCCTAGTACCTTTTAGGGTTTCCATGAAAGACCAAGATTTTTTGGATCCTAAAACCCCCTACTGGGTCCCTTTGTCAGGGTCTTTTTTAGGTGGGTCAGATCCTCCGGTCGTGCCTACTTGGTCAGATAATTAATCGTGACCATCCTCTTCCTCGGTTACTTCCTCTGGATCCTCGCCTATCCCAAGCTCGCTGGTCTTGCCTGCCCCCATTGAACCTCCGCTGCTCCATCTCTGTTCACCCCCCAAACCTCCACTGCTTCACCTATGCTCCTCCATAGTTAGGTATTTACTATTTACATCCCATTATAATATTAAAAGAACTTAATTGAAAGAATTTAAGTGATAGTGAAGATTCGATGTCTATTTCAATAGTTTTGATACAAAATTATAAATAATTTTTTATTAGTTTTAAATTGTTTTAATGTAAATAAATTATTTCATAAATATATCCATTTTAGTAAAATATATGTCAATTTTACATCAAATATTTATATAAAATTAAATTTTAAAATAAAAATATATTAAATATATATATTTTTAAAAAATGTTAAAAAGAATCAATTAAATAAATGATGTCATACAAATTTATATCAACAACTCAACATAAGTGGAGATGATCAATGAGTAAGCCATGGTTAGGAGACCATCACAAATGCTTATGTATTGACAACATGTTTTTGTTGTATATACTCCCAAATTCTATATTTATTGAGTTTTATGATTTTTTAATATTTTATTCATTCAAATAATTTGATTGTTATAATTTGATCTTGATTTGGTAAAATATAAATATTTTTCTTTTATGTTTTGAGTTTTTATTTTGTTAAAAAATATTATATTAAGTTACTCAAATAAATGAGGTACATTGTTTATCTTTCCAAGTAAACAGGATTTTGATCCAATATTAACATATGTAGTGCTATAATCTCTATTAGATAATTTATTATAATAACTCATGTATAACAAAAATAGACTAGTATAATAAATTACATATAATGCTACTACCATTAAGAGATATAATAGAAATAAGAGCTTCCTTCATCCACATTATCCATCATTTAGGGGATAATCATAACAAGTGATATCGTCTTTGTCTAGAGCCCAATTGGCCATTGTATCTACAACTTTGTTCAGTTATTTAGGGATGTGATTGTATTCTATTGATAGAAAGCTTTCATATATAATCTAAATCTTCTCTACAATTCTCCTTAGTTTCCAATCAAGCTTCTTATTCTCCATTGAATTCCTTAGATGGTTTATCATGACTTGTGAGTGGAATTATGTTTGGACCTTGTTCCAACCTACCTTTATTGCTTCTTAGAGCCCTATAAGAATGCCACAACCCTTTTCTAGGTTGTTGGAAAGTATGCCAAGATTATTTGCAAATATGAATACTGAGGTCCAATTCGACAATATTTTTATCCCTCCCACACTAGCTCTTCCTAGATAACCCTGTGAGGTTCCAACCATATTAACTTTCTCAATCCTCAAGGGGAGCCTACCATTTTTCTTTTTTGACTACTTTTGGGTACCTTATGGTTGCCATTTGTTGTTTACCAACCATAGGAATAATTTTTAGTCTGGTCATGATCTATTCCCACCATGGGAGGGGTTCCTAAGGATGCTTCAACATATGATGGACTATATCCACTATGTTGGTTGTGGTTTTTTAAACATAGTGGATCTCCAAAGACTCTTGTTTAAATACGTTGTTAGAAATAGAGCATATTACATTATTTGGGTCATGTATATGTACCTTACTTGGTACATACTTACGACATTAGATTTCTTTAGGGGGAAGTTACCTTGTTACTTCATGCAATTTAATAAATGCACAAGTGTCAATGTGCAAGGTGTCCACTTGTACAACTAGATAGAGTGTCAGCCAAGGAACTTATCTTCCTATTTAATGATCATAGGAATATATCAATCAATCAATCAATGTAGTATCACAGTTAGTGTATGGTAGGTATGCAGTAGGGTACTATGTGTGAGTTATAATCTTAAAAATTCTTTATGGAGTAGTAGCATAAAGTATGGAGTGCCCATTTCCTCCATAGCTACTATTGTAATATTCTCATCATTTCTATTTATAGCATATTTAAGTCATATTGTAAATCTATTGTATTTCATTTTGCATCTTGTGATTGGTATCTCCCAATGTATGTGGTATCAAAATTTAATAGTGGTATCAGAGCTACGATAGATCAAGCCATAGTAGGTCTATAGGTAAACCACCATTATTATTTTATTATGAGTTTTTTGAGAATCTAACACGTCATTGGACCAGTCACTACCAAAATTTCTCATAAGAGTCTAGGTGGTAGAATTAGGGAGAGTTACAATTGAGGATTGAAATTTTTGTTTTAGAAATACTGAGATTGCATAGGGCTAGATTCTTTCCACATAATTAAAGAAAAACTTGTGATGACTAGGACTCAACATTTGATCTACTAGGTTTATAAATAAACTAGTGAAGCTAAGAAATATGGAAATACTTACCTAAAAGATTATTTTATTATAGGGAATTAATAATCAAATTATTAGGATACATCATACAAGAGAAAGCTAGGAGACCTCAACTTCATTGCATAAATGTCAGAGT
Source organism: Wollemia nobilis (assembly GCA_028583015.1). Classification (NCBI taxonomy): domain Eukaryota; kingdom Viridiplantae; phylum Streptophyta; class Pinopsida; order Araucariales; family Araucariaceae; genus Wollemia; species Wollemia nobilis. The sequence goes on along the minus strand of JAQPPZ010014629.1, from coordinate 4,376 downwards.
GCCTTCATAGTGTACTTCAAAAGAATCTTCTAGAAAAGTATCGTGGTGAAGTCTGGAGATAGTAGATATCCATTGATATATTGAAGAACTTTATGAAAATAAAATACCATAGTAGCCTTTATACAAAAGAAAATACCATAGAAGCCTTGATCCAAAAGAAAATGCCATAGATACCTTTATCTAGAAGAACAGGCCATAAAAACCTTGATCTAGAAGAACAAACCATAGAACCCTTGATATTGAAGAACATACCATAAAAGCCTTGATATTGAAGAATAGGCCATAGAAGCCTTGCTATTGAAACATGCCTTTTATCCTAAAGAAGATTCGAGAGGAAAGGTTCTAATTCAGAAGTAGATTTCAGTACTAATAATTTTTTTTTAGGTAAAGGTGATCCAATAAGTCGAGAAAAATTCCTACAAGAAAGTTAGGAAGAAAAGCCTCTTCAAAATAAATCTAGTACCTGAAAAAAAAGAGATCAGGAGGAGATCTCATTAAAGAATTTCCAATATAGTAAGAATAATAAGGACTGGGAGAGTCTTGCTCGTATCCAGAAGTAGTAGAATCAAAGATCTAGGAGAAGATCTCAATGCCAACACTTTGAAAAGTAGAATTTTAAATATAATATATCTAGGAATATCAAAAGACGTTGCAAGATCAAAGATCTTGGCTAGATCTCAATGAGAATCTAGTAAAATTCTAGAGTATCCTTACTAAAGAAATCCTCAAAGAAGAACTCACTGGAGAAATCCACTACCAAGGATAACCCCTTGATAGTGAAGGACTTGAGACAATTTTCACCATCTGAAAACAATCCCAAGAGGAGGAGAATTTGGCAAGGAGTGCCAAATACAAGCAGAAGAAGAATCTAGTGAAGACCTCAAGACATTCAGAATCTTGAGAAGAAGATCTTGCTTGAAGTCAAAATTTGATAAGAAGACTTGAAGGTAGAATACGCTTATCAAATTTATGAGATTTGAAGTTTACCTCTTACAGTAAGAGGTCACTACTTCAGAGATACAAACTTCTCCAAATCTATAGCAAAAGGAGGATATTACAAGAGGAGATCAAAATCACCAAATCCTATGCTCATGAAAGAAATTTTGAGACCATAAAATTGGTGAAGGAGCTATTCAAAATAATCTACAAAGAGCTGCAAGATCTTATTCAAGGCAACAACTTGGTGTTCTTAGGAACCAAGATCTACATCCTCTAATAGTTTGGTGCTTTAAAATAAAGCCTAAAAAATATATTTTGGATTAAATGTCTAAAGGCATTCTTAAAACACACAAACCTACAACTCATAGTGGCTAATAGAAGCCATCGAATTTGGTTAGTACAAGCAAAGGAAAAAGAAAAAATAGCCAAAAATAGGCTTTAAATACTAAGACTTGGTGAGTCTCAAATCCAAAATACTTAGGGTTAGTGCAACTAAAATAAATCTTATTTTCTACAATATTTACAAGGCTTGGATTCACCATCTATCATCCAATTAAAATTGTAAGGATTGTAGCCAAAGATACATCCTTAAAACCCTTATTTTTCTTTCATCAATCTGCTACAAAATAAGGATTTTAGACCTACAAAAGAGTGCAAGAAAAAGGTACAATAAAAAGGTTCTATAAAAATGTAAATTTTACATGGTGTTGCACTTCTACAATACATAAAATATAGGGAAAGGAGTAGATATAAAGGTGGCACAATAGGCACAACAAGTACATGGAAGAAAGCAACCGAATAAAGGACCAAAGGAAAGGCCAAAGGATCAAGCTTACTCCATCATTGAAAGGGCATTCTCTTCAAGATCAAACCTGCAAACAAAGGAAACTCTACATAAATGATAAGCAGCCTTAAAAGGATATTTATGTAAGCTAAAGGATCCAAAGAAAATCTATCATGATATTTACATAAAATATAGAAAGGAAGAGGAATCCATCTATGTAAAATAAAAGATAGAGCATATTCAGCATTCAGAAGCATCAAGCTTCACCTCTATCATCATGAAAAATGAGTACAACAAAGGTGTAAGTGCATATAAGGAAAGCAGATGCTACTTTGGGAGTAGCATCAACAAAGGGTAGCAAGAGAGCTACCTCATCCTCATCCAAAGCTCCAAGATGACTCACAAATCATCCATAGAAGAAAATACATTGCTTGCTATCCAAGAAATTGAAGCAAGCTAATGAGGAAGACATTCAAAGGAGTTATAATCTCCTTCTTGGAGGTGTTATGTAGGAAAATCCATGCAAAAGGGTTGAGTTCCACTTGGCACATTATTCTCTCATGACTATCATTCTCTAACGCTCAAGAGATGAACATTGAGAGTGCTCAAATAAAGAATGATATGTTACATTGGAGTAACAGATGGCATAACTACGTTACAATAAGATGAGGTCATGTTACCAAGCTACAAAGGCGCCACTTCTCTACCAAAGACTACCCATATATGCAACATAGAGAGTGAAATAATAGTAATTCATGAACAACATCCATAGAGTGTGTGAAGAGCAAGCACAATGTGGAAGAAGGAGAGCATAGGAGCATTTAATACTCCATCTAAACTCCAAGCATTGAAGAGGAAGGCTAATAGCCATACCATACTTCTTCACTCAGATTCGTCTAGTCAAGTATCATAGAAAGGGTACGTAGAGGACTGTCATATTACAATAAAATTCAACACCATTCAAGTGTGAAGTCAAGAGGACTAAGGTAAGAAAAATATCTCATTTATATTGCTTTCAAACATTGAAGATATAAGGTTATATTTTTAAGGATTATTTTTAAGGTTGAGAAAGCAAAAGACATAGGAGATAACTTACCAAAAATTAAAATACTATTTGTAAAATACCTAGGAGATATAAGGCCTTCTACTTAGGTTGAATAATTTAAATACTTTTACAAATATTATTATCTTTTCTAATTTTTCAAAGTTGGGAGTCATAAGGTCTACTACTACAAATTGATTTACTGGAAATTGGAAAAGTTAAATCATATCTTAAAAGCCATTATAAGAAGTTTATCAAAATCATGTAAAATTTGGAAATCATAATATTTACTTGTCTCAAATATTCTCAAATAGAGACAAAATATCCAACATTAAAACCTCTTGAAATCTACAAAAAATGCTTAGTTCAATAGGAGCAATAAGAACAATAGAAATTGATTTTTAGCATTCTCATAACTTTACAAAATCAACTAATATTGAATTATATCTTACAAAATCACTTCATATCTTGTCCAAAATATACTACTAAGTCATAAGATATTCTACTAAACTTGGTAATATCATATTCTATTGTTTATTTAATTGCAAATCCATTAGCAATATATAAGCTATCTATAAAACCTAAAAATCCTTATGAGTACTCATTCTCATTACTAGGGAGACATAAGGAAGCCCACAAGAATCAAGGATTAATATAGGTTTTATCAAATCAAGCTTATATACTTCTATCAAGGATCATATCTATCAATGGATAATATCTTGAGAAATACCTTCAATAATGAAGAATTATTTCATGAAGTAGAATACTACTCTCAAAACTTAATAGATACTCTAGAAGGATACGAGTATCTATCCTCTAGTGACAAAAAAGTTATACCTATTTCTTAAAGAAGCTAAAGAAGGTATCTTTACAACATTGATCAACTATCTTCATGATATCCTCTTCACATCATGGTGGAATTCACAAGGATTGGTTATATTCTCACCAGAAGAATGTCTGATGGTGTATCTATCTCTAATTGTGTTTGTACTTAATCAACACAAGAAACAAGATAACACAAAGAAGAATATTATTATGATGATGATGTACTAACTTGTCATGAAGTAGAAACTCCATCAACACCATTGCATAATCAAAAAAGAAGAATAAGGAAAAGAAATAAAAGAAATATTAAAAGGAAACATGTCCTCATGAAGACAAAACCAAGATACCTGCAAGGAGATAAATGAAGGAGGAATACAGTGCAAGGTGAACTAAAACAAGGGTCTACAACTTGTTGAGTGGTAATTTTTCCCAAATGCAAAATCACACTCACAGTCAGGATTTTGATTAGAACACCCTCTCTTGCAAAGAAATTAAAATTCTCCAAGGTTCCTTTTACTTAATTTGTGCATGTATATTTGTATAAATGTGTCAAAAGTGCTTGGAATACCTTAGTGCTCTGCAAAATAACTGTTAACAAGGGGCCTACATTGGTTTATTTTATTATGCTATGCTATTATTATTCATGAAACTTAAAAGGAAAATAAAAGTGATTGGCCCTCATATGACCACGATGTAGGAGTGGAATTCCTTTTGGCTTGAAATGTTTTAGATAGATTTTTATCTTTTTTGTTAATCAGGTTTTAACCAATTTTAACCATTCAGGAA